>CM038792.1:73175079-73869154 GCA_021764765.1 Vicia sativa
AGGGATATGATGCGCTTCTACTTTGTCAAGAAAGTCAACAACCGCCTTGCAAAATCTCTCAGAAGGAATTAGACCAAGATGATGAGTTTATACTTGTCTTTGATTTGATTGATCACAAGCAGTGAATCTCCATATATGTCAAGGATCTTGATTCTCAAGTCGATGGCTTCTTCGATACCCATGATATAAGCTTTATATTCTCATGATGTTGTTGGTGCAATCAAACAGCAACTGGAGGAAAACGGATATGAGAACCTCGGGAGTGATGATGACTGCCCCAATTCCATTGCCAAAATGTTAATCGCTTCCATCAAAGACTAAACCCCAACTGGATTCTGGATCTCGTCCTTCTCCGTGTAGCGGTTCGTCGCAATCTTTCATCTTTAAGTACATAACATCCTCGTCTGGGAAGTCGAACTTGAGAGATTGGTATTCGTTGAGCGGCTGATAAGCCAATTGATCGGCGAGAATGCTTCCTTTGACCGCTTTTTGAGCGCGGTACTGGATGTCATATTCGGATAGCAAAGATTTGCCATCGAGCTTCTCTCTTGTTAAGGTGCTTTTCAAAGACGCATTGATTGGATCCATTTTGGAGATTAACCAAGTCGCGGTGATTGATCATGTATCGCGAAAACGCTTTGAAGCCTGAACACCAAAGCACAAAGATGTTTTCTCGAGCATGGAGTAACGAGTTTCATACCGTGAACTTTTACTCAAGTAGTAAATAGTATGCTTCTTCTCCACGGCTTCATCTTGTTGTCCAAGCACGCGTCCCATGGAATCTTCTAGCACGGTAAGGTATACGATTAACGGTCTTCTTCCATCGAGGATCAGATTGGTGGTTCGATGTATTCCTTGATACCGCAAACTTTTGGCAATCTTCATCCACACAACCTCTTGATTTTTGCGGAGAAGCTTGAATATCGCCCACAGTAGCAGCCATTTGAGAGATAAATGAGATGTAATTCAACCGTCCAAGAAATCCTCTTACTTGCTTTTCCGTGACGCGGCATAGGCATTTCTTGAATAGCCTTGACTTTGTCAGGTCCACTTCAATACCCTTCGACCGACGATGAAACCTAGGAGCTTTCCTGATCTACCCCAAAGGTGCATTTGTTAGATTCAAAGGAGTTGAAATTTCCTTAGTCGTTGAAACAACTTCAAGAGATAGTCTATGCTCCTCTTCAGGTCGACTTTGCTATCATGTCGTCTCGAGACCTCGATCTCTTTGTGCATCATGTCATGGAAGAGAGTAGTCATTGCCCTTTGATAAGTTACCGCATTCTTTAATCCAAACGGCATTACTTTGTAGCAAAAGGTTCTATGGCGTGATGAAGGATGTCTTCTCCATGTTCGGAGCCATTCCGATCCGATTATCCAAAAAATCACCATGAAGGAAAAGACGTTGAATTTTGTAAAGGCTATCCACTAGTACGTCGATACATGGTAGTGGGAAATCATCTTTTGACTTGCTTTGTTCGAGATCCCTGTAGTCAACACATTCGACCTTTCCGCCCTTTGGAGACAGACACTATGTTGGCTAGCCATTGAGGATACTCGAAGTGACGAGGAAACCAAATACGAGTCGCTTTTGAACTTCCTTTTGATTTTTTCGCCATTTTGGTGAACTCTCTCGTCTTAATCTGGTGAACATTCGGTTTTAACGGCAAGTGATGCTCCACAATGCCGGTATCCAACCCGCATGTCCGATAGGACCAAGCGAACACATCAACATATTCTTTGAGAAGATTTATCGCTTGTCTTGACACTTGTCGAAAGTGAAGATCCGATATTTACCTCTTTTCTATCTTCCTAACCCAAGTTGATTGCTTCTAGAGGTTCTTTGTGAGGTGAATGATCATTTCATGCTTAAGTAGTTCCAGAAATTTCATCTGGGATCTCTCTTCAACTTCCTCCTCAAAGGACTTCACAAGGGATTTCAAAGTTGGGAGAGAGAGAGTTATTGCTTTCAATGGATTGGTCCATCCGCTTAATCTGATATTTGATTTATGTCTGATTATTTAACTCCTTATCATTTTTTTAAGAAAGCTAAATGAAAGTGTATGCAGATTAATTTTTCATTATGATTTTTTGAAGATTTTTTTATTGTGTTTTAGGATTACCTTAAAAGGGTAAAATGAAAATAAACACAAAGTGTGGAAACAAAACAACGCTGCTTTTATTTATGATTCACAATATGAAACACGACCCTAAAATACAAACTCATTTGTCTTGGGCAAAACAAAGAGAATTTATTTAAAAGCTAAACCCTATAAAACATCTCTTCACTTTGGGCTTAAGCGAGTTCAAAACAAAAGCAAAGATAAACTACTTAGAACTAGGAGCGTTAGTCCAAACTTCAATGTGTTTCAAGAGTGGCGAACCCTCGGAAGTCGAGGTACTGGTAATTTTCCGCTGGTTTAACCCTTGAGTAAACTTTGGTCACCGCCGAAAAGTTTTGAAGACTCGGACAATGGCCCTTGCCTTTGTGTCGCTAAAGCGATCTTCCTCGCTTGATTAATGATCGGAAGTATGATACAAAGATATGTACTTTGTTGACCTCGTTGAATTCGGGGATGCACCTCCAATCTTCCGAGTGAAGAGACCGTTGCTCGGCGACACTTTCCGCATCATATCCCGAATCGCATTGATCTTCAAAGGATCATGTTGATATAGTGATAACCAGGATCTGGTTTAGTGAATTCCACAGGCGTGTTGAAGTAGAGATCTTCATTTGGGATCTCGATTGGTTGATTAGACTGAGAAGACGAGTATACCTCTTCTGGTTGACTAGGGTACTCAAAAGAATCACCCCATCCAATGGGCTGGATATCTTGATCCTAATTTTGAGCTCGAGCAAGGTATTTCACCATGTAGTCGAATTTGCCACTTGGTTCTCCCAAGGTATCCCAAACTTCAATAGGATGTGTGGATTTTCATGTCTTTGCGTGGACATGTCTTTGAATTGATTAGTTGGCGATATGATTCCTCTTGAGACACACTGTGGCTGCTTAAATAAGTGCCCCACCTTCGTATTCGATGGATCTGCCTTCATCCTCTTCAATGGTTACAACGCTAACTTCTTGGAGAATGTGGTTTAGAAACCCCACTATGAAATACTTCCTTGACGTGGGAAGTGCTTCATCCTTTTGCTTGTCTTTGAGAATACGTGTGAACCCGAGTCCCTTTCATTTCGTTTCGATGTGTTTGATTACTTGTCCTCATCCTTTAGTATTGCCATTTTTCACCATTTGTGCCGCTTATATGAAGAGATAGATGATCCTTTTACGGTAGATTCATCTTCAACGGATGTTCGAGGAGATGTGTTCCTTCAATATCATTAGCGGTGATGAAAGAGAATCGGATAAATGGCTTACAAGCAAAGCTTGTTCACCGATGGTCACCAACTTTCCATTAACTCGTGAATTTCACCATGGAGAGAAGTTATCGCCCCTACCGTGGATCCAAGGTCTTCCTAGTAGGCAATCAGACGCACCGGTACATCCATGACTTGAAAGTGATTTGGAAAGTATGCGACCAATTGTCATCGAGATCGACTTCCCAATAACCGACTTCCTTGATCCATCGAAGCTCTACCATTATGTCGTTGAACTTCATTGGTGTCCCTTTGTAAGCTAAACGAGCGAGCCGCTTTTGGCATTACGCTTAAAGATGAACCGTATCCACCAATACATTGGACAGAATCTGACCGAAAATCATCGAGATGTGCCAAGTTGTGATCTTTCCTTCTCGGAAGTTCCTCATCACCCAAATCGAGATTATTACATGTGTTATGTTGGCGACAATACTCCCGAAATGGTTGCATCATGGTCTACATAGGCTTGGTCTAGTACTCATTAAAGCTTTTCGTGAGCTTTGGAGTGAGGAGTGAGATAGTATTGAAATCTTGGAAGGAGTCCATCGCCGATCTACGACCGGATTCGCTTTTCTTGATTAATTTTAGTATCTCTTCAAAGTCTGTGTTGACGCTACTCAATCAGAGGACCAACATTTGTGTTTGGTTAACAACGGAATCAAGTGATTCTCAAGATATGTTAAATGGGTTCTCAGATAACAACAGAGCTGCAGCGATCTTGGTGGCAATAAATGTACTCTGTCACTTCAAGGTATCGTCTCGACTGTTATATTGACATTAGCTGAAGTGTAGGTATGGGTTTCTTCTTCCCATCCTCTATCAGGTTGCATGGTATTGGTAAGGAATTGCTTGGTAGAACCGTATGGAACAGACCTGCGGCAAATCACCAAAGGAGATGTTGGAATGTTGGAATCATTGTATTCAATCTCCACATGTTTGGTATCTTGAAACAGGGATAACAACGCTTACTCGGATTTTCGAGTTGATATCCGAGACTAAAAGCTCATGCGAAAATGCCCCACCGTATTTACGCCATGGTCATCTCTCGCTTTTGTAAATTCAGAGGTCACCAATATCTAACAACCATGAATGTCGGCTTATGGTGGGACATCCTTAAATATCTTTGAAGTAGATGTTACAAGTGCGTAATCGTGCTTAGTAAAAGCGCCATTGCACTGTATGCTTCATGGAGATGTACTAAGTTCCTCTCGATCAAGTTTACGCTCCGTGACAAGATAATTGCCTGTATTTCTCAAGATCAAACTCACCAATGTCCACCGGATCTGGAAGTTGATTGGCTTGCACGTCGGCTTGTATTCTTGAAGGAAAGAAAATTAGATCTTACTAATTTCGGATTTCCGCTTTAATGATATGCAATACCAAGGTCATGGCCCGGTGCTCCTTGGTGAAAGGGCAAGATACATCTGCTTTGTACCACCACGGCAATTTTTCCGGGACCGAGGTGTGTGACCTTGTCTCAGACGATTCCTTTCTATTAGCGCAGGTAAAGTTCGTACATCATTGAATTGGTCAATTGCGTGACCCGAGGCGCACGGTTTTGATTGTTAAACTCCGAGCCTGCTGACCGAGGTCGTTGAGTTTGTTGATTTTGTTGAAATCATGAGCAATCTCGTGTTCGAGTTCGTGTTATCAGCTGGGTGCTATGGTAGCTACCGTCAGCTGATTGACATTTTTCGAGGTTTCCGATACCATTCCTATGTCGTGTTCTTTTTCCTTGGAAAACTGGTTCCAACCTTCTTTATTCCACTAGAAGATCCTGCTCTTTGGTTAGGCGTCCGTTCAACCCCTCTTCTAAGCGCATTCCATGCTTACCATTTCGTGAAATCTCGAGCGCTTAGCGATCATTCATAGTAGAATGAGCCTAAAGTATTCAAGAATACCTTAGTCATCTCCTTTCTTCTAATGGTGAGTTGACTGGGCAGCAATTTCCTCCATCGCAAGATTCTTTTGAATGCTCTCGCTCTTTTGAGACATGGAGCGGAGTTGATCCCTATCGAGCCATATCCAAATTGAACTTGTATTGCTGGACAAAGGCTTCACCTAAGTCGCTGAACGCTTGATATTCGCTGTCTAAACCTATGTACCACTTCAAGTGCACCGTGAGACTGCTTGAAGTAAGGATTAACAATCGTGATCGCTATTGTATGGACATTTTTCTCGCATACATCAGAGATGACTTTGGACAGGAGTTCCTTTGTAATTTTCAAAGTCGTGGACTTTGAATTTTGTAGATCCCGCGAGGAACTAAGCAAAGATCCCGGCGTTTCCCAAACTTCCTTTCTCAAATCGCTTATCTCAAGTCGCATTTGAGGAGTTGTTCGGAGATTTTCCATCGAGCCATGAACTGGAATGGTGAATATCCCGTCCATGGTAGCGCACTACGGAAGCTGAGCTCGCCATAATTGGTTGAAACCCGCTATTGTTACTAGGAAGAGTTACCCACGCTATGAGTAAATGTAGAGTTTTACCGCAGTAGGTATTTCAAGCGGAGTTGTTTGCATTTGAGAAGTCGGTTGGCGAAACCGATGCCAAAGTTGAAAGGCATGCCCATGAATAGCCTTCGGCATATCGAAAAGGTGAACCATCGACCGCGACAAACAAACTGGAGTAGTAGTGTCCGATCGCCGCTTGGTTTTGATCGCCGATGTCGCTTTGATTTTGCATGGCCAAATGAGTTGACCAAAGATGAGTCTCTCCACTTCTTCTTGTAGTGTTGTTACTGTACTAAGTTCAACATTCTCTTGTTCAAATCCTTCCATTACTTTCCTTCTTTTGATCCGTATCGACGCTCGAAGTTCGGCGTGGACGCGGTCGAGAAACTTAAGACGATGCCTTGACGATCTTTCCTATCCTGCTCGACTGTTCAAACTGTTTAAGTATCAGACTCTAGAAGACAGACTTAAATGCAAAATATGATGCATGAATATGATTGTAAAGAAGGATTTCTAAAGAATTTATGCTAAAAGAGATATTTCTGGCAAATATTTGGATGGAAAATACGAATTTATTGATTATTGAAAGAAGATTACAACAATTGTTTTTTTTGGAGCATTGCTCACACAAATGATAAAATAAATGATAAAAATTACAAACTAAACTAAATTAAATGTCTTCGTCAGATGAAGATCCAAAGGCTTGATGCAGCTTCAACTTCAGGATTTCCTTTCCATAGTGAGCTTTTAGTTCAATTTCTCGCTTTTAGCTTGCTAATGACTCTTCCACCGCTGGGAGCGGATTGATGGTTGTCATTTCCTCAAGCTTTCTTCCTTTCTTTGACGATCTTTGATTGCGTTATCCTTCTGCTTAATCTTCTCATCTTTCTCCACGAGCCATTCATCCCGGAAGTAAAGCGCCTTTTCATGATCTTTGACTTGCTTGAGATTCTCATTCTCAAGGTTAGTCTTAAGGAATTTGTTTTCCAAAGCTTCTTCTCAAACCTTATTTTGGTCAAGGCTTCTTGGTATTCTCCCATAGTCTCGACGGAAAATTTGTTGATTTGGAAGCGATTGAGAACATGGGATCCTCATAAGCGTAAGGCATTCAAATTCTTCGCTCTTTTCTTTACCCAAGAAGTGTAGGTTTTCATGGCTACACAATTCTTTGCCTTACCTTTTCTTTCCTTCGGATGTGATGCCAAGCTTTGATCATCCTAGCTTCAATCCTCGAATCCTCCCTCGTGATAGAAGTAGCTCTACTTTAAACCGAGAGGTTTACTAGAGTTTGCGATCCGAGCCGATTTGCCAAGAATGGGTTGTAGTTGATTCCACCTTTCGTACCGACGAGAGGTACGTTGGCAAATTCTCCACTGCTCTCAATGATTTCCATCTCATTGTCCGCTAAGGTATACCAATGGATATCGTCAGCTTGTAAGAGACATGAGTCTTGAGACCAATGCCACTGCCTTTGTTTTCATGGAAGATAGGAGATTTAGGCAAGTGTGATACAATCCATTTGAAAACAGAGGTACACAACACACGATAGTTCGCTCTCCTTGACGATTCCTATGATGAATAGAGACGACGTGTCACCAAGCTGTGGTGGGAACGGATTTCTAATCGAAAGATCCTTATGGCATTGATATCAACGAAATTTGGGACGTTGGGAAACAACACCAATCCATAGAGGAGTAAAGCTAAAATAGCTTCAAAGCTACCATACTACCGGCCGTAGAATTTGAGAGCCTCTCCATTAGGAACTTTGAAGTCAGTCCTAAGAGTTTTCCTCCGTAGTTAGGTTTTTGTCTATCTCGATTTCTTTAAATGAGTCATCGTTGTAATGATCGTGACTTGAGAATGGCTTCCAAACCATTGAAAGGCACCTTGTCCGACATCGAGATACCTAGGATATGCGCATTTTCCAAAGTAGGCATCAACCGATAATCAAGGAAAGTGAAACAATGATAGACTGGATCGTAGAATCGAACGAAAGTTTTGAGAAGTCCTTCATCAACGTAGCTTGTAAGAGTTAAAAGAGTTCCATAGCATTTTCTCAAACCGAGGGATCTTCTACCAAGGATGCTAACTTTTAACTTTCCTACATCAGAATTCTAAAACTATATCTCTTGGTGAACCTTCCTCCCACGCCCATCACTCTAACCTAAAATATTTAACAAAGAAAATTCTAAATTCTTGGAAATGGGAAGAGAAATGAAGTTTTTTTTTGAATGAATGCATGAATGCGGCAAACATGGTTAGTAGTTATACACACGATCAAGCCGCTCAAGTCACGAGCATGAGGCCAACGATAAGAATCAAACGGGTAAGTTCTATGGGCTTATTCATCTCGTGAAACGGTTCTATCGATAATACAGCTCAACACTCCTCTTTGAAATATTATCGAATTTGTTGAAAACTCGATGGTCCAATAATATTTTTCAGAGGAACTCGATCGTAGTCTCGCATGACAATTACTTTAGGCTTACACCTAATCTCTCGCACTACATCCTAAATGGCCGATGGGTTATGTGTTCTGTACCAACTCACTTCTCAAGTTCCTCGACAAGAAAATGTTTTCGCAAATACTTGCTAAACACAAATACTCCCAAGACAACCTCCATCGAGAGGGAGATATTAACTTCGAGTAATGAGACTTTATTAATACCTCCACCTAGATCTTAAAATGTTTCTTAATTCGGTTAGGATTTCTTTCCATCGATGAAATCGTAAAAGCACACAATAAAAGAAAACAAACATATGCAAAATATGAAATCTTATCCCTTTCTATTCTTTTTGAAAACAAAAAGCTTGGTGCTCTTGAAAGAGTCACATTTTTTGAAAATCAAAGTTTCAGCAGACTTCCCAGAGTCGCCATTTTTCCCGTCAAAAAGGTGACGCGGCTAGAGGATGCGAACGTGAATTCGGATTCTCGGCTCGTAATGATTGACTCTTTTGATTTGTTTATAAAGATGCCGCGAGCATCAAGCTTTATTATTTTCAACACAAGAAAATGATTTAATGATTATGAAAAGGGAAAGTCAGAATACCCTCAATTGATTTTGATATGCGTAATGACTAGCGAAAACTAGACGTAACGCATTGGGGAGATTTTGAGTAAGGGGGATTGTTATATAAAGGGAATAGATGGAGCACCCTAAATATATATAGTTATCTATAGCTTTATATATGAATACGTTTGATATGTTTGCGTGTTTTAATTGCTATTGCTATGATTGGGAAAGTTTCTCCTTTGGGATTTTTAAGAAGGATTGATTATGTGGGATCCTAATGTTTGTTATTATTGTGCTCGCAAAGATCTTTGGATCTTCTGCATACATATCCCCTAGTGGGAATCGCAGCATTTGTAGCTCGGATCTATAGGGTTCTATGGTTTGTTTGGTCCGAGGGAGAAAGAAATTGCTCGCCAAGGATGAGACCTCAGGCCACGTATTCTCAAAAGGATGTTGAGAAAGTCAGAGTAATCGTAGTTTCCACTTATGCTAGTGGAAAGCAACGGATGTTAGTAAGAGATGATTTAATGTCATCTTAATGAAAATGTATCTAATCTATTTCATCACATACATTTCAAAAGTTTGATCGCTTAAAATCTTTCGTCGTAGTTATAGGTGTTTTGCTTGAGTGTACAAGCGCTACCACTTACATGTTTACGAAAAGATGTTTTGAAAAAGATGTTTGAATCTTTAACTGTAAGTATTGGGTGTTTTGCTTGAGTGTACAAGCGTTACCACTTACAATTAAGAGATGTTTTTGTTTGAAAACAGCTTGAAAACAGTTTGAAAAGTTTTGACCGATGTGAGGTGATAGATGAGATACTTCTTCCATAGAGATGATAGATGTCTAAATATCGAGGAGAAATTGATTGGATCAAAGGGATGCTTTTAAGAAGCCCATGGGTCCTTGTATTGTTAGCCCAAGAGGAGGCATTCCGAGGGTCATCAAGGTCCTTGTATGAAGCTCAAGAGGAAGCTATAGGTATGGTCAAGCTTTGCTTTAAAAGGGATTTCACCGAAACCATCCTTTGAATTTAGAGCAATTTCACCGAGAAATTATACTTGGTTCTATCCTAACGGGTGACTTTTTGTATTGAAGCCCAATAGGAGGTCGTTAAGAGATTTCCTATCTCTTTCATTGTATGATGCCCAAGAGAAGGCTAAACTCAATGAGGAGTTCTTTTGAACGAAGCCCAAGAGGAGGCTAACTCAACAGGGGAGTGTTGTCTTATATGAAGCCTAAGCGGAGGCCAAACTCAGATGAATGAGTTTCTTTGTACAAAGCCCAAGAGAAGGCTAAACTCTGTGGGAAGAGTTATCTTGTATAAAGCCTAAGCGGAGGCTAAATTCATGCTGGGGATGAATTATCTTGTATGAAGCCCAAGCGAAGGCTACAACTGTGGGGAACCTATTTGGTTAGACTAGTTGTTATGTTATAACTAGACAATTGATAACACGATTTTATATAACATATTTGATGTATTTTTCATAAATAATGTTAATGTTTTTATTTAATTATTTCACTTTATTTCTATATTACGTTGGTATTTTCTATGTTTCAGGTATTTGTATTAAATAAAGATAAATCGAGCAAAGAAGTAAAATCGAGGAAAAATCGGATTAAAAAGCAAAGAAATGAAGCAAAAGGTGTGATATAGTAAAAGGGAGGTGTTATATAAGGAGAAAGCAATTACACCAAGCAAGCAGGCCCAGCCCAAACACGTGTGGCCCAGCAGTCCAACAAGCACGCACCTGCCACGTCACGAGTGAGACGGTCGTCTCACTCCTCCCGCATAGCTAGGAGGCGCCCGCCTCCCACGCAAGTGGGGTCCACCACTTTTCCCATGCAGTTGAGACGCACGTCTCCATTCACAAGCCTATTCTTGAGGCGCCCGTCTCCTACTTTTAAGGCACCATTTTCTCACCACGATCACATTGTGCATACGAAATTTATGGAATGGGAAGTTACCAAGTGGATCTATAAATACAAGTTCAAAACTCAGAATCAGGGTGGTCGGCATTTTTACCGAACAACCGCTATTTTAATATTTCGCAATTTTATTTCCAGTATTGTACTTTGAATTTATTTTATTTCAGTTTTCACTGATCTAACCTTACGTTAGATCTAGTGCTTTTTATTCTTTGTCGTATTTTCTTTTCTTTCAATTCAAGAAGTCTCCGCGCAGATCCAACCGACCTGTGGTGGATGCTCGCTTGTTTCGAAGAACAAGATTATTTCCAGTACTCTTATTTTCAGGTTTTTAATTTAATTATTTTATTTTATTTAATATACTGTTGCCTGATATTATTTATTTAATTGTGGAAATGTTTAAATATATTGTACCGATTTATTTATGCATGTCTGAATTAATTAATATGTCTGGCTAAATCGTTCTGATATTAGTATGTAAATTAATCGATCCAAAGGAATCCGAAAATAAATTGGCATAATGTTACGTTGTTAAAAATATTCTTTCTGACTTAGATATCTAATTTAATTTATTAAAAGGTTTAGAAACCAACAAAGCGAAAGTTTGAGGTTAATAAACTGGACTAAGGTTAGAAACCAACAGAGCGACATTGAGGTTTAGAACTGTATAGGGATACTAGGTATTAATTTTAAAGATCTACATTGCTTTTAAAAGAGATTAAACTTTATTTATTTTCAAAAGTGTTTTTAAATTCGGGTGGATAGCTTAGAGCATACGTTAGGATTTAATTGCATGATCCGATCAATAGAGCGACAGCTTGAGATAGGATTTTTAGATGAATATTGTTTGCGAAGATATTCTATCAACTCGAGTAACAAGCTAGTGGAAATTCAGATCCCCTTAGGATAGACGAATTACATACTGATATCTGTTTATTTATTATATTTTTCCTTAACCAAAAATCTTAAAGAATTATTCGCTTTAGTCAGATACCGTAACTTAGGATAACAATAGATCGATTTATAGTCTCGTGGGTTCGATATCTTTAAAACTACGCGATAGGATCAGCATTGCATCATGATTATTAGATAAAGTCGCGATCAACAGTTGTATAAACAAGTGTGTGTGTGTGTGTGATATGTATTCACAGGAGTTTATCAAGGAAATATAAACAATGCATGATGTTTATTTACAAGAGTTTAAAATATAAACAAGTGTCTGTGAAACGAACGTTTGAAACGAGCGCAACTTGATTATTTACAAGTTTGATTGGTGTACAAGGAAGTGAATATGTACACGAACGAGCTATTTTATATACATACAAAGATGGATGTACATAGGAGGGTTGGGACTTACACCATAAGGGTGGCCCACTGGTTTAAAAGCAGTTTCACCGGGAATAATGCTCCTTTTAATACCAATGGTATTCACTTGTATATGTACAGACAAAACGAAAACGAATAATCAAAGTTTATCTGTGAAAAGTATCTGTATTATGTACAGATAAAAGATTGTATGAAAAGAACTTGATATGTACAAGAAAAATGTGTATGTACATAAAGAATGTTGGTTTGAGTATACAGTGAAGTGAAACAAACGATCAAGTTTGTCTGCACTTGAGTATAAAAAGTATCTGTATTATGTACAGATGAAAATTTGTATGTGTTTGGAAAGGATTTGATATGTACAAATAAATATTATGTACACAAAAGAATGTTATGGGACTTACACCGTGAGGGAGGCCCATGATCGATTGAGAATTCGAGAGAAAACGAATTCGGTTTTATCGTTTAAATCGGATCGATCATGGTAAAAAGATGTAAGTTTGATGAAAAGTTTTGAAAAATGATTTTTGAAAGTGTTTTGAAATGTGAGGTTCATTTATGAGAAGTTTTGAAAAGAATCGGAAGTCGAAAACTTGAAAATTCACCTTTAAAGTGTTTTAAAAAGTGCTCTTAACGCCGCCTTCGCCCGATTAAAATATAATCGATGAAAGTTTTTTCTGAAAATTTTGCACTATCATAAATAGATACATTTATTGACAAGTTTACAAAAATCACCTCAAAATGAGGAGTTTTGATTGGTTAAAAAATTGTGAAGTTTGTAAAAACATGAAAAATATGAGTTTTAAAAGAATGGTCTTCACAAGGATTGAACCCGGGACCATTGGGGTGGCTACGTGGCACAAAGCACTACGGGCAAGCTAGAAACCACTGGGACAAACGCGCGTTTGTGTTCATGGACCGAAACACGTGTAAACAAAGTATTGGAATTTTTGAATTTTTAAAACTCAAGAACACGCGCGCAGGCTTGTTCTTCCTCTTTGATTTTCAGATTCCATAATCCATGCTACAATCTTCGTTTCTCAATGAAATTTGATGAAATAAACATGAAAATTGATCGATTTTGAACAAGGAATACGGTGATGACTGTTAATTGCATTTATTTTTAGTCTAGCGTGTTTGAATTTCTGGAATCATGAAGAACCCTAGAAACTAAGATTTCAAATTAAATGATGCATAGTTGATGATTTTTCAGTTTGTTTGAGGGCTTATGATCGTGATGAGTGCAGAACGAGATTGGCCAAGAGTTTTTTTACTTAAGTGCAAAGAATCACGATATCCAAGTTCATGTTCTAACCTATTTAAGTTGAAATCGAAGAAGATGATTGAGTGTTTCCAGAGCTGGTTTTTCGATTGCTACAGCATCATCGGCCCATGTGGAAGCTATAGAGATGGTCTGCACTTCCTGAGCTTGCTTGGATCGTGCTACTCAAGTCAACCTGCACAGTCTAAAAATGGCACTTTGATTTATGGGTTAGAGTTTTTACAGTTGCTTGCTAATGATTTGGATCATGTATATGAGGTATATGGAAGGTGTTTGAATGATTACAACACAAGTTAATCAAGCCTAGCCACGATTTTGAAACTTAAGGCAGTGTGTACAAGCATGTGTTCTTGGCATGTGATTTCTGATTTTCAGCTTTGATCATGTTGTTTTTAAGTTTTAAACAAGTTTGTTATTGATTATGGAATGTGTTTGACACCAAAACTTTCCCTAGTTTTTGCTAATTCTCAAAATTGCAAGTTTTCTCTCATTTGAACTATGATTTGAGAAATTGGAGAAAGTGGAAGGAAAGTATGTCTTGGCATTACTTTGGTGTAATTTTGAACTTGAAATCATGCTCTATTTATAGGCCAATGGTTCTGAAAATGTTAGGCAAGAGTACATGGCAATTGGAAATTCAAAGATAACTTAAAGGGTAAGAATGACTTTTGCAAAGAAAAAGGAAGCTTCCCTTTTTTACCATGTGTTATTTTTCCAATCTTGATCCAATCCTCAATTATTACTTCCAAGCTGATATTTATCAGTTCAAAAATCAAGTTGGCAAGGTTGTATTGCTTCTAGATGAAGAAATCACAAAATGACCTATAAATGTGAAGTTTTGACTTTGAAAAATCATGTTCATGGAGCCTTATGTTTCAATTTCAAAAGTATAGCTAGACTCCATGGATTTGTGAGTTCTTGGAAATTTTGGAAAGCTTGTTTCAAGAGCTACAACTTTCATGTTTTTAGTTTTTTCCAATTCAAAATGGAACTAGGTGAAAAAATGGCATGAAATTTGGAAAAAATACAAAATTTTAACACTTAGAAAATTTTCTAAGTGTTGAAAATTTTGACTTTTTGTTGACTTTTTCAAATTCTTTTATTTTTTATGATCATGATGAATCATTTGAAGTATTTTGATGATTGAAAAAGTTTTGTCTTGAAAAAGTTGACCAAAAGTCAAAGTTTGACTTTTCTGTGTAGATGAAAATTCATCAGATGTTTCTGAAATTGACTGATGAAGTCTGTGAACTTCTGTGATGTTTTGAATCCCGAAATTAGGTCAAGATGTTGTATCTAAGATATAATGACCAATCACTATCCAAAAAAGTTATTCACCGCTCAAAATCGAGAATACCATGCTCGATCAAACCCTAATTGGTCGATCCTCGATCGATCAATGAGAAAATTGGGTATCCGATGATCGAGGTTGATGTTTTGATCAAGATAGATCAAATGAGGTGAGAAAACTCAAACCCTAATTGGTTGCTCTGAATCGATGAAAATCGATGAAACCCTAATTTTGACCTCGTGAATGCTACACCCGATTAATTGCCTCGAATCATAGTTATGCAATGATGCAAATGTAAGGTGGTATATTAGGTCAAAATTTGGGGTATGACAGGCATCATGGCTCGTTTGTGAGGGTTATTATCTGTCATTTGCATATTTTCATTCAATAAAATTGTTGGACTTTTGCATTCAATTGTTGTCTTTCTTTACTTTATCACCCCTTCAAAAAGCTATGTGTTTCTTACACACACCCACGTGATACACCGCAGAATCACTCCAAATCTCATTGATAACAGCTATGCTATTGCTAAATATGAGTTCGATAATCCGATCTACCAAGTCGAAGACGAAGGTGAGGAAGATTGTGAAGTGTCAGGAGAAATTGTCGATCGCTACAAAGAAGAAGAGCGAGTTATACAAATGTATCAAGAGTAGGTCGAGGTTGTGAATTGGGTATCGATGAAGATGTAAAAGAGATCAAGATAGGAGCGGTCTTGAGAACAAGGTCAAAGAAAGATTGGTTCAGATGCTATGAGACTATATTGAGGCTTTTGCTTGGTCATAATGAAGACATGTCGGGTTTGACATTGATATTGTGGTACACCGATTCGATAAAAGAAGGTTTTCTCCCAAAGAAATGTATGTTCACGTGCGCCCCGAGATGTCGAGAAAATCAAGGCCGAAATTATGAAGCGCTCAACGCCGGTTTAGTCATTACTTATCCACAAGGTTGCAAACATAGTGCCTGTACCTAAGAAGGATGGTAAAGTTCGAATGTGTGTGGATTACAGAGATCTGAACAAGGCGAGTCCGAAAGATGATTTTCCACTTCCTCATATTGATGTTCTGGTTGACAACACTGCTCAGCACAAGGTCTTCTCCTTCATGGATGGTTTCTCCGGTTACAATCAGATCAAAATGGCTCCGGAAGACATGGAGAAAACTACTTTCATTTCACAGTGGGGCACTTTCTGCTACAAGGTTATGTCGTTCGGACTAAAGAACGCGGGCGCCACTTATCAGCGAGCTATGGTGACATTATTTCATGACATGATTTATCACGAGATACAGGTCTAAGTCGACGATATGATAGCTCGATCACAGACTGAAGAAGAACATCTTGATCATCTGCAGAAACTGTTTGATAGGTTGAAGAAGTACAGACTAAGACTTAATCCTAACAAGTGCACCTTTGGAGTCAGGTCCGGTAAACTCCTAGGGTTTGTCGTCAGTGGAAAAGGTATTGAAGTTGACCCCGTCAAGGTTAAAGCCATTCAAGAAATTTCAATACGCACCGAGAAAGAAGTCGAGGTTTCTTGGCCGATTGAACTACACTGCTGTGTTCATTGCACATTTAATGCCTACTTGTGAGCCAATCTTAAGTTACTTAAGAAAGATCAAGTAGTGGAATGGAACGACGATTTCCAGATCACTTTTGACAAAATCAAGGAATACCTACATAATCCTCCTATCCCGATGTCACTACAAGGAAGACTCTTATCATGTACTTAACATTGTTAGAGAACTCAATGGGTGTGTTAGCAACATGACGAGTCTGGTCGAAAAGAGCATGCCATATACTACCTTAGCAAAAGTTTACCGATCATGAAACAAGATACTCACAAATGAGAAGACTTGCAACGCTTTTGGGCTCACGACTAAGACAAGATATGTTGACTCACACTACCTTGTTGATTTCAAGATGGATCCGATAAAATACATATTTGAGAAACCAGCTCTCCTAAGAATAGCAAGATGGCAAATAATCTTGACCAAATATGACATCCAAGATACTTCTTTAAAGCGATCAAAGGAAGTGTAGTAGCGATCATTTGGCTCATCAAGTCAGTATATGACTACCGCCTATGCAGTTCGAATTTCCGACGAAGATGTTTTACTAGTTATCGATCAGAAGAACCAGTCCCGACGAAGGACCCGAATAAGGATCCCGATGGACCATGGTCTTTGATGGAGCCTCAAACGCACTTGGCAATGGCATTGGCGCCATCATTACATCTCCTATAGGCAGCACACGCCTTTCACCGCCAGATTATGTTTCAGTTGCACCAACAACATGGCCGAATACGAAGCGTGCATCATGGGTATTAAAGCTGCTATTGACTTAAGAATCAAGTTCTGCAAGTGTATGGAGACTCATTTAGTGATCACGATTAAGGGCGAATGGGACGAGCATCCGAATCTCATTCCGATCGAGGCTCCCTGATCATCATCGAGAAGTTTGACGAACCAGCGTATTGTTATGAGCTTGATACAGAAGAGAAACCTTGGTACTATGATGTGAAGAGGTATCTTGAGACTCAGGAATATCCCGCAGGGGCATCTGTCAATGATAAAAAGTTTTTGAGAAGGTTCGCATCCAAATTCTTCCTTAGCAACGACATCTTATATAAGCGCAACCACGACTTGTGCTTACTCCGCTGTGTAGACCGGAAAACAGCAGAACGCATTATGGAAGACTTACACGAAGGCGCATTTGGTACCCACTCCAGTGGACATATGATGGCTAAGAAGATTCTGAGAACAGGTTACTATTGGTCCACCATGGAAGCTGATTGTCACTGCTATGCTCGATCTTGTCGCAAATGCCAGATATATGCGGATAAAGTACACGTACCTCCAGTACCTCTGAATGTTCTAATAGCTCCTTGGCCCTTTGCAATGTGGGGCATTTACATGATCGGAGAAATCAAGCCCACAGCTTCCAACGGACATCGTTTCATCCTTGTGGCAATTGAGTATTTCACCAAGTGGGTAGCCGTCGCATCTTTTACCAGGAATGTTGTGGCTCGATTCATCAAACACAATCTTATCTATTGATATGGCACTCCTGAAAGGATTATCACAGATAACGGTTCTAATCTCAACAATAAGATGATCACCGAACTCTGCACGCAGTTCAAGATCAAACATCACAATTCTTCTCCGTATCGGCCTAAGATGAATAGCGCAGTGGAAGCCGCCAATAAGAATATCAAGAAGATTATATAGAAGATGACAGTGACCTACAAAGATTGGCATGAGATGTTACCATTTGCTCTTCATGGTTATCGCACTACAACAAGAAACTTCTGGGCAACCCTTTCTCTTGTATACGGTATGGAAGCAGTCCTACCCATGGAGGTTCAGATACCCTCAACCAGAGTCCTCCAGGATGCAGAGTTAGGCGAAGACGAATGGATCCAGACTCGCCTTGACCAGATCAACTTGATTGACGAGAAACGACTTGCATCCATATGCCATGGACAGATCTATCAGAAGCGAATGATCAGAGCATTTAACAAGAAGGTCAAGCACCGAGTCTACCAAGTCGGTGATCTAGTAGTCAAGTGCATCATTCTTCCACAAGGTGATCCCAGGGGCAAATGGACTCCCACCTACGAGGGACCGTTTGTAGTTATGACAGTATTTTCTGGCGGAGCTATGATACTTAGCACCATGGATGGCGAAGACTTCCCACACCCTGTGAACGCAGACATAGTCAAAAGATACTACGATAATGAGACCGCTAGGTCGATCGACCTAGGTAAATAGGGGCCCTGTCGAACCAAAAGGTTCGGGAAAGTTAAGGATATATACAAAACATGTACACCCGCAAGTCGAAAACCGAAAAGGGGCAAAAGGGTATCCCAGTATCAAAACTGAAAGGGGTCTAGGCAAAAGTTAGGGATTTAAGCGTACGACTATGTCTCGTCCAGATCACCCACTTCCAGACTACTACTATGAACATTTAAGATTCAAATGGCGACAATCGGTCTACTCACTTTCTACCGACAGCAAGGAGATGAGATAGTTGAAATATATGAGTACTAGCATAGTTGGAACTTAACGAGATTGTTCCCGCATAGCTTTTTACTTTTCCTGTGTATAAATTACTTGGCCATACGCCACATTTTAAATAAATACGAGTTCTTTCTCTTTAATTTTTGTTGTTGTCGTTTGCATAAAGTCCAACGTTTGCTTTTAATGATTATATGCATCTGACAATAAATATCCAATCACAAACATGAGAAAAGTGAACAAACAAAAGTAATTGCTACAGGCTCCAGGAATTGAGATGACGACGAAAGTCACCAATACATTTCCCCGCAGAATATGATCCCCATAGAGGCGTCGCTCACAACAAACTTTCCCCCATCGGACTATATGTTAGTCCCCAAGCAGTGATTCCACTCAACTTAACCGGATTACACCCGTCTTCGAGAAATAACATTTCATCCCCAGCCGGGGTATTTATCCCCAGCAGAATATCTCTCAAACGATTCTTTTTCCCAAAAGATCAAGATTCAGAGACTGAACTTGGTCGATAGGCATCGGAGGAACGACACCTTTATTCTCACCTGATTTCAACGCCCATCCTTCTAACCGGCCTCCCAAAGAACTATCAAATACACAAGATCCCCAGTAGAGTACTTCCATATTTCTCCCCAACGGGGTCTGTACACAAGATCCTCAGAAGACGCCTTGATATCTATCATCCTCAACAAAATCTAGGCTCAAGACTTGGTCGAAAGGCATCGGAGGAATCATGGTATCTCTTCTGGGGTTCATTCGCTCCACCAAATAGAAGTCAAGTCCTCAAGTAGCCTCCCATCTTCTTCAAGATGGATATGTTTTGAAATACCACAACGTCTATCATGCATACATTATTCATAAAATAATACTGGTGCATATGTCATGCATACATCGTCATGCATCATACTTTGCATAAGACTAACAATATTCGTCAAAGTTTTTCTTGTTTTGTCCAAAACAAGTGAGAATCACTCAAACAAACAGTCCGTGATTAATGCCCGCCGACGGAAAACTATCCCAAAGACCGCCTAGTTTTCCTCCGACAATCGTCCAGATTAATGCCCAAGCCGACGGAAAACTATTCGAAGACCGCTTAGTTGTCCTCCGACACGGTCCAGATTAATGCCCGCCGACGGAAAACTATCGAAAGACGCTTGTTGTCCTCCGGACAGTCCAAGATTAATGCTCGAAGCGACGGAAAACTATTCGAAAGACGCTCTTGTTCTCCTCGACAACGATCCGGATTACGTTGCCGATGGGAAAACCATCGAACGATCAAGTTATCTCCGATAACAGGCATCGGATCAATACCAAGCACAACAAGAAAGCTATCCACATTTTTCCAACTACCATCCCTCGAGTAATCAACACGAGGATTTATTCTCGACTCTCTATTATCAAGCAGGTCTAGCGTACGACTCAGTTGCTTGATGGCATTTAAGCCCATCTCCGATTACTTGTCAAGATTTCCACTTATCGCCGCATATTTGTTAAAACCAAAACCAATAACTTCATTCAAAGATGAGCACGGTCAACGACGACCTCCGATGGCATCTAAGCCCATCTCCTGCTCCTCATTTCTAGAAACATCTACAGAGCCAGCGCGCTCACTCCCCAACATCGATCTTTCCAGATGGCATCTTAAGCCCATCTCCTTTCTCCATTCAAACAACAATCTCGAGTTAGCATACAACTCATCCCCAGTGAAGTTCTCAGCCTCAAATGGCATCTGCCATTCTCATCATCATCAACAAAGTGCAAATTAGCTGATCATCTTCTACCTCCATCACGAAGACACGCCAATCTAACCTTCCAAGACAAGAAGATTGAACAGGCAGTTTCATACCCCAAAATTTTCCCTCCTACTTCCTCAAGACATTTCATACATCCATGCTCAAGGATTCCTCAAGAGTTGATCGACAACCTCCAGACAATCAACCCAAACTAGGGTTTGGCACCGATCCAGGACTTCCAACATCTCCAATGATCATCATTCCTCCTCATATGCTTCAAAGACTCGCCATGTCAAGTTCCAAGCCTCACAAGTCAAATTTCCTCAGACAATTGCTCGATGATTGAAAATCAATTGATTGGACAAAAGTCATCAACATACAACAAACTTCCTGATTTTGGTCAACATCCTCATTTGAAGTCACATTCATCATTTGATCAAGGGTTGATCATGATTCATCAAGAAAACTCAAGATTTGCTCAAAGTCAAGCTTTCCAAATTAGGTTTCTTAGTGAAAAGTCAACCAAACTTTGATCGGCATAATTCATACTTTCTAAATTTTCCCACCACCTCTCATTTTGAAGGAATTCAATTATCTACAACTTCATGTCTCACAAGAATGTTCAAAATGCTTCATTTGGAAGGTATGGATCAAACATTACAGTCCTTTTCAAAGTCAACAAAAGTCAACATTTTGTTTTGAAGATTTATTGAGCATGGAAACTCCAATTGAGATGAAACCAAAGAGTTTGGTTAGAGGACACTTAGAGCTTTAAAAGTCCAAGAACACTCAAAATGTGGAAATTGAGCAAATACACCATCTAAGTTGGGCATTTTTGAACAATTGCACAAAAGGAGATATTTGTCAAAATCCAATTTTTCCAAATGGGCCCATAATTTTATGATCCAAATGTGATCATAATATTATTGTGACCTATTGATGTCTTGCCATGACCACATTTTATTTTATTGATTTATTTTGAATTTAAAACCATTTAATTCAAATTTAAATTATATAAAATATGAAAATAAGATATATTTTCAAAAGGAGTGGATTTTATCAAACTTGAGGTCCAAGATAGCCCACAAAACTTGCCAATTTCGGATAGCTTGGAAGAGAAAATCAAATTTTCAAAAATTTGATTTTATTTGAAAGGAATTTATTTCATTCAATATCCAATATTTTTCCTTCTTTTGCTCCAAGATTACACTCTATAAATACCTAGTACATTGTCAAGAACAAGGGACGAAACCCAGCCCCAACAACAACCCTTATCTTGCCAAATGTTTTCAAAATTGTGAAAATCGTTTTCAACTTCCAGCCACTTTCACCATCCAAAACCATTCCATTGTGTTCTCGAGGTAATTTGGAGTAAGTACATCATTCTCCATGGTTGAAACAGGAATCGAGCTACATACATTCATACATATTCATATTTTCTTGAATTGCATTTTTATTATCTGTGTGTTTTAATCGATTCTAATGGTTTTAATGTATTCATGAGGTTCTATATGATTGATCCGGGCCATCGCAAGCTTGCAGAAAATCATGATTTGCCATAGTTAGGTTTTTCGTCGCCTTCGAACCGCCCGCACAGACGATTCACCAAAACAAACACCACCATCGTGTTCGCAGCCTCGATTTAGGGGTAGGTACCTTAGAACTTTTATTTTGCGATTTTTCAAGTTTCGTGCTTTGTTGGGAGAAGACGACGAGCTAGGGCTCGCGCCGCTGACTTGCTTCGACGGCGGCTTGTGTGGCGCGATCGCGTTTCTCGATTCGCCCATCCGTTCCAACCGGGTCCACGCGTCGACTTGGTTTGAAACATATCCATGACACGCTTACTTATATTCATTGATTTCGCTTCATGACACGGGTACACGCGTAGTGGTTAAGGCATGTGGAAGATGCTTCCAAGGTCTCAGCTCGATCCGTGCAAGACCAATCCTTTTTTCTTTTACAAACTTAACTTATTTTCATATGTTCTTATTTTTCTTTAATATTTTCCATCTAATTTATTTTATCTTCAATAATTTTATCATGCATTTAAAATACTAAAATATTTATTTTCTGCATAATCATCAAAAATGCTTATTTAAGTTTTAATATAAAATATTATTTTGCATGCATATTTAATTTAATTGCTAATTAATCGCTTAAATGGCTTTTAATTGTTTTTAATTATCAAATTAACTCCAAAATTCCCAAAAATTATTTTATCATATTAATGTCATCATTAACACAAAACTTTTTCTCATTCAAAATACTTATTTTACTAACATTTTCCTTTATGCAATTTTTCGTATTCGATTTTGTATCCGTTCAAAGTTGTAACGCTTCGACGATTTTTCTTGCTTTTCTTTTCAATTATGTAACTTCCTATGGGATGTAATAGTTTAATTAGGACTTTATTTTCCGCACTTTCAATTATGTATCCGCCCTAAAGCCATGTAATAGCGAGGACTTTATCTTTCCGCACTTTATATTTCCGCAATTTACTTTCGCACCCTATAAACCGCTAGTAATTAGGCATGTATGGCAAGATTAAATCGGACATAGATCACTCATAATTCCAAGACAAAATATCTGAATTGACACACTTTTTTCACACATGCACCCTTAGGTAATTCTCTCGTTGCCTTTACGAACACAAATGGTCAAGTCCTCGAACGTAGAGGTATTCTAGCACCGTTGTTTCAAAACAAATCATCATAGTCCTTCGATACAAAGATCATAGTCCCCCGGTGTCGCCTACGAATACATGATCTTGACCCTCGATTGTCGCCTACGAAAAATGATGATAGTCCCTTCGAATGTGCTAGGATACTTCCTACAAGTTGCTTTCTATGACCATCCGATGTCTCTTCGAATGTCCCGCTTACATCCAATGAATAAGGTTACCTACCAACTAATGGTATGGATAGCGCTATTCTAAAGGAAAGTAAAATAAACAAAATAACGACCAATTCTGAGTAGGTAATAAGACTTTTAGTTGCTTGCTCTATCAAAATACTTTTTGCACCTCACACTTTTGTCAAGGTTCAAACTCTTTCAAAACGAAACATTTCCGAACACTTTGTATACATTCCTACATGAATCATTACAAAGTCAAAGGGAAATGCCTTTTCAAAAACATTTTTGTCAAACACACAAAAAGCACTTTTTTTTGAAAATGATCTAAGAGCAACTAAGAGCCAGATAACTACTGATGGAAAGGGTGCTAATACCTTCCTTTTCATAACCTTTCCTTACTCAAAATCTAACGAAGGTCTTTTCCTGTTCTTTTCACCTTCCTTAATTGGATAAAAGAAAAGTCGATGGCGACTTGCTATCCGCACATTTGCGATACAAAACCTCAAAGTCAGCTTCACCGTATGGTGCATGTGTGAAAAGTGTGTGTCAATTCGGATATGTTTATCTTGGAATTAGAAGTGATCTACGTTCGTTTTTATCTTGCCATACACGCCTAATTACTAGCAGTTTATAGGGTGCAGAAAGTAAATTGCGGAAATGTAAAGTGCGGAAAGTAAAGTCCTACGCTATTATATGGCTTTGGGGCAGATACATAATTGAAAGTGCAGAAAATAAAAGTCCTAATTAAACTATTACATCCCATAGGCAGTTACATAATTGGAAAAGAAAAGCAATAAAAGTTGTCCGAAACGGTATAACCTGTGAACAGATGCAAAATCGGAAAACGGAAGAAAATTGCATAAGAGGAAAATGTTAGTAAAAATAAGTATTTTTGAATGAGAAATAGTTTTTGTGTTAGTGATGACATTAATATGATAAGATAGTATTTTGGTAATTTTTGGAATTGATTTGATAATTTAAAAATAATTAAAAGTCATTTAAACAATTAATTAACAATTAAATTAAATATGCATGCAAAAATAATAATTTTTATATTAAAAATTAAATAAGTATTTTTCTAATGATTGTGCAAAAAATAAATATTTTTGGTGTTTTTTAAATGCATGAGAAAATTATTTAAAGATAAATTAAATTGGATGGAAAATATTAGAGAAAAATAGAAAAAATATGAAAAAAGAGTTAGTTTTGCAAAAGAGAAAAATAACATGGTCCTGACCAGGTTCGAACCTGTGACCTTTGAGGGAATCTTCACTTCCAAACGCCTTAACCACTGAGCCAATGTGTCTTTCGTGTTTGGAAATTGGAACCAATGGTTTATAAGTGTACGCGTGTCATGAGATTTGAAAATCAAAGCACAATCAGCGCATGGGACCCATCTGTTTATGAATGAACGAATCAGAACACGCCATCGCGCCACGCCTCGCTGTCTTCACCAACGACGCCGGAGCCCTAGCTCTGGTCGTCTTCTCCGATCAAGCCAAACTTCAAACCTGCGAAATAGCAAAAATAAATGGCAAAAGAGTACCCTATCCCCCTAAATCGACCCTTCCGAGTTCAATGGTGTTGTTGGTTTTGGTTGAATTGACCTGTACAAGCCGGTTCGAAGAAGACAGCTTGAAAAACCCTAACTATGGCAAATCGTGATTTTTACGTGCAAGCTTCAAAACGATGGCCCAGATCATTCATATGGAACCTCATGAACACATTAGAACGGTTAGATTCGATTAAAACACACAGATAATAAAAATGCAAAATCAAGAAAATTTTGAATATGTATGAATGTGTATGGCTCGATTCAGGCTATTTCAACCATGGGCAATGATGTATACTTACTCCAAATTACCTCAAGAACACAATGGAATGGTTTTGGATGGCTGAAAGTGGCTGGAGAATGGAACACGATTTTGACAATTTTTGAGAAAAATTTGAGCAAAGTAAGGGTTGTTGTAGGGGCTAGGGTTTTTGTTTTCTGCTCTTGTGCAAAGATGCTTCAGATTTATAGAGTGAGGAATGAGTGCAAAGAGAGTGAAAAAGATATGGTATTCAATGTGAAATTAATTCCTTTCAAATAAAATCAAATTTTGAGAAAATTTGATTTTCTCTTCCATATGCAAGCTAGCACGAAATTGGCAAGTATTGTGGGCTATCTTGGACCTCAAGTTTGATAAAAATCAAATCCTTTTGAAAATATATCTTGTTTTCATATTTTATATAATTTAATTTTGAATTAAATGGTTTTAAATCCAAAAATAAATCAATAAAATAGAAAGTGGTCATGGCAAGGCATCAATAGGTCACAAATAATATTATGATCAAGTTTGGATCATAAAATTATAGGCCCATTTGGAAAAAATTGGATTTTGACAAATATCCCCTTTTGTGCAATTGTTCACAAATGCCCAACTTGTGTAAGGTGTATTTTGCTCAATTTTTCACATTTTTGAGTGTTCTTGGACTTTTTAGAAATCTCTAAGTGTCCTCTAGCCAACCTCTTTAGTTTCATCTCAATTGGAGTTTCCATGCTCAATAAATCTTCAAAACAAAACGTTGACTTTTTGTTGACTTTGAAAAGGACCTGTAATGTTTTGATCCATACCTTCCAAATGAAGCATTTTTTGAACATTCTTGTGAGACATGAAGTTGTAGAGAATTGAATTTCCTTCAAAATGAGAGGTGGTGGAAATTTTTTTGAGAAAGTATGAAGAAGTTATGCTCAATCAAAGTTCAGTTGACTTTTTACTAAAAAAACCCTAATTTGGAAAGTTTGACTTTTGAGCAAATCTTGAGTTTTCTTGATGAATCATGATCAACCCTTGATCAAATGATGAATGTAACTTCAAAATGAGGATGTTGACCAAAAATCATGAAGTTTGGCTGTATGTTGACCACAGTTGACTTTTTGTCCAATACAATTGATTTTCAATCATCTGAGCAATTGTCTAAGGAAACTTGACTTGTGAGGCTTGAAACTTGACATGGAGAATTTTTGAAGCATATGAGGAGGCATGATGACCATTGGAGATGTTGGAAGTCCATTTTGATCTGAGAATCACCAAACCCTAGTTTGGGTTAATTGTCTAGGAGAGGGTTTATCTGGTCAACCCTCGAGGAATCCTTGAGCATGGGTGTATGAAATGTATTGAGAAATAGGAGGGCAAATTTTGGGGTATGACAGCTGCCCCTGTTCAATCTTCTTGTACTGGAAGGGTTAGATTGGCGTGCTTGCCTTTCGTGACCTGGAGGTAGAAGATGATTGAACACTCGAGTACACCTGACAATTTGCACTTGCTGCTGGCTGATGACGCGGGAATGGGCTTACAGATGCCATTTGGAGAAGTTGGAGACTTCGTTGGGGAATGAGTCGTACGCTTGACTCGAGATTGTTGTTTGAATAGGAGTACTGGCGGAGATAGGCTTAAGATGCCATCTAGAAAGATCGACGCTGGGGAGTGAGCCGTACGCTAGGCTCTGTAGACGTTTCTGGAAATGAAAGGAGCATGGAGATGGGCTTAAGATGCCATCCGGAGGGAGTCGTACGTTAGACTTCGTGCTCATCTTTGAATGAAGTTATTGGTTTGTATTGGTTTTTAACCAAATATGCAGCATTCTGAAAGTGGAGAAATGTTGACAGGTAGTCAGAGATGGGCTTAAGATGTCATCCAAGGCAATTGAGTCGTACGCTAGACTTTGTAGTTGCTGTTGATAATAAGAGAGCGTCAGAACAAATCATCGTCTTGATTGCTTTGAGGGGATAATAGTTGGAAAAATGTGGATATCTTCTCAGCTTCGTATTGATCCAATGCCCATATCGGAGGATAACTTGTGATCGCTCGATAGTTTTCCGCCCGCTTCGTATTAATCATGGATCTGCTTTGAGGACAACTAGAGGTCGAGATAGTTTTCCCATCTAGCTTCGGGCATTAATCCTGGACCAGATGTCGAAGGACAACTAGGGCGGTCGTTCAGATAGTTTTCCCGTCTGGCTTCAGGCATTAATCCTGGACCAGTTGTCGGAGGACAACTAGGGCGGTCGTTCAGATAGTTTTCCCGTATGGCTTCGGGCATTAACCCTGGACCTTCTTGTTTTTTTAGAAATGATTTTCACCTGTTTTGGGAAAAACAAAAGAAACTTTGATAGAGTATCGTTAGTCTTATGCAAAGTATGATGCATGACGATGTATATGAAAGACATATGCATATATTATGACTTTTATGAGTAATGTATGAATGATATATGTTGTGGTATTTCAAAACATATCCATCTTGAAGAAGATGTGGATGCTTTGCTTGAGGACTTCTGACTTCTGTTTGGGGATGAAACGGATGGAAATCCTGGGAAGAAAGATAACTTTGATTACTTCGATGCACTATCTGACCAAGTCTTGAGTCTAGATATTGTTGAGGATGGTAGAGGTCGAGAGACATGCTGTTGAGGATTTTGCACATAGACCCTGCTGGGGAGAAATTTGGGTACTCATCGATCTTACGAACTCACCGGAGAGTATTTGATAGTTGCCGGAGACCGTTAAGGATCCGAGCCCGTCGAATCTCTCGTTGGGGAATAAAGATGGTTTCTCCGATGCGCTATCCGACCAAGTTTCAAGTCCGATATCGCTGGGGAGGTGATGATTGTTGAGAGATATTTTGTGGGATACCGATGAATCGATCGCTAGAGACGATGTAACATGGTTTAGTTGAGTGGAATCACCGCTGGGGACTAACGATACTACTGGGAAGGTTTGTAGTGAGTGACATCTCTGGGGATCATGCTCTGGGAAAATGTTTTGGTAACTTTCGTCATCTCAATTCCTGAGCTCGTAGTAATTGCTTTTGTTCGTTCACTTTTCACATGTTTGTGAATAGATTTTTATTGTCAAATGCATATAATCATTCAAAGCAAACGTTGGACTTTATGCAAACAACAATGAAAATTGTAAAAGAAAGAAACTTGTATTAATTTTGAAAGGTATGTAGTTTGTATACAAGAGAAGTAAAAAGCTATATCGTTAAGTTCCAACTATGCTAGTACTCATATATTTCGACTATCTCATCTCCTGTCAGAGAAGTGAGTGAACCGATTTGAATCTTGAATGCCGATAGTATCCAGATAGGTGATCCGGACGAGACATAGTCGCGCTTAAATCCCTAACTTTTGCTCTAGACCCCTTTCGGTTTTCACCAACGATACCTTTTTGCCCAAGCCGCCTTTTCGGGTTACATGTTTTATGTATATCCTTAACTTTGCCCGAACCTTTTGGTTCGCCAGATGCCCTTATTTTTCCTAGGTCACGACCTAGCGGGTCTCATTTATGTAGTATTTTTGACTATGTCCGCTCACTGGTGTGGAAGTCTTCACCATCCATGGTGCTATATCATAGCTCCGAAAATACTATCTTGACCACAAATGGTCCCTCATGGGTGGGAGTCCATTTGCCCTCGAATCACCTTGTGGAAGAATGATGCGCTGACTACTAGATCACCGACTTAGTAGACTCGGTGCTTGACCTTCTTGCTGAATGCCCTGATCATTCTCTTCTGATAGATCTGTCCATGGCACATGGATGCGAGTCGTTTCTCATCAATCTAATTAATCTGGTCAAGGCGAGTCTGGATCCAATCATCTTCGCCTAACTCTGCGTCCTGGGGGACTCTGGTTGAGGGTATCTGAACCTCGATGGGTAGGACTGCTTCCATACCGTATACAAGAGAGAAGGGATGTTCGTCATCGAATGAATGATATCCATGGAGAGAAAATGGTAACATCTCATGCCAATATTTGTAAGCCATTGTCATCTTCTGTATGATCTTCTTAATGTTCTTGTTGGCGGCTTCCACTACGCCATTCATCTTAGGCTGATACGGAGAAGAATTGTGATGCCTGATCTTGAACTGCGTGCAGAGTTCGGTGATCATTTTGTTGTTGAGATTAGAGCCATTATCTGTGATAATCCTTTCAGGAGTTCCATACCGACAGATAAGATTATGTTTGATGAATCGAGCCACGACATTCTTGGTAACAGATGCGAACGAGGCTGCTTCTACCCACTTGGTAAAATAGTCAATTGCCACAAGGATAAAATGATGTCCGTTGGAAGCGGTGGGCCTGATTTCTCGATCATGTCAATGCCCCACATTGCAAAAGGCCAAGGAGCTGTTAGAACATTCAGAGGTACTGGAGGTACGTGCACTTTGTCTGCATAAATCTGGCATTTGTGACAAGATCGAGCATAGCGGTGACAATCAGCTTCCATGGTGGACCAATAGTAACCTGTTCTCAATATCTTCTTAGCCATCGTATGACCACTGGAGTGGGTACCAAATGCGCCTTCGTGTAACTCTTCCATGATACGTTCCGCTATTTTCCGGTCTACACAACAGAGTAAGCATAAGTCGTGGTTGCGTTTGTATAAGATGTCGTTGTTGAGGAAGAATTTGGATGCAAATCTTCTCAAGAACTTCTTATCATTGACAGATGCCCCTGCGGCGGGATATTCTTGAGTCTCAAGATACCTCTTCACGTCGTAGTACCAAGGTTTCTCTTCTGTATCAAGTTCATAACAATATGCTGGTTCGTCGAATTTCTCAATGATGATCTGGGGAGCCTCGTTGTCCTACCTAACCTTAAACATAGACGACATAGTAGCCAATGCGTCTGCCAACTGATTCTCTTCTCGTGGAATGTGATTGAAAGTGATCTCTTTGAAGTAGGGGATCAAACTCAGAATATGCTCTCGATACGGGATGAGATTCGGATGTTTCGTATCCCACTCGCCTTTAATCTGACTGGTCACTAAAGCTGAGTCTCCGTATACTTGCAAGAACTTGATTCTTAAGTCAATAGCAGCTTTGATACCCATGATGCACGCTTCGTATTTGGCCATGTTGTTAGTGCAATCGAAACATAATCTGGGTGAATGGCGATGTCCGTAGGGATGTAATGATGGCGCCAATGCCATTGCCAAGTGCTTGAGGCTCCATCAAAGACCATGGTCCATCGGGATCCTTATTCGTGTCCTTCGTCTGGCCTCGGTTCTTCACAATCGCTGACTAGTAAAACATCTTCATCTCGAAATTTGAACCGCATAGATCGGTAGTCGCTCACGGCTTGATGAGCCAAATGATCGCTACTACACTTCCTTTAATTGCTTTCTAAGAAGTGTACCGATGTCGATTCGGTCAAGATCATTTGCCATCTTGCTATTCTTTCGGAGAGCTGGTTTCTCAAATATGTATTTTATCGTATCCATCTTGAAATTAACAAGGTAGTGTGAGTCAACATATACTGCCTTAGTCGGCAGCAAGCTAAAGCTGCAAGTTTTCTCGAGTGTGAGTATCTTGTTTCACAACGGTAAACGCTTTGCTAAGGTAGTATATTGCATACTCTTTCGACTGACTCGCCATGTTGCCCCAACACACACCCATCGAGTTCTCTAACACCGCCAAGTACATGATAAGAGGTCTTCCTTCGGCAGGCGGCATCAGGATAGGAGGATTCTGTAGGTACTCCTTGATTTTGTCAAAAGCGATCTGGCAATCATCGTTCCATTCCACTACTTGATCTTTCTTAAGCAACTTAAAGATTGACTCACAAGTAGCAGTTAGATGTGCAATGAATCTGGCAACGTAGTTCAAACGGCCCAAGAAACCTCTGACTTCCTTCTCGGTGCGGGAAGATGGCATCTCTTGAATGGCTTTAACCTTGGCGGGGTCAACTTCAATACCTTTTCCGTTGACAACAAACCCTAGGAGTTTTCCGGATCTGACTCCAAAGGTGCACTTGTTGGGATTAAGTCTCAGTCTGTACTTCTTCAACCTATCAAACAATTTCTGTAGATGATCAAGATGTTCCTCTTCAGTCTGTGATCGAGCTATCATGTCGTCGATGTAGACCTCTATCTCGTGATGAATCATGTCATGAAATAGTGTCACCATAGCACGCTGATAAGTGGCGCCCGCGTTCTTTAGTCCGAACGGCATAACCTTGTAGCAGAACGTGCCCCACTGTGTAACAAAATTTGTCTTCTCCATGTCTTCAGGAGCCATTTTGATCTGATTGTAACCAGAGAAACCATCCATGAAGGAGAAAACCTTATGTTGAGCGGTGTTGTCAACCAGAACATCAATATGAGGAAGTGGGAAATCGCCTTTCGACTCGCTTTGTTCGATCTCTATAATCCACACATTCGTACCTTGCCATCCTTCGGCACAGCACCACATTAGCTACCCATCGTGTGGAAGTAACACTATGAAACCGTTGAACCGCTTCATAATTTCGGCTTTGATTTTCTCCGACATCTCGTGACGATGCGACGAACCTTCGCTTCATCGAGAAAACCTTCTTTTTAGAATCGTGTACCACGATATCAATGTCTAAACCCGCATGTCTTCGTATGACCAAGCAAAACCTCAATATAGTCTCACAAAGATCTGAACCAATCTTTCTTTAACATCGCTCAAGACCCACTCCTATCTTGATCTCTTTCGCTTCATCAAGACTCATTCACAACCTCAACTCGCTTCGTGTGGTCAGATAATCGATCTTCTTGCAGTAGGACAAGTTCTCCGGCACTTCACAATCTTCCTCACCTTCATCTTCGGCTTGGTAGATCGGATTATCAAGTCATATTTAGCAATAGCATAGATGTTATCAACTAGATTCGAGTGATTCGCGTTGTATCACGGGTGTGTGTAAGAAACACATAGCTTTTGAAGGGTGATAAAGTAAAAGAAAGAAAACAACAATTGAATGCAAAAGTCCAACGATTTTATTGAATGAAAATATGCAAATGATGATAATAACCCTCACAACGAGCCATGATGCCCGCAAGGCACTAGGCTTTAGAGTTTATTGTTCAAAACATAGAAAATACGAAAAGCAAAACAAAAACAAGAGCAATTACTCCTATCTAAAGGAGATTGGTATGACGTCTTCAGTCTTCCAATTACTGAGTCCATTGTCGCGAGTTGGGAAGATCCAATTGCTGATGTCGAAGTCGTTGTCGTCGTCTTCTATAGCATGGATTCCACTCTGGCCGATGCGAAAGGAAGTTGGCGACGTCAAGCGTATCATCTTCTGACCTTTGATGGTGAAGCCTAAACCAGTCTTGTCAGATTTGAAAGGAAGATCAGGGAGCTGGCCCCAAATAGTACTACCTCCTTCTTTAACAGCTGCTTGAGCATCCTTCAACGAGGCCATCCTAGGCGGGGCTTTTGTAACTTCAGAGGACGGAGAGTCAGGCATGACTCGGGATTGTTTCAAAAGCTTGACAGGAGTCTCAAAGAATTCACCTTCCATCTCGAGGTATCGGAATGACTGTAGATGACTGACCATGTATTCCTCTTCTCCACATACTGTAACAACCTTCCCCTTCACTGGGTACTTCAGCTTCTGATGCAAGGTAGAGGTAACAGCGTCTGCCCCATGTATCCAAGGGCGTCCGAGTAGGCAAGAGTAAGTTGGACGGATGTCCATGACAAAGAAAGTGGAGTCAAAAGTCTGGAAACCGACTTTAACAGGAAGAATGAGCTCTCCAAGTACTTTTCGCTTAGAACCATCAAAAGCTCTCACGATAATGTCACTGGGTTTCAGGACAAACCCTTCAACATCAAGTCGATCAAAAGCAGTCTTCGGAAGGATATTCAAATCAGAACCGGTATCCACTAAAACATGAGATAATATAGTGCCCTTGCATTCAACAGAGATGTGCAAGGCTTTGTTGTGTTTCTTTCCGGCAGGAGTCAGATCAGCATCAGAGAAACCTAGACCGTTGTTGGCAGCCAGGCTAGCAATACAAACTTCAAATTGATCAGTAGTAGTATCCTGCGGTACGTGAGCATTTTTCAGAAACTTCACCAAGGCTTTAGCATGAGCCTCAGAGCACAAGAGCAGAGCAAGCATGGAGATCTTGGACGGAGTCTGTCCCAACTATTCCACAACATTGTAGTCACTCTTCTTGATAATCTTCAAAATTTCCTCCATTTCTCGTTTGGAGGTGTCTTCAGCAACTTCCTTTGGTACTTCTGGCTGAGCAGGATGAGTCACTGGTTCTTTCCCTCTAGTTTCGGGAACTGGTTAGATAGCTGGAATGCGAGCTGGAGTCGCTGTGTCTTTTGGAGGAGAGACATCTGGAGAGAATACCCTTCCGGTTCTGGTCACCTTACTTGATCCGGTGATGTTGTCAATGTCAGGAATGGTAGCTTCAACTGTAAGATTCTCGATAGTCAGAGGGTCTTGCTTGACGCCATGATAGTAAACATCAGCTCCATAGTTCCAAGGAATAGCCTTGTCGGAGGAATATGGAACTGTTCTTGGAGAAGTAATGATGAGAGGTGCCACTCTAGGCACAGGATCAGCAGAGGAAATCCTTATAGTGTTAACATCAGCATAGTCTTCTGGGAAATCGTCTCCCCATCCGGTTGCCTTAACATCTTCAATAGGAATCTTGTAGCTCTCAAGAACAGTATACTTCACCATGTAATCAAACTTTCCACTTGGCTGCCCCAAGGTATCCCATGCAGACGGTACAGTTTCATTCACATCTTCGATCTTCAATTTCTTAGACATGTCTTCACACAGACTCTCCACAGGTGGTTTCAGGAATAGTATTTCACGGTTATCCATCATGCACTGGACACGTCTTCTCAACAAGCACATCCATCAGGTGCAGACGGGCACCAACGGCAATTCTCTAGGCATCCTGGATTGACACCGGCTTGCAGCAAATTCTTCTTAACAGTCATCAGAGGAATGGTCAAGTCATCTATGTTGAAAATATAAGTATCCTCCCCAACAACATTGGAGCTCTTGTCATGGTTAGGCATAGGCGCGTTGATCACATTCGGAGTCTCAACAGGAGGGTCAAACTCAATCTGTTTAGCTTCAATCATATCTTGAATCTTATTCTTCAGAGCCCAACAGTTGTCAGTGTCGTGCCCTGGGCTGTTGGAGTGGTAAGCACACTTAGCATTAGGATTGTATCTCGGAGAGGAAGTGTTGACACTCTGAGGAGGATCCTTCAAAGTAATTAGCTCTGCTTTCAACATGTGTTGCAAGGCTTGCGACAATGGCATGTTGATTTTGGTAAACTGTCTTCGCGGCGCATTCTGGATACGCGCGTTGTCTCGTTGAGGTTGTGCTGATGTAGGATTGGAAATCACAACTGTCCCCACAGATTGAGTGCGGTCGGTCTTGGCTCGGCTTTTCTGACCATGCACAGCATTGGCTTCTTTCTTACCACCAAAAGATCTCTTCGCAGTATTTGAGGATGACTCTGTCTGAATCTTTCCACTCTTGATACCAGCTTCAATACGCTCTCCTGTCAATATCAACTCGGTGAATCCGGCTGAAGAGTTTCCAATCAGATGATTGAAGAATGGACCTGTCAATGTTCCCATAAACATATCAACCAACTCCCTATTGGACAAGGGTGGTTGAACTCTGCCTGCTAGGTCTCTCCATTTTTTGAGCATACTCTTTGAACTTCTCATCGCGACCCATAGACATGCTTTGTAGTTGCATGCGAGTGGGTGTCAATTCAGCATTGTACTCATATTGTCTGTAGAAAGCATCTGCTAAGTCACTCCAAGTACGGATACGGTCATTCTCTAGTTGATAATACCACTCCAATTGAATTTCGGACAAACTCTCTTGAAAATAATGCATCCACAGCTTTCTGTCATCAGTGTGGAGGTTGATCTTCTGAACATAGGACTTCAAATGCTGTTTCGGACAAGACATGCCATCATACTTGGCCAAAGTTAGAACTTTGAACTTGGGAGGAATCACCACACCAGGGACAAGGCTCAAATCATCAAAATTCAGCCCGAACATCTTCAGGTTTTCCACAGCATTCAGACGGTCTTCAAGTTGCTTGTACTTGTCATCTTCATCAGAGTACTGGTTATTGTCATAGTGATCATCTCTCTCTTTCTCAGGCTCACGCTGGCTGCCTTCTTCATCGCCCTTGACACTCCCCTCATTCTTGACACTTCCTTCTGAGAGCTCTATTCGGCTGACCACTTTAGGACCACCTTTGTAACGTCTGCCCATGTTGAGAACACCAACGACCCTCTTCTTTCTGTTGATGAGCTTCTTCAGATCTTCTTGGACTTGGACCAAGCTAGTGAACATCTCCTGGAACTGAGCATTCTGAGCTTGGAGATATTTGACAGTCTGTTCAAGAGCCATTTCTGTCCAAAATAAATAGCAAGAGAAATGAGTAAATCGGTCTTCAATGTACCTGTTATGAAATGTTATGCCATGACATGCGATGTTTATGCAGATGCAATGCAATGTTTTCAAGGACCTTAGAGATTTAAATTTGTTAAACAAGCACGAACAAACATTTATTAGTTCTCTTTTTATTCTTTTTTTTTAAGTACAAAAGATAGTCCAAAACAATAAAATAAAAGAACAAAAATCCTAGAGCTCTAAGTCTCCTACGGGCGCTTCCTCTTGGTTCCGAGGTAGGCATTGATGTTTCGCTCCTCGTGAAGTAGCTTGGTCAACTCTAGTACCTTCTTCTCTCTTGCATAGCACTGAGCCTCGAACGTATCCCTTTCTTCTTTAAGCTGAATCCAGGATCTCTTCAAGTCTTCAAAATCAGTAGGCATGTCAGGATGGAGAACAGTATAGGATTCGTCACCTATAGCAACAGGTTCCATAATTACTGGTAAAATAGGCGTGAATGGCATCATGAGATTTTGAGCTCGAGCTCGCACCCATTTGAGGTAAGGTTCCCAAGGAATGGAGTTTTGGTGCCCCAAAGTCTTGGTATCAGTCTTCTTTACCATGCCCCAAGCGTGTATGAACCTTCGTCGGTAATCCTGGAGATCGTGGTTGTAATCGAACACAATATCTTAGAGAAGCATATCATGTGGACCATCTCTTCGAGCAAAACCAAACTGACATAGAGCCAAAGAAGGGTTGTAAGTGATACCTCCCCTTATACCAAGGAGTGGTACATTAGGGAATTCTCCACAATGCTCGATGAATGTGAAGTCCTTTTGAGAGAAAAGACTCCAACAAATATCTGAATGAGAGAGTGACATTAGTCTTTGAGACCACTTCAACCTTTGTTCATTCTTCAAAACTGATGGAGGAAGGTGCGAAATAAACCACCTGGAAAGTAACGGTATGCAACACATGAGAGTTCCTTGTCTCTTAGTAGTACGAGTGTGGAGAGAATGTAGAATGTCCCCAAGTAAAGTAGGCACAGGATTGCGGGTAAGAAACAACTTGATGGCGTTGACATCTATGAATTGATCCGAGTTAGGGAATAGAACCAAACCATAGATTAGTAAGGCCACAATGTCTTCAAATGCATGGAAACTCATAACATTGAGGAACTCTCGGGCTTTCTTAATCAGAAACTTGGCAAGTAAACCCTTAACTCCACTTCTGGTTTCCCAATTGGCTTCGATGTCTGAGCGCTTCAGGTGTAAGGCTGATGCAATGTCTTCGTACCTAGGAACCTTTTCTAGACCGGTGAATGGCATTTGATCAAGAATAGGTATCTCAAGTAGCTTAGAGAACTCTTCCAAGGTAGGAACTAACTGATAATCTGGGAATGTAAAGCAACGGTGTTTCGGATCGAAGAACTGGAATAGGATGTGCATCATATCTTCTTCAAAACCGGAGATAACCAAGTCAAGCAGATAACCATGTCTTTTGATGAACTGAGCATGATCGGGAATCTCTGAAACCAATTCTTTGAGCTGAGAAGGTATACCCATGAAGTTGATTCGGATAGTCTTTCTAGAAGGCATAATTCCTACAAAACAGAGCAAAGATAAATCCCTAGGTCCTTGAAATAGTTAGAAATGATATGTAATGCAATGATGTCATGATGTCATGTTTAGCACACACAAACAATTCACACAATGATCCTAGGTTTAAGGCTTGCATGAGGTATAGGTGATTACCCCACCAAAAGTTTGAGTTGGTTTCATCCTGTCCTATAATAGTAACCGGGTTCTAGGAATCTCTTATCATTGATCTTTCTCGTAGGCGTTTATTTCAATACGACTACCAAGTGGTCGACCAAAAATATCCCAAAAGTCTGATCTTAATGAGCGTAGCATCGAGTATCAGCCAACCTTAGTCTGCACCAAAGTCGGCCATCTCACTACCTTCTAATGGCCAAGATGGGTCAATTAAGGTTCTAAAAGTTTAGTTAGTGCTTGATGACACCACGCAGAAGCCAAATACTATCCTCAACTTGGAAATGAAGAGTATCAGGACATCCAAAGTGTCACACTAACAAAGCCATCATGTTGACCATCTTGATATACGTCTAACGGTCGCGACAATTTATTGCTACTTACCTAAAAGGAAACCCGGATCCGAGTGTAGGATCCCCCACAAATATAATACCCAAGCAACCCTTTAAAGATAAAGCAAGCAAGTCAAACAGAAAACATTCAAAGTGGTCTATAAATCCCTAAGGCATTCTCTCTTTAGGGTGTCTCCTCCCCGGCAGAGTCGCCAGTTCTGTAACACGGTGAACTGACTTTGAGATTTTTGTATCGCAAATGTGCGGATAGCAAGAGTCGCCACCGACTTTTCTTTTATCCAATTAAGGGGAAGGTAAAAAGTACAGAAAAAGACCTTCGTTAGATTCTGAGTAAGGGGAGAAGGTTACGAAAAGGGAAGGTATTAGCACCCCTTTCCATCCGTAGTTATCTACGGGCTCTTAGTTGCTCTTAGATCACTTTAAAATTGTGCTTTCTGTGTGTTTGAAAAAAAAAATTTGAAAAGGCATTTCGCTTTGACTTTGTAATGATTTATGTAGGAATGTATACAAAGTGTTCGGAAATGTTTCATTTTGAAAAGAGTTTGAACTTTGACAAAAGTGTGTGGTGTGAAAAGTATTTGATTGAGCAAGCAACTAAAAGTCTTATTACCTACTCAGAATGGTCGTTTTCATGTTATTTTACGTTCCTTTAGAATAGCTCTATCCATACCATTAGTTGGTAGGTAACCCTATTTGTTGGATGTACGCGGGACATTCGAAGGGACATCGTATGGTCATAGAAGGCAACTTGTACGAAATATCCTAGCACATTCGAAGGGACTATCATCATTTTTCATAGGCGACAATCGAGGGTCAAGATCATGTATTCGTAGGCGACATCGTGGGTCTATGATCCTTGTATCGAAGGGACTATGATGATTTGTTTGAAGGCAACGGTGCTAGAATACCTCAACGTTCGAGGGACTTGACCATTTGATTCGTAAGGCAACGAGAGAGAATTACCCTAAGGGGTGTATGTGTGAAAAGAGTGTGTCAATTCGGATATGTTTATCTTGGAATTAGAAGTGATCTACGTTCGTTTTTATCTTGCCATACACGCCTAATTAATAGCAGTTTATAGGGTGCAGAAAGTAAATTGCGAAAATGTAAAGTGCGGAAAGTAAAGTCCTATGCTATTACATGGCTTTGGGGCAGATACATAATTGAAAGTGCGGAAAATAAAAGTCCTAATTAAACTATTACATCCCATAGGCAGTTACATAATTGGAAAAGAAAAGCAATAAAAGTTGTCCGAAACGGTATAACCTGTGAACAGATGCAAAATCAGAAAACGGAAGAAAATTGCATACGAGGAAAATGTTAGTAAAAATAATTATTTTTGAATGAGAAAAAGTTTTTGTGTTAGTGATGACATTAATATGATAAGATAATTTTTTGGTAATTTTTGGAATTGATTTGATAATTTAAAAATAATTAAAAGTCATTTAATTAATTAATTAACAATTAAATTAAATATGCATGCAAAAATAATAATTTTTATATTAAAACTTAAATAAGTATTTTTCTGATGATTATGCAAAAAATAAATATTTTTGGTGTTTTTTAAATGCATGAGAAAATTATTTAAAGATAAATTAAATTGGATGAAAAATATTAGAGAAAAATAGAAAAATATGAAAAAAGAGTTAGTTTTGCAAAAGAGAAAAATAACATGGTCCTGACCAGGTTCGAACCTGTGACCTTTGAGGGAATCTTCACTTCCAAACGCCTTAACCACTGAGCCAACGTGTCTTTCGTGTTTGGAAATTGGAACCAATGGTTTATAAGTGTACGCGTGTCATGAGATTTGAAAATCAAAGCACAGTCAGCGCATGGGACCCATCTGTTTATAAATGAACGAATCAGAACACTCCATCGCGCCACGCCAGCCTCGCCGATCTTCACCCCAGTCAAGCCTAGCTCCGGTCGTCTTCTCCGATCAAGCCAAACTTCAAACCTGCGAAATGGCAAAAGAGTACCCTATCCCCCTAAATCGACCCTTCCGAGTTCAATGGTGGTGTTGGTTTTGGCTGAATTGACCTGTACAAGCCGGTTCGAAGAAGACAGCTTGAAAAACCCTAACTATGGCAAATCGTGATTTTTACGTGCAAGCTTCAAAACGATGGCCTTGATCATTCATATGGAACCTCATGAACACATTAGAACGGTTAGATTCGATTAAAACACACAGATAATAAAAATGCAAAATCAAGAAAATTTTGAATATGTATGAATGTGTATGGCTCGATTCAGGCTATTTCAACCATGGGCAATGATGTATACTTACTCCAAATTACCTCAAGAACACAATGGAATGGTTTTGGATGGCTGAAAGTGGCTGGAGAATGGAACACGATTTTGACAATTTTTGAGAAAAATTTGAGCAAAGTTAGGGTTGTTGTAGGGGCTAGGGTTTTTGTTTTCTATCTTGTGTAGCATGCTTGGTATTTATAGAGTGAGGAATGAGTGCAAAGAGAGTGAAAAAAGATATGGTATTCAATGTGAAATTAATTCCTTTCAAATAAAATCAAATTTTGAGAAAATTTGATTTTCTCTTCCATATGCAAGCTAGCACGAAATTGGCAAGTATTGTGGGCTATCTTGGACCTCAAGTTTGATAAAAATCAAATCCTTTTGAAAATATATCTTGTTTTCATATTTTATATAATTTAATTTTGAATTAAATGGTTTTAAATCCAAAAATAAATCAATAAAATAGAAAGTGGTCATGGAAAGGCATTAATAGGTCACAAATAATATTATGATCAAGTTTGGATCATAAAATTATAGGCCCATTTGGAAAAAATTGGATTTTGACAAATATCTCCTTTTGTGCAATTGTTCAAAAATGCCCTACTTGTGCAAGGTGTATTTTTCTCAATTTTCCACATTTTTGAGTGTTCTTGGACTTTTTAGAAAGCTCTAAGTGTCCTATAACCAACCTCTTTAGTTTCATCTCAATTGGAGTTTCCATGCTCAATAAATCTTCAAAATAAAAAGTTGACTTTTTGTTGACTTTGAAAAGGACCTGTAATATTTTGATCCATACCTTCCAAATGAAGCATTTTTTGAACATTCTTGTGAGACATGAAGTTGTAGAGAATTGAATTTCCTTCAAAATGAGAGGTGGTGGAAATTTTTTTGAGAAAGTATGAAGAAGTTATGCTCAATCAAAGTTCAGTTGACTTTTTACTAAAAAAACCCTAATTTGGAAAGTTTGACTTTTGAGCAAATCTTGAGTTTTCTTGATAAATCATGATCAACCCTTGATCAAATGATGAATGTAACTTCAAAATGAGGATGTTGACCAAAAATCATGAAGTTTGACTGTATGTTGACCACAGTTGACTTTTTGTCCAATACAACTGATTTTAAACCATCTGAGCAATTGTTTGAGGAAACTTGACTTGTGAGGCTTGAAACTTGACATGGAGAATCTTTGAAGCATATGAGGAGGCATGATGACCATTGGAGATGTTGGAAGTCCATTTTGATCTGAGAATCACCAAACCCTAGTTTGGGTTAATTGTCTAGGAGAGGGTTTATCTGGTCAACCCTCGAGGAATCCTTGAGCATGGGTGTATGAAATGTCTTGAGAAATAGGAGGGCAAATTTTGGGGTATGACAGATAGTTAGAGGTTTTGAAGTCCGACGACGTGGAAGCATTTTAGAACTTTACATTGCATGTTATGATATGTGTCTTCCGTATGAAAGTTTAACTTTCAGAGATAGTTATTTGTCGGATATGGTTATTTTAGAGACTCGTCTCATCTTTAAAAAAGTTTCCTTCAGCTATAGGACTCACTCTAAGTTGAGGGACTCACGACATATTGAAAAAAGAGTTGAGACCTTGTGCCTACGTATTCTCAAAGGGAGGTTGAGAAAGTCAGAGCAATCATAGTTCCCACTTATGTGCTAGTGGAAGCAATGATAATTTTGTTAAGAGACAAAGACAAATTTCATCTTAATAAAAATGTATCTAATCTATTTCATCACATACATTTTTGAAGATTTGATTGTTTAAATCTTTCATTGTAAGCATTAGGTGTTTTCTTGAGTGTACAAGCGTTACCACTTACAAGTTAAGTAAAACGTTTGAAAAATGTTTGAATCTTTCATTGTAAGCATTGGGCGTTTTGCTTGAGTGTACAAGCGTTGCCACTTACAGTTAAGAAAGATGCTTTGTTTTTTTTGAAAAAAGTGTTTGTTTTGAAAAGGTTTTGATTTGGAAAAAAAATTTGATTCGTATGTGATGCTATAAATGAGATACTTCTTCCATAGTCTAAATCTCTATGAGAAATTAATTATTGATTAGGGGGATGCTTTTAAGAAGCCCGTGGGTCCTTGTATTGTAAGCCCAAGAGGAAGCTATCCGAGGGACATCGAGGGTCATCGAGGGTCCTTGTATTGTGAGCCCAAGAGGAGGCTATAGGGTATGGCTAGCTTGGATTTAAGAGTTATTTCACCGGGAAATCATACTATTAGGTTTCTATCCTAGCGAAGGTGATTCTTTGTATTGGAAGCCCAATAGGAGGCTATTAGAGATTTCCAGGTCTCTTTCTTGTATGATGCCCAAGAGAAGTCTAAACTCAATGAGGGAGTTCTTTTGTAAGAAGCCCAAGAGGAGGCTAACTCAACAGGGGAGTTCTTTTGTACAAATCCCAAGGGGAGGCTAACTCAATAGGTGAGTTATCTTGTACAAAGTCCAAGAGGAGGCTATGGGGAACCTAGTTGTTATACTAGATGTTGTGACATAAATAAACATGAACAAGTATATGAACAAGTATATATATGACAAAGTGTGTATGTGTATTCATAAGAGTTTATGAAGGAAAGATATAAACAAGTGTATAAAACAAGCAAATAAAAAGCTAGTGTAACTTGAATATATACAAATGAGCGGGACTTACACCTTAAGGGAGGCCCACTGGTTTAAGAGAAGTTTAACCAGGAATAATGCTCCTCTTAATACCAGTGGAAGTGGTGTATAAACAAGCGGATAAAATTAGCGGAACGAAGCTAATTATACTTGAATATTTACAAAGATGATTGAATATGTACAAGGAAATGCATATGTACACAAAGGGTGGATATGTACAAGGAAATAAATATGTACATAGGAGAGTTGGGACTTACACCGTGAGGGAGACCCATGATCAATTTGATTTTTGAATTCGAAATATTTTCGAGGAACAAAACCTAGTTTGATTTGTATTTTCAAAGATTTAATCGAATTGATCATGGAAAAGAGGTGCGTAATTCAATTAAGATGTTTTTGAAAGGTTTGAAATGATTTTGAAAAGTGAAAAATATTCACAAAAGGTTTTGAAAAATATTAGGTTTGAAAATCGAAAAGAAAACATTTTTTTTAAAAGTATTTAAAAGACTTAAAAACGTCTATTTTTGACCTAATAAAAATATATCAAAAGAAAATATTTTTGGCACTTTTTGACATAATCATAAAATAGGTATATTAAATGACAAGTTTGCAAAACATCATCTCAAAATGAGAAGTTTTGATTGGTTTTTGAAAATGTTGAAGTTTGATAAAAATAGGAAGAAAAGTAGTGATAAAACTTTTTTTGGTCTTGGAAAGGTTTGAACTCAGGATCTTGATCTCAAAGGTGAAAAGATTAACCACTGGGCCACGTGTGTGGCTTGTTATTTACACGCTTTGGTTTATATATATATATATATATATATATATATATATATATATATATATATATATATTTGAAAATAAGTTGTGAAAATGTTTGAAAAAAGGTTAAAAATTGGAGAAAAGAGTGAAAAAATGGTCTCAGGGGATTCGAACCCTGGACCATAGGCAAGGCAAGGCTTTAAAAGGCGCGATGGCTACCACTGGGATGGCTATACATCCGTTAATTAAAACGCAAGCATAAATATATATTATAAACTGGATTTTTGAATTTTCTGAAAACTGAAAAACGTGCGCATGGCTTCATCTTCAACCTCATGATCATCGATTCCTATTTCCTTCATTTCTTGATGAAATTGAATGAAATAAAAATGAAACTTGCTCGATTTGAGCCCAAGAACATGATGATGATCATTAATTGCATTTATTTTAAGCATAAGATCATTGAATTCGAAGAAAAGCAGATGAACCCTAATTCTAAGAATTGATCATGAAATCGTGTAGGTGCTACAAATCATGCAATTGATTGAGGGTTTATGATCAGTATGAGTGCAGAAACAAAATGGCCAAGCAATTTTTTGACTAGAATTCAAGAATCATAGAGTTCAAAGTTCGAGATCTTACCTCTTCTAGTGACAATCTGATTCTTCGAAGGAGGTGTTACAGAGCTAGTTTGATGATCTGGATAGCTTCCTTGGACCTCAAGGAACGTGTTAGAAGGCCCAGCTTGCTTTGAAATGGTTTGGAACTTCCTACCCAAGTCCAACTGCATCTCGAGCAAGTGGATGATGATGATGATGATTCTGACTTTACATAAGTGGTTTGATGGTATGGATCACTTCTATATGGTATGTAGGTGATGTATGAATGATTAGAATGGAAAATGCACGAGTGGATTGAGTTTTTGCAAGTTATGGCTCAATATGCATGTTTATGGAGTTTGGAAATGATTTTTGAGTTTGGCTTCTTTTGGTGATGGCTTGATGATTCTAACAACTTCCTAAGGGTATTTGGAGAGTTTTTAAAGCTTGAGATTGCTCAAAAATTGCAAGGTTTGAAGATTTGCAAATTCTCTCTCACTTTGAAACTTGAAACTTGGAAAATAAGAAAGAAGTGAGAAAGCTTATTTAGGAATGCTTTTGTATCATTTTGAATGAAGAAATTACCTCTATTTATAGGCCAAGATGACTGAAGAGCAAGGCAAGGATAGGATTAGAAGATTTGTGCAAGTTACCTTAAGGGGTAAGAAAGGAATTTTTGCCATAAATGCACATGGTTAATTTTGCAAACCATGGTTAAATTACTCAAGTGATCTTAATCTCTTCTAAATTATTTCCATTAGATATTTTTGAGTTAAAACCTATCTCTTATGGTGACAAGGCTTCTAGAAGAGAAAAGTTGCAAAAGTGACTTGAGAACTTGGAAAAATGACTTGTAAATTATGGTTATGGACCTCTAAGTTTCAATTTCAAAACCCTAGCTACACAAAATGTTTTTGCAAGTTCTTGGACATTTTGGAAAGTTTGGAACAAGATATACAACTTTCATGTTTCGAGTTTTTCTTGAATCAAAATGGATCTAGGTGAAAAATGGCCATGAAAATGGAGAAAACCATGTTTCAAATCTTGACTTTTTGTTGACTTTTTCACACATTTTGATTTTTTATGATCATGATGGATAATTTGAAATTATTTGATGATTGAAAAAATTTGGATTTCAAAAAGTTGACCAAAAGTCAAAATTTGACTGATCTGAAGAGTTGAATTTTTGTCAGATGATTCAGAATTTCTCTGATGATCAATCATGACTTTTGAAATGTTTTGAATCAAGAAAATTAGGTCAAGATATTGCATTTATGATTTTGAGATCAATCTCCAAGAAATTAAGTCATTCATTGAGCAAAAAGTCAATGATACATCATCCTCGATTAAAAATCCTAATTGCGATTCAAGATATATCTTGAGGAAATAATGAGAATTTGAAGATCAAATGTTGATGATTGATGAAGATATATCAGTTGAGGTGACTGGAGACTCAAACCCTAATTTGATCATATCTTGAACAGATGAAGATTTTTTATCAAAACCCTAATTTGGCTCAAAGAGCAAACACACGATCTATCTTGTTCTGAAATTATCAGTGATGCAATGATGCATATGTGAATGATATGAGATGGTAACTTAGGTAAAAAATTGGGGTATGACACTAGGCCCAAGGGCTCTATATATACTTCTCCCCCAACAGAAGAATGAGACAAATTTTAACACATACAAATCACTCCTTATACATTCTCACTAAAAGCATCACGCTGATAAATAGAACTTCTCAAATAAGTGAGTAGAGTCTCAAAACCATCATAAATATCACTTTACAAGATTTTTCGCCTCCGTGAACAACCCATAATCATCATATATTATAATATACCTATTACGACCTCTGAACATTCATTACCTTTGCAAAAATAACACATATGTAATTTGTAACCACTATATTTTTTATTTTTTTGGTTCTTGAGAACGATATCTTTTCAACCATAAGTCCTTATTCTTCTTCTCTAGTCTAACCGACAACCTAAACAAACTTTTTTTAGTAAGAGTAAATAATGCAAAAAGTTTTTCAAAGCATATCAAAATCTAATTTTTTAAACAACACGTCAAAACTTGAATATTTTTTAATGGTAATGTCTAAGGTGTTCTACCTACTAAGTGACTCACAGGTGAATCATTTAAATTAAACTGTCAAATTATATTAATGGATAAAAAATTTTAAATTTAAAATGAGAACATTTATATTACTCACACACTAATACCACCCCAAATCAAAAAATTATGCAGTTACGTAGAAAACTTACACGATTGACGATCCTGATTCAGTAAGAGAGCACTTAGTCGAGAGATTCATGGTCATCCGTATAGAAAGCTTGTATCTTTGAGCGTATAATACTATTCCTACAGGGTTAGATTTTCATTCTAAGTTCATTTTAATCTTTGTATTTTTTGCGTAGAAAATTTTCATCAAAACTTTTGTTTTAATTTATAGACGTCACTAGTTGTTGGTTGTTATGGATCCTATAAAAGAAGTGCTCTATTATCTGAATTCGGTTGACGGTGATTGGACAAATTATCCGGATATGAAGTTAATGATTGATACGTAAGTGAGATTGTTCTAAATATTCGTGTGTATTTATATATTTAATTATTTATGTGACATTCTTCTAAATATATATATATTTTTGTTAGAGAAATACAAGTATTTCGATCTCAAAGAGAAGCTCGGGTACCACAGTCTAAATCAAGCAACATTACTTGGATCAAAGTGCAGGTATATTAATTTCCATAATTTTGCTTATAATAGTTATGCTACTTGGTAAAATAAGACAACTATATATTCTTATTTGTTTTTCTATGTAGTGTGTTCAACAGCGAAATGATATAGATTACGGATACTTTGTTTCGAGGTTTATGAGAGAAATCCTTCAGTTGAATCAAATAGAGATTCTAATCACGGTATGAATTTATAACTTAGGATTTGTTTTATTATTTATCGGATATTTCTTATAATTTATTACTTTTAACTAAATCATATATATTATGTTTTTGTTATGTAGTACTTTGATGAATACAAGTGTGCTTATTACACGAAAAATCAGTTGGAAGAAATCAAAGAGAAATTGTGTGAATATTTTATTGAGCAAAGAATCATATAAGGTATTCGTAGTTGAAAAGTGTTAAGAAAAATTAGGTTATATGTTAGGGTTGATTTTGATTATGTTGTAACAAATGGTTTATGTGTATATTGAACTATAATATAATGGTGTATATATTTTTGATTAATGGTGTATATATTTTTGATTGTTTGTTTATAATGGTGTATATATTTTTAATTATAATGCCTATGTTCTTAAAGGCTTGTTTGTTTAAATAAATTAAAGGCCAATAATGGTAATATAATATTTGTAATGGAATTACAGGTTTATGGAAAAATAAGTCAAATATATTAAAAAAATCGTCGACTTTAGGCAGCGCTTTTTTTCAAAAGCGCTGCCTAAAATAGAAAACAAGGGAATTTTTAAGAAAGCGCTGTCTAAGGTGGCTTTTAGGCAGCACTTTTTTTTTCCAAAAACGCTGCCTATTATTTACTTTAGGCGGTGTTTTTGTTTCAAAAGCGCTGCCTAAAGTAAACAATATGCAGTTTTTTCGACTAAAAAAGTGTTGCCTAAGGGCCACCTTAGGCAGCGCTTTTGACTAAAAAAAGCGTTGCCTAAGTGCTATCTTAGGCAGCGCTTTGACTAAAAAAAGCGCTGTCTAAGTGCCACCTTAGGCAGCGCTTTTGCATTGAAACAAAACGCTGCCTAAAGCAAGAAAAACATTGTCTAAGGTCTTGTACAGACGTAGTGCATTAAACTTCTCTTCACGATTTATACAGTGAATCCAATTTTTTACCATTCAAATTACTGAGCAAAAGTTTAAGAAGTACTATTACTCAGTTTAAAAGGTTTCGAATTTCACCTTATAGCAATTGAGATTTTAACTCTAACATTTACATTCTAACCAAATTAAGGTTAATAAAACTCATGATCTCAAGCTATATATTAACTGTTTAGATAAATCCACCTACCTAAGTGGAACCAACAACAAAATATAGAATTTGTTTGAAAATAGAAATAAAAGAAAAAGGAAACAATGGATTTTGCAAATTTTGACATGGTGTCAGTTTGATTTTTAACAATCCAGACTCCTTCTCATAATGGTGTCAAAAACATAAATTTGGAGTTGGGAGGAGACAAAGGAAAATGAAAGAGAACATAATTTTTTTTTGTTACAAAACAGAATCAATTTTATGTGCAAGTTTTTCTATTTTTTAAATTTCATTTTTAATGATTTTGAATTTTCATGTTGTACCTATGAAAAGAGAAAGGAACATAGAAGATAGGGTAATCAATTATGTATGGCAATTTTTTCATGCTCTCAGTTTACTTTATGATATATCTAAACTGTATATTAGATCTAACGGTGCAAATAATAGATTTCATCAAATTTAATTGATCCTTCATTCTAGACGTCACCTTTTTTAATACCCTCAGACTTGTTAAAATTAATAAATTATTTATTACATAGCGTAAAATATAAAAATTTCTGATTTGTAAATTGAATACTACGAATTACTATGATTAAAAAAATTAATTTTTCTTTTGGTGATTACATAAAACTAATTTTTCTAAGGAATGTCAACTTGTGTCCTTAATTTTTTATCCCTAATTCTTTAAAATACTATGATTTTTAGTTAGTGTCTCAACTTTTCTCACCTAAGCTCTGTTTGATAAAAATAACGGTCGGATGATAAGCTAGCTTATAATTGATAGTTTGTGACAGATGACTGATAACTGATAATTTATAGCTGATGATTTATGGCTGATGACTTATAACTGATAAGTTAATTAAAGTGTTTGGTAAAATTAACAGTTCAATTAGTTGATAAAATAAAATGACATAAAAGACATTTAATATATAATTATTTTATTTTAAATTAACATAAATTATAAAGGATAGTAGTGAATTTTAGACAAAATAATAAGGATAAAGATTGAAGAAAATATGATAAGTTATAAGCTATAAGCTATAAGTTATAAGCTAAAACACTGTTTGAAATAGCGTTTGAAAAATAAACTATAAATCAGTAAAATAAGCTATAAGCGCGTGATGAAAAGACTGTTATCAAACAGATCTTTTATTATCATATGAGTTTATAAATTATAAATTATAAGTTGAACAAGTGTCATACCAAACAGAGCCCTAATCTTTTTTTTTTTATTTTAAATTTTCTCTTTTTTATTCTTTTATTGTACGGGGCGGTTTTTGGCACAGTTTCATTCTCTCTTTTTTTTATAAATAATTGTTAATCACGTAGATTTGTTTTTCTTTTTTGAGTTTTAAAGTTTTTATTGTGTTGTGTAGTGTTTATTAATTTTTTTGTCGTATTGTAGTGTTCGTTAGTTCAGATTAATAAAAATTTAAGTGTCAATGTTGTAAATAGAGGGGTCTTGAAGGATATTTGGGAAGAGAGGTGGTATATGGTCTCAATTTTTAGGGGATTAAATTACACCAATTAGTTACACCAAGTATTACACTCATTTATAACCTTTAATTTATTTAAAATCTAATGGCTATTATAAAAAGCATCTTAGTAAAATATTTCCTTTTTTCACAAGACCAACCCTTCCATATATATTTTGTTAATAAATGTCATATATCTTAAACAAAATATTCTTTATATTAAATCTAATATTTTGTTTAAGATATATGACATTTATTAACAAAATATATATGGAATGGTTGGTCTTGTGAAAAAAGGAAATATTTTACTAAGATGTTTTTTATAATAGCCATTAGATTTTAAATAAATCAAAGGTTATAAATGAGTGTAATACTGGTGTAACTAATTGGTGTAATTTGATCCCTCCTCTCATATATATATATATATATATATATATATATATATATATATATATATATATATATATATATATATATATATATATATATATATATATATATATATATATATATATATACATATGGTATAAATTTGATAAAAAATATGAATTAAAAAAACTATATATCTAATTCATAATTTCGTACATGACACTCAAAATTTCAGAGACGGTCCTAATTATAGATATGAAGGTTTAAATATTTTTATTTTCTCATATTTGTAAATACTTCATAAATTTATCGTTGCACACTACTAACTTAGGTGTCACAAAATTGTTTGTAGTTTTTTTTTAAATTTTTAACAGTCTTGAATTTATAATGGTTTATGTATTTGTTAATTCGAATGAATAAATATTTTTTTAATCAAATAAAAACTTACTAGTACATTTTATTTTATTATGGGGATATTGGTTGCAAGTTGCCATAAAAATGAAGTGGCAAGTCAAGTGAAGTCAACCAACCTTGTTGTTTTGATGCACTTCAGTTCTTTTCATCTGTTTTCTTTAAATGAACCCGATAGGAAAGAAGAAAAAAAACAAAATCTTTTTTGTGTATTTATTGTTGAACGTGTTCATCACTATGTTGAAAATTGTTAGTAAAAGGAAAGTTCAAAGAGAGTAATGAGCAACTAGAAACAGAGAAAATTAAGCATTACTCTGTTGACTATTAGACCACATTCCCCCTAAGAATTGATTGATGGGTAAGTTTACTATGCAACATAGTGTTACATTAAAGCCGATACATCGAGGATTTCTTATAGCACCTTATATAAAAAATAAAAATAAAAAATTTATATAACATCAAAAATGTTTTTCGAAGTGTACTTTTGGCACGTATTCTTTTTTTGAAAAATCATATTTGAAATTGGATTTTCAACTATAGTTTGGTATCAGATATGTATATCTGATTTTCGTACAGACAATTCAGACCATATTATTATGCAGGTTTTGGTACATTTATAAAATATGTAGTAAATTACGATTTTAATTAAATACGAAGTAATCACAAAATACGTACAAATATTCATAAATATTATGTTCTAAAATACGATACAACAAATATTCCTCAAAGTGTTGTCCAAATAATCCAAAATATGAAAAATATAATACTACTATAAACAAAATGCATCTAAAACTATCAGACTACTGAGTATGGCGAATAATGAGTCGGTCCGTAAAATTCGCGACATTCATGTGTTGCCTCATTTTCAGTAGACCCCACCAGCCTCTGCCATGGAATCTAGAATACCTCTAACATCAGAGCCATCAAGAAACACACCTCAATCAATATCCACCTACGTAATCTCTATCATACGACGACACCTAGGCAACACATAATGAGCATGATTGGCTCTAACCTGCTTTTCCTCTAGAAGCTCCGCATGTGTTGGTCTAGGTGGGTTACCCGGAGCCTTCTGTACCAGATATGGATGTGACACCCAAAAGAACCATAAGATATATCCATCCTCATAGCTCCAATATTTTGGTGCTAAGGTACTCTGATCCTCATCCGACACGAGATGGTTAAGATAATCATCAAGTATTTCTTCCATATCCCTTCGTTTCACCATGGGAGAGGCACACTCAGAGGGTGGTTTGGGAATGATCTGCATGTATCCAAACTGTCGCATCACGCGCTCAGATAAATAAACAGTCGTCTTGCGCGACCAACATGTCAACCACCTAGTGAACAACACAATGTCATCAAAGGGAACCGTCTCACAGTTAGCCTTGTATGCATGGAAGCGACACATGGTTGAGTCACATGATTCTTTCAGAGTGGGTTGAATGAAGCGACACATGGCTGATCCTTAGTATATGTAGGCTCAAGTGACCATCCATATATGTGAGGGGAGTGTTGTAGGATTCAGGCCTGAAATGTTACCGTCATTAGTAAGTAACGACATCAAAGTAATTTACATAACAAGACAAAAATAACATAAGAATGAGAAATTTTACTGGTGTAGACTGGGTGAGAACCGGTGTAGGCTGGGTGAGAATCGGTGTAGGTTGGCTGGGAGCAGTGTCAACTGGGAATAAGAAGTCTCTCATGTCTTAAAGACCATAGTGCATCCATGAGAGGAAGAAGGTGGAGAGGTATGGACTGAATGTGGTGTAGTCTGTGGGTGGAAACCAAATGTCTCTCTTAGTCTGGATACTTGAAGTGAGGACGTACGTCTGCGGGAGGACGGAGGCGGAGATGGATGGACATGAGACTCTCGCCTGTTGGTCGACAAAGTGGAAGTAGAAACACCATCGATAATGAACGCATTTGACATATCCTGTCTAGGAGCCTGAAAACCCTGAGTCCTTTCCATACACACGGAATCATGTTGTGCAAGTCTCCCGTGTCGCAATCCGGATGGTTTCTCAGCCACAATATTTGTAGAATAAACGAAACAAGTATTCAACAATAACACTCTTGTACAAAAAGAATAGGGGAAAATGTCCGATGCATAACCAGAAGTATATTTTCGATTTTAGTCAAGATCAAAACCGGAAATACACTTACGGTACGACCTGTAACTTAATAGTTTCGTCAATGGCGAAGCTGACCCCCAATGGAGACAAAAAAACAAGAATTGATTGTCAAAAAGACATGGCTAACACTTCTGTATTGACTTCAAACATTGTAAGAACTAAAAGACTACATTTTACTACCCTAAAACACAATTTGTATGTAAAATAAAAAACTCAATAATGCTCAAAAACAACTTACACTTGATGGTTCTCCTTGGTTGATTCTGACTATGCCTGATGATTTCCTTATGTGTAGCGATAAATTGATAGATTTTGAATCAATGGGTATTTTGGAACAATGGGGTTTTGGGAGGTTTTGTGTTTTATTTTTGTGTTTGCAGCAAATGAGAAAGGGGAAAAGGTAGCGCGCGTATATGTCAAAATACAAACCGAAAATACACTTACGATTTAGAACCGTTGATGCATTCCCGATTCGTATCAACATGGTAGGGTGTGGCTTCTCAAAGTGTAACTATTTAGTTCATTTAAGGTGTAATCGAGAATACAACATCGATTTAGCAATTGTAAGTGTTCTTCCGATTTATATATTTTTTCATATAATATGGTGCGCATCGGAAATATACTTCCGATTCCTAAGAACATATTTGAAAATTCATACTAATATCTAATAAACACTTAGGATGCATTAAGGAATCCTAAAAAAAATTTCACATAAGATATAAGGAGATTCATCTAGTGAAAATCGATATCTAAGATTCAATTACATATCAAATTTAAAAATTTCAACACCTTATTTAATATTTAAAACTTGCATAAAAAATATTTTACCAAAACTATTTTTATTGTGATTATTAAATTATTATAACACTGTTATAATTGTTAAATCATTCGCTATAAACCTAATTAAATTGAGCTAGGATATTTTTATCAAATATTATTTAAATGTATTTTTTATTTAAAATTAAAATTATTTACAAAATAAATATTGAATTCACATTATATTTTAAGAATAAATATATTTATTTTATTTTAAGAATTATGATTATTAGTTATATTATTTTTATAGATTTTTTAGCATAAATATTTTTATTAAAAGTGTTTTTGTTTTTATAATTAATATGCATATATTTATTATTACTTAATAAAAAATTAATATAACTATATATTAAGAATATATTGTGCTAAGGGTTTTGATTATTATATAGTTATATAATTTTCTATTATTATATTATTATATGAATAATTTTGATTAATATAAAGTTTTATGAATTATGTCTACTTCTTCGTGGGCCTTGATCCGGGCCAGAATAATAATTTTGTAGGAACATCTAATTGTGAGGTCTGTGGGTTCAAAATCATGACATTTAATCAATTATATTTATAAACAACTTCACCAAAATACAAACGGCAAAGCAACTCTATGTTATTGGCAGCTAGCTAGTCTCTCAAAACCACAAACTCATTAATCCATGGCTTCCAACACCAAATTACCCATCTTCTTCTTCTTAACCCATTTTATCATCTTCCTTAGTTTTGCAACAAACGCTTGTGCAGAAGACCCCAATTTCCTCTACCAAGTTTGCTCAAAATACAATTTCACATCCAACAGCACCTACCAAATAAACCTCCAAACCCTCTTCTCTTCCTTATCTTCCAAAGCAACCCAAAACACCCAATTCTTCAACAACACCGTATCCAGCAAAAATCATTCTGAACCCGTTTACGGACTATACATGTGCCGCGGTGACATCCCTTCCTCCCTATGCTCATCATGCGTTGGAAACGCAACACAAAGACTCTCTACAAACAAAGAGTGTTCGTTTTCTGTTGCAGCAGTTATGTGGTACGATGAATGCATGGTTCGGTATTCCAACCATTCATTTTTCTCAACAGTTGCTCCAGGACCTGGCTATGTTCTCTCCAGTCCCACGAATATGACAAACCAAGAAAGCTTCAACCGTTTACTGTATGACACGTTGAACAAAACTGCAGATGAAGCTTCTTTGAAGAAATTTGCAACAAGGGAAGCGAAAATAAATATATTTCAGAATCTTTATTGTCTAGCTCAGTGTACACCTGATATTGATGAAAGAGAGTGTAGAGGCTGTCTTGATGGTTTGATAAATTCGGATCTTCCTGGATGCTGTGCAGGAACACAAGGAGGAAGAGTTCTGTATCCCAATTGTGTTATCAGGTTCGAAATTTACCCGTTTTATCGTTCTCTTACTTTGCCGCCAACACCAGCTCCGGTTCCATCGGCAAAGTCCGCAGGTAAATTTCAAAACTCCTATTGTCTTCTACCTCTTGCTATACGAGAGTGTTTTGATTTTGCTCCATTTAAAAATAAAATTTAGTAGCTAGACCTTAACAAATAAAGATTCAAGCTCCTAAGACTCTAATGTATTTTTTAGAAAAGATTTTATTATTTTGCCTATGTGGCAATCCATATGACTTTTCTTTTTATTTTTGAATTATTTTTTAAATTCAAGTGGCATTTTTATTAATTCTCATTTATTTAATTTTTTTAAATATATTTTTTTTTATACTTTTTTATAATAATTTTTTTACATTTTATTAAATTATTTTTATTATTTATTACTTAATTTTTTTTATGTATTTTTTAATTTTTTACGCTAAATTATTTTTATTTTTCTAATGAATTTTTGTAATTATTTTATTTTATAAAATTAATATTTCTTAAAATTATTTATATAATAATAATTATTATTATTATAATAATAATAATAATAGAAATTATATTAATATTGTAAAAGTATAATAATATTGTAAAAGTATACTAATATTGTAACTGACATAACTAAATTTTTATTATGAATAAAATAACACTGATACCGTAACTAAATTTTTTTTCCATAATTTCTCTATTATTTTATTCATAATACTGATACCTTAACTAAATTTTTTTTCGTAATTTCTCTATTATCATATATTAATATACTTTAGAAATTATATATATTAATATACTTAATAAAAATTTAGTTATGTCAGTTACAATATTAATATACTTTTACAATATTAATATACTTTTACATATAATTGACATAAAATTGATCCAAATAATAATAAATTAATTAAATTTTTATACTCATAACTATTACAGTAGAAATTATATTCATAGTGAGTTGTTTTCAGTTTAACTTTAAAAGTATTAAAACATATTATTTCTTATTGTCAAGTTGTTTTTAAAACAAAGTCTTCTTCCTAATTTTTTTTTTGGGTATGAATTTAAATTTAATTATTTAATAAATTTAATTTGAAAAAGTTAATGATATAAACTATCGTCATCAAAACATTCGTATATATAGAATTCAATTTAAATTTGAAATAAAATATTGATACCGTAAAAGTGGAATACAAATCTAAAATAGAACTTTATATTTAAAGTATTTCTTCAAATTTTAAATTATTAACGATTAAATTTAAAATTGAATTGAACTGATTGAGATTTTAGTAAATAGTCCCAAATAATAAATAATTTTCTATTATTATTATTATATAAATAATTCTAAGAAATATTAAATGAAAATAATTTCATAAAATAAAATAATTACAAAAATTCATTAAAAAAATAAAAATTATTCAGCGTAAAAAATTAAAAAACGTAAAAAAAAAAAAGTAATAAATAATAAAAATAATTTAATAAAACGTAAAAAAATTAATATAAAAAAGTAAAAAAAAATAATATTTAAAAAAATTAAATAAATGAGAATTAATAAAAATGTCACTTGGATTTAAAAAATAATTCAAAAATAAAAAGAAAAGCCATGTGGATTGTCACATAGGCAACATAATATAATCTTTTCTAAAAAAATGCATCAGAGTCTTCAGAGCTGGAATCTTTATATGTTAAGGTCTGACTACTAAATCTATTATTTAAATGGGACAAAATCAAAACACGTTCATATGGCAGGGGGTAGAAGGCTATTAACCCATTAAAAATGATGAGTTGGTATATGGACGGTCTAGCAATTATTTTTTAAAGACTAATATTATTTTGTTTTAAAAAAAACATTCTACACACTTAAATCATATCTGTGTACTTCTGTAATCCTTTTCGAAGTTCTCTGGGCCCAGACATTGATGAATTATAAAGAGAGATTTATAACTCTTCTTCCCCAATTTTGTGTGTTCTTGCTTTTCTTCTTCTTAAGCGTCTTCTTCAAGCTCTCTTACTCCATCCTTTACAAGATCCCACCGACCTTGACAACGGAATAAAACTTTCATCTACTTGCATCAATTCTCATAGTTATCTACTTTCAGAATTGGAAGACTTGCTGGATAATTCGCATTCCTATAGCTCACTACCATCGTGAATTATTCTTCTCTACTTTCAGAATTGGAAGACTTGCTGGATAATTCGCATTCCTATAGCTCACTATCATCGTAAATTCTTCTTCTACGATCGTTCTTGATTGTTCTTCCCATGAATCAAAATCGGAGCTCTTGATACCAGATATTGGAAATCCACCACAACCTAGGATGAATTTCTACCAATTTTGATGAACAAGATTGATCACCACACAATGACAATGAGAAATATAGAGAAAGAATGAATAAGAAGAAATAAAGAATTATTTTCTGCAGAGTTTCTCTCTGCCAACAAACTGTGGAAAAACTTTATTATTCACTTTCCTACTGCAAAATATTGTGAATGAATTGAATTACAAAAGCAGGAGTTACTCCCTCTATTTATAGATTTATCCTAAGTAAAGCGCAAAACTATAAAAGTCTAAAATATTTATTTGGAACTAAATCAAATCTATTCTATTCTAGACTTAAATCAAATCTATTTAAATCTAAAACAAATATAATTTGTCGAACCACAATTTCGATTGGGCACCCACCCTTCGACACACACAGTTTCGACACAATCGAATTACAATTTAACATTAACTACTACATCAATTTATATTTTTAATAATTTGATTAATTTTATTTAATATATATTGTATGAAAATCAGGGTCTCACAAAAATGCAAACCCCTCCATTTTCCACTTTATTTTTTTCAGTGTGAAATAACAAAAGTTAATTTCTTGTGTAGAAAATAAAAATAGAAGATCTCGAACAGCTATCATTATTGTTATACCCATTGTTGTTTTGGCAATAGTGTTTGCTACTTGTTTCTACTGCCTAAAGAGAAAGGCGAGAAAAAGCAGGTCCAACATTCTCCTGGAAGAAAACTGTAAGCCTCATATCTAAATAAATCTCTTTATCAAATACTATCTGCACTCATTATTATAAATAAATATTCTACTTTTAAAATCATTTAAAAAGTGAGTGTCCGAGAGGAAGATAGTGGGAGAGAGTTATTGAAGATGAAAATATGAGTACTATTTTATATATATATATATATATATATATATATATATATATATATATATATATATATATATATATATATATATATATATATATATATATATATATATATATATATATATATATATAAAGATGAAATACAATTATCAAAATAAAACAAAAAATAAAAAAACTTTCACAGTGTAATCAGTTGGTATAAAACTGCAACCAATTTCATTTAGTTATTGTCTTAAAAATATCACATAATTAATCGATTGACATATTATATCAACCGGTTACACTATGGTTCTGTTTGACAAATACGAAGGGATGTAATTGGTTACACTCATATTCAATCGGTTACATGCACATGAACTACTCTTTTTCTCTTAACATATCACCTTAATTTATGTGCTCCAAGTCTTCTTCATATACTTCTTCAATCAATTGAACAATTCAATCGAGACTCCTTTGGTCAGCTAATCGGTCATTTGATCTTCGTTTCTACAATACTCCAACCTCAATCTTTCTTCACTAACAAGTTCTCTCAAGACGTGAATCTCATCTCAATATGCTTGTTTCTTCTACGCACAATGAGATTCTTAGCAGGTTTATTGCGAGAACGTTATCAATCATTGGTGTTACATTGTCACACTCTCTGACGCGTTGCTCCTTCAACAAATTTATCTACCACACGAATTGGCACACACACACAACAAAGCTTTAATGTACTCGACCTCACAAGAAGAGAGAACCATTACTGATTCCTTCTTCAAACACCATGAGATTGGTGTTTCTCCGAACATAAAGATGTATACAAATGTGATTTTTCTATCATTTTTATCTTTGCACCAATTGGAATTGGAAAACTCTAGTAAATTGAATTTTTGCCCTTGTCATTGCAAGAACGAGAACACTGCAATCAAGAGATCCTTTGACGTATCTTAGAATCCTTTTGACCGTTGTCAAGTGAAAGACAAACCCACTCACAATACTAACACTAAACGCCAAATCTGACCGCGTATTGCACAAATAATGCAAGATTTAATCAGTCCCTGATATTGAGTTGGATCCACATGTTTCATACAATATTCATAATTGATCGATTCTTCCTTTCGGCTACACCGTTATATTGTGGTGTATAAGGCGATACTACCTCATGTATTATCCCCTCTTGGTCATAAAACCACCGAAAGCCATTTGAGACATATTTGACTCCACCATTCGTTTTGAGAACTTTGAGTTTGTGACCGCTTTGTATTTCAAGCATGAACTTGAACTTCTTAAACACTTAAAGTACCTCATCATTTCTGTTGATTATGTACATCTGTAGTTTTTACTATGATGATCAATGAATGTGACAAAATATTTATTGTCACCAATCAAATCAACTTTCATTGATCCACACACATATGAATACATCATCTCAAGGTGACACTTGGTTCTACAACTTGCATCCATATTGAATTTTCCCTTATGTTGCATTACTTGCACACATTCTTCACAATTTTGAGCTGGTATGTTGATCAATGGTTTCCCCGTCACCATTATATTCTTTTGAAAGGCATTGACATCTCAAAAATTAAGATGCCCAATCCTATAGTGTCATATTCACTTTTCTCAACTAGTCTTTGTAGCAAGACACCTATACTCCACAACTTTCAATTCAACTTTGAAAGTTCTATTTGAAGCCATATGAGCCTTTAAGATCAATACTTTATTTACGTCCATAACACGTAGCGTCGTGTTCTCCATATGAATCTTGTAACCCTTCTCGAGTAATTAGAAAATACTTAAAATATTATACTTGATTCCGGGAATATACATGATATCCTTTATCAAAGAATTTCTCTCATATATTTTCTTGTTTGATACGTCACTAATTCCTTTTGTCGCTAGAGTGGTATCATTCGCGAACTTCATATTGTTCTTCATAACACAATTTGAAATTCTTGTGAGGGTCAGACTCAGGATGCCATGACATCTGATGCGACATTACAAAACATACAAGGTAGAATTACAATTAAAATGAAGGAAACAAAAGGAACACAAGGAATTGTTAACCCAGTTCGGTTCTAACCTACCTACATCTGGGGGCATACCAAGCCAGGGATAAAGTTTACTATCATCAATATTAATTCGGAGGGAAACCACCCTGTTTACACTCCTCACTTAATCAGACTACCCAATTATCCCTCTACCTAAGATACCACACTTAGATATGAGAATCTCCGCTCACTTTCAATCACCTCAGTGATGTCTATCAGCTAATATCACACCAGCAACTGCATCAACTGCTTGGCTCCTAACACAATCAACTTGGATATACCTTACTCCAAACACAACTAAAATAGTTTGAAGATACCACACTTCAAACACAATATAAAACAGTCACTCAAGTGACACAAATCAAACTTGGAATTGTTTCACAGCTTCTTCCAATGACACAACTACACGCATTGCTTCACAACTTCTGAGTGAGTAAAATAATCCTCTTGCCTAGAGGCTTTGAGGTACAACCAATGACCATCCCACAATCCAGGTGGTTCACTTACATGGCTAACCCTAAAGATTACATCTTTCTAAAACCGTCTAGCTTACTAAAACTAGGTTACAATTGCTTATTTATAACCTATTACCCAACTGGATTTGGGCCTTCAAAATAGTAGCATAAGATGTAACAAACTTCTGCAGTAACAAACTTTGTAGAATCAAATACGCAGATAACTTCTGCTACAATCAAGGTCCTCTCTGATTTTTCTCCTTAGCTCTTGGACCTCTACATATGCCTTCAAAGTCACACCACATAAGATGCATAATATTCCTAGAATATTCTGCACAATTAAAACAGAATTGTAACAAACTTAACAGTTTCTGTAGCGTGATGTCCTGATATCTAATGTCTCGACATCTCATATGACATGTTGTTCTAGATGTTGAAATACTTCAACACAACATGTTATAGGCATTACATTGTTGCGGCTTATATTTGTTTTACAAAATTAAGTCAACCCTTAAGAATGAGGAACTTACACAATTGGTTGTAACAAACCAATATTTCCTCCCCGTCATATGGGCTGAACATCTGAAGTCCAAATACTATTGATCTCTACACTACATTGCTTCTTTCAAAGTCACCATGGCGTTTTTTCCAGCATGTAACCAGTTAGCATAAATTTGCAACTGATTACATTTTGGTTTTGTAGTGTTTTTCAAACAGTAACATGTTGCTACTGCATTATCCTTTTGTGATCATGATCAAGTGTATGCTCTCATCATCAAACGCTTGTCTTGCAAATCTAGATTCATCTTCTCAAGGTTCTTTATTGTTGGCATTACATTCTCTTGCAAAATAACCAAAATTTTTACAAATATAACACTACACACTGTTCTTGAAAACCTTCATTCTTCCTCCTTTACCTCTTACATTTCCACCTCTAGAGTTTTTTGATCCAATTACCCTATTCCCACTGTTTTCACCCTTTCGGAATGTTGAATTTTGAAACTTTGGGATTATCTTCCACTAAAATTTTGGAAGTTCCCTCTACCTTTACTCATGGGTCAATTTCCATTTTCCTTCTTGTCTCTCTCATTGAAACGGGCTTGCTAAGTGATCTCCATTGTTGCCTTATCAACATTCATTTCCTCCATTATCTGATTATGTGCTTTAAGAGAGCTATGCAACTCCTCTTTGCTCATCGACGCAAGAGTCTTCGATTCGTCAATTGCAACCACCACAATTATTAAATATCAGTGTTAAAAAACACAAGATTTTCACGATAACATATAGCTTTGTAGTCGTTCTCCACAGGTCTTTACTTTATTCACCAAACGAGTAATTTTTGTCATAAAATAGTTGATGGTCTCATTCTCCTCCAAGAACATCTTGATAGCCAAACACCATCTTCATTTATTTGCACCACTTGTCATAATTATTTGCATCAATAATTTGGAGATTTGCAAGGTTTAGTTCTTTGGAAACATAAGTCATTTTTGAACACTAGCTATTTGATGGAACGAATTAGACTCTTGATGCTAAATGTTAGAAATTGGGATCACAAGATTGATAAATAATTGAGTGTAGAGAATGAGAGAGAATGAGACAGAGTGAGACAAAGTTATTGAGGGTGGAATTATGAGCACTACTTTATTCACAAGATGCATATACAACTACAAGATGAGATACAATTATCAAAACAAGAACAAAAAACAAAAACTCATAGGTGTAACCGGTTGGCATCAACTGGGTTACGTTAACTATTGTCTTAAAAATATCACACTATGGTTTTATTTGAAAAATAGAAAAAGGTGTAACCGATTAAACTAATATGTCAACCAATTACGTACACATGAACTACTCTTTTTCTCTTAACAAACACTATAACCTACGTCTAGCTTTAGATTTACGGAATGAAATAGAATATGATGAAATAGAATGGTATAAACTTATGTTATATTATTTAGATTAAATAAGAAGGAATGGAATGAAACAGATCCTGATGAAATATATTTCATCACTTTCCATCATTTTTTGTATCTTTCAATTTGAATGGAATAATATAATTCCTCTATTTTATCATAAAGTACCCAAACAATATAATGACGTATTTATTTCATTTCACTCCATTCTATTCAATTCCACCCTAATTCGCTCCATTTCAATTCATTCACTTTTTAATATCTAAACATAAACTACGTAATATCAAGTTGTAAAATAAGGAATCAAAAACCTTATTTTAAAAATAGGAGTTTATAAGTTAATTTTGATTAAAAATAGATCAAAAGTTCATTTAACCACGATTATTTTATGTTTTCATGTTTTAATTCCTTAGTTTTATGTTAAATTTGTAAGCTTCATGAAGTTTCCAAACTAATTAATTCAACAAATCAAACATATATTGGTCAAGTTGGTCATGAAAGTGCCACTTTGGAGGGGTTGCAATTCGATTTAGCTACCATTGCTGCGGCAACAAACAATTTCTCCCACGACAACAAGATTGGAAAAGGTGGATTTGGACAAGTTTACAAGGTAATTAATTTTTTTTAATCTTTTACAATCATGTTTTGAAAACATGTATAATGGTTTATATATGTATATTTAGGGCACTCTTAGTGATGGGCGAGATATAGCTGTCAAAAGGCTTTCAACGAGTTCCACCCAAGGTTCAACCGAGTTCAAAAATGAGATTTTATTGATAGCTAAGCTACAACATAGAAATCTTGTGGCCTTGGTAGGTTTTTGTCTAGAGGAGCAAGAGAAGATTCTCATCTACGAATTTGTTCCAAATGGAAGTCTTGATTATTATCTATTCGGTAAATAAACTTTAGACTTGTCTTTCAATATTATCATGTATGAAACCAAGTGATCTATGTCTTTTGCACGGGAGGAGATCCTCTCCGGTGACATTTATCTCAAGCTAAATATGGACCCTACATTTTATTTGTGAAAAGTGTCACTAGAGAGAATTCAAGTTCCTTTTGCACACATTCCATTACTTTATAGATTTCACATATTCCATAATTAATTTGATAGTTTGATTGATGAATTATAACATAGCTTAACCAATGTAAAAAATTTTACACTATCATCGTATAAAAACTATTCATGAGCATGATTTTAAAAGTATTATAATAATAGTAAAACATCTATAATAATATACTAGTTTTAATTAGCTTACAATATATTTTACATTTTTAAATTTTTTTTCCAGGTAACCAAGAACAGAAGTTAAGTTGGTCCGAACGATATAAAATTATTGAAGGGATTGCTTTAGGAGTTCTTTATTTACATGAATATTCCCGACTCAAAGTTATACATCGTGATCTTAAACCTAGTAATATTTTATTAGATGAACGTCTGAATCCTAAAATTTCAGATTTTGGCTTGGCTAGAATAGTTAACATTGACCAAGATCGTGGTAATACCAACCGAATTGTGGGAACATAGTAAGTTTCGAAATCTTGTATATATTATTGTGTCACTTTGCAAGTAGTATATTTTCTTTTAATTTATATTTTATTTATGCAGTGGTTATATGTCTCCAGAATATGCAATGCTCGGAGATTTTTCTGAAAAATCGGATGTTTTCAGTTTTGGAATAATAGTTATTGAGATAATCACTGGAAAAAGGAATGCAGAGTCTTATGAATCAAACCATGATGGTAAAGGCCTCTTGAGTTATGTGAGTGTGACATCTAACTCTTTTTTAAAATCAAATATCATTTGTATATGGTTTAAATATATGAAAATATAGTCATTTGAAAGTTTTATTTTATAAATTGTTGCAGGTTTGGAGACAATGGTATGAAGAAACATTGTTGACTACAGTGGATCCATATATTAAAGAAAAATATTCTCAAATTGAAATCGTAAAATGCATTCAAATTGGTTTATTATGCGTCCAAGAAAATCCAAATGCAAGACCTACAATGGCAAGAGTGGTTTCATATCTTACTAATCACTCAATTGAACTGCCATCTCCACAAGAACCAGCTTATTTGTCGTATGGAATGGACCAAATTAGTGTTGCACAACAAGAGTCTAGCTCGGGTCAATCTGCTAGTAGTTCTAAACCATATTCAGTTTATAACATGTCAATAAGTGCATCTATTCCTCGGTAAAAAGTTAATAACCTTTCGTATGGACATATGTTTTTTGGAAAAGTTTGATTATACTCCTGAGGTGTTTGGAACTGTGACATAGTGCGTTGAATAGGTGTTTGGAACTGTGACATGTTCATATATTATTATTGATGTTTGTAATGTATAAGAAACACTTATTATAAATATATTCTGATTTATTTTCCAATTTTAGTGTATATTCATTTTTGTACAGTTACAATCTAGTGTGGCATATGACACATTATAACAACTACATTACCACTAACAATATTATTTTCATTAAATTCCATTTTATATTCTAATTCATTTTAATTATTATGTACCGTTAGTGTAAATTTTTTTACACAGTCAGTGCATCACAACTACTTATTAATATTATTTAATAAATAATTAAAATAAAAATTTAATTTAATTTATAATTCGAACGGTCATAATTCGTTGACGGTATAAACTTCTTTATACGGTCAGTGTACTTCAATTAAATTCTTATTTTATATGAAAAAGTACGCAAATAAGGCACTCTAATTAGTTATAATCTAGAGGGTGCATTTTGTGACCGTATGCATTTATAACAAACTAGGTTATGCATTTATAACAAACTAGGTTACTCATCTGTTTTTTCAGTTTGATCCAATGTCTTTTTTGCGCCTCATCATCATCACGATGGCCCATGACATCCCTTATCACATTGAAATCCGCTTTATCCTCAAGGTCAAATTACATATCCTGGTAAGCTTCTCAAGTTGTATCCTTCGTCAATAATTCTACCATCGAATGTGAATCATTATTGAAGTGTTTACTGAAAAATTTGATAAACAATCGTTAGTCTTCTAAAATAGTGTTTGATTATTTATATGATCAATTAGATTGATTCTAGGATATATATCTAATCTTGTCATTATAGTGTTTCTGGATATTTGTTCTATGTTAAAAAGATAAATGTGACAAAAGAAAAAGGTAAAGGCAAAGGCTTGAAGATAAAACAGTGTTGTAAAATCTGGATCGGACCGGTCTAATCGCGAACCAGTCAGATAATCGGTCTAGTTCAATTGTTAGATCAGATTTGTTTTCGAACTGGTGTGAATCGGTAAAAATCGGCGTAAATCAGTAAAACTGAGAAAATCGACGATTTTTCAAAACCAGTGATTCAATTGCATTTTATTTTGTTTTTTATTTTTTAATTATTTTAATAAAAAAAATTTAAAAAAAAATCATAATAAAATAATAATATCATTAACGAGGAAGATAATTTTGTTGTAGATAATTTTGATATTGAAGAAGAAGATCTCAACATTGAAATAATTTGTCATTCTTAAAACTAAACATAGTAGATAATGAAGTTATTTTGTTATAAACTATTCAATTAGATTATGTCGCAATTAGACTTTGTTTACAATTAGACTTTGGAATTTTGTACTATTTTGTTATATGTGATACCTATGTTTAAAATTTAAATTTAAATTATGAACTTGTGAATTTATTTATGATATGATATTTGTAAAAAATTTAATTGCTAATTGTATTTTGTAGAGACAGAATCATCCAATTTGACAAGTTTTATGCCTATATAATTTTGTTATAATGACCGGTCTATTCAACTGAGTTATCCGATTCAGCCTAGTTTTGTTATGCGGATCGACCAGTGACCCAGTGGTTCAACCAATAAACTAGTGACCCAGTACTCTCACCGGTTTGATGTCCGGTCCGATTTTTAAAACACTGAATTAAAAGTAAAAGAGCTTTAAAGTAAAAACTGGAAAGTAAAGTAATTTGACTTCGACTTAAACTTTAAATGAAAGGTAAAAGACTTGATTTAAATATAAATGACTTTGAATATAAAATGGTGTTTCAATACGTACATTTTCAATAACTTTTTTTCTCTAACAGTGGTATTTCAAGTATATTTGAGTGACTTTTACAAAATAGTGAACCCATTGAATCATAATACAAATATTATATTTTATACTAATTCGACTCTAACGGTCTCTCTCTACAAGAGTGCCACTTTTGAGTCTTGCATGTTTCTTCAAATCTTCTGCCTTCCACGCGTCCTTCTAGATAAGATCAAACCATTTGGATTCAAATCTTTCTTCAATTCGAAGCGCCAAATCAACAACTTAAACGTGTCGAAATGATTCAAATTTGAATCTTCACATTACTTAATTCTCATATATTCTGCAATAGTAGAACTTTCATGATTATTTACCATAACCAATTTATCATAATTTGGTCAGTCGAAGACCAAACGAAATACTTTCATATTTCTCTTAGAAATAAATGTCCTTCGATATTCTTCAACATGTGATGCTGTCAAAATTCTTAGCTAACAAATTGCCCCCCCCAAAAATGTGTATTTCGAAATACTTGAAGAAATAAACATTTTTTTTTGCAAAACTTTAATTTCGACGTAAAGTCTGCTTCATGATGACCATTACTGTTGTGACGTCATAGTCATGATGAACATCTTTTCAAACGTCTTATCGAGATGTACGCAGTTCAAATTTCATCATTGTTATACTAAAAGTAAGCATAAATCGTGTCTTTACCAAAAAGTAACAACCTAGTCAGCTTATTAAATGCCAACATGTGTCCTATTATCTTTTCATTGTCGAAAGTTGAAATTGAACCGTTTGTTCATTTTTTAACTATAAATACTCATTTCATTTTCAAAAACACTTTTCTTCTCTCATTTGTTCTTACTGTCTCAGAAAAAACTTTTGAACTACTTCCATCTTCTTCCTTTAAAAAAAAACGTTCATCTTCAAATTTTCTCATCAATGACACTTACAAGAAGAGAAACAAATCTGGCAAAGACGTGAAGAACACCAAGGATGCTACTTTCACTCCTATTCAACACGTCACCAAACTCATTCCTTCCAGAAATAAGAAATTTGTTTCAACGCCAACACTTTCTATTGAACAACAAGTTATCTACGTGTCTCAAGTAATAATTCCTCTTACTCTTGCTGACAAAAACCTAGGATATATGGGCCCTATGGTCCATACTAGTGATCTGGAAAAAACTTAGAGAACTTTTTCCTACATATCAAGGAACCAAACCCATAGCAAGTAAGACTAGCTCCCAAAGAAATATAGATGAAAATGTTGACAATAACCTTAAGGACTCCACTGTAGAAATTGTTCAAGAAGAATCATCTTCAAGTTTTGCAAACCAAGAAAAACCTTTTCATCTGAATTATATGACTGATTTCTTTAGGCCTTTTAGGTAATGCGTAGTGAAAGATAGTAAACAATATCTCGATAGGCTAGCTAAAGTCGAACAAAAGAAATCCTAAGTCTGTAAAGACATGGGTATTTTCGACTTAATCCAATTGTTGAAAGTTAGACCAAGCTATTTCCAACACATGTTGATGGTATCTTTATATTTATTGGATGGTACCTATAATACCTTTCACCTTTCTAGTGGAATGGTTACTCCTACCTTGTTTGATATTGCTGCTATTATTAGGCTTTGACCTGCTGGGGAAATTTTTGATGTAACAACATTTTTCTAACCCCAAATAAATAGATCATAAATCAGAGTAAGATAGCATGCATACATACAAAGGGTGTCACATGTCATTTCCCATACAATGTAAAACCAACAAAACAAAGATAACACGCACCTGGTCATAGTCATAACACATATTTAAATCTCATGCTTCATTAAAATATGCGTATCACAGCGAAATATTTCTTTTCTCAAATAATATCAATGATTACATCTCATACTATAATCATTAAACAACATAAGAATGAATCCATAACATCATCAAGTCATATGAATCCAAAACATCGGTACCAAGGCCTCATCACATATTATCTCAACATACAAATCCAAAACAAATGAGAATACATAGCAATATCTCATAGCAATCATGAGTTCAAATAATCCTTGTGTAACATGACCAGAGCAATGACTCACTACCTAAAAACAAGGATAAGCTAACTAATCTCCTCAACTAGTCTCGTGCGAAGCACCTTTATCCTCAGAACCTGCACGATGTCACATAGAACATCACATACAACAGAAGGGTGAGAATTCAAATCATTATCAAAATGTATATAATCAGAAGAAATATAGAAACATGCATCTAATTAATAATTCTCTACGCTTCATGTGATATCCCATATAACATAGACATTACCAATGTACCAATCAAGTAATCATTTATCCAATTAGCACATCTTACAATTCACATACACAATCATCAATAAGGCATAAGACTCCAGTGAAAAATGAATGTGACTTAAATGCATATGGTACCATTCGATGAACATCAAGTTCAATCTCATTCCCAATTCATTTATCTAAGAATTAGAGCCACACTCCAGATTCGGACAAGACTAGAGACCCAATATGTGAACCTAAAGTTTCACCACCTCTATTTACACTTAAGGATCAAAGCCACACGTGAACCCAACGTTTCACCACTTTCTCTTTCCAATTAAGAATCAAAGTCGACCATGTATGCATGTGTAATTCATTAACAATATATTCAAATTAAGATTCTCCACCAATCCTAATTATCAAGCATATATCAACAATCCAACACCTTGAATTATTCTCCAATTGAACAAATACACATACATTATTATATCAATGCAAACCATTTAGCATTTATCATCACATACTCACCAACAACATTTAAGACATAAGCCAACAATGATTATTCATTACAATCATGCAACACAATACACATAAGCAAAATCAAGTATTATGTGTTCACTAAGTTTCAATCTAAACGCATTCAATTCCAATCGAATCGATTAGTCACATACATGAAATACTTTATAAAACATTAGCATATAAGATTTCATGTCCAATAGTTGATAAGTGACAAAATGTAGTTATTTTATATATACATTTTGTGGCACTTATCCGTTCTTTTGTTGATATTCTTCGAATAAATCCCCCGCTTTTTGTATAAATGTGTACATAATAGAATAATTGAGTTTTTGTGTAAATATTGTATCATTTGATAGTTATTCATCTCTTTTATAGGTATTCATTCATAATTGGAGCATTGAGTAATAAAGTGTCGAAGACACGGCTTCAAACGCGCGATTTGAGCAACTCATCAACGAATAAAGCTCAAAATCAAAGAATAAAAATCATCAATTTAATTGATATTTTGTCATGGTTAGATAGTAAATTTAATAAGCTTTCCAACGCTTCAAACCGGGCGCAATTCTGAGTTACGCTTCTCAAGATATGGCAAAAATAAGATGCTGATTTTTTTTCAGAACAGCACAGACCGCGCTTAGCGCGCCCTGCGATATCAGAATTCTTTAAAAGGGGCTAAAAACACATTTTTAGGTTATGGATTGGGTATTTTTGAGAACCAACACCATCAACATCATTTTTTTGATAGATTTGCTTAGAAAACAACATTGGAGCTTGCATTTGGATGATTCGGAGTCGAATCCCTCGTCGATTGGTGTTGACAAACCAAGAAATGTTTGGTTCCTCTTCTTCCCTTCTCTTTGTAATCTCTTTTGTTGGGTTTTGTATATATATCTACTCATAACTCATGTATATTTGTCGTCTTTGACGTTGTATAAAGTTTGCTTTACGAATCTATGTTGGTGATTGTCTTGGGTTTTTACTCTATGTTAGGGATTTGAGCTTTACTAGAGATAGATTGCTTAGATTCTTACCTAGGATGATTACCTGTTAGTTTCTGAATTCTAGAAATAGTTTTAGAGCTGACATTCACTATAGCGTATCTGAACTTAATGCCTCTGTATTGGTGAAGTATGCCAAAGATGGGTATGGAGGTGACGCAGTTGACTTCTGTGTTATCGAGGTAGGCCAGAAATGGATATCGAGGTGATTCGGGAGGATTCTCAATTTGGGATTAGAAATAGCTTAGGTTGTGAGAGGTATGTGATGACATGGACGAGTATCGTAGGCCGAGTATGACATGGGTGGTAGATTTAAGTCTGTGACGGGTAGTTTACATTCGTTCCGGACAAGCTGTCTATCCTTCTTACTTTTTGTTCATTTACTTTTTGTCTTTTATTTTCATTTCTTTTAATCCCAAAATCATTAACGGTAGAATTGTTGAAGGACGAATCAATAACCAATCTCTGTGAACACGATACGATATAACCTAACCGGTATATATCACCCGGTAAAAATTAATACCAACTCTTTGCTTGCTCGCTTTACCGCTTCAACGATAGTCATTAAAACAATATTTTAGGTTCCATACCACGCTAAGCCCGGTTTCCTGAACTACAACCCTCAAATTTCAAAGACTTTCACGCTAAGTGGTCTTCTGGTCGCACTAAGTGTGATCTGCGAAGCTTAGAAAATTCTGCTACGATTTATGTTCCTCTTCCCACAAAATTCTCATACAAAACCAATTCCAATCAGTCAAATAACATCATTAAAGGGTATCCTAACATGTTTCTAATCATGGGTCATCATTTCTAGGTAAAAATGCAACTTCTCTTCAAACCCTAACATTCAAAGATTCTTAGAAATTGAAATCAAACAACCTAACATGTTATTAATCACTACCTAATCACATACAAGATAATAATAATAAGGATTCTCCCTCTTACCTCTTGAAGATTTAACTTCTAGATTCCTTCTTCTTCTTTTTTTCCTCTTTTCTCCCTTTTCTCCTCTTCTCTTCTCTTCTTTTTGTGTTATGACAACAATAACTATTTCTCCTTATTATTACTCTATTCTCTTAATGGACTTAACTTACATATCCATGTCAATTCTAATAATTAGGCCCATTACTAGATAATTACTATTCTTACCCATAATTTTAAACAAGTTACATCACAAATTAATTTTACCAAAATTACTTACAATAATAAAAATAGAGAATTAACAATCATTTTTCACATTTTTGAAAACTACTCTCTCTCTCTCTCGCTCTCTCTCTCTCTCCTTCCATATTCATCTTCAACCTTGTGAACCAAAATTTGGTATCAGAGCCCCGATGAAAATAATTGGAATCGGTGGATAATTCATATGCATGTATTGTTCGATGCTCAAGATGTTCTTGATATCGTCACCAATGGTTACATTATGGTTGCAGCAAATTCGATGGAGGAACATATAAACACGCAAAAATATATGAGGAAGAAGGATCAAAAGGTGTTGTTCTATATCCATCAATGTGTGGATGCAAATGTGTTTGAGAAAATTATTGATTCAATTACAGCGAAGGATGCATGAAATATAATTACACAGTGCTACAACAGTGATGAATCAGTGAAAAGGTGAAGTTTCAGTCTCTACATAAGCAGTCTGAGAATATCAACATGAAGACAAATGAGAAGGTATCAAATTACATCTCTAGAGTGATTCTAATCACAAATGAGATGAAATCGTATGGAGAAACTATTCATGAAGAAGTAATCATTGAGAAGCTATTGAGAACTCTTACTCCTCATTTTGATTACATTGTTGTAGCAATTAAACATTCTAAGAATCTGAGCACCATGAGAATTGAAAAGTTGTAAAGTAGTTTAGAGACATATAAGTTGCGTTTAAATGAGAGGAACTCTGAAAGAGAGTAAAAGCAGGATCTATAAGCTTCTTTTGTCATGAAAGACTAGAAGCAGTCTTGGTCAGAGACCAAGAAAAGACACAATGGTTCTCAGAAGTCATAAGCTTCCAACTCTGATGATAAGAAACATCATAAGGGAAAGGCAAAGCTTGATAAGAGGAAGGTTCAATGCTACTGTTATAATATATTTGGTAACTTTGCTAAGGATTGTTGGTCAAACAAGGAAAGGAAATCAGAAAAAGCAAACATAGTCATATGAGATTCTGATGTTGAGGGTGATGATGTATATGCTACAACTTTTCAATAGTTGGTTGGCTCATTGAGATATCTCTATAACACCAGACCTAAAATTTCTATATGTAGTTGAAATGGTGAGTAGGTTTATGAATAAAACAAAATGGTCACATTACCAAGCTGCTGCCAGGATATTGAGGTACATTAAAGGGACTCTGAGGTTTTGAGTGTTGTTCCCTGGTGTTAAATCTGGCTTAGAGCTGATATATTTTTCATACTCTTATTAGTGTGGAGACAGAGTTGTTGACAAAATAAGTACTTCTAGATATTCTTTAAAGTATCTAGGAAGTCCTATTTCTTGGTGCTTTAAGAAGAAACCAGTGGTTGCATTGTCAACATGTGAAGTTGAGTATATTGTAGGTACTTTGTCTGCATGTCAAGCTGTTTGGATTCTAAACTTATTGCATGATCTGAAGATCAAGGTAAGCAAGCCTCTGAAATTGATGATTCACAATGAATCGGCTATAAGCCTTGCAAAAAATCCAGTGCTACATGAAATGAGCAATCATATTGATATGAAGTATTATTTTTGAGGAATCGGATTTAGAATGAAGTGTTAGAAGTATTGCATTGTAGCACTCAAAAGAAACTTGTTGATGTTCTGACTAAAGTTGTTAAGACTGAACACATTATTCATTTGAAGGATGAAATTATTGTTGTAGAGTTTACTTAACTGAATATGAAATAAGGGATGATATTAGAAATAATTCATATCCAGAAGCTACTGTTAATCAAAAGCAGTAGTTTTCTAGAAGCTGTTAGCTTAGATTAGTATATTTTTGTTGTGCCTATGTGGAAGTTAACTTATGTATATAAATCACTTGGTGTAACTAATTTTGTAGTGTAAATCAATTGAGTTTTTTCAAAGTTTGTTATTGATCATGAATAAATTCCTTAGCTGAGATGGATGGCCGGAAGGAGGGTTGCAGGCACCCGGGATAGGTCTCGGATTCGTGGACGAGACCCTTGTCCGACGTGGTTCCCGGGTTTGGTGCAGGAGGTCGGCATGATCCCGAGATATAACTCGACCAGACGTCCGGGTTAGAAGCTCGGGTGGAGAGAGACGTTACCAATTAGGAGAATGAAGAGTGCAAAGAGTCTTTATGAGACGTTACAGAGCGAATCAACATAAGCTGTAACAGTCGACTTCTTGCCTTCGAGCCATAGTTAATGTGCCAAGGCGGTTATGGAAAGGGAAGGATGACTCCATGAAAGGGTGGATATAGATAGGGCTCCCGCCAGCGGGATAAGCAAGACAATCATAAGCTTGGAGCTTGAGTTACGACACTTGAGCTTCCAAATCCCTAAAATATCATTAACGAGGTTTTTTCTGCAAGAACATTGGCGCCCACCGTGGGGCCTCGGTGAAATCAATCCCAGGCCACACACACACATAAACACATACTAGCAACAATGTCTCAAACTTCGCCAACAGATCCACCGGATCTAACCCAGTTGCTGGCCATGATCGATGATCTACGTCAGCATAACGAAACTCTACAGGACAATGTCCAGGCCCTCCAGCTGAGAGGTTTGGACGAAGTGGACGAGCACGAAACAGAGCCTCTGGAGCCGCAGCCTTTGTCCCAGGCAATCTGGGAGGATGTTGTTCCTGAGAATTTCAAACCCCCCGTACTGGCATCGTACGATGGCAAGTCAGATCCCCATGAGCATATCATTTCGGTTAACAACACAATGGCGCTTATTGGGGCATCTGATTCCCTTAAGTGCAAGTTGATGGCCGGTACCTTTAGAGAGTCGGCGCTATGTTGGTATATGGGGCTTCCACGGTTATCTGTGGTGAGCTATCAAGATTTTAACCGAAAGATCATTCAGCAGTTCTCGGCTAATCGTCATCGCAAGGTGTCCAACACCTCTCTTTTCAATGTGAGGCAGCGCCCTTCCGAGTCACTGCGAGACTTCATGGCTAGGTTCAACGAGGAAACCATAAAAGTCTCACACCCCAATCAGAAGATCTTTGTAGCCGTATTCCAGCATGGCCTTAAAGCTGGTCAATTCAATGAGTCTTTAGCCCAAAAGCCAGCCAAAAGCATGGATGAGATCATAACCCGGGCTGAGTGCTACGTGAAGGAGGAAGAAAGCAACATGGAGAAACGTGCTCGAGATTCTAAGGACAGGGGGTCAGGACGGGATGAGCGTGCCTGACCACGAGACAGTGCCACCGCGCGTGAACGAACCCGGGATAAGCGGCCGCAATCCCGTCCTCGATCGGCTTCAGGCCCCAGGGAGACGTTCACACCCCTTAATTCCAGAAGGGAAGATATCCTCTGCGACATTAATCACTTGAAACTACTTGCCAAGCCTTGGAGCCATAAGTGGACTGTTAATACGGTTCTGGGGGGAGACCCGGAGGCATGGTGCGAGTATCATCGTCTGAAGGGACATACCACAGAATCTTGCATACAGTTGCGAAGAGAGATTGAAAATTTGGTGCAAAGAGGCAAGCTGTCAGCCTATGTGAAGGAAGATCCCGGGCGAGCGAGCAAACGCGACCCGTCCCCGAGGAGGGATTCGGCTTCTGATTCCAGGTCCAAGAAGAAGGGTAAATTCGTTGAAGAGGTGAAGGAAGCAAGGACAACCCGACACACCCTCAACACCATCTCAGGAGGCTTTGCGGGGGGCGGGTCCACTAGCTCTGCCAGGAAAAGATATGCTCGTGGTACCGGGCATGTACTCCGCATCGGAACCTCACAGGTTGATCCCGGAGTGATAACTTTCTCGTGTGAAGACTCCAAAGAGGTTTTGCCTCACGAGAATGATCCCATGGTGATCGAAGTACAAATCCGGGACTAGGGTGTCAAGCGCGTGCTAATCGATCCAGGAAGTTCCGCGGATGTCCTCTACTAGGAAGCCTTCAAAGGAATGGGCTTCGAGCCGAATGAACTGTTACCCTTTAGCGGGACCCTTGTCGGGTTCTCTGGCGAGCAGGTGCAGGTTTTGGGGTATCTCCCCGCGCTTACCACCTTCGGGGATGAAGAGAATGCCAAGACTGTTCAAGTTAGGTACTTGGTGGTTAACGCGTCGTCGCCTTACAACATCATTATCGGGCGGTCGTCGTTCAATGCACTTGAGGCGGTACTATCGACACTGTTCTTAACCATGAAATATCCCCTTGGCAACGGGCGCATCGGGGTCGTACGTGGAGACCAGGGCCTGGCCCGAAGGTGCTATAAAGACAGTTTGAAGGCCAAGAAGAAGTCGGGTCCAGCGGAGGCCTCCCTGAAACACGAGGTCGGCATGGTAGACATCGATCCGAGGGAGAGGTCAAGCGAGGATGGACTTACCCCTCAGGAAGAAATTAAGGAAATCCAGATCGGACCGTTACCCTCACAGATCACCCATCTGGGGACACAACTGACGAAGGTGGAGGAGGCCGAGATAATCCAGGTGTTAAGGTAGAACCTAGACCTTTTCGCTTGGAAACCGTCGGATATGCCGGGTATAGACCCGGGGATCATGTGCCACCATTTATCAATCGATCCTGGGGTCAAACCGGTTTCACAAAGGAAGCGGAAGATGGGAGAGGAGAGGGGACAGGCTGTCTCAGAAGAGGTGGGGAAGTTATTGAAAGTTGGTTTCGTCGGTGAGGTGCAGTACCCAACTTGGCTGTCCAATGTGGTTATGGTGAAAAAGAAGAATGGCAAGTGGAGAATGTGCGTAGACTTCACTGACCTAAACAAAGCATGCCCGAAGGATCCTTACCCCCTCCCTCATATTGATCGACTGATTGACAGTTCCTCCGGGTTTCGCCTCCTGAGTTTTTTGGATGCGTACTCCGAATACAATCAAATCCGGATGAACCCGGCGGATGCGTCAAAGACCGCTTTCATGATGGAGCGGAAGAACTTTTATGATAGGGTTATGCCGTTCGGCCTAAAGAATGCCGGCGCAACCTACCAGAGGCTAATGGACATGGTTTTTGCTCCTCAGATTGGTCGGAATATTGAGGTATACGTAGATGACATGGTGATAAAGACCGCATCAGGAGCAGATCACGTGACAGACGTCAGGGAGACTTTTGCGGCAGTATGAAAGTTCAACATGCGCCTGAACCCGGACAAGTGTACATTCGGGGTTTAAGCCGGCAAGTTCCTGGGTTTCATGCTTACAAGCCGGGGTATCGAGGCCAACCCGGATAAATGTCAGGAGATCATCGACATGCAGAGTGCGTCCTCAGTACGAGAAGTACAGCAGCTAACTAGCCGTTTGGCCGCATTGTCTCATTTCCTATCTTGTGCAGGTGACAAGTGTGACACCCCAAAATAATTCAATAATTAAATGCTTATGATTTTTGATTAATTATTTAATTGAGAACATAATTTATTTAATATGTTGGAATATTAAGATTTATGATGGAATTAATTGGAGGAGAAAGTGATATTATTTTATTTAATTATGATTAAAAGGAAATAAGAGGAATAAAAGGAATGAAATAAGGAAAAGAAGAAAAATAGATTCATTTGGAGAAAACAAGGCTACGTAGAAGTGAGAAGAGAAGGAAAGAAGGAAAAGACCTAGGAGCGTCAGAATCTCGAAGAAACCACCAGGTAAGGGGTGATTTCGACTGGTTATGGCTTATTATAGGTTTTGATGTTGATGATATAAGTTATAGCATGTAGGGATTTGAAATTGTGAAATTCTAGGGTTCCATGAATGTGTCCCTATAGGTGTCAGATTGTGTCAGTTGATAGGTCTGAATTAACTAGGATGTCAGATACCAAGTATAACTGATAGGAAGATGATATTCGATGTGAAAAATGATGTAAACTGATGTATTTTGGTGTTCCCAATGTTGGGATTCGTGTGGGTAAAATTGGATTGATTGAGGGTGGAAGAAATGCTGTCAAAAACTAAGATTTTGGGTCTGAACGTCGTGGAAACCGGTTCCCCAGTGGGAGAACCCGGGTTCCAGCTTCTAAAATGGTGAAAAATGGGATTTTTGAACTCAGGAACCGGTTCCTGTGTGGGAGGAACCGGGTTCCCCATACATTTTTCCAGGGGCACGTTATTTTGAACTTGTGGGAACCGGTTACTCCCAGGGAGGAACCGGGTTCCACTGTGTTTTATTTTGAAAAATTTTGAAACTTCAAAAATTCATAACTTTCAAACCGTAAGTCCGTTTTGAGCGCCGTTTTGGACGTTATTTCTTAAATTTAATGCTCTACCTTATGAAATGAAAATATTTTTGAAAACTTGAAATTATTTGGGAAAGGGGTATAATTTTGAAAATGATGAATTTTAACTGACACATTAAAGATGTATGTGTAGTAGAGGTACTTGATGATAAGGATACCGGTGTTGTGTAGGTGTAATAGCATGTTTATGCTGAGGTTAGATGTATGCCTGTTGATTGAATTTCATGATTATGCTGATGTAGATGTATGCATGAATTATTGATATATCATGTTGGTTTGTGATTCAGTTATGTTAAATGAATGTATACATAGACTGATGAATGTTGCATGCTATTGATGTGCGTGCATATGCATTATTTTGGTGAAGTTAATTCCCATTGTGCGGAATTTGACTTGGAATGCCGATAACCGATACCCGAGTGAGGATGGGTGGTTAGGATGGATTCGTGTCCGAGTGGTTATGGACGAATCGATGGTACTGTATCCGGTTGGTGATGGATCAGTGTTAGGTGACTTGGTCACGAAGTCGATACCGCATGCATTGAGTCTGCATTTGTGTTTGTGTGGAATTGTAACATGTTAGGATGTCTTCCAGTGTTGCAATTCTTTTATTGTTTATTGATTATGCATGATGAATTATATGATTATGGTTGTGCGTTGGATTCTGAATGGGTTAAGTGGTGGAATAATATGCTTGTATTATATTATTGATTGAAAGACTTATAATATGCTTTAATTATGAGAAGTCTCACCCTTACTTTACCATTTCAGATTGATTTAGCAGCTAAGGAGTCGGTGAGGATGGCTCTAGAGCTTATCTTGTAGTCCGTGTGTCAGTGTCATGCTCTGATTAGATTGTAACACTGGGGAACGCTTAGTTAAGAGAATTATTACTGTTTAATGAGTTTGGATTTGAATTCCTTGAGAACTATGTTGTTTTATTAAATTGATTGAATTTGGTATTTCCGCTGTGTAAGACATGGTCTTATGATGATTTGAATTGTTGAATGATGATCCTCAGTGTAGCATGGCTACTGTTCGATGAAGTTTGTTTTAATTATTAATTGTGACATCCCTTATTATACCGTGTTAACTCTGAGTAAAGATGATTTAGATATTAAATTAAATAATATATTCGGGGTATCTAGATGGGGTGTTACAATAGTGGTATCAGAGCATAGTCGGTCTTGTCCTGTGTCGTTATCCCTTTAGTATGCGACTAGTGTGAAGTGACACTGTCGATACTTGTGTGTTGATGTAGATTGTTTTGTTATTTTTACAGAACAATGGCCGGAAGAGGTAACGGAAGGAATGATGCTGCTATCGCTGAGGCTTTGGGAATGTTGGCTGGAGTGCTCGGAGGGGGCCAGCAGGGAGCTGTGATTGGTGCTGACAGACAATTGGGGAATTTTCAGAGGAACAATCCTCCATTGTTTAAAGGTACACATGATCCCGAAGGTGCTCAGAAATGGCTGAAGGAGATCGAGAGGATCTTCAGAGTGATTGACTGTGCAGAAGAGCTGAAGGTGAGATATGGAACTCACATGTTAGCTGAAGAAGCTGATGACTGGTGGGTTGCTACCAGAACTGAACTGGAGGAAGATGGTGTTGCACTGACTTGGGCTGTGTTCAGAAGAGTTTTTCTGAGGAGGTATTTTCCTGAGGATGTCAGAGGTAAGAAAGAGATTGAGTTTCTGGAGCTCAAGCAGGGTAACAAGACTGTCAGTGAGTATGCTTCGAAGTTTTCTGAGTTAGCAAAGTATTATGCTCATTACCCCAACGATGCAGATGGAGAATTTTCCAAATGTATCAAGTTTGAGAATGGTTTACGTGACGAAATTAAGCAGGGTATTCGGTATCAGCGTATCCGAAGATTTTCTGACCTGGTTGATTGTAGTAGGATTCTTGAGGAGGATCTTGCTAACACTAAGTCGAATGCTCGAGGGTATGTTGACAGGAAAGGTAAGCAACAGATGGATCGTGGTAAGCCTTATGATAGGAGTAATCAGAGATCCGGAGGTTGGAAGAAGTCTAGTGGAGGAGATTCTAGTTCTTCCGCTAGGTGCTATAAGTGTGGTGAGACAGACATCGTATGGTGGACCAAGAACAATGATAAGAAGTGTTTCAAGTGTGGAAAGTTCGCCATGTGGCCAACGATCGCAGAGTGAAAGTGGTGACTTGCTACAACTGTGGTGAAGAGGGTCATACTCGTCCTCGGCCCAAAACTCAAGAAAGAGCAAGTGGTGGTAAAGTGTTTGCATTGTCGGATCGAGACAAAACCGATGACCGTGATTAAAGGTACATGTTTTATTAACGGCACACCTTTGATTGCGATTATTGATACGAGCTACGCATTCTTTTATTGCGTTAGATTGTGCTAAGAGATTGAATTTGGAAATTTCTAATATGGATGGAAGTATGGTTATTGATACTCCCGTCGGGTTCGACTACTTGTATGTTTGTAGAAATTGTCTGTTGTGATTTTGATAGGGGTTTCAGATGGATTTAGTGTGCCTACCGCTAGAACAACTTGATATCATCCTTGGAATGAACGTTGGAATTCAACCAGTTCATATCAACTGCTTTGAGAAGACGGTCATTTTTCCGAAGAGGTTAAGATCGAAAATGAGATTATGTGCGATGAACTTAGCTGAAAGATGGTGCGTGGTTTTATGTTGTATTCCGCGATTGAAGCAAAGGGAAAGGCAAAGAGTGATGGATTGCGGTGGTGAATGAATTTCCAGAGGTGTTTCCAGAAGACGTTAGTGAATTGCCGCCTGAGAGAGAGGTAGAATTTACTATAGATCTGATTCCTGGAACTAGTCCGGTGTCGATGGCGCCTTATCGCATGTCGGCATCTGAATTAGCTGAACTGAAGAAGCAGTTAGAGGAATTGCTTGAGAAGAAGTTCATTCGTCCGAGTGTGTCGCCGTGGGGTGCTCCGGTGTTATTGGTTAAGAAGAAGGAAGGTTCAATGAGGTTATGTGTTGACTACCGACAGTTGAATAAGGTTACAATCAAGAATCGGTATCCTTTGCCGAGGATTGATGATTTGATGGATCAGCTCGTTGGAGCGTGTGTGTTTAGTAAGATTGATCTGAGATCTGGATATCATCAGATTCGTGTGAGGTCGGAGGATATTCAGAAAACTGCATTTAGAACGAGGTATGGACATTATGAATATTCTGTTATGCCGTTTGGAGTTACTAATGCACCTGGTGTTTTCATGGAGTATATGAACAGGATATTTCATCCGTATCTCGATAAGTTCGTCGTGGTGTTTATTGATGATATTCTGATCTATTCGAAAAGCGATGAGGAGCATGCAGAACATCTCAGAGTTGTGTTGGAATTGTTGAAAGGAAAGAAACTTTATGCGAAGTTGTCCAAGTGTGAATTCTGTTTAGAGGAGGTGAGTTTTCTTGGTCATGTAATTTCCAAGCATGGAATTGCTGTGGATCCTACGAAGGTAGAAGCGGTGTCTCAGTGGGAAGCGTCGAAGAATGCTTCGGAGATCCGTAGTTTTCTGGGTCTTGCAGGTTATTATCGGAAGTTTATTGAAGGATTTTCCAAACTGGCGTTGCCATTAACTAAGTTGACCAGGAAGGGTCAGGTATTTGTTTGGGATGTTGAATGTGAGAAAGGATTTCAAGAGTCAAGAGGAGGTTGACAAGTGCTCCGATCTTGATTTTGCGGATCCGACTAAGTCTTTTGTGGTATATTGTGACGCATCATTAATGGGATTAGGTGGTGTGTTGATGCAAGATAAGCGGTTGTGGCGTATGCTTCACGACAATTGAAAGTGCATGAAAGGAATTATCCGACTCATGATTTGGTTAGCATCGTATTTGTTCAAGTTGTGGAGACATTATTTATATGGTTCTCGGTTTGAGGTGTTCGGGATCATAAGAGTCGAGGTATCTTTTGATCGAAAGAGTTGAACATGAGGCAGAGAAGATGGTTAGAATTCTTAAAGGATTATGATTTCGGTTTGAATTACCATCCTGGTAAAGCAAACGTGGTTGCAGATGCTTTAAGTAGAAAGTCCTTGCATATGTCGATGTTGATGGTTCGTGAGTTAGAATTGGTTGGGCAGTTCCGAGATTTGAGTTTGGTTTGGGAAACTACTCCGAATAGTGTGAAATTGGGTATGTTGAAGCTGACCGTGGTATTCGGAAGAGATCGAAATGGATGAAATCGATGTTGGTTTAGTTGATAAGTTGACATTGATCAACCAAGGTCAAGGAGGCGAGTTCCGAATTGACGAGAATGGTGTTATGAGATTTGGTGATCGAGTGTGTGTTCCGGATGTTGCCGAGATTAGGAAGAGCATTTTGGAAGAAGGACATCGTAGCGGGTTGAGTATTCATCCTGGTGCTACTAAGATGTATCATGATTTGAAAAAGTTGTTTTGGTGGCCGGGAATGAAGAAGGAGATTGCTGAGTTTGTGTATGCTTGTTTAGTTTGTCAAAAGTCGAAAATCGAGCATCAGAAACCATCAGGATTGATGGAACCGTTGTTTGTTCCAGAATGGAAGTGGGATGGAATCTCGATGGATTTTGTGTCTGGTTTGCCAAGAACAGCTAAGAATTGTGATTCTATCTGGGTGATTGTGGATAGGTTGACGAAATCTGCTCACTTCATTCCGATAAGAATGGATTACCCGATGGAGAGGTTGGCAGAGTTGTATGTCGAAAAGGTTGTAAGTTTGCATGGTATTCCGTCTAGCATTGTGTCGGATCGAGATCCGAGGTTTACATCTAAGTTCTGGACAGGATTGCAAGAAGCTTTGGGTACTAAGTTGCGTTTGAGTTCCGCTTATCATCCGCAGACAGATGGTCAGACGGAAAGAACGATTCAGTCGTTGGAAGATTTGCTGAGAGCTTGTGTGTTAGAGAAGGGTGGAGCTTGGGATAGTTATCTGCCATTGATTGAGTTTACCTACAACAATAGCTTTCACTCGAGTATTGGTATGGCTCCGTTTGAGGCATTGTATGGTAGGAGGTGTCGAACACCATTGTGTTGGTATGAAACTGGAGAGAATGCTGTGATTGGACCGGAAATTGTTCAAAACTTGAAAAGATTAAGATGATTCAGAGAAGATGAGGACTTCTCGAGTCGTCGAAAAGTTACCATGATAAGAGGAGGAAAGACCTTGAGTTCGGTGAAGGAGAACATGTGTTTATGCGAGTTACTCGATGACGGTATTGAGCTTTGAAGTCAAAGAAGTTGACTCGCGATTTATTGGTCCTTTCGATTACCAAAAGAGTTGGGAAGGTTGCATATCGATTGCTTTGCCGCCGTCGCGAATCTGCATGATGTTTTCATGTGTCTCAACCGAGGAAGTACATTCTTGATCCGTCTCATGAGATTCGGGTAGATGATATCTGCACGAGAATCGACGTGGAAGTACTGAATTGAGGATCGGAAGTTGAAACAGTTGAGGCAAAGAGATTGCATTGGTAAGAGTGGCTTGGGAGGACCTGATGGAAATGTCACTTGGGAGTGGAGAGTCGATGAAGGACTCGTATCCCGAATTATTCGAGGTATGTTTTCGAGGACAAAAACTCTTTAAGTTGGGGAGAGTTGACACCCAAAATAATTCAATAATTAAATGCTTATGATTTTTGATTAATTATTTAATTGAGAACATAATTTATTTAATATGTTGGAATATTAAGATTTATGATGGAATTAATTGGAGGAGAAAGTGATATTATTTTATTTAATTATGATTAAAAGGAAATAAGAGGAATAAAAGGAATGAAATAAGGAAAAGAAGAAAAATAGATTCATTTGGAGAAAACAAGGCTACGTAGAAGTGAGAAGAGAAAGAAGGAAAAGACCTAGGAGCGTCGAATCTCAAGAAACCACCGTGAGGGTGATTTCATTGGCTTATTATAGGTTTTGATGTTGATGATATAAGTTATAGCATGTAGGGATTTGAAATTGTGAAATTCTAGGGTTCCATGAATGTGTCCCTATAGGTGTCAGATTGTGTCAGTTGATAGGTCTGAATTAACTAGGATGTCAGATACCAAGTATAACTGATAGGAAGATGATATTCGATGTGAAAAATGATGTAAACTGATGTATTTTGGTGTTCCCAATGTTGGGATTCGTGTGGGTAAAATTGGATTGATTGAGGGTGGAAGAAATGCTGTCAAAAACTAAGATTTTGGGTCTGAACGTCGTGGAAACCGGTTCCCCAGTGGGAGAACCCGGGTTCCAGCTTCTAAAATGGTGAAAAATGGGATTTTGAACTCAGAACGGTTCTGTGGGAGGAACCGGTTCCCATACATTTTCCAGGGCACGTTATTTTGAACTTGTGGGAACCGTTACTCCTGGAGGAACCGGTTCCACTGCTTTTATTGAAAAATTTTGAAACTTCAAAATTCATAACTTTCAAACCGTAAGTCCGCTTTGAGCGCCGTTTTGGACGTTATTTCTTAAATTTAATGCTCTACCTTATGAAATGAAAATATTTTTGAAAACTTGAAATTATTTGGGAAAGGGGTATAATTTTGAAAATGATGAATTTTAACTGACACATTAAAGATGTATGTGTAGTAGAGGTACTTGATGATAAGGATACCGGTGTTGTGTAGGTGTAATAGCATGTTTATCCGAGGTTAGATGTATGCTGATTGAATTTCATGATTATGCTGATGTAGATGTATGCATGAATTATTGATATATCATGTTGGTTTGTGATTCAGTTATGTTAAATGAATGTATACATAGACTGATGAATGTTGCATGCTATTGATGTGCGTGCATATGCATTATTTTGGTGAAGTTAATTCCCATTGTGCGGAATTTGACTTGGAATGCCGATAACCGATACCCGAGTGAGGATGGGTGGTTAGGATGGATTCGTGTCCGAGTGGTTATGGACGAATCGATGGTACTGTATCCGGTTGGTGATGGATCAGTGTTAGGTGACTTGGTCACGAAGTCGATACCGCATGCATTGAGTCTGCATTTGTGTTTGTGTGGAATTGTAACATGTTAGGATGTCTTCCAGTGTTGCAATTCTTTTATTGTTTATTGATTATGCATGATGAATTATATGATTATGGTTGTGCGTTGATTATGCATCATTTCATTTTCACCTTTCAGTTCACTTGAATAGACATTTCATGCTGTAGCTTTCTCATCCAAACTTAAAATAAATTACAGTACCGTTTTTATTATGGAATTTGAAATTAAATTTATTTGTTGTCATTATAAAATTCACAAATATTATCTATTTAATTTTTACTATTCAATTTCAACCATATGAAATTCAGGAGTCTCACGATTCCTTTCAACTCTCATATAAATATTTAGAAAAATAGTGCTTAAAATGATAAACTTTTTAAAAAAATAAGTGAAACTATATATTAAAAATTAAAATAATTAACATTTATAAGAAATATTCCTTCAGTCATAATTATAAATTAAAATAACTACATTTACATATTAAAAAAATTAATTCAGTGTAATTAATTTTCTTAATTTTATATTCAATTAAAGTAAAATTTACTATATTATCCTTAGTGATATCTGATGAATTATTTACTAATATTAAATACTTTTAATTTTATTTAAAAATATAATAATAATATAAATATTAATTAGTTAATAAATTAATACTTTTATTTATAATAATTATCAAAATTTAAAGTCTTTTTTTTTTCTTATAACAATGAACGAAAGGAATAAGAGTTCCAAATTTTATAAATCTTTATATTTTAAAGATTCCTTTTCAATCACCTGTAAGTGTCACCGGTCACTTGTCCCCGTATTGTTCTTTAATAACAATTCATATACCATTTCATTTTATATTATAAACAGATTTTACATATTTAAATATATTAAATAATTAATATACTTAATATATATATATATATATATATATATATATATATATATATATATATATATATATATATATATATATATATATATATATATATATATATATATATATATATATATATATATATATATATATATATATATATATATATATATATATATATATATATAGATAGAATAAGTGAGAGAAATATTAAAATGATAAATTGATAAAAAAAAGTTTATAGATCTGACATGAGATGTCCTGAAAAAATTGATGTAGCAATTTCTTTTATTAATTTATAGGTCATGTAATTATTTAAAAAATAAATCAGTTCAATTTATTTCTTATATTAAAAACTAATTAAGTGATTGACCCTAATTCATTTCTAACATTTTTATGGATTCAATTCATGTGATATATTTTAAAAATAAAATTAACTCAAAGCGGAAAATTTAAGTTCGAATTTTCATCAACAAGCATCCTCAATACTAAGTGGAAAACGTCTCACTTCACTATATATTGTAGAAGTATAGTACCTCGCATCACTCAAAGAATTGACAAGAGTCTAATCTTTCAAGAAAATAGTTTTTAAAGAAGAAAAGCCACAAAGGACTCAAAAAATTTGAATGAGGTTGGTTGACTTTCAGTCTTATAAAATGAGGTCAAAGTTTTGTTAAAATGATTAATGACTTATTAAGAAAAGAAGTTTGAAAATGCATGGACCTAAGTCCAAGTTTATAATGAAAGCGGTCCGAGTTTAGAACACAAAAAGCTTTTGAAAAAAGGGAGAAGATTTTGAAAATTTAAGAATATGAAAAGAGATGAAGAGGCTAACCTATGTACAAAATAGTAAAAGATGAGGGTAAAGAAAGATCTAACTGGGTGAGAAACCAGTACTCGACATCAAGAAGCCAATACCATATTCACATCTTTTGGATTCACAAACCAATAATTAATCGGACAAAAACACCAAATCTCAGATAAATCTATGCCTCAGGTGAAATCATGTCTTCAAAAAAACAGGCAGAGTAACAACTATATTTAGAGGAAATCCACTCGTATACGAGTACCAACAGAATAACCTGCATACAGAAAAAATAACCCAAGCACAGGCAAATTAACACCAAAATCACATAATCTCCGAGCTGAGGTCAAAGTCTTAATCCTAAGTCCAAAGATCAATCTCCAAGCATAAGAATAGCAACCAAGTGTTATACTCCAAAATTTTCCCTCCTATTTTCCAGGGTAAGATACATCTTCATAAGTTCCTCAAGGGTTGACCAGATGAACCCTCTCCTAAGCAATTAATCCACAACAAGGGTTTAGATTCTCTCAAGTCAAAAATGGTTTCTATTGCTTCAAGTGAGTATCATGCCTCCTCATATGTCTCAAGGTATCACCATGTCAAGTTTCAAACCTCACAGCTCAAGTTTGCTCAGTCAATTGCTCAGATGGTTGAAAATTAATTATATTGGACAAAAAGTCAACTATGGTCAACATACAGTCAAACTTCATCATTTTTTATCAACATCAAGATTTTGAAGTCACATTCATCATTAGATCAAGGGTTTATCATGATTCATCAAGAAAGTCAAAGAATTGATCAAAAGTCAAAATTTCTAAATTAGGATTTTTTGACCAAAAGTCAACAGAACTTTGACCAGACATAACTTTCACATAATTTATTAGAAATTTTTCCACAAAATCTCATTTTGAAGGGAATTCAGTTCTCTACAACTTTGTGTCTCACAAGCTTTGGCCAAAAATGTTTAATTTGAAAGACATGGTTCAAGACATTATAGGTCCTTCTAAAAGTCAACAAAAAGTCATCGTTTTCCAAAGAAGTTTACATGAGCATGGAAGTTTCAATGAAGATGAAACCAAAAGGAACATTTAGATTACATCTTAATATTTCTAAAAACTCCAAGAACACTCTCAAATGATAAAAATTGAGCAAGTAATGGTTTGAGAAAAATTGGAAATTTTGAAGAAATGCATGAAGAAAATATTGACCAAACTTGAAAATTTTCTAAATGGGCCTATATTTCTTTGATTTAAACTTGTTTCTAATGTTGCCAAGAGCCTCTAAGGCCCATCCACACGCCATGGTTTCATTTATTTTAATTATTTTTGGATTAATTTGCTTTAATTCAAAATTAATTAAAATAAAATATGAAATTAAATAAAATAAGTGCAAGGCTGGAAATTTAAGTTGCTTGAGGTCCAAGATACTCATGGAAAGCTGGAAATTTAGAAATATCCTTTATTGGCATGAGATTGATGCAAGATTGAAGAGAAAAATCAAGTTTTAATGCAAATTAGAAATCAAATATTTTTCTCATGAATGCAAGATATTCTCTACACAATTGTTGACCTAAATCCTTCTACTATATATACACGAGCATTCCAGATGTTGAGGACGATTTTTTGCAGGCTGATGAACCCTAAACAAACTTGAAAAAACCCGTGGCATACAAGCAATTAGCAGTCAAGGTTGCAGGGAAATTCAAGTCATTCCAAGCATTCAAACAGCTTCCTTGACCTCCTCTGAAGCGTTCCAGACCATCACCATCAATCGAAGCATCCAGAATCGACGTAACAGAATCACAGTTTGCTCATTTATTTTCAAAATCAATTTCAATGATTCATGCATATTTAACATAATTCAATTGTATATTTGTGTTCATGATGATGTTTGCAAGCTATCTGGGTTGTTTGATTTAAGTTTAAGTGCAGGTACACGATTCCACCATGGTTAGGGTTTGAAGCTCCGATTTGGGGTTTTCTTATTTAGGTAAAATTGGACCAAACGAGTGGTACCATCGTGCTCATAAGGAGTTTTCTAGTCGATCCATGGCTTCATAGTTAATTTATATTGCATGTATTTGATTTTGAAAATGTGCAGGTGTCATAGTGATGGACGAGTCCATCACTATATGTTTTAGCAACGAAACGTCTGTAGGTTAAAGTCCTAGAATTTCAAATCGGGGACGATGACCCCCTTCGCACACGTTTTGTTTTGTTTTTTCAAATTTTCAACTTAATTAATTTCTTATATTATATTTTGTCTCCATTATTCAAACAGCTAGAACATGTAGCACAGCTGGCAAGGGAGGCGCGCTGATAACCACTGGGTCCTGAGTTCGAAACCCAGGGGCTACACTTAATTTTTATCATTTTACGAACTAACCTATTTTCTCTTATTTTTCTTATTTTCCTAATTTCTTTTCTTATTTTCTTTTTCTTTTAAAATATTTTTTAACCATAATAAAAAATCACAAAAAATATTTTCTTCAGATTTAGGTAATTAAAATCTTTATTTAATTTTTGACATAAAAACTTTAATTTTTTTCTTTATTTTTAATTAATTTTTTAATTAACCTTTAAATTAAACTTTAATTTTTTTTTCTCAAATAAAATCAACTCCAAAAATAATTTATTTTTTTATAATTAGGGTTAGCACATAATTAACTTTAATTTTATTTTTTTAAATTAATTTAGCTAGTTTAATTTAATTTAAATTAAATTTCTTTTATTAATTAAAAACAATTAGACTTGGGGTTTTCCGATTCACCCGATTCTCACATAGTAACTAGGTTTTTTATTAACCTAAAACATTTTTCTAACATCAAAACATTTTTTATTTTATTTATTTACTGCTTTCTCGCATTTAAATTCTAGAAATCGATGTATAGGTCGCAAGGATTTTTTGTAATAGCGTAAATTTAATTTCTCGCACTTTACTTTTCGCACCTTTATTATGTAACTGCCCCAACGTCATGTAATAGCGTAGGACCTTTACTTTTCCGTATTTACTTTCTGCACCCTATAAACTTTGCATATTAACTGCTAGATGTATGCTAATTAGGCTTTGTATGGAAAAATTTAAAATCAATCATAGATCACCTTAACAAATCAAAGATAAAATATCTAAATTAAACACACTCTTCACACACTTGCACCCTTAGGATATCCTCTCTTGTTGCGTTACGAATAAATAATGGTCATGTCCCTCCAACGTAGGGGTACCATTAGCAAAAGTCCCTCAATTCAAAAATCATCACAAAGATCATAGTACCTCGATGACCCTCGATGTCGCCGACGAATGTATGACCTCGTCCCTCGGTTGTTGCCTATGAATAAGAGATGATCGTCCCTACGAATTTGTTAATGTATCCTTACAATGTTGCCTTCAATGACCATACGATGAACCTACGCTTGTCCCTTCACATCCAACGGATAGAGTTACCTACCAACTAATGGTATGGATAACGCTGTCCTAAAGGAGAAGGAAAATAACAAAGAACGACCTTCCTGAGTAGGTCATAAGAATCTAAATTGCTTGCTCAAATCCAATCAAAAATACATTTCACACCTCACACTCTTTTCAAAAATACTTTCAAACAAACACTTTGTATACATTCCAACGAGAATCATCACAAAATTACATTTTTCCAAACAAATATTTTCAAACACTTCATATACATTCTTGAGGACTGATACAAGAATCATTACGAAGTCAAATCAAAATACTTTTCAAATCACACATACACAAAAAGCAAATTTTTAAAAGTGAGCTAAGTAATTAAGAGCCCGTAGATAACTACGGATGGAAAAGGTGCTAATACATGTCCTTTTCATAATTACCTCCCATAGAATCGATAAAAGGTCTTTCCTGTTCTTTTCACCTTTCCTATATTGAATGAAAGAAAATTAGGTGGAGACTCTTGTGAAGGAAAATCGCCTCTTTAAAATTGCAGCGGAAATTCAATTTTCCTTTGTGATCCTTACGAATGGACATGGTCAGTGATAGAGTATTTTTACCTCTTGTGGCGTTTCAGATTTCTGACGCTGTGATCACGAACGTTGATGAAGAGCAACGTCTCTACTCAGTCCACACAAACAGCTTGCTTCCGATCACAGTGCTAGCTGCTCACGAACGGAAGCCTTGAGTGAGAGAGTGAACGAAATCTCGGCAGGCATTCAGTACTGATTTTTCATCAAGTGTAAAAAGCTTCATCACAAGGGTCTTATTTATAAGACCACTAGTGTGGGCTACAAGCTAAAAGCCCAATAATGGCTGTAAACTAAAATCCCAATAAAGCTCACGAAAATCATACGTTATGATATATCGTGTATCACACATTCCGTATTCCACTTCCGTATTTCATTTAAGTACATCGTACCCTACGATGTTCCTTATTTACACTATCTCTCATTAATCTGTCCTTATGTGTGTGACCCTGTAGGTTTTCGCGACGTTGGCAATTATATTAAATCATATTTAACATAATAAACAGTGAGTGGTATCTAGCAACACATCACTGCTACCCAAGTCACGAAAATGTCATGTGATCTGACAAAACCTTTCTGTGATAATACTTGTGTGTATAATTACCCTTTTGCCCTTATGTCTATATTGAACACAAGGCATAGACCCGTGTCATCCTTGTCCAGTTCAATATTGGGCCCTTAGACATTTATCCCGTTACGCGGGATGGGCAAATTCCATCTAGGTCACTCATGTCCCTTAGCATGCTTTGTGAAGTACCCATCAACTGTCTTTATGATCATCCAGTTACGGATAACGTTTGATCAGCAATAAAGCACTTGACTCTACATCTAGGGTCCATAGTGGTTTCAGGTCGAAGGGTGGTATGCACCACTTATCACCATGAGAGTAACTTATGACACTTTGCATAACATTCTATGTAGTACTCTCATAGCGGGTCAATCCAGTATAAATATTACTCCTAATATTTATACCTATGTCAAGACTTGATAACTCCTTATCCATGATCCATGAGATGTGATCATCAGTCTATCTTCATAATAATCTCAATGCTTTAATGTTATCCCACTTCACAATAAAGCTCGATTATGGATACTTTAAGAATAGTGTCCTTGTGTTTAATGGATCTCATGATTAAGTCACACTTAACATTGCATTAAACAGACTAACTATTCTAGGGACTTTATTATTTCAAAAATAAAACATAATAAAGAAAAGCCTTTTTATTATTAATAAATAATACGATACAAGTGCCAAAATGTATTGGCCTCTAGGGCTTACACCAACATCTTGTTATCCGCAACATTTACGATAAAACACAAAACAAACAAATCAGTTCTCCCACCGTGTTACAAAACTGGAGACTCTGTTGGGGAAACTACCTAAAGAGAGGTTACCTTAGGGTTTTAGATCACTTTTAATCTCTTTCTGTTTGCTTTGTATGCTTTACTTTTAAGGGTATTGCTTCGGTATTATAATTGTGGGGGATCCTACACCCGGATCCAGGTTTCTATAAGTAAGTATCAATATATTATCGCGACTGTCCAACATAGATCGAAGCGGTTAAAATGATGGCTATGGTTAGTGCGACACTTTGGATGTCCTGATGTTCCTCATGTTCAGTTGAGGAAATATTTGGCGTCTGCGTGGTGTCATCAAGCACTAACTAAACTTTTAGAACCCTAATTGACCCATCTTAGCCATTACAAGGTAATGAGATAGTCGGCTTCAGTGCAGACTGAGGTTGGCTCATACTCGATGCTATGCTCATTGAGATTCGACTTTTGGATGTTTCAGTCGACCATTTGGTAGCCATACTGAAATAAAGCCCGCGAGAAAGATCTGTGATATGATATTCCTAGAACCCAATTACTATTATAGGACAGGTTGAACCAACTTAAACTCTGGTAGGGTAGACACCTATACCTCATGCAAGCCTTAGACCTAGGGCTATTGTGTGAATTGCTTGGGTTTGCTATTTAAACATGACATCATATCATCATATCATCATATCATCATATCATCATATCATCATAACATTTCTAACCATTTTAAGGACCTAGGGATTTACTTTTGCTTTGTGTTATAGGGTTATGGCTTCCAGGAAGACTATCCGAATCAACTTTATGGGCATATCTTCTTAAATCAAGGAGTTAGTCTCAAAAGTTCCCAACCACTCCCAGTTCATCAAAAATCATGGTTATCTACTCGACTTGGTTACCTTTGGTTTTGAATAAGATATGATGAGCGTCGTATTCTAGTTCTTTGATTCAAGCATCATTGCTTTACTTTTCCAGACTATCAATTGGTACCCACAATGGAAGAATTCTATAAGCTACTTGGGATGCATATCCTTGATTAAATACCTTTCATCGGTTCAGTAAAATTTTTGAGGTTTGAAGACATTGCAGCAACCTTGCATCTAAAGTGGCCAGACATTGAAGCTAATTGGGAAACAAGAAGTGAAGTTAAGGGTTTGCTTGCTAAGTTTCTAATAATGAAAGCTCGAGAATTCTTGAAAGCCATGAGTTTCTATGCATTCGAAGACATTTTGACCTTGCTAATCTATGGTTTGGTGCTATTCCCTAATCCAGATCAATTCATAGACGTGAACACCATCAAGATATTCCTCACTCATAATCATGTGCCTACCTTGCTCGGAGATACGTTGCATTCTCTCCACACTCGTACTATGAAAAGACAATGAAATCTCATGTGTTGCATACCATTATTATCTAGGTGGTTTGTTTCTCACATTCCTCGACCAATGATGAAGAATGAACAAGGTTTGAAATGGTCTCAAAGGTTGATGTCATTGTATCATTCAGATATTCGTTGGTGTCTCTACTTTCAAAAAGACTTCACTTTCATTGATAGTTGTGGGGAATTACCTAATGTACCACTCCTTGGCATAAGGGGAGGTATCACTTACAACCCTTCTTTAGCGCTACGACAATTTGGTTAGGCTCGAAGAGATAGTCCTCATGATATACTTATCCAAGGAATCGTGTTTGAGTACGACAATGATCTCTAAGGTTACCGTCGAAGATTTGTGCATGCTTGGGGAATGGTGAAGAAAACTGATACCAAGACCTTAGGGCATAAAAATTGCATTCCTTGGGAACCTTACCTCAAATGGATGTGGGCTCGCGCTCAAAATCTCATGATGCCATATGCTGCTATTCTACCAGTAATTATGGAACTTGTTGCCGAAGGTGATGAGTCTTATACCATCCTCCATCCAGATACGCCTACCGATTTCAAAGAATTAAAGAGATCCTAGATTCAACTCAAAGAATAAAGGGATAAATTCGAAGCTCAGTTCTATGAAAGCGAAAAAAGAGTACTAGAGCTGACGAAACTACTTCATGAGGAACAAAACATTAACACCTACGTCAACACAAAGAGGAAGCATCCACGGGAGGCCTAAACACTAGGAGTTTTACTTTTGTACTTGAACTTTCTTTTGTATTTACTAATCATACTAATAAAAAGTTTGTTCGCGTTTGTTTACCAAATTTAAATTCCTAAGGCCCTTGAAAACATTGCATTGAATGACATTGCATATCATAACATATCATTTCATAATATGTACTCTGAAGACCAGTTTTCTTATTCTCCCGCTATTTATTTCAGCTGAAAATGGCTCTCGAACAAACTGTCAAAGATCTCCAGGCTCAGAACGCTCAATTCCAAGAGATGTTCACCAACTTGACCCAAGGACAGAAAGATATGAAAGAGCTCATCACCAAGAGGAAGAAGAAAGTACATGGCGTTCTCAACTTGAGAAGAAGGTTCAGAGGTCCAGTCAAGATATTCAGACAGCTTGAATTCTTAGAAAAGAGTGGCGAAACTGAAGAAAGTGTCAAGGATGATAAAGGAAGCCATCATGGGTCTCAAGAAGAAGAAGGAAAAGACTATATGAGAGAGCAATATCCTTCTGACAACAAGAAGTATAAGCAACTTGAAGATCGTCTGAATGCTGTGGAAAATCTGAAAATGTCAGGATTGAATTTTGATGACTTACTTTTGGTTTATGGAGTGGTCATTCCCTGCAAGTTCAAAGTTCCTACTTTTGCTAAGTACGATGGAATTTCCTATCCAAAGCTTCATCTGAAGTCCTATGTTTAGAAGATTCAACCACACACTGCTGACAAGAAATTATGGATTCATTTCTTTCAAGAGAGTCTGTTCGGAGCACATCTAGAGTGGTATTATCAGCTAGAGAATACTCACATTCATAGCTGGAATGATTTGGCAGATGCTTTCTACAAAAAATACCAGTACAATGCTGAATTGGCACCAACCCGCATGCAACTGTAGATATGTCTATGTGTCGTGATGAGAAGTTCAAAGAGTACGCCCATAAATGGAGAGATCTAGTAGGCAGAGTCCAACAACCCTTGTCAAATAGGGAATTGGTTGACATGTTCGTGGGAACGCTGACAGGCCCATTCTTCAATCATCTGATTGGAAACTCTTCAGCCAGATTCACTGAGTTGATACTGACAGGAGAACATATTGAAGCTGGAATCAAGAGTGGAAAGATTCAAGTCGAGACATCTTCAAATGCTGCGAAGAGATCTTTTGGTGGGAAGAAAGAAGTCAATGTTGTGTATGGGCAGAAGAACCGTGACAAAGTTGATCTCCAGTAATCTGTAGGGGCAGTCCTGATCTCCCATCTCGCACCAGTGCAACCTCAACAAGACAACACGCGTAGACAGAACGCGCCAAGAAGACAGTTTACAAAGATCAACATTTCGTTGTCTCAAGCATTACAACACATGTTGAAAGCAGAGCTGATTACTTTGAAAGATCCTCCTCAGTACGTCAATACATCCTCTCTAAAGTACAACCCTAATGCAAGGTGTACATGCCACTCCAATATCCCAAGGCACGACACTAACAACTGTTGGTCCCCTGAAGAACACGATCCAAGACATGATTGAAGCTCAGGAAATTGAATTCAACCCTCCTACCGAAACTCCGATTGTGATTAACACACCAATTCCCGATCATGGTAAGAGTACCAACGCCATTGATAATGAATCATATGTCTTTTCCGTGAATGAGTTAACCACTCCCTTGATGACTGTTAAAAAGAATATGCTACAAGCCGGTTTATTTCCAAGATGTTTTGACAACTGTTGTTACTGTGCATCCGAATCCAATGGATGTGCTTGGTTGAAGAGAGGTGTTCAACGCCTGATAGACAACTGAGAAGTGTTATTCATGAAGACTCCGTCTGTAGAGAGTTTGTGTGAAGATGTTTCCAAGAACTTGAAAATCAAAGATGTAAGCGAAGCCATACCAGAATTCTAGGATAACTTGGGGCAGCCAAGTGGGAAATTTGATTTCATGGTGAAATATATCGTCCCTGAAAGCTACAAGATTGCAATTAAAGACATCAAAAAACCATATGGGGAGATGACGACTATCCCGAAGAATATGCTGATGTGAACACAATAAGGATCACCTTTGCCGACCCTGCACTTAGAGTGGCACCTCTGATTATTATCTCGCCCAGACTAGTTCCATATTCCTCTAACAAAGCTATACCTTGGAATTATAGAGTCGCAGTTTACTACTATGGCATCAAGTAAGAACCATTGGCCATCGAATACAGTAGAGTTGAAGCTACTAATCCTGATATCGACAATATCACCGGATTAAGTAAAGTAACCAGAACCGGAAGGGTGTTTTCTCCAGATATCTCTCCTCCAAAAGACACTATTGCACCAGTCCGCATTCCTGCTGTTGAGCAACTCCCGAGGCTCGAGGAAAAGATAAAGTGACTTAACCTGCTCAAACAAAAGTACAAAAGAAAGTTGTTAAAGATACCTCCAAGCAAGAGATGAAGGAAATCCTGAAAATTATTAAGAAGAGTGATTACAATTTTGTGGAGCAATTGGGACAAACCCCATCCAAGATTTCCATGTTATCACTGTTGTTGTGCTCCGAGGCTCATGCTAAAGCTTTGGTGAAGTTTATGAAGAATACTCACATACCGCAAGACACTTCCGCTGACCAGTTCGAAAGTTGTATTGTTAGCCTGACCACAGATAATGGTTTGGGCCTTTCTGATGCTGATTTAACTCATGCCGGAAGAAAGCATAACAAATCCTTGCACATCTCTACAGAGTGTAAGGGCACTACATTTTCTCACGTTTTGGTGGATACTGGCTCTGCTCTCAATGTCCTACCGAAGAGTGCTCTCGATAAAGTTGATGCTGAAGAAGTGGTCATGAAACCAAGCGACATAATAGTAAGGGCTTTTGACCATTCGAAGAGAACATTACTTGGAGAGCTCAACCTGTCGATCAAAGTAGGTTCCCAGACCTTTGATTCTACTTTCTTTATGATGGATATTCGCCCGACTTATTCTTGGTTGCTTGGTCACCCTTGGATACATGGGGCAGGTGTTGTCACCTCTACCTTGCATCAGAAGTTAAAATACCCAGTGAAGGGGAAGATCATTACAGTATGCGGAGAGGAAGAATATATGGTAAGCCATCTGTAGTCATTTCGGTACATTGAGATGGAAGGAGAATTTTTTGAGACTCCTTGTCAAGCTTTTGAAGTAGTTCCACGAGTCATGCCTATTAACGCTCCTATCACTCCTAAGATTACTAGAATTCCACCAAAGATGGCCTCGCTGAAGGACGCTAGAGCTATGGTTGAAGAAGGACGTTGTACTATTTGGGGTCAGCTACCCGATTTCCCATTCAAATCTGACAAGACTGGTTTAGGCTTCACTTCCAAAGGTTAGAAAATGATACATCGCGAATGCACTAGTGGACCTTCATTCCGCATCAACAAGAATGGAGTTCATGATATAGAAGACGATGATGGTGACTTCGACGTAAACAGTTGGATCTTCCCAACTCCCGACAATGGACTCAACAATTGGACGACTAAGGATGTTATGCCAATATCATTTAGACATGAGTAATTGTTTTTTCTGTTTTATGTTTTTTTGCTTTATGCTTTGAACAATTAAATATAACGTCAAAGTAAAAAACACATTATTTTTAGAGATGCACCTCCGAAACACCCAAATTTAAGGTGAGTTCGGGGATGCATCTCCAAAGAATATATTCAAGTTTTTCAGGTTTTTTTTCCACCTATGAGAGATGTAGAAAGAAATTCCCTTATATATTTGTATTTTTTTTCATTTATGTGAATTCCCTTAAAAGGCCTTGAGCCCATTAATTTATTTAAACTCTTTTAAGCGACCTTGTGTTCATCAAACTTAGATTCATTTCTCTATTTCAATTTCTCTAATCTTATAGTTTACCTCTAATTATTGGTAATTGTTAAAACCTTTCATCAATATCTTATATAATATAATTATTATAGAATATGTTTTAAGAGATCTCCATTTATTTCTACGCTTTAGATGTTTAGATTTGAGTGTGAGTTTGTGAAGAGTTTGACATTAAATAATATATGACATAATCATGTGTTTATAAGTAAGTATAATTCTCACCCTACAAATTAGTTTTGTAGAATTAAGTTAACCCAGCCACATTTCTCGACAAAATGAAAAATTTAACAATAATAGTTAACTTTTATTTATGATATAATAGGATTACACAAAGGCTCCCAGTAATAGCTTACATCCTAATAGAATTTTGAATTTGTTGTATTGGAAACTGGATCAAGTTCTAATAGTGTGGAAGCGTTAACATAGTGATAGAAAGGGTACACATCATATTTGATGTAACATCTAGAAGTTTCAGAATCCCCTACCATTATATAGTTCTTATCACTATTACAAGTCTGAAGTACCTCTGTTATAGTAACATTCAAACATTTCCTGCAATCTTCTGGCGACAAAACAGGTGCGCACTGAGCTTGAAAATAATGATTCGGTAATCCAGATACAACTGCTTCCTTTGTAGCATACTTCTTGACACCAATTGAAAAATTGGCTGCTTTATCTGCCACTTCATTCAAAGTTTCAGAAACTATACGCATAGATATTGTCTGGTTAGACACATTAATAGAGGTGCATGAGCTAGAAGATGATCTAAATAAGTCATCAGTGGAGAAGGAATATTTGTTGGAATATCGCACCATGCACATGTCGTACCAAATCACCATATCTTTGCATAGGGAACAACCACTTTTCCAATCATAGTAATTGGTCACGTTTGTGACACACTGACTACAAAGATGAGCAGGGACATCACCCTTGCACATAAACCAGCCATAGATTGTGTTGGAGGAGTTGTTTATGTCTGTTACTGAGGCGCTGTAGAATTCTTTGTTGGCAGTAACGTTGGATGATAAATATGAGAAAAGGGTCTTGAGATTGTTTTGAAAGACACTGTTTGGAGTGGTGTCTTGGTTTGAGCAAGAAGACCAACGAAAATTGTTGTTGTTGTTTGCTTGAATATTGGTTATGAAATTGATGAAGCAAACAAGGATAAAGAGAAAGATGGTCTTTGATGGCATTACCATGATGGATGGATGTATTATCAATGCTAAGTTTGTTGTTCTCTATTTATCTAATACTCCCTGAATAGTAAAGCAGCACAAGTCAATGAATCCACACGTCATTGAATGCACAAAGAAATTAATGTAGTAATTACTAGTAGTACTTTTCAAACATTGAAATTGTCATAGATAATAAAAATATATCCAGATAGATAGCAATAGCATTGACTTATATTGGAATCATAAGACCCTAAAGACTTTAGAGATTATAACTGGGCCAACATTACCGGCAAAAAAGGAATTTTGATTTTAAACATCTTATATTATATCCGAATGTTTTATTTTCAACAAGACAGATGTTTCTTTGAATTTGCGAATACTATGCACATAGGAATGAACTTTCTTGTAGATCGAATATTGATCAGCTAGTATCTAAATTAATTTCGATACAGGAATACTCGACTAGATATAATAAAATTAATATCTCAAGGTCGAAAAGGAGTTTATAAAAAGTTCATGTTAAATAGTCACAATAAACTTGCTTAATTGATAGTTGTAAAAGACTATATATATATATATATATATATATATATATATATATATATATATATATATATATATATATATATATATATATATATACACTTATCAAATGTTCACTGCCAGTCACAACAAAAGGTTGTGGAAAGGTTTTGCAGTTCAATTAACTCCAATCACAAACTGAACCCTTCATATGTGGTCATAATAAAGCAAAAGTGCACAATGTTTATAGGAATGATCAACTCTTGACATGTTTTGGAATGCTCTGATGCCAAACTTAATAAGTTTTGGATAATTTGAATTCGACAGTTAAGAGCCAATTCCTCAGACGCATACTGGATCGAGGAGTCACATCCATTATAGGTTGGTTGTTAATAAAACCATATAACTTATAGGCAAATGTCCTATAAATCAAGTGTTTCTTGAAGAAGGGTATAGGAAACTGGAAATAAATAATTTTACTTTTGAAATACAAACTCACCGGTGGAATGTTCAACCAGTGTGACAAATTTCACACTATGCCTTGTCGCGAGACAACATAGTATGTCTTGGGAAAATTTACCTACCAATGCCATAAAGAAGCATAAATCAGGGAATCATGTATATTCATCGTCACTGAGAGTATTTCTGGCCCAGAACAAGCAACATGAGACTCTCTTAAGAGATAACTGGTAATTGCCATGTTAAGATATGAACCAAATCCAAAATATGAAAAGAAAAGGTAGACCCCCATTTGACCTTATACCATGAGGAAATGATCAACGGAGTGTCAAACCACCATGAACCTCTGTTAGCAAGTGCCATGATTTCCATTAACGCCTTTTGTGTGCTAGGTGATTGGGGAACTTTTAATGAAATCATGTATGTGTTTGAATAATAATGTAAGTGTGAGTAAGTGGAGAAATATAGTCCCACATTGTATAAGAATGTAGAGATTTGAGCATATATAAGTAGGAGAACCCAATCACTTATCACCTAAAGGGAAGCATACTTAGCATATTAACTTGATGGCCCCAGATCCTTCATCTCAAAATGTTTATACAATAATTTTTTGAGCTCTTCAATTCCCATGGAGTCATCACTAGTGACAACCATGTCATCGACATAAAGAAGCAACACAATAGAAATCACTTGCCTCGGGCATTATAAGCTTCAATATCTTTGAGTATGTGTTCATCCACAAGAATTGTATTCGTCCCCCTCTCTTGCTTGAGCACCGTCGCCTTCATCTTCGTCTTCACAAGAAACGTCTTCGTCTTCGCAGCTTTCATAGTGGAACCTCTTTTGAAAAATAACCCTAACTTTTACAAGGGGAGGGGGTAATTGAAATATTTACATATCTTCAGCAACAATTAAAAAAAATAAAAAAAATCAAAATGCCATGTGTTAATAAGGATACTCTACATGGACAGAAATAGAGAAATCAGGCAAATCTTTGAAGTTATGTGGCATTTAAGGGGTTACTAAATGGCATATATTGTTCTACACATTACATAGAGGGAGTGTCTTTTATAGTCATCTAAAACAACACACAAACAAAAGCAACAAACAAAGAAAAACAGAAACTGTCAAAACTAAAATTTTAAATTTCGTGACAGAAACCGGTTTTCCCAAAGCTGGAAATCGGTTTCTCCTTCGAATTTTCCTTTTCATGTATTGATGCAGAACAACTTTTCCAAATAAGCTATTTTGCAAAACCAGCTTCTGAAGCCTTCCAATTGCATTTGGCTTATACAATACATTCAACACACCACCTTAAGTCAAGTGCTCCACATTCCTAAGGCTCAATTTCTTCACAAGCCTCTTCAACACTTCATTTGTTACCGCCTTCGTCAATAAATCCGCAAGTTGTTCTTCGCTTCGACAATGAGCTAGCTTCAGCTGTTCTTCACACACCAGCTTTCTCAAATAATAGAACCTCATCTCTATATGCTTGCTTCTCCCATATGCTATGGGATTCCTTGCAATATTAATAACCGAGAGGTTGTCAACAAAGAGTGTGACAGGTTTTACCTCAATGTTGTCCAACTCTTTAAGTAGATTCATTAGCCACATGCACACATGGATGCTGCGATATACTCGGCCTCACAAGAAGAGAGTGCCACCACGGGTTCCTTTTTAGAGCACCAAGAGATTGGAGCTCCTCCGAACATAAAGATATAATCGACCGTAGACTTTCGATCATATTTATCCCCACACCAATTGGAATTCGTATAATCGAGTAATTCGCACATGCTGCCCACATCAATCGCGGAAAAGAGAATTTCGCAGTCAAGAGTACCTTTGATGTAACAAAAGATCCTCTTAACCGCTGCCAAATGAGACATCTTTGGTCTCTCCATGAATCGACTAACAATACCGACACTAAATGCCAAATCCGGCCGCATATTGCATAAGTAACGTAATGATCCAATCAATATCCTATATTGAGTTGGTTTGACGTCACCCTCATCCTCATTCTTGGACAGCTGCAACCTTGGTTCCATAGGTGAATTGGAAACATTACAATGCTCCATATCACACCTCTTCAATATCTCACAAGCATACTTTCTTTGGTGTATGAGAAGTCCCAACTTTGACTTGTGAAACTCTATACCAAGGAAGTATGTCATGATACTAAGATCACTCATCTCAAACTCTTCCATAAGCTCACCTTTGAACTTGGAAATAAACTCCTTATTGTTGCCCGTAATCAAAAGATCGTCCACTAAGCAAAGTATAATCACACCTTTGCTTGTATCCGACTTCACATAAACACCATGTTCGGACACACACTTCTTGAAGCCAACCTCAATCATAAAAGTACCTATGTGTTTGTTCCAAGCTCTAGGTGCTTGTTTCAAACCATAGAGTGTTTTCCTCAACTTGTAGACTTTTCCCTCTTAGTTCTCTATCACAAAACTGGGGGGATGCTCTACATAGACTTTCTCCTCAAGTGGACCATTCAAAAATGAGGATTTCATATCCATTTGGCACATTTGCCAATTTTTTCTATTGGAAATACCAACAACTAACTGTATGGTCTCCAATCTAGCTACCGGAGAAAACACCTCATCATAGTCTATGCCTTCTCGCTGCAAGAATGCTTTTGCTACTAGTCGAGCCTTATGCTTGACAATCTCGCCTTTAGGATTTGCCTTCACTTTATAGACCCACTTTACTCCGATTGACTTTTTCTTTTCCGATAAATCAACCAGCTCCCAAGTATTGTTTTTCTCAACGGATTCCAGCTCTTCTTTTATCACACATACCCACTTTGCATTGCTCAATGCCTCTTCTGTACTCACCGGTTCAGATTCGGCTATAAGCGTAAAATGAATGAGATTACCATCATTGGTAATCTCATTATCATGGAACACTTCACAATCTTGGAGTCGTTGAGGTAGACCTCTGCGTCTTGTCGGTCTTCTATAGAACTCAACATTTCCATCTTCAATCGGAATTGGATAATCCCCTTTATTCTGCTGTTGCTGCAGATTTTCTGTGTTTTCTGGTGGAAACCGGATTCCAGTATTAGGGGAACCGATTTCTGCATCCAGAAATTCAATTCCAAGACTCCCATACTGCATTTTTTGCGTGAGAAACTAGTTCCCTTTTGTTGAGAAACCGGATTCTGCTCCTGAAACCAGAATTTTTCTGCCTTCAAATTGTTTCAGCTCATCCACTACCACATCTCGACTGATTACGATCTTCTTGCTTCTCACATCAAACAGCTTGTAACCTCCAGTAGAGTGGTATCCGACAAGAATTATTACCTCACTTTTATCATCCAACTTCTTTCGAAGTTGACCTGGAATATGCCTATATGCAATCAAACCGAAAAATTTCAAATGCGTTAAATTCGGTTTGTGGCCAGACCATACCTCTTCCGGTGTAACTTTGTCAAGCTTCTTAGTAGGGTACCTATTCAACAAATAGGTTGTTGTAGAGACCGCTTCTCCCCATAGTTCCTTCGGCAAGTTCTTCCCTTTCAACATGCTACGAACCATGTTCATAATTGAGCGATTTCTCCTTTCGGCAATTCCATTTTGTTGAGGCGTATAGGGTGGAACAACCCCACGTACTATACCCTCATTATCACAATAATTCTCAAACTCACTTTAGGTATATTCACCTCCACTATCCATTTTGAGAATTTTCACCTTGTGACCACTTTGCTGCTGCTCCATGGACTTAAACCGTTTGAACACATCAAACACATCATCCTTCTTCTTTATGAGGTAAATCCATAGCTTCCAACTAAAATCATCAATGAAAGTGACAAAGTACCTATTACCTCCATACGAGTCGACTTGCATTGGGCCGCACGCATCAGAATACACCACCTCAAGGTGTTGCTTGGTCTTATGACCAACATCCTTGCTGAAATTAGTCGTGTGTTGCTTCCCTTGCACACACTCTTCACACAACTCAGCTGGAAGATTTATCTTGGGCAGCCCGGTCACTATATCATGCTTTTGCAATGCGTCGAGGTCTCTAAAATTGAGGTTTCCAAGATGTTAGTGCCACAACCACTCATCACGACTTGTCCCTGTAGCAAGACATTTGTTTTACATTACTTTCAACTCTATCTTGAAAGTACGATTAGAACCCATGGATTCTCTTAAGATTAAAGCTCCTTTTTGGTCAAAAACGCGCAAAATCTTGTTTTCCATCTGAATTGTGTAATTCTTCTCGAGTAATTGGCCAATGCTCAAGAGATTACATCTAATTCCAGGAATGTACAACTCATCTTTGATCAAGGAATGACCTCCATTTTTCTTCTTGATAAAAACATCACCAACACCGTTGGCCTCTAAAGTGGTGTCATCTGCGAATCTCACTCTATTCTTTGTGGCTTGATTGATCTTCACAAACCAATCCTTTTTACCCGTCATATGAGTTGAACAACCCGAGTCCAAGCTGTTAGACGGTGTGGCAAGTGATCAAGAGGAGGGTGAATAGATCACCTCTTTTATTATCACGGATTTAAAATTATTTATCAAAGTTAATAGCAAAACTGCAGGAAACGACACACGGTCCTGAATTGACTTCCGTCTATTTTGAACCGGCTACTAGAAAACTAGACATGCGATAGTTTGCTGGATTTTAATTGAGATGAATAAGATGAATTAACACATAATTTATATTGAATCAATGCACTTATCACTATAACACTATTTCCAATGAATAAAATCAAGCTAGCACTTTTGTCAGACAGTTGGAGTATGTTTGTCCAATGATCAATGGCAATGGAGTTTTGATAAAGAGTTTCTTCCAGCATTGTATCAATGAACGTGAAAATTTCCACACCAAATGAATCACAAACGTGTTGTAAAAGTAGAGAGAGAGAGAGAGAAAGAGAAAGAATACGATACGCGAAGCAGTTTGGCAAGGAAGTTTCCCACTATCGTCCTCGCGTGTGGGTACGTCTCCCTCTTAATTTCTAAATTGGAATTGAGAATTTTCTATATCAATACGTTGAATATTGTTTGCAAGGTTGCGATACAAAGACAGAAAATTAATCACTCAGATCTTCTCTTTTTGTTGTATGAACCTTCTCTTGATATGAGCTAATCAAGAATACACCTGCAAGACTCACGGATAATTCACCGGATCTACGACCTGTTTGCGAAATCACCCCGATCTTCAAACCCTATGCTACGGCTGAATCTTCCATGTGCAAACGTGACTAACACCTGCAAGATTCACAGACAATTCACTGCTTCCACGACCTGTTTGCGAAATCACCCTGGTCTCCAAACCCTACGCTATGTCTGAATCTTCCATGTGCAATCGTGACTAACAAACCCACAAGAACACCTCCGTTCTTGCTGGACAAACCTTCTGGTTTTTCCTCGAAACCCCCTTCCGAATATTCAACTCAACTAGATCACCGATCGTACCACTAAACGTTATCTCTTTGATCCCTTGATCCAATAAGTAATGATGATTATGTTTCAATGTTCTTGGACCAAGGAGATTGAGAAGATGATGAAGATAGAAGTCTCTTCCAGGTTTCTAATGCTCAGAAAATGGATGCTCACCAATTGTATTTGTGACACCTGTGTAACTAAACTGCCAAAACGTTTCTCTTATATGGCAACAGAAACATGTTAGAAGAAAAACAGACTTATGCGTCGATAAAAATTACGTATGAGTTGACACAAGTCACTTAATGTATTGATACAAGTGATTTTGTATCGATGCATATTGTACTAATTTTTTTCCAGAGAGTTGAGTTAAGTATGAGTCGATACAAATGATTATGTATCAATGCATACTGTTATTAAAATGATTCCAGAAAACTAAATAACACATGAGTCGATGCATGGCACGGATGTGTCGATGCAAGTAAGATTTGTATTGACTCAAGAACTTATGTATTGATGCAAGATCCAAAACATGCAAGAATCCAAAACCTCAATTCTAGTATGTATCGATCCAAAATATATATGCATCGATGCATACTGTATGAAATTTATTTTCCAAAATAAAAGAACTAATTTGAATTGATACAAAGGATTTTGTATTGATGCAAACAACAAACAGAGAGGAATCCCAATTTTTGATGTTTATATGAGTCGATCCATAGTGATGTGTGTCGATGCAAAGCTTAAATTTTTGAGCCATCAAACTGACATGTATCGATACAAAACCCATATGAGTCGACTCATACTGAAGGAAAATTGTTTTTATGAAATTAATTAGTTATATGTATCGATGCATACCTTTTGTATCGACCCAAGAGGTTTGTGCATGAGTGAAATTATACTTTGACCATTTTTAAGCATGTTATTATGTTTGGACAAGTACCACTCATCACTACTTTGAACTCCTCCTCGAACGGTAAGCATTGCGTTTCGCTCTGAACGCGTTTGTGCAGAAAATTCTGCACTGTTGGAAGTTCTGCCCAACCATCGACACACTCCTGTGTTGCTGCCCATCCCCTCTTTGCATCCATTATTCTCCTACGAGATCATGACAAGAAGCGTATCATCATCCTCTACTTCTTATCTAGCAACCTTGGCCTCATCTCCATGATTTTCTTTCAATTTCGCATTACAATCTCTTGCGAAATGGCCAAGCTTTTGAAAATTGAAACACTTCACATTACTCTTGTCACCTCTCTCGTAGTTGTTGTCTTGACCACTACCTTTGGAACTGCTCTCTCCTCTTTGTGCCATGCAACCTCTTGAATTTTGTGAATCTTTTCCACCAAAATTCTGGAAATTTTCTTTGCCCTTCGAAGGCCACTTGCCTTTCGATCTCTTGTTCTTCTAATTGAACCTTGCTTGCAATGCAATTTCCGTCGTGGCCTTGTCATTTCCTCTTTCATCCAACCTTGGATCATGTGCCTCCATTGAGCTTTGAAGCTCCTCCTTGCTCATGGTGGGAAGATCTTTTGATTCTTCAATGGCTACCACAATGTTATCTAATCTTGACGTTAAAGAAAACAAGATTTTAGCTACTACATTTGGTACCGTAACGGTTTCATCGCACGCCTTCATTTGATTCACCAAACGCGTCATGCGCGTAATGTAGTTGTTGATTGATTCCTTCTCTTCCATTTGTACCAACTCAAACCGCCTCTTGTGAGTTTGTAACCTCACCACCTTTACTTTGTCGGCACCTTCATACGTTTTCTTCAAGATATTCCAAGCTTGCTTTGCCGACGTACAATCACCAACTTTCTCAAAGTTGTCGTTATCGACGCAAGAGTGTATCAAGAAGAGGGCTTTGTAGTCTTTCTTCTTTTCTTCCTTGAATGTGTCTTGTTGTGCAGTTGTGGCCTCTGTAACAAGTGGTGTGACTCCACCATTTAACACTTCAAGGACTTCTTGATACCAAAATAAAACTTTCATTTATTTGCACCATTTGTCATAATTATTGGAATCAAGAATTGGGAGGTTGGTAGGAATTCGATCGGTGGTTGTCATGTTTATAGCGGATTAATGGATCAGAACTAGTGCTCTTGATGCCAAATGTTGAAACATACACAATTGAGGTGAATCAATGGTGAAGGTGTAATTGGAGAAGATGAAGTTTAGAGAGGAAATGGGAAAATTGAGAGAGAGAGAGAGAGAGTGATTGAGAAGAAAATTATATTTACTAAATGACATACATTGATCTACACATTACATAGAGGGAGTGCCTTTTATAGGCATCTAAAACAACACATAAACAAAAGCAACAAACAAAGAAAAACATAAAACTGTCAAAACTAAAATTCCAAATTTCGTGACAGAAATCGGTTTCCCCAAAGCTGGAAACCGGTTTCTCCTTCGAATTTTCCTTTTTTGTACTGATGCGGAACAGCTTTTCCAAATAAGCTCTTTTGCAAAACCAACTTCTGAAGCCTTTCAATTGCATTTGACTTATACAATACATTCAACAAAATGGAGTCTATTACACTACCTCACCACATCGACTTATCAATGATCCTTTTGCTATACCTACTGGGGGAGAATGTGGTGTACTTAAATGGTATAGAAGGTGGGGATGAATAGATCTTTCCCAAAAGACCAATTTTAAGTAAAAAAATAAATTCAAAGTGATAGATTAATAAAATGTTTAGCAACTGAAAAAAATATAATAGAAGTAATAGGAATTATTTAAGATGATGACATGATAATCAAAAAATTGAATGTGATCATGATGAAATTATTAAACAGTCAAGTAGTAATTAATCTAACTTTGAATGTACACAAGAAGTTTATTTCAAACTTGAAGTTTATTTCAAACTTACTTAATTGATAAAGATTATACAATCATAGTTTTTTCAGGTTTAATCACCAAAGAGATCAATCAAAGGCTTGGTCTAACACTTACGAACCTTCACACAAGAAACCGCTATGAAAGTAGTAAGTAAATCGTAACTCCTAATTGCATGCAATTTCTAGGAAAGAAATAAACTTTAACCATACAGTATCTATGAAAAAAGAAGTAAGGTTAGAAAGAGTGATTGCGAGATTTATATGGGTTTGACTCATTCGTCCTCTTAATTTATTTTTGGGTTAAATATATCATACTTTCGTAGAAGGTGCAACGTAACGAGTTTTGATTTTACTGCTCTTAAGATTTTGGTCTCTCTTCCTAAGAGGATCTTGAATTCCTTGTATTAGAAGGTGCAACAAGTTCTAATAGTGTGGCAGGATTAATAGAACGATAGAAAGGGTACACATCATATCTGATGTAACATCTAGAAGTTTCAGATTCCCCTGCCATAAAATTGTTACAAAGCCAAAGTACCTTTGTTATGGTAACATTGAAACATTTCCTGCAATCTTCTGGCGACAAAACAGGTGCGCACTGAGCTTGAAAATAATGATTCGGTAATCCAGATACAATTGCTTCCTTTGTAGCATATTTCTTGACGCCCATTGAAAAATTGGCTGCTTTATCTGCCACTTCATTCAAAGTTTCAGAAACTATACGCTTAGATATTGTCTGGTTAGAATAATCTTTAGAGGAGCAGAAGCCAGAAGATGAACTAAATAAGTCATCAGTGGAGAAGGAATATTTGTTGGAATATCCCACCGTGCACATGTCGTACCAAATCACCGTATCTTTGGACAGGGAGCAACCACTTTCCCAATCATAGTAAGTGGTCACGTTTGTGACACACTGACTACAAAGATGAGCAGGGACATCACCCTTGCACAAAAACCAGCCATGCACTGTGTTGGAGGAGTTGTTTATGTCTGTTACTGTGTCGCTGTGGAATGCTTTGTTGGCAGTAGCGTTGGATGATAAATATGAGAAAAGGGTCTTGAGATTATTTTGAAAGATACTATTTGGAGTTGTTTTATTGCTGCCTGAGCAAGAAGACCAACGAAAATTGTTGATGTAGTTTGCTTGAATGGTTATGATATTAATGAAGCATACAAGGATAAAGAGAAAGATGGTCTTCGATGGCATTGCCATGATGGATGGATGGATGGATGGATGGATGTAATTATCAATGCTAAGTTTGTTGTTCTCTATTTATCTAATACTCCCTGAATAGTAAAGCAGCACAAGTCAATGAATCCACACGTCATTAAATGCACAAAGAAATTCATGTAGTAATTACTAGTAGTACTTTTCAAACATTGAAATTGTAGAGATAATAAGAAATATCAAGATAGATAGCATTAATAACTTATATTGGGACTTTTTGATCCACATGCCCCACTTTTGAAAATCAATATTCAATATATCTCATTTTTTCCCAAAATTCTAAAAGTATCCCTTTTGAAGAAGAGCCTCGTCTATTCATCAGTGAAAGGTGTGTATGAGGCATTTATCAAGAGTACCCTCGGCCTAGGTTTTTTTTTTGTGTATTTTATTTCTATAAAAAGAGATTAAAAAACCGAATTAGAATAAAAATCGAGAGACGAAAAATAAATTAAGTATATCAAAACAAATTCACTTGAGATCAAAATTGCAATTAAAAACACTAGATAAAAAGGTTTTGATAGATCAAAATTCGACCGCGCACAAAGTCGGAAAAAAAAGAACGTATCAATTTGTTCGCAAATTTTATATGTGGTCGCAAAATGAATCAACAAATTTATCAATAAAACTAAAATTTTATTTTAAGAGCAACATCGGTATTGAAATTAGAGTATGACAATTTACACTAAAAATATTAATAAATTAGATTGAAACTCGCACATCGGTATTGAAATTTTCTTATAAGTAGTATTGAATTATATAAATTTTGATTTTGTTTAATATAAAAAGAATTCTAATTGAGTAGATAAGATGAAAAAGATAAAAAGAAAAAAGAGCAACTTTATATAAAAAAAAGTTTGAATTTGAATTGAAAAAATGATGAATAAGACGTTGATATTTAATTTAAAAATGCGAAATAAATTAAAAAAATTAATAATTACTTACATTTTCTTTAATTTTTTTAACATATTAAAAATGTTAAATCTTCATCATTTAAGAATGTGAGATATTCTACATTCAAATGACTTAGATTCTATGTAACAAATTATCACAATCAACATTAAGATAAAAAAATGAACTTCTCTACTTTTCAAAGAGTGTATTTTTAATTTTGTATTTTATTTCTCACGGAAAATATACATATCTAATAGGCACCATTGAATATCAAATACCCAAAGCATTAAGTTAAGTCATTATATTTTTGAAACAAATGGTCTTTTATTCTTTGGTGATTTTTTCTTCAATTAAAATTTATGAAACGATAAATTTTAATTTTAAAGTATTTATGAATTGTGTGAAAATGATAAAATTTTAATTTTAGAATAATTCTTTTATTAATTTTGTTTGTGGTTTTTTTTAAATATTTAATTTTTTACATATATTTTAATTATTTTAATATTTAGTGTAAATATTTTAATATTTTTTTTGTCTTACTAAATATGCTCACCTAAAATGAAACTTTTGTAAGTTGTTAATGACCGACTTAAACTTGTAATTTTACTGTATTGACTAAACTTATAGAATCAATATTATCTTTCACAAATATATTAACAATAATGAAGACAATTTTTAATGACATGTAACTCACATGCATTATTGATATATTTAACATAAATTTTTAGTAAAAATAGTTTTTTTAATAGTTTATTGTCCTAAATGTCCCTGATATATGATCAATGTGAATATCATGTTATTAAAAATTGTCTTCGAATTTACATGAGATTAAATTCCTCAAAAAATTAAAATAAAAGAAATAAAAATTGAGATTTTAAAATAGAAAACCGAAATCTTAAAAAAATAATAGAAAAATCAAAATTACAATTAAACTTTTTTTAAAAAATTAAAATACATATGAGTATTGATTTTCAAAAGTGGAACATGTGGATCAAAAAGTCTTATATTGGAATCATATAGCTCTCAAAGATAAGATAAAATGCAAACTAGTATACGAGTAATGGTTGACCCTATAGACTTTTAGAGTCATTAATTGGGCCAACATTACCCATTTTTCCCAAATGTCTATATATCTACATTAATTGGACTTTAGACTCATTGATTTTTATTCCATATATTTGATAATTTTTATTGCCACCCGTTTTATATATATATATATATATATATATATATATATATATATATATATATATATATATATATATATATATATATATATATATATATATATATATATATATATATATATATATATATATATATATATATATATATATATATATATATATAGCGAATATTTAGTGATTTCTATACGTATTGGAAATTTTGTGGAATTTACCATTTTACCGTGTCTGATGTTACATATTAGAAATTTAAAATTTTTGGTACCAGATGTTTTATATTTCCGGAATATAGAATCAGTTAAACTCTATACCAGAAATTTTAAATATTTGATACCGAAAACAATACTAAAAATTTGAAATTTTCTGTATGTAGAATGTATATCGGAAATTTCAAAAATGTGGTACCAAAAAATACAGGATATTTTAAATTTCCGGTATAATTTCAGTTCAAAAATAATCAGATTTGAAATTTTTGGTATTTTTCAAATAATGGAAATTTCAAATTTTCGGTAATACTGGGACTTGATTTTTATTTTATTTTTTAAACTTATAAACTTATACTTGAATAAAATACACGATAAAATATCGAACCGTGGTAATATACAAATATAATTAATGTCATACATAGATGCATTACAAATAAACTACAGTCACTCTCTAGACAATACTACCCAATATCTGAACTGACCCGCATATACTGATTCCAATCCTTTTGCAACATCAGAACAATTATCCCTCCAACGCTTTGTGACGGGAGGCAGTGGACAACCGGGTTTCAATTTCATCAAAACCCAATGATTTTCTTTGACAAAACTAACAACAATGATTGTATGACAACTCGTGTATAGGAGTGGAAGTATGAGATGCGGGAAAAATGTCGTGCTAATTCTCATGGAAAAAGAAACAAATACAACATTATATCTAGAAGCAATAGGGTAATCCATATCTGGAATCGATATCCATTTGTCCTTACCCTGAGGACCCTAAGTGTTTCACGACTAATGAATTCCTAACATAAGATATAATGTCATAGAACACATTGGAAAACAATTCAGTTGCAATCCAACGGTAACCATAATTTTCATCTGGTTCAACATCAATAATGTCATCGATGTATGGATGAAAGAAAGCATGAAACTGTGATAAGTACTCGCCTTTTACATATTTGATACAAGGTTGCCTACAAATCGGTATGGAACCTAAATGTTGACGACACTTTTTTGACGACACTTTTTTGAAACGACACCCTTATAGAACCTAAACGCAACTTCAACATTGTGTTCACAGCATCCCAGCTTACACATAAATCACCACGACTTGTAGTCAACATGTTCTTCAGTCTCCAATATGCAGACTCCACCCTAGAAATCATAAACACATTACATAAGCAACTCTCAATTTAATGCATACATAAACATATTTCATGTTAGAAGAATGTACATGTCTGTTGTTGTGTTCCCTAAATGAGTGATTCTGTTAGTCCATGCAGCAACAAATCTTTCTTTATATGGTGTTAACCATGTTTCTTTCACATACTTGACAAATAATGGAATATCACCTTATACACTCTCGAAGTGGTTGAGATGTACATCAAACTCGTCTTATGTATTTGAATTTATCATGTTGTTCCATTGATCCATGACATGTTCTTGTCTCTGTGATTTCACATACTCCTTACACTTCCTGCTAACGTTTTTTGAAATATGAAACGTACACAACAAATGAGACAAATTTGGATACACATACTCAATGACATTCATTAATGCAAGCTACCGATCTGTCACCATGACATTTGTTAGGAAATTCTCAGAATAAAGCAACTCTTTATGCCTCTCTAACGCCCATCTGAAGTTCTCCTCCCTTTCATGTTCCTAGTAAGCAAAAGCAACCGAAGACGTCAATTTTGTTGATGTAACACCAACAATCTCAAGCAGTGGTAGCCGGTACCCGCACAATTAAAAACTCATTCAGAAACCAGCTCACTCAACATATTTTTAAGATGTGATGAAATTAAAATTCTTACCTATTTGTTTTGTGCGTGCAAGCAAAAATCAACACCATAGGAAACATATTCAACAACTTCACAGAATCAGGGTGTGTCCAGAAGATATCAGCCACACTATCTGAATGATCCTTATTTCTATACAAACACATGTATTTCTCTTAGTGAACAAGACCCAATAACATTTGCATTTCTGTCATTGCACCTCTCTTGCCTGTTCTGTATGTTGCTTTAGCTTTATATATTTGGGTAATACTCGTGAGGTTTTCTGGATCTTTGTTTTTCAAAGCAGGAATGATGTACCTTGGTGCCATATTGTACTTCGTCGTGTCATTCACAAACTTTCTTTCTTCCTCTTTTAGACAACCCAATATGTCATGACCTACCAAATCTTTTTCTAGTCTATGATTGTGCATCCCGCATCTAACCATCACCTTCCAACCATTACCACTCGAAACAGATCTCAGCCTAAATGGGCATCTATGTTTCATAGTATAATTGCCATCAGAAGGGGCCACAACTTTATTTTTCTTTTTGTAATTACCTCCTCTGTCACAACCCATAATCAATTTATCCTTCCTCCCTCAGATACCATTAGCAAACTTGGAACGGATTGTAACAACAGCAATACCATGAGTTTTTCAAATTGACAAAACATTCTCTCGTGATTCAAAAATCTGACAATCACATAAACGTATAATTAGATAACTTCATCAATTTATTAAAAAATAAAAATGTGTACAAAGTCAAGTAAGCATACCGTATCTGTGATGAAGTTACTGTGTAATATCAGTACATGAATCCGTAGAAGAAACTGAAGCTGCTTATTCAGGACCACAAATATATAACATTTCATATGCCATACCGAAAATTTCAGGTTTCAAGGAAATTTCTGGTATACACCGGAAATATGGAATTACCGGTATTGCTTTTATACCGGAAATTTGGGAAATTTCCGGTACGTGAAATAATTTTTAAAAAATATACCGGATTTTTTAAATTTTCGGTAAATCGCACCGAAAATTTAAAAATATTCGATAAATAGATACCGAAAATTTGTAAAATACAAAGAATTTCTGGTATGCGCCAAAAAGGTACCGTTAATTTGGTCTGGGGTACCGGAAATTTGCTTTTTAAAAAATTTGGTAACAGTGATTTTTTTTCAAACATTATTCAACATAATTCAAAGAAATTACATAATTAGTTCTGCAAAAAATTAAAGTTACATATTGTTATAAACGGGAAGTTGAGGACATTGCAACATCTTAATAACATCTTCTGTCGATCTCTGAAGCTTCACATCCATCTCAATCAGACCCTTTGAAGAGTATCGTTGAAAGGTATCCCACATAACCTCCAAATCGTCATCGTTCTTCAGTTGAAACAGGGTGAACTTTATGTTTCCTTCATGCAGTAAATGTATGATGAAATAATAGAAGTTTACTTCAAATTGCAACTTTCAAGGCTCACTTTGCTAAACTCAAATACTTGAAACTTGATTTGGAGACGAAAAATACATTTAGAATAATTGAAGTTTATTGAGGGTTTTGATTATCGGGTAAGAAAATGAATGAAATAGGTGACCATACATAATTCTAATATAGAAAAGGAAATTTTGCATATGCACATCCGAATTCACCTGTTAAGATGTTTCAGATGTACATATACAAAATCCCCTCAAAATTTTAAAATCCAACCTTTAAATATTAAAACGTGCGCAAAAAAAAATATCTTGAGTGGTGAAAATCACTATTACTAAGTGTAAAAATAAATTCTCTAATTTGAAATGTGCATTGACCGGAGAAGAGATTTTGAATTGGTTGGATAGGATTTTGCTTAGCTCATTGGAAATAATCATAAAGCAAAAAGTGAAGTCAAAAACGAAGAAAAACGTGGTTTGCAAAAAAGTCAGAGTCTACATTAACTAAAAATCAACCTTCTGTGTGGAATATTCAATCAATTGACGAGACAATTTGAATGAGCTAATAGCGTTTCCTATTTTAAAAATGTTTTTTAATTTAGAAAATATTAATTTTATTTTCTGTGATTTTTTTTTTTTCACATTCAGATGTCACTGATAATTATAATCAAAGTTAATTACATGATAAGAAATCTAAAGAAATTCACCAATATAATTGAGGACAAATATGATAATAGTATTAACTTAGAATTGTCTTTGAAGGGAACTACAGCTTAATACATCAAAATTTATTATTAATTTGTTACAATTGAATTATAGATAATCAACTCATGACCTCCGATATTATTTATATTAACTACATCTATGAATTTTGAATTCAAAGTTACATAAATATATAGAAACCATTATCGCAGACACTAGCATTTCTACATCCATCATGGTAGTGCCATCAAAGACTAACAAACACTGCACAGCATCTTTCCAACCCGTCTTTCTCTTTATCCTTGTCAATTTTGTAACATCTGCAGCAAGGAACGATGATACTTTTTCGGCGTCTTGCTCAACCAGCTATAAAACCACTCCAAATAGTGTCTTTCAAAGGAATTTCAAAACCCTTTTATCATATTTATCTTCCAACGCTACTGCCAACAAAGAATTCTACAACGGCACTGTAACAGACATAAACAACTCCTCCAACACTGTCTATGGTTTGTTTATGTGCAAGGGTGACGTACCTGCTCATCTATGTAGTCAGTGTGTCATACATGCGACCAGTTACAACTTATCTTCACAGTTGGCCAATGATTGTTCCTTGTCCAAAGAGGGTATGATTAGGAATGATGATTGCATGGTACGATATTCCAACAACTCTTTCTTCACTGTTGACTTTAGTTTTCTTTCTAGCTATTGCTCCTCTGTCATCTACCGGTCAAACCAGGCAATATTCGGGCAGTCAATTTCTGAAACTTTGAATGGAGTGGCAGATGAGGCAGCCAATTCTTCAATTGGCGTCAAGAAGTATGCCACAAAGGAAGTAATGTTATCTAAAGATCAAACCCTTTATTTTCAAGCTCAGTGCACACCAAACCTTTCGCCACAAGATTGTCGGAAATGTCTGAATACAACCATAACAGAAGTACTTCAGTCTTGTGAATATGATAATAATGTATTAAGAGCAGGATTCTCTGAAACATTCAGCTGTTACATCAGAAATGATGGGTACCCTTTTTATCGCCCTAGTAATGCTCCGACCCCACAAGAACTCGTTCCAGCTTCCAATACAATTGATTCAAAATACTCACAATATCCTTCTTATCTTTCCCACAATTGTTCAAGAAATGACACTGATTTACAGTTACATCTCACAACATTATTCTCTTCTTTGTCTTCAAATGCCATCTTAACTAGTTTTTTCAATACGACTGTGGACACACTCCATGGCCTCTTTATGTGTCGTGGTGATATATCCCTCTCCCCTACCCTATGTCAGTTGTGTGTCCAAGATGCAATCAAAAGAATATCATCAGAATGTCCTTCCTCCAAAGAAGCTGTAATTTGGTATGATAAATGCTTACTCCGTTATTCCTATCATTCTCTGATTTCATATATCAATACAGCCGCACCTAAATTTCACCAATTCAATATGGCCAACACTTCTCACCTCAACATGCTACAGAGCTTCACTACTTGGAAACTAGCTGATATTTTATCTGAAGTGCAAAATTTGCAGACAGGAAATAGTAATATAAAGAATTATGAAACAAGATCGGTAAAATTGAATGATCGTCAAATCATTTACACTCTTGCTCAATGTACACCAGATCTGTCTGATGAAGATTGTGACTCTTGCTTGCAAAGCATTTTCCAAAGCGAAATTCCTTGGAATAGTTTGGCAAGTCCAGAGGGGAAAATTTTATATCCAAGCTGCTATATGATGTTTGGATTGTCCCAATTCTACAACAATGGTAATGAAACAGAGGAGATTGGGCATATTAATCCTCCTCCGAGAACAAAAGGTGAAGCTTCATTCAATTAATATTTCTTGCATGAGTCAATTCAAAAGTAAAGAGGTAATATAATTCAAGTGGTTAATAAACTTTATCTAAAATTGAATCAAATAGTTTGAGTTTGAATTGTACCTAGGTTCAATTCTTGGATGAAACAATTTTTTGTTATGTCTTAATTACCTTTTGTTGAAGTTGGTAATTGAGTTGTTAGAGTTTGTTTGAAGTCTCACATTGCTTAGGTTCCCGGGCTTTTTGGGTTGAAATCCAAGCATATTTAACACCTTTCAACCAAAGATTGATCAAGACCAGTTTCAACCAAAGATTATCAAAAAATTAAAAATAACAATTAAGTTATGACGACTAGTTTCCTATGGTTTGAATTATTAAATCTCAAACCATTAAAGCAACATTATTTACTACTGGTGTAGTACGGAATTTTATGACAGTTTTGGATTAACAAGTTTCATTGGTATATGTGAAACACATGTTCATCATTTGTGCAGAAAATGAAAAAAGAAGGCCGCGAACGATCATAGTTGTTGTCCCGACCATCCTTTCAGCATTACTGTTAACTTTTTCCTGCTATTTGCTATCGAAAGGAGCAAGAAAGAGCAGTTATAAAACCTTAATTCTAAAAAAGATTTGTAAGTATTGTGATTGAAATTTTGTAAAAGCTAGCAAAAGAGTCAATTCATGAAGATTTGCTAATCCGTGTAACAATTCAATCATATTTGTCTAGTTGGTCAAGAAAGTACCACTTTAGAGGGTTTGCAATTCGAAATGGCAGCAATTAAAACAGCAACAAACAACTTTTCACGTGAAAACAAGATTGGCGAAGGTGGATTTGGACAAGTTTACAAGGTGAGCAAATATGACAAATTTTATTCGTATTACTTTATGACAATGTTATCTGCATAAATAATTGGTTTGTTTTCTAATTAGGGAATTCTTTCTGATGGAAGACACATAGCTGTTAAGAGGCTCTCATCAAGTTCAAATCAAGGCATAGTTGAGTTCAAGAATGAAATTTTATTGATAGCCAAGTTACAACAAAGAAATCTTGTGGCATTAATAGGTTTTTGCCTAGAAGATCAAGAGAAAATTCTTATTTATGAATATGTGCCAAACGGGAGCCTTGATTACTTTTTATTTGGTATATGACAATTCAACTCAACCTCTTCTATTAGTTAACTAGAAAAGTTATGCATGCTTTTTAACTTGATGCACAATATCTTAAATTAATACAAGTGGTTGATTACAAAACATATCCCTTTTAGTTTCTGATTCATTCATTAAAATATGCAGATACTCAACAACAAAATTTAAGTTGGGATGCACGTTACAAAATTATAGGAGGAACAGCTTTAGGAATTCTTTATTTGCATGAATATTCTCGTCTCAAAGTCATTCATCGTGATCTTAAACCAAGTAACGTTCTATTAGATGAAAATATGAATCCTAAAATATCAGATTTTGGCATGGCTAGAATGGTTCAAATAAATCAAGATCGTGGACATACAAACAAAATTGCTGGAACATGGTAAGTTTTAAATTATACCTATATTTTTTGAGTTGAATGCGTTTTTCGTCTTTAAAAATATATCAATTCTCGTTTTTAGTTCCAACAAATATGACCATCAAGTATGTTTGACTCTCAAATATGGTGTTTTAACTTTTAACTATAATTACTATTTTTTTTTTTAACTAGTTAAAAAACAAAAAAGCAGAAATTGACATATTTATAGGAAAAAAAAACATATTTAACCTTCTATTTTTCATTCCTAGGCTTTATTTTTTTCTAATTTATACTTTCTTATCATAGGGGTTACATGTCTCCAGAGTATGCAATGCTTGGACAATTTTCAGAGAAGTCAGATGTTTTTAGTTTTGGTGTCATTGTTTTAGAGATTATTACTAGAAAAAGAAATATAAGTCTTTATGATCCACATCATGTTACCGAAGGCCTCACAAGTTATGTGAGTATGTTAACCTAGTTGGTCAGTTATTTATTCAAATTGAAAAAAGCTTGATGATTTGATTATTTAATTTGATAAACCTACAGGTATGGAGACAGTGGCTAAATGAAACTCCATTAGTCATATTGGATTCAAAAATAGAAAAGTATTCTCTTATTGAAGTTATTAAGTGCATACAAATTGGGTTGTTATGTGTTCAAGAAAATCCAAATGTCAGACCAACAATGTCAATGGTTGTTTCATATCTCAATAGTCATTCATCGGAGTTGCCATCACCACAAGAACCAGCATTTTTCATACAAAATAGACTGAAAGAAGAAGCAACAACACAAATGGAATCAAGTTCTACCAATAATTTTGTATCATTTTCCGTCAATGAAATGTCTAAAAGTGAATTTTATCCTCGAGAATAGGTTAGTTTATCTTCATTAAACATATACTTGTTTTTTGTGAATTATAATATGGCTAAATATGTTTTCCCCTTTTTAAATATATCAACTTTTGTTTTTAGACTCAACAAAAAAAATTTAACACAGCTACAGAGACTGATATAACTCTTTATCAAGACTTGAGTCGAACCCAAGACCTTCGAATTAAGAGAGAAAAGATCTTTTATGATCTCATCCAATTGTTTTAGGATGAAGGAGTTGAAAGAGTTAAAGTACTAATATAACAACTAATTTCTACATTTACCTATTCAAGAATTAATTAATTAGAATTGTGATTCTCTCTCTCTCAATGAGCATCTCTACTCTACCCTCTCCCAATAGTGAACTTTGTTGTATTTTAGCAAATTTGTAATATTTTCTATAGCTGTTATGATTCTCTAAATTATAGAAAGCGAGAAAATTTTATGAAAAATAAGGTGTTTTTAGTTTTGTAGTAACTGTCATAGTGACAATATGTGGAAATTAGAATGGGTAAAACATATATACATACTGATTTTTGCCATCTGACTCGAACTGCAGATGCTTGCTTGAAACTCATAGTTGGAGAATCATTATCTTTGTATCTGCATAAGAATAAAGTGCATTATTTTTACAATTTCATTAGGCTACTCATTTAACATTACAACATTGATTGTCAAATTCAATTGGCTTCTTTGCTATCAAGATGGCAGTAAAAAAGAAAATGCATTCATTAATTAACAGGACCGTCTTTGAGGGCGTGCAAGGCGACCTACCGCACATGGCATCAAAATTTTCAAGAATAATTTATGGCTAAATAGGTCCTCATAAAATATTTGTCAAGTTAAATCTTATTGTATATGGTCTCTATTTGTTTTGTTCTTGTTAAATTGTAACTAGCCTAAACAGGGCCTCTAAAAACTTGAGACGACTCTGCTAATTAAGCAAAATATGTGAGCATATTTTAGAGAGACATTTTATCTAACAGTTGTTGGGCGTAAAGCATGGTCACAAAAATCAAACAAATTTGTCATATATATAGTGTGATGTTAGAGAAATTACCATGATGCATCTCATCTACTAAACAATTTGAATTCCAAAGGTGATGAATGATTGAGGAGCTGTAGATGAATTTGAAAGAAAATTTATATGTTGTGGAAATTGTAACAATGAAGCTATTTTGTAATAACAAATGTGAGGAGATTTGTACCGTCTCCACACAATAAGGTACCGAAGAGACAGTTGTTGGGATCTAAATGCAAAAACCATATACGAACCTACTACTGTTGTCGATCCACCTATGCAAGAAATAGTTAAGGAAAGAAAGGATGACTTTATCCCCTAAGCTATCATACCTATGATTTCAAGAATGCAACCTCTTCTAAATCAAGTTAACTAAGGGTTCCTATGTAGACTTTTATCGAGGATTAGCATTTACTGGCAGCCTTGTATACTTGAAGGAAAGACACTCAATTCTCCCATGAAGAAAATTCTCAGCTAAGGCTAAGAATCAAGGATCAACATTAATCCAAATCAGGTTACTCTTGTGGAAATTAACCCAAAAACCTGCTTTAAACTCCCTCAAAATCGCTTTAATAGTCCACGTATTTTCACCTGAGGAGCTCCTAAGATTAAAGTATCATTGACATACTAAAGATGCGAAATCTGCAAATTAGAGAAACCCATTTTAAACCCTAAATAAAACTAAGTCATGTGGTCCTCTTGAACACCCCACTAAGGTCTTTAGCCACTAGGCATGTTTGAATTGGTTGAATTGGTGGTATGTGATGGAATGAGATGAAGTGGTAATTAATGAGGTTTTATTGTTTGGATTTGTAAATAATGAGTGGAATGGAATGGAACATGATGGAATGCATTTCGTCCTATTCCATCAAATTCTCTATTTTTTATTCCACTCAATTTGGGGTGTATGTGATGGAATGAGAGATTTTAAATAAATTAACCAAACAATGGAGTGAAATCTATATCTCATTCCGCTCCGCTCCACTCCGCTCTGTCATGTTCTGTTCCACTCTGCTCCATTATGTTCCGTCAATCCAAACATAGCCTAAGAGAAAGAGGAAAATGTTAGATGAAGGGGGTGAATACTGAGGAGGTGAATAGATTCCTAAAGTAAAAATTATCTTTTAAACTCTATTTTAAAAAATGAATGAAAAACTATGGCAAACGGAAGATTAAGTGTAGATTAGACCAATCGTCTAAACCGAATCAACTCTTGAAAACTTGAATATTATGCATTAGAAACTAAATGGAATGCAAAACAATGATAAACAATTAATACAAAGTATTCTCAATTAATCGTTTTATTATGAGCACAAAGTAAACTTATTTCCAATGGAATAAATGATAAACCGTAAACAAACACTTGATGTGCAATCGATTTTTTAAGATTTTTCTTTGAATTTTCTTGATACGAAATATCACTTAAAATCTAATTGACTATAATATAATCAACAAAGAATTTTAAATATAGTTATTAACGGATTTGTCTATATGTATCAATTACACAATCAATCAATAAATTTAACAGTTTGTTGTAGAAAGTATATAGAATTAATGAGGGGAGTGAGAGGGAGAATACAAGGATTTGTTTAGGTTGTTCATCAATCCTCCTCGTTATGGCTATGTCTGTCCCCAATTCCGTTTGAAATTGAGATATTGATAAGTGCCAAAATGTAGTTATTTTGTATATAGGTTTTGTGGCATTTATCTATTCTTTTGTTGTTAATATCGTTGAATAACCCCGTTTTTTGTTGTAAATACGTTTTATTGCATTTTGTGTATATATTGTACCGTTTGATTAGTTTTGTATATATTTTGCAGGTATTTGTTGCATTATTGGAGCATTGAGAATAAAGTCCAAATGGAGCTCCAAGATGCGTTTTTGATCGAATAAAGGAATAAGACTTGAAGGTGAAAGCCATTGGAAGAACCAAGCGAAAGCAACAAAAAAATGTTGCTTGTGCAATTTTGCCAGGCGAGGGGTCCAGCGTCGCCGGGCGACGGACCTGTTAGAGGAAGAATTGGTTTGGTTCTGACTTGTTTCGCTGCTTGGGTGCTGGGCGAGGAAAAGTGAATTTTTTCGGGTGAAGATCAATTTCATCGGGCGAAGGTAGTTAGGTGTACTTGCAGAGAACGTGGCTTAATTTGGGCCAAGTTAAATGAAGATTCGTCGGGCGAAGTTCTTAGTTCGTCGGGCGACTGTGCGGAACCATATTTTCTTTATACTTTCATTTTCATTTCATTTTTGGGTATGGTTTTGGGGTGTGAGATTCTTGCTCCCAATTCCATCACCCATATAGTTTTTGATAATTTAGCTTAGAAAACAACATTAGGGTCTTGCTCACGGATGATTGGAGGTAGATTGTTCTTCGATAGGTGTTGACAAACCAATGTAAATGGGTAGTGTATCTCCTCTCTTATCTTTGTATTTCTCTACTGTGTTAGTTATGTATGTATATTTACTCTGAACACATGTATATTTATCGCCTTTGGCATTGTATAAAGTCTGATTTATGAATCTGCGTTGGTAGTTATCTTAGGTTTTTACTCTATGTTGGGGATTTGAGCTTGCTAGAGATAGACTGCTTAGATTCCTACCTAGGATGATTATCTGTTAGTTTATGAATGCTAGAAATAGGTTTAGAGCTGACATTCACCATAGAGTATCTGATCTTAGTGCCTTTGTGTCGGTGAAGTATGCCAGAGATGGGTATGGAGGTGACACAGTTGACTTCTGGTTGTCGAGGTATGCCAGAAATGGATATTGAGGTGATTCGGGAGGAATCTCAATTTGGGTTAGAAATAGCTTAGATTGTGAGAGGTATGTGATAACACAGAGGAGTATCGTAGGCCGAGTATGACATGGCGGTAGATTTAAGTCTGTGACGGGTAGTATGCATTCGTTCCGGACAAGTTGTCTATCCTTTATACTTTTTATTTCATTTAATTTATGTCTTTTATTTTCAACTCCTTTTTCCCAAACTCATTAACGGTAGAATTGTCGAACGAAGGATCAATAACCAATCTCTATGGACACGATACGATATAACCTAACCGGTATATATCACCCGGTAAAAATAAATACCAACTCTTTGCTTGCCGCTTTACCGCTTCAACAGATATCCAATTCTTAATTTGCAAAAAGTTGATTACAAGAGAAATGTAGTAATCCAACCATACAAATCATATGTTTGATGTTGATTCTAACACTTTCTCTTCCCTTGATCTGAGCTTGATCAAGTCACCCAACAATTCCAATGTGATCCACCGTCTCGTGCTACCCCTTGAGATGAATATGACCTAAGATTATAGATCATGCATTGAAGTAAAAGCTCTTGTGGACCACTTGTTGACTAATCTTTGACCTTGAGAACCAAAATCCTAATTTAGAAATCAAACGTGATCTTTTGATTGCAAGTCCCTACCTTGCACAATATGAAAAGAAAACAACACATATTTTTTGTATTTTGAATAAGATTAACAAAGTAAAAATGTAAGCAAGTATAAATGCAAAAAGGAATACAAAGGGTGTTTGGTGATCTCCCACAAAGATTGAACGAAAGGGGTCTAGATTAGGAGAATGTCATGCTTGTGATATTTGGTTAGATGCAAATGATATGATATATAGAATCTTAGAAGTAAAAGTTAGGATATAACACTCGCAAACAAAGAAAGACCTCATCCATCTGAAATCTTAAATAACATGTGTATCTACCCACGAACATGTTTCTCCTACTCTCCCTTTAGGATTATCAAATATCAAGAATTACATGAGGAACCTAGCCTTAAGGGTCTGTTTGTTGGGATTAAGTGGAGGGGAGGGGAGGGGAGGAGATATCTAATAGTTTATGTGTTTGGTTCAAATTTTAAGAGGGGGAGGAGAGGTAAATGGAGGGGACTAAAATCTCTCCTAAATTACTTTTTGCTTCCCTCCGATTTGGGAGAATTTGGAGGGGAGGGGAGGAGTTTCATTTTAATTATAATTATATTTACATATTTACCCTTTTTTAATATAAATTTAACTTATTTAAATGTTAAAAGTTCTATTTTAAATAAATTTTATCTTCCTTATATAATTCTTGTATTTTTTATATCTCCATCTTATTATTATTGTATGTGTTTAAATATTTTATTTTTATTTTTAATATCTTTGACAATTTCAACTTGAACGATCTATTTTATAAATTGAAAGTAATTCTATGTTTACTAATTTTCTTTGGGAATTAATACTAAAATGAAATAGCATTCATTGACGTGTGGATTCATTGACTCGTTCGGCTATGCTATGTCCTACACTCTTTCATTTCAAAATTACATAAATATGTAGATAGCATCGTGATAATAGATAAAAAAGTAAATTTTTTAATCACCCATAAGGGTGGAGTGTACCCCATAGAAATCCTAAAATGTCTATAATAATCGGAAGTTTATTTCTGATTCGTATCATATTTTAAAATATTTGAGTGAAAATCAAAAATATATTTTCGGTTTCAAACTAAATAATATAATATTAAGAATTTATTTTAAATTTGATTTCACATACACGTTTTATTTAAAAATTATATATAATTTAAAATTGAAAATATACTTCCGATTTACACTCAACCTCATTCAACGTGATTTTCATGATATAAGATGCGAACCATATATTTTCGATTTCTATGAGAATTTTAGAAAATTCATATGGTAGTGCACAAGAAAGTTATGGGGTGGGTTAAGAAAACAAAAATAAAAAATAAAAAACTTATGGCAAACACATGTTTTTGCTACATCCATCACGGTAGTCCATCAAAGACTAACAAATTCAATCGTAAACAACTAATAGAATTCAATATTTTCACCTGTTTGGAAATTTGACTAAAATTCATGCATCATGAACATACAATAATCCTTTAAATCATCATCACATTATTCCATTTAGAATTTTATTGATCATTATCATACATCATAATATAAGTCAAAGAAAAGTCAACATTGTACATGTTGAAAAATTGACTAAATTTGTATGTTTCATTATTCATTCTAGAAATGCATACACACTTTTCATCAAATCCAAATCAAATTCAAGTTTCTCACAAATTCCATCAAATTCAAGTGAAATGACACACACTTTTCTCATCTTTGCATAATCTCGAGTTTAACCCTTAACCTAATTCTAACTATATATAAAAATTCATTTTTACACCAGAAGATCATCCACAACTCACTCTTACCATTTCCAAAACACTACCAATTTGAATTCTCAAAACTCAAATTTCTTCATTTTGAAGAAACTTTGATTTTTCACTAATTCTTTTGAGTTCTTGTGCAATTGTTTTTCCACTTTCATTGCATTTAATCTACAAAACCATTACTTACACAAATCACTAACCAAAATAGTTTAAATCACGATCAAAGATTTAGGTTGATTTTAAACTCGATTTTGAAGTTTCTCTAATCTTAAATTTGAGCTTGAATTTGAACAAAGGGTGTTGAGATGATTTCAAATCCATAAAGATTTGTGAACTGGAAGTTTGTTTGGACCTTCATCAGACCTTGATCGAAGAGCTGCTTATCCACCATTGTTGTTTGAGTGAGTTTAAGCATTTTCGTTCAAGGAAACCTTAATTGATGTAGTTTAAATTTCTTTGCATGATTGAGTTTTTGCAATTATTTTGATCATTATTCATCATTTAATTTCATGTTTTGGTGCTAATTTAAGACTTTAGAATTTTGAACTCATGAACTCATAAACTCAAAAATGGCAAAATCAAGAATCTCAACAATTGTGCTCAAATTAATATCGCGTTGATCGTGTAATTAATTTTGTGATTCAATGCACATTTTTTAGTTTTTTTTCTTTTTTTTCAATTTATTTATTTATTGTGTTATTTTTTATTAAATAATTAATTGATTAAATTTTGTTTTAACTAATTAGATTAAATTTATTGTTAATTAATTAAATATATTAATTAAATTTAATTAAATTTACTATTTAATAATTTAATTTTTAATCAATTAATTTTCATAATTAACTTTAATTAATTAATCAAATTTATAATCAATTAATTAAAGGTTAATTAACTTTTGGTGGATCTTTTGGTGGGCCTTAAGCTTTTGCCTTATTCTATTTCCGTGGTAAAAATGTATCTCTCGCCCCTTTGATTGTTTTTTATTTTATTTTTCTCTATTATCTTGTTTCTTTTTTGGTTAGTTAGTTTAATTAAATTAGTTAAGTAATTTAACCATGTAAAATAAATATAAAAAAAATTAAAAGATAAAAATGCTTGATCAACATCAAGTCGATTTAAAAAACAATCCAAAGCGAATGTGAATTAAACACTTGGTCCACACCATGTTTCTTTTCCCGATAAATAAAAAAATTCAAAATATTTGCACAATAAACTAGATGAAAAGGACGAGATGAATGTATGTCCTACCTTTTCTCGAGTACTTAGGTGCTTGATGTATAGCTTGTCGCTTGGATACTCGTGTCTACTCAAAAGCGTAATAAATCCAGTCGAATGTCACAATCCTAAGTGGTGAAGAAGGAATAATAAAACGTATGTCCCATTATTTCGAGTACTAAGACGCCTATTGTATAACTTGTTGTTCAAATGCTCACCTTTGTCCCAACACTTTAATTCAATTCTTATCAAACCCCTTTTCAAAATAAGAGGAATGAAAAAGGACGAAATGGACGTATGTCCTACCTTTCCCCCGATTATTTGAGTATAAGTTATATAGATTGACCATTCAGATGCTCGTCATCTGTCTAAAATCAATCTTAACTCATCAAACTATCATTTTTCCGCTTCAACGCGACAAAAACCATTTCGTAATCGAATGGTACTTTATCAATTTCGATGCAGAACTCGAACTAACGTTTCATTCTTCTCATGTGCAAGTAGTTAATAATGTTGTCCGCTCGAGTGTGATTAAAACACTGTATGTGAGAATATGGATCCTGTTTTATCCATTCTATGCGATGGACTCACAATGTTCCCTACTATATGGCTAGGTAGCGAGCAATGTTTTTGCGCTCGAATGCAATATTAGAATCTTTTGCTAAAATCGACCAACACACAATCATTTTCTACCTAAAACTACGTAGCCTTAAGTTCTCCATCGGACCTGGTAACACGTAGGAGCGGGATTCAACGTCTCATAAGGCACATTAATAAAAAACCTAAAATCCCCCCTTTCTTTCTTTTATCAATATTCGCACAATAAGTAGAAGATCGCAAGTAACATAAGATGATATTATTTTGCCAAACTAACTAAATGGATTCCATTGGGTCCAAGTGATACGAGGGATGATAACACCTTCACCTTGCATAACCGACTCATGAACCCTAATTTTGTTGTGATGACCATATTCTCGTTCTTTAAGGGTTTTATCAATATTTTCCCTTTCTTTTGGAATAAATAAAGTTCGGTGGCGACTCTATTATATTTCGAGCGTTCCTTATGTTTGAGTATTTTTCGGACCGCAACAAGCAGATAACTAGTAGTTGATGACTGATAACTGATAAATTAATTTAAATATTTGATAAATTAGTTGTTACAATAGCTGAAAAATAAAAAATGACATAAAAGGATATTCTTATTAAGAAATTGATAGTTTTTTATTATATTATCTTATACTATAAAATTAATCTTTATTCGATAAAAATAAATATATTAATAAAAACATGCAAAATAATATGAATAACTAAAGATAGTATTAAAATATATTAAATTTGTATATAAATTTTATAATAAAATTTAACATTGTAATAAAACTATAATAAAATTTTATAAAATATAACATTATACTTTTAAACTCAATTATGTTAATCTAAATTAATAATAAATAAATTTATTGGAACAAAACTTAGGTACAATTCTCTAGGTGTGATTCTTATTTTATTCCAATAAAAATATGATGAGTATATTTAAACATCATTTAAGGAGTGAAAATAAAAGCAATTTATATGAAAATAGAAGCAATTTATGTATGTAATAGAAAATTATACATTTGTCATATTTTTATTGGAACAAAATAAAAACTACACTTAAAGAATTGTACCTAAGTTTTGTGAATTTTTTGGAATAACCAATTTTTAAAAAAAAAAAATACAAAAATAACCAACTTTTGAAAAAATTTACCCAAATAACCAAGTTTCAGGACAAAAATACAAGCAGGAGCCATCTGGGATGGCTCCTGCACTGAAAATCAGGTGCAGGAGCCAAGGGAGATGGCGCCTTAGTGCTTTTTTTTAAAAAAATAATTTTTTTTTTCAATTTAAATTAAAGTGCACGACAATTTTGTGAAATAATTCTTGTATTATAAATTTTGATTACAATAAAAAGCGATTACATAAGTTCATTCATGGCGACCCGGGACTCGTAGATGACCACCGGTTCCACATGCGCGTCCTCTCCTAACTCGTCTGGTGCGAGGTTCTGGATCCGGTTGTTGTTGGGTCGATGGGACCTGATCATGGGTTGATGGCTGCCCGTAGTGAATGAGATCAGGATCCATGAATGCCTCAAGATTTACATTGCTTGTTGCACCAGTTTCATATAAACGTGTCCCCATGTTCTCGAAGCTTGGTCGTCGCGGTTGGGGGTTAGGGTCCATTTGAGGACTATAGCAGTCCTCATCTGTATATGTGGACTGTGAATGTGTGGGGTAAAAAGGAAATTGGGTGTTGGGAGTCTCGTACCCATATGAATGGCGGGGGGTTTGGTACGACGATGGTTGGTGGAATGTTGGGTTGGTTGGGGAATATTCTTCAGGGAAGTCAGGGTCGGGAGTGAGGTGAGATGTAGATGGACCCATATAGGGGGGTTGGACATATGCCCTTTGTTCGGTGTATTGAACTTGGGTGTGTGGCATATGTGAGTATTGGGTGGGTGGGTGATGAGGTTGTTGTTGGGGTTGGGGTTGGGATTGAGTGGTGGTGGTTCTACGTCGTCGGGTTGATTGGCGGGAAGTTGATGGTTGTTGGTAGTGTTGTTGGGATGGTTGTTGGTAGTGTTGTTGGGGTGGTTGTTGGTAGTGTTGGGGTGGTTGTTGGTAGTGTTGGGGTGGTTCTTGTTGTTGTTGGTAGTGTTGGGATTGTTGTTGAGGTTGTTGTTGGCGGTAGCGTTGTCGTCGTTGTTGTTGTGACTCTTGAGGTTGCCCCCACTGGGTGCGAGGGTCGACCAAATAGCGAGGTTGGGAAACATGCATATCTGGAATTGTGACTGTCTGATACCAAGCAATGTACTGACGAGAGTGTTGCATAATCTCATTGACTCTTACAATAAAACTACGTTAAAATTAAAAATTTTCTTAGTTTTGGTTAATCTCATTGACTCTTTTCTAACATTTTATTAACTTCAAAATTATCAACATTCTTTTAAATTTCACTGAATATTTATTATAAAAATATTAAATATTACATCATCTATCTTGTAAGTTGATAAACTTTATCTCCGATCACTATTATAATCAAAGATGCTATTTTTAATGAATCTAAAAATATTATTTAATGAACCTAAAAAAGAAATTTATATGTGATGTATCTTGTTTACATACAGTCCCGATACATAATTTATTTAATGAACCTAAAAATTATTTTTTTTATTTATAATAGTAACTAGATAGTATGTCCAAGTGAAAATAGAGTAATAAAAACAAAAACATATGGTTTAAATGTGTTCCCGTATTTTTGCTTTTGAAATAGGAAAATGGAAAAAAGTTTTTAAGAATATTTTTGCAGAACAACCACCAGTAGCTTCTTCTAGATGTGGACTATCTTAATTCTCATTCACATGTCTGATTATCTTCTTTGATGAGAAAAAAGGTTGGATATGGTACAATTTCCATAGAAATCTGTATTGGGAGAGAGTGGAGATACTCATTGAGAAAGAGAGAATCACAATTCCAATTAGTTGTTATGTTATATTAGTAATTTATCCTTGGCCAGAGTTCAAAACAAAGTACTTTAACTCCTGCAACTTCTTGACCCATTAAATTAGTGATATTTAAAGTCTCAACAATATCATGTCATTGAAAAAAGTCATGTCACACTTTCCTTGTGGACATCTATTAGACATGTTTCACTAAAGTTAAAAAATGGTGAAATTAGTAAACAAAATTATGTAGGGATGGGATTTTGAAGAAATTTCGTGGAGTCTAAAAACAAAAGTTGATATATTTATATAAAAGGAAAACATATTTAGTCGTATTTATTAAAATTCACTAAAAACAAGTATATATTTGATGGAAATGAATTAACCTATTGTCGAGGATAAAATTCACTTATAGACATCTCATTAATGGAATAAGATACAAAATTGTTGGCAGAACGTGATTTCATTTGTGATGTTATTTCTTGATTCATTCTGCTGTGTATGAAAAATGTCGGTTCTTGTGGTGATGACAATTCTGGTGAATGACTATTGAGATATGAAACAATTGTTGACATTGTTGGTCGAACATTTGGATTTTCTTGAATACATAACAAACCAATCATTACGTACTCTGGAAAAATATAACCCCTATGATAAAATACAAAGTCAACCGAATACAAAGTTATGTTGTCATATATATGTGAATGTATGACTCAACAAATTATTTGTAAAAATCGAACCAACCGCATCGAACCAAACCGCATTGGTTTGGTTTGATTTGGTTTTTTTCCTAAAAGTCAACCGAATCAAACCAAACCGCATGCCTTTTCTCTCGCGGTTCGGATGATTTTTTGCGTCAAAACCGTCCAAACCGCACCGCGAACACCCCTATTAAATAAAATACTTTTAAAGTCATGTCACACTTTCCATGTGGACTTCAATTAGACATGTGTAAGTAAAGTTAAAAAATGGTGAAATTAGTAAAAGAAATTACGTAGGGACGGAAGTTTAAAGAAATTTTATGGAGTCTAAAAACAAAAGTTGAAATATATATATTTATATAAAAGGAAAACATATTTAGTCGTATTTATAGAAATTCACTAAAAACGAGTATATGTTTAATGGAAATGAATTAACCTATTGTCGAGGACAAAGTTCACTTATAGACATCTCATTAACGGAATATGATACAAAGTTGTTGGCAGAACTTGATTCCATTTGTGATGTTACTTCTTGATTCATTCTGCTGTGTATGAAAAATGCTGGTTCTTGTGGTGATGGCAATTCTGGTGAATGACTGTTAAGATATGAAACAACAGCTGACATTGTTGGTCTGACATTTGGATTTTCTTGAACACATAACAAACCAATCTGTACGCACTTAATAACTTCAATAAGGGAATAATTTTCTATTTTTGAATCCAATATGGTTAGTGGAGTTTCATTTATCCACTGTCTCCATACCTGCAAAACGTATCAAATTAAGTAATCATCAAGTTTTTCTCAATTTGAATAAATTTCAACAGACTAACTAGGTTAACATACTCACATAATTTGTGAGGCCTTCGGCAACATGATGTGGATCATAAGGACTTACATTTCTTTTTCCAGTAATAATCTCTAAAACAATGACACCAAAACTAAAAATATCTGATTTCTCTGAAAATTGTCCAAACATTACGTACTCTGGAGACATATAACCCCTATGATAAAAAATATAAATAAAGCTTATGAATGAAAGAAAAAATAGAAGGTTAAACATATTTTTTGTTCCTACAAATATGTCAACTTCCATTTTTAGTCGCTACAGAAATTTCCTTCAAACCGTTTTCTTTCATTTTTATAAGTATAGTAGCATTTGTCTTGTGCAACTGCCATGTGCTTTTTTAATGAGATTTCAAAATTATAACTCCCCTGTCACAAACGATGTGTTAAACTGACCCGATGGATCCAACTTATTTGTCACCCGTACTTCAAACATCATTAATTTAATCTTCAATAATTCTATTTTAAAACATCATCAAAGATTAAAAGATTAATTTATTAAGACTGATATTTTAAGACATTAACAATGTTACATCGTGAAAAAATCTCTTGGCACAAGAGCTTTCATTGGGCACGTTTTATTATTGTTAAGAAACAAAAAATATTTGAGAGACAAATATGTTGGAATAAAAAATGTGAATGATTGATATATTTTTAGTGACGAAAAGCATATTAACTCAAAAAGATATAGGTACTGATTTTACCATGTTCCAGCAATTTTGTTTGTTTGTCCACCATCTTGATTTATTTGAACCATTCTAGCCATGCCAAAATCTGATATTTTAGGATTCATATTTTCATCTAATAGAACATTACTTGGTTTAAGATCACGATGTATGACTTTGAGACGAGAATATTCATGCAAATAGAGAATTCCTAAAGCCGTTCCTCCTATAATTTTGTAACGTGCATTCCAGCTTAAACATTGTTGTTGAGTATCTGCACATTTTATTGAATGAATCAGAAACTAAAAGAGTTATGTTCTGTAATCAACCACTTCTATTAGTTTAAGATATAGTTCATCAAGTTAAAAGCATGCATAACTTTTCTAATTAACTAATAAAAGAGGTTGAGTTGAAATGTCATACCAAATAAAAAGGAATCAAGGCTCCCATTTGGCACATATTCATAAATAAGAATTTTCTCTTGGTCTTCAAGGCAAAAACCTATTAATGCCACAAGATTTCTTTGTTGTAACTTGGCTATCAATAAAATTTCATTCTTGAACTCAACTATTCCTTGATTTGAACTTGATGAGAGCCTCTTAACAGCTACGTGTCTTCCATCAGAAAGAATTCCCTAATTAGAAAACAAACCATCATTTATGCAAATAACTTTGTCTAGAGTAATATGAAGAAACTTTTTCATGTTTGTTCACCTTGTAAACTTGTCCAAATCCACCTTCGCCAATCTTGTTTTCATGTGAAAAGTTGTTTGTTGATGTTTTAATTTCGGTCATTTCGAATTGCAAACCCTTCAAAGTGGTACTTTCGAGACCGACTACACAAGTATGTTTGAATTGTTAAACCGATTAGCATATCTTCATGGAAATTAAATACTAATTAACATAAGAATTAATTGACATTTTTTTTATAGCTTTAACAAAATTTCAATCATAATACTTACAATTTTTTTTTAGAATTAAGGTTTTATAACTGCTCTTTCTTGCTCTTTTTCTTAACAAATAGCATGACAAAGTTAACAGAAATGTTGAAAGGGTGGTAAGGACAACAATTATGATCGTTCGTGACTTTCTTTTTTCATTTTCTGCACAAATGAGAACATGTGTTTCAAAAATATCAAAAAAATTGTTAATCCAAATGCAAACTATTTAATTCAGTTTTAGTTAATATTACTTGAATTGAGTCGTGCAAGTAATATTAATTAAATGAAACGTCACCTTTAGTTGGAGGAGGATTAACCTGCCCTAACTCCTCTGGTTCATCACCATTGTTGTAGAATTGGGACAATCCAAACATCATATAGCAGCTTTGGTATAGAATTCTCCCCTCTGGTCTTGCCAAACTATTCCAAGGAATTTCGTTTTCGAAAATTGTTCGCAAGCAATGGCCACAAATCTTATCAGACAGATCTGGTGTACATTGAGCAAGAGTATAAACTGTTTGATGATCATTCAATTTTTCCGATCTTGTTTCATAATTCTTTATACTACTATCTCCTGTCTTCAAATGTGACAGTTCAGATAAAATATCTGCTAGTTTCCAAGTAGTGAAGCTTTGCAGCATGTTGAAGCGAGAAGTGTTGCGCATATTGAATTGGTGAAATTTAGGCGCGGCTGTATTAATATCTGAAATGAGAGAGTGATAGGAATAACGGAGTAAGCATTTATCGTACCAAATTACAGCTTCTTTAGAGGAAGGGCACTCTGATAATATTCTTTTGGTTGCATCTTGGACACACAGCTGACACAGAGTATGGGATAGGGACATATCACCACGACACATAAAGAGGCCATGTACCGTGTCCACTGTCTTGTTGAAAAAAATAGTTTTGATGGCATTTAAAGACATAGAAGAGAATAATGTTTTGAGATGTGATTGATAATCATAGTTCAAGGTGTCATTGTTTGAACAATTGTGGGAAAGATAAGAGGGTTGTTGTGAGTATTTTGAATGAATTGTATTGGAACCTGGAATGAGTTCTTGAGGGTATGGAGCATTACTGGGGCGATAAAAAGGGTACACGTCATTTCTAATATAACAACTGTAGCTTTCAGAGCTCCCTAATATTATAGGAGCAGTGTTAGTTTCACTTCCACAATTCTGAACATAATTTGTTATGGTTGCATTCAGACATTTCCTACAATCTTGTGGTGTCAGGTTAGGCATGCACTGAGCTTGAAAATAAAGGGTTTGAAATTCAGATACCCTTACTTCTTTTGTTGCATAGTTCTCGACGCCAATTAAAGAATTGGCTGCCTCATCTGCCACTCCATTCAAAGTTTCCGAAACTAAATGCTTGACTATTGCCTGGTTTGACACGCTGATGACAGGGGAGCAGGAGCCAGAAAGAAAACTAAAGTCAACATTGAAGAAAGAGTTGTTGGAATATCGTACCATGCAATCGTCATTCCTAATCGTAACCTCTTTGGACAAGGAACAATCACTGTATGGGTATGAAGACAAGTTGTAACTGGTGGCACGTAAGACACACTGACTACAAAGATGAGCAGGGACATCACCCTTGCACATAAACAAACCATAGACTGTGTTGGAGGAGTTGTTTATGTCTGTTACTGTGGCGTTGTAGAATTCTTTGTTGGCAGTAGCGTTGGAAGATAAATATGAGAAAAGGGTCTTGAGATTCCTTTGAAAGACACTATTTGGAGGGGTTTCATGGCCGCTTGAGCAAGATGGCGAAAAAGTATCATCGTTCCTTGCTGTAGAGGTTACGAAATTGACAAGGATAAAGAGAAAGACGGGTTGGAAAGATGCTGTGCAGTGTTTGTTAGTCTTTGATGGCACTACCATGATGGATGTAGTAATGCTAAGTGTCTGCGATAAGTTTTTTGTTTTTTACATCTATAACCACAATGGTTTCTCTATATTTATGTAACTTTGAAGTCAAAAATCATAGCTGTAGTTGGGTCAACAGGTGTTGGGCATAGCAGCACAACTCAATGATTACACAAACCATAGAACACGTTAAACAAATGACCACATGTTAATATGGATGAAATTTGTATTTAGGGATCGCATATAGTATTGTTCCCATATCCGATTTAAAAAATTATAAATTATCTTATCTTAGTCATATAGGTGGGCATCAATCTTTTGAACTCATGTCTTGGCCGCAATATTTGTTTGTATATTTTCTTTTAAAAGATAATTAGGTTGTTGATATTTATAAATCAACAATTTTTAAAAAATGTTAAATATACAAATTCATGTAATATTAGTTAGTTTTGCTTTTAGCCTATGATATTTAATCACAAATTAATGACAAAATTCTAAAGTCATATAGTAATTCATCTTATATACTTTTAAAATTGACTCTGAATTCTCTATTATATTAGCGAATTTGGTTTTATTCATTATAATATGAAATTTCTTTGATTTCAATTTTCTGAATGTATTTAATTAATAAATTTATTTTTAAAAAAAAATTATTTTCATCATTAACATGTAATTTCTAATTATCCCAAAACATAAAACCAACATTTCCTAAATCTAACTATCTTTTTAAAATTAAAAACATTAACTCATTCTAATCTTTCTCATCAAAAAGAAGAAAGGTTGATTTTGAGTTACTGTAGACAATATTTTAAAATTTAGACCGATAATTGACTCGGTTATTAGTCGAATCAACAGGTCATTAATTAATCTGTATGATTGTTGATCAGACCTCTATAAAAAATATATAACATAATATAATTTAATTAGATGTTCAAAATTTATATCAAACCTTAAAAATATATACTAATTGAGACTTGAAAAATAATAAGAGTTTGTTTAACATGTACAATATTGCATATGTTATGACAACTAAGAAATAGAAACTTTTCATTAAAAAACATTAATTATTTATTAAAAATTATAAGTTAATATAATAATACACAAGTACCAAGACAAATTTGTCATTTTAAATTTACATAAGATAATAAAAACCCAAATAATAATAACTTACTATTAATATTCTACTTTATGATTGTACATAAAAATAGAGTAATATTTATTTAAAAATATTAATACATTAAACTTTAATATATTAGATTTAACAAAACCATGAATATATATTAAATTAATAATTACAAGAAGACAAAATGTTGTACTAATATTAGTTTATACATATAAAATAGGATTAATAAATAAGATTAATAGTTATTTATCTCCCTGTAATATAGACGAGTTTTGATTTATCCTCTTTAAAAATATTTTTTTTTTATTATCCCCTACAATTTTTGAGTACCCTTAAGTGTGCAAAAATTAGGGTGGTAAATCAAAAAAAATATTTTACAAGGGAGTAATTTTTCCCAAGGGACAAAAGACTTAGACTTTTAATATTTTAAGGGGGTGATCAAACATATTTTTTTAAAGGGAATAAATCAAAACTCGCATATATTACGGGGGTAAATAGCTATTAACCCTATAAAATACTGTTTGCATAAAAAAATATATAAAACTTAGCTTTAATATCACCAACATAAACGTAAATAGAGAAATTCTTAAATAAAAACAACCATAAGAAATAATTTTACATATAACCAATGACAAAATTTTAGTTAATTAAAAAATAAATATTATATTTTCTCTCTATTTATAATCACAAATCACAGACCCATGAATTCAATTAAAAAATAAATTAAAATATAAATGAATTTGTAATTTTCTCTATTATTTATTGTTTTCAAGAATGTTAATTTATAATTGTTTTCATGCAACAATTTTTCAATGGCTTAGTGGTAAAAGTGAGGAGCTTTATAACACTAGTCCGGAAAATTATTCTTAAAGAATGTAATAGTCATATCGATTTAAAGAGGTTTGTTTGTAGATCCGGTTCACAGTCCTGAATGAGTCCTGATCAACTCTTAAAATTTGTAGTGATTGGATTAGAAATCAAATGTTGATCATTAGATATTCAACATCTGATAATCAGAAATACTTTAGTTAAAATTATTTTTAATTACAATATCAACATTCCTCACACACATGAATCATGAGATAGCAGAAGGATCTTAGTACTTGCAAGGATAGTGTGAGACATTTACAATAGTCTTGATGCGTCATGTCTGTCATTTTAAGGCCAACCCACTCATGGAAGTAGTTACCTGTTACTGTCATTGCAAAAGGCCAACCCACTCATGGAAGTAGTTACTTGTTACTGTCATTGCAAAAGGATTGAATTTTTACTTCAAAAACTGAAACAAACACAAGCATGAATCATAACACCAACACTTTAAGTACCACGACCCAAAACCTCGATAGTTATTTTCTTGACCCTCTTTCTTAACTTTTAAATTACACCGTATGTTTCAACAAAAATAGCAATACCTTGCACTCTTTCAATTACTAATTTTCACTAAGTTCCTCATCGAAATTGAATACCTTGCACTCAACTTTTTCGAGGAAGTTTCGGACTTGGAATGTGCTCATATGGGACGGTGAAGTATATTCAAACAAGCTTTTAGTTTTTAAAGGTTTGTTTGATTTAGAGCTTTTTGAATGGTTTTTATTTTTAATTTCAAAAAATTATTTTGAAAATTAATTTTTTTAGATGACATTTTACAAATTAATTTTAAAAAATGGTTTTAAAGAAAATATATTAGATGATTTTTTTTATATGTATCTTCTAACGACTCACCTTCCCTCTATTTAAAGTTAAGGATTTCCTATTGTTTTTTTAGGAAAATTGAAGAAGGAAAATATTCATTCATAAAAGTTGTTTCCATCTCTTCCCAAATTATAATGTTATCTATTGGAAGTGAGTAAAACTATTCTTCTGGATCTTTTGTTAGTGTAGATAGGAACATTCTCAATTTATTTTTCTTCGGGATGTCCTTCTGTCTTCAAAATTGTACTCATTGTCAAAATGGTTGTAGATGATTGTTTGCATCTTCGTTTATTTTACATGTGAATGGCCTATTCTTAAGTTGACGGATAGTTGTAGGGTGTAATTAAAAATTAGAAACATTCACCAGTTGATTTACTATTGCTACTTAGTCTCTGAGAAGTCTCTCAAGTGTTGGTGGATCTTCAACCTTAATTTGCTCTACTTCTTTCTGATTTTGTATTTGAATGGTGAAAAAATTAGGTGAGGATTTCCTCTTCTTCCAACTTTTGCAACCGAGCTTCCCGAGCTGAGCGCGTAAGAATCTCTTGATTTTTGCGTCAAAAAGAAAATTAGATGAAGACTTCCCCCAGATATAAATATTAGAAACATGTTAGTTATAACTACAACATAATAAATAAAAAATTGTTGTGTACCAACAAATTTCAACTCAAAACAAATTTGTAACTTTATAATCTTTGGAAGTCTCTGACAACATCGTCAAAAACTTGATCGATAAATTAATTTGTCAAAGTAGTAATATCAGTAGTTATCAGAGTATCGATCTCAAGGGCTGCATTATATTTTATAATTTATTTTTTATTTCAGTGAATCAAAAAGGTATTTAGGGTTTTGATTTTGATTTGTTGTAAAAGGTAAAATTAAGTGAATTTCTTAACCAACCCCATGGGGTGGAATTAAACTCTATGTATTTCCTAAAATGCTCCCAGAAAATTGGAAGTATATTTTCGGTGCGCACCACAATCTGAAATATTTGAGTGACAACCGGAATTATAGCTCCAGTTCCATACCAGAAGTATACATTTGGTTCCGGGCATGACAGTTAACAAAAAAATAGAACTAAAGCAATAACTAATTTAACAAACTATTAAATTTATAAATCGAGATAAAGACTTGTAATTTATAAATCGAATAATAGAACTAAACTATTATCCAAAATGCATTTCATAATAATAGTATTCAAAATATAAATTCGATACAATACGAAATAAACAACTAAACTAAAGTCAAAATACAATCAAACTAAACTGCTGCGTATGGAGGACGATGAATCGTCCTGTCACCCTTGAGCCGTCTCTCCGTTGTCTCCTGTATAGCAAGGAACCCCGAGTGTCCGTCATGATGGCCTCCAAAATGCCTCTAACATCGGATCCTTCAGAAAATATCCCTCTGTCAATGTCATCCCTAGCAAACTCCATGATACGACGGCACCTAGGCAGCATGTTCTGGGCATGATCCCTCCTCGTCTCCTCCTCCTTCAAGATCTCTTGATGAATCGGCCTGGGTGGATTCCCTAGAGCATCCTCTATCATGTATGGATGAGACACCCTGAAGAACTACAACATATAATTGTACGCGTAACTCCAATCGTCGGGAGCCACAATACTCTTGGCCTCCTCAGGTACGACATGATTCTCAAAATCATCAAAAATATCATCCATCTCTCTCCTCTTCACTTTCAGAGGGGCAGATACAGTAGGATACCGAGGAATTATCTGAGTATATTCGAACTGACGCATCACTCGCTTGGGCATATAAGCAGCAGTTTCCGAGTACAGCAAGCCAACAACCTGTAAATAGAGAAACCTTATTAAATGGTATTGTCTTACGGTGGTCGGCGTAGGCACTGAAGTGGATGTCCTCATGCAATATTCGGTCTAGGTAAACTCGATATGGCAGTTGAAATTCTGGCAGCAGATACATAATGTCAAAGAGAATGTTATGACACTGTATCTGACAAACTGTTAACAATCCAAACAATAATTTAAAACGCAGTAAAGAACACAATCAATTGTTAACCCAGTTCAGTGTGTAACTACACCTAAATCTGGGGGCTACCAAGCCAGGGAGGAAATCCACTATAAGTAGTATTAATTCAGGAATAAATCAACCAATTTATCTCCTTCACTTAAGACCTACCCAATGCAACTTCAATCTAAGTCCTACTTAGACCTGAGTTCCTACTCACTCCCCCTCAATCACAGCAGTGATACTAATCTAATGATTAATAGAATTGTGAAGACATTCTTCAATAAACATACTTGATTTTGCTTCAAAGCTTTAATCAAGTGACACACCACTCGTGCTTCAAAGCTTTGAGTGAACAAAACTACCCTTACAACCAAATCCTACTCCAAGACACTTATCAAAAGATAATTGCTTGGCTCACAAGAATTACTAAAACACAAATTACAGTATGCTTCTTGTTCTTCTCAGAAAAGGCGCAACAGCAACATAAGGGTTTGTTCCATATTATAGAAGCAGTAAAATCTTCAACTTGGGCTTCCATAAAAATAGCTAGGGTTAACCAAAGTTAACCTAAGGACTTGGTCTTTACAACATTTCAAATTAGGGTTAAACAAAGTTAACCTAATGTCCACGTGAGCATATCATATAATCATAATAATCCAGCTCAGAACAGCTCAACAGAATCCTGAAAACTCTCAGGAAAAGAAAATCTGCATAATAATATATTCTGCACAGAATGTCATAACATTGGTCATAACATTAGCAATTCTGCTTGCAAATTTCTAGCATAACAGATCATAACATGATTGTTATGCTATCCCACCATACTGAGTTGTACCTGTAAAATACTTCTTCTGCAGAATTTATCTTCAACCCAGAATGTCATGACATCAGTCAATTTATCTTCAACCCAGAATGTCATGACATCAGTCAAGACATTGACATAAACTGGTTTTACCAAAAATTAAAGTCAACATAAAAACACTTACAACAGTGTCGCCTGGTTCTCTCTAAGCGGCTCGTATGCGCAGGCATGCGGCATATCCTTAGTATAACCCTCAGCAAGTGCCCATCCAGAAATGCGGGGGAAGTGTTGTAGGATCCATCCCTAAAATATCAAAATTAAATCAGTTAGTTTCAAAATCAAAATAATTAGAAACCGAAGCTAAGAGAAATAATTTATACTGTCAACAGAGACATGCAATCGGTGATCTGCCTCTTCCTCCACCTAGTCCCCTCAGCCAACTTGGTATACAAGTAAATCAAGCAGACAACCCACTAATTCCACCCACTGACCTGCTCAAAATCAGCAAAGAACCTCAAGTACATACATGATGTTAGTGTAGGTGGCACTGGTGTCCGCAAAGATCTGGGTGCCAACACGATAGAAGAGGTATGCTCTCATGGCATACCCCATGTGAAGGGTAACCTGCTTGGGATCACTATCAGCAGTTGTAGCAAGCGCAAGCTCATTTGTAAAAACCTCATTCAGCCAACTATATCTCACGTGGCACCCACGTGTCATATCAACCTCCGCCAATGTCTTTTCCATGGTAACTCCCAACCTATCAACCAACAAAGTAATGGCCTCGTCTTTATCCAACTTCTTGTGATCCAAAAATCGCCCTCTGATCGACAGGTGAAGCAGACAAGCGACATCGTCAATTGTAATCGTCATCTCACCATGTGGTATATGACACGAAGACGTCTCCTCGTGCCACCTCTCTACAAATGCGTTGATCATCCCCTAGTTGACAATGCTATATCCATAGAGAGTCAAATCTCTCAACCATGTAGTGCATAAAAGACCATCAAACTATGACTCGGGAGGGGAAACAAGCTTGTTGATCTTCCTCTCATGGCTTATGACCTTCAGTGTGTCGCAATCCTGCAAGAAAAAATTCATTGTTAGAATTCATAATAATATTCATAACATAATTAATAACTGTAATATAAATGTAAATTTCATACCTATCCATCCCATATATGTCTAGCCACATGGGTGTGATAAAGCGCGAGCACAGATAAGTCAGAAGGTCCCCTTCCAAAGACCTGAGGGACCTGTGGTGCCGCCGGTGTCTCTGGTGGCACTGGTTCCACTGGTACCTCGGGTGGCACTGGTTCCTCAAGTACTGGGAGTGTAGCATCAGGTCTCATCTCAGATGGCCCCACCTGTGAGGCAGATGAGGAACCAGTCTCAAATATCTACGGTGGTGAGAATGGTGAGGATGTGCATCTACGATAAGACGAAGGCGGAGATGGATGGACTGGAGACTCCTGTCTACTACGGGAGGAAGAAGTAGATGGGATAGAATCGGAACCAGCAGATTATGCATTCGACTAGCCTGTCCAGATGTCGAAGGAACTTGTCTGACCAACCATATATCTCTCCGCACAAAATCATGTTGTAAAACCCGACCATGCCTTAAACATGACAGTCTCTCAAACATATCTCCTGTAGAAGCAAGAACAAAATATTAGCATATGGCTTACAGTGGAAAAAATGAAAAAATAATGCAGCCAACCCCAAAACCCCAAATGCGTCCAAAAACATGGATTGATCTTCAAAAAAAGGTTATCAATATTATTATAATGACTCCTAATGATATAAACTACATTAAACTACACATTTGAAACCATATTTTACAAATTTCAATAAAAATTACATAAACTCTAAAAATTTCTCAAAACACTTACTTGATTAATTGTAGATTGTTGCTTGCTTGATTTTGTTAGTTGTTGTATTTATCCATTGCTTGATGATTGATGTTGATTGTTTGAGAGAAAAATTGAGTTTGAGAAAAAGGGTAGAAAAACGTGATTGAGAGAGTTTTGTTTGATTTTTTGAAAATATTTGCTGTTATGGGGAGGGGAAAGGTTATGCCGCCTTTTAAGTGCATCCAGGAACCAAAAATTTAATTTCGGTTTGCACCTAATCATTTTCAAAGTGATCTACATGATATAGAGTGTGAACCGAAAGTGTATTTCCAATTTCTAGGGGCCATAGTGGAAATTCACGTGGTGCACTAGAAGAACATGGGGTGGGTTAAGAAACTCACAAAATTAAAGCAAATTTAATAAAGTAGAAAATAATATGAGGAAAATATACTAGGAATATGTTTACTGTGGAAAATGGTAAACAATCGTTGGTCCTCCCAGAGTCCTAAAACTTAGGGTTACTAGCGAGATCGACCAGTTGATCTCAAGACTCGTGCTAAGATTTCTGGTGAATTGCACTATTTCTGGAAATAGCTACCCTTGGCCCAAAAATGGCTTCCAGAACCTAGAGAAATAATGCAATGGCTTTCCACACAAAGAAAATCGACTATTGATGACTCGTGATCAACAGTTTACGTAAGAGATGCTTTGGTAACTAATGCTAGTGGTGACTCGTGACCGACAAGCAACGAACAGATGTAAAGTAAACACAATAAATAAAAACAGAGTTAAATGTAAAAGGGTTGCATTGAAATAAAAGTTTGGTGATTCACGTACATCAAAGATTGCGTACTCTTTCTTCCTTTAGCGCGGAATTGAGCAGAGTTTTAGCAAGTGATTTGGGAGTACAAGTGAACACACCTAAATCTACAAATTCTAACTTATTTATAGTACTTTACAGAAAACTTCTACAAGCGATTAACGGCTGAGATTTGATCTTTTGGAAGAAACTTCTGCCCACGTTTCAGTTCCTGCTTGGAACTCTTGTCCCACGAACTTCTGGAGTAACCACCCACGATCTATTTGTTTGACTCTTTCCTGCTTTGTGTATTCAAAGGCAACTGCCTTCAGTTTCTGAATACTTCTTTACTAAAATTTTTCCAAGTCCACAATGAACCACTTCGACAAAGGCATCACGTCGACCGAGCTCTTCTTTTGGGCCTCTGTCGACACTTCCGCTATGCAATGTGTCGACATAAGTACTTTAACGTCATTTCGCTTTTGTTCGACACATTTTGGTCTTCTAAGCCAAAGTTCTATCTTAAACAAACATTCATTCTGGAACTTTTGACTTTGACTCTGCTGACCATCTTCAGAAACTACATCTTCTCTAGCTGATTCTTATACCTTAAGGATTCTTTCCTCTAAATCACGCTCTTAACTTTCTTTACAAATTTCCAGCCAACAGAATGATGAGAAAAGCCACGACAGCGGTTGCAGAGATAAAAACTCGCATCAATCAGAGACTGCAAGAACAAAGCCCCAAAAGAAAAAGAGCTGCTGAAATACGCAGTCAAATTGCTGAACTGACGAAGGAGCTAGAGCTTGTTGAAAGGCAAGACAAAGAAATCGACCAGGCCAATGCTTCCGATAAAAAAGAAATACACCTGCTGGCCAAGGATGCTCTTATCGTCAGCAATGCCACGACAAAGGTCGAAGGAGAACTGCACACTCTCAAGGCCAAGGCTGAAGAATTGAATCATCATGTTGTTCGTCTTAAGGGTGATTTAGGCAGTTTCCAAAGGAAATATGGAAATTTCTGATTGATGTATGGACGTATTTCATTGTAGTTTTTATCTCCTGTAATCTGAACTTCTATTATTTATGAAACACCCTTTTCTGGCCTTCTTTTATTTGCACAATTTATATATCTTTTTCATGCTGGCTTTATTATCATGTTCCAGCTCAGGTCGACTCACAATCTCAAGTGGTCGAAATTGAAATCTCTTGAAGAATGGGTTGGTATTTCTTCAAGTATTTGCCATTTACTCTCAGAATGCGTCGATCTGATGCTAATTCTTCCAATTCATATGCGTTATTGGAAAAAACTTGGATTATTTTAAACGGACCTTTCCAGTTTGGGGACCATTTACCTAATACCCTATCATTTCTGTCCATAGGCAATATTACTTTCCACACTAAATCATCAATCTGGAAAACTTTATCTTTTACCTTTTTATTATAAGCTTTAGCCATTTTATCTTTTTTCCTTCTCAAAGTGTCAAGGGCTAACATTCTCTCTTCATCCAAATCGACCAACTCATCCACCATCATCTTCCAATAATCTTCAGATGGTATTTCATGTTGTCGTTGAATTCGCACTGATTGAACATGTATTTCTACTGGAAAAACAAAATCGTGCCCATATGTCAAACGAAACGGAGTTGTTCCAGTTGCCTCCTTAGGGGACGTTCGACAAGCTCACAGGGCCTGATCTAACGTTTGGTGCCAGTTTCTGGGTTTCTTACCCACATGTTTCTTGATCAAACTAATTATTACTTTGTTTGCAGCTTCGACTTGACCATTGGCTTGAGCATAATAAGGTGTAGACGTTAGTAGTTTTATTCCAACTTCTTTTGCGAAATCTTGCATTTTCTGCCCTGTGAACACCGTACCTTGGTCGGTTGTGATTATTTCTGGAACTCCGAACCGACACACGATGTGACTTTGTATAAAATCAATCACAGCTTCCTGGTCGACATTTCTTAATGTTATGGCCTCAACCCACTTTGTGAAATAATCAATCCCAACCAAAATGTACCTTTGTTGCTTGGATGACGCTGGTTTATCTCACCAATTACGTCCAAAGCCCATCCTCTAAATGGCCAAGGTTTTACAATGGCATGCAATTCGCTTGCTGGCACGTGCTGGATGCCCCCATGCATCTGGCACTCATGACATCCTTTAGCAAACTCAATACAGTCTTTCAACATTGAGGGCCAATATACGCCTGTTCGCATCAGCAACCATTTCATCTTATGCCCAGCTTGGTGCGCACCACATGCTCCACTGTGCACACTCGACCCAACCACATATGCCTCGCTTTTTCCCAGGCATTTAAGTAACACCCCTTCGACAGTTTTCTTAAATAGCTTGTTTTCAATCAAGACAAAACTTAAAGCGTGATACTTTATTTTACGATCTATCGAACCCGTTGGGGCATGTAAGTAATCAATAAGAGGTTTTCGCCAGTCACTGTCATGCCCATTACCAATTGCGAAAATTTCAAAATATTCTGCATCTATGGCTCCTAATTTTACAATTGATAAATCTTAAGGAGATAATGAAGTGGCTCTAACCTTTTTCTTTACTTGAACACAATCTTCGCTCTCATTCTTCTTGTATCCTGAAGCTTCTTGTGCTAGATCATTAGCTTGTTGATTCTCTCGCCTGGGTATGTGTCGAAGGCTTGCTTGTTCGAACCATTTCAAAAGTCGTATGGCAATCACAAAGTACATGATTAAGTTCTCTTTAACGCATCTATACTCTTTTGACACTTGCTTGATCACCAACTCAGAATCCCCTAAAATTTCGACGTCTCTTGCCCCCAATTCTAGCAGTAGTTCAAGTCCAGTGATCAGGGACTCGTATTCTGCTTCATTATTAGTGCAAATACCGTCGATAGTGTACTTGAACTCTGCTGGAATTCCACTAGGAGAAATGATAACTCCAACAATTCCTGCACCGTTTTTATGAGTGGACCCGTCGAAGTACAACTTCCAAGGCACCAGATCAACAAAATTTTCTGGCATAGCCACAATTGAATGGTCAACTAAGAAATCTGCCACTATTTTCCCTTTCATAGTCTTTAAAGGCATATAAGTCAGGGAGTACTCCGTTAATGCTAAAGCCCATTTACCAATTCGACTATGTAAAATCGGTTTAGATAACATATGTTTAATAATATCGAAATGGGACGAATTATAAACGTCAACTGGCTTTATATATTGCTTTAATTTGATACAAGAGAAGTACAAGCAAAGGCATAGTTTTTCTATATCACTATACCTAGTTTCTGGACTGTTCAACACACGACTAAGGCAATACACGGGACGCTCAACATGATTATCGTCCTCTTGAACTAACATACTACCTATAGTCGACTACGAGGCTGCTATATACAACCTCATGGGCTTATTTCTATGTGGAGGCGCCAATATAGGAGGTTTCGTCAAGTACGCTTTGATTGCGTCGAAAGCCTCTTGGTGTTCCTTGCGTCAGACAAATTCTTCATTCTTCAGTCGAAGTAGTGGTGAGAACTCCTTTGTTTTTCCACTTAAGTTGGAGATAAACCTCCTTAAGAAATTGATTTTGCCCAACAGTGACTGAAGTTCTTTTTTGGTCGATGGTGGTTTTACGTCCATGATAGCCTTGGTCTTGCTCTGATTAACTTCGATGCCTTTCTTGTGCACAACAAAACCAAGAAAATCTCCTGCCTGCACACAAAAAGCACACTTTAATGGATTCATTTTTAACCCATATTCGCGCATCCTTTCGAAAGACTTCCGAAGGTGCTCTAGGTGTGTCGGTTTACTGTTCGACTTAATTACAATGTCGTCGATGTAAACTTGCATAAAGTTCTCAATAAAGTCATGAAACATAGTATTCATTACCCTTTGGTATGTTGCTCTAGCATTCTTCAAGCCGAATGGCATGACCACCCACTCATAGGTGCCTAATGCTCCAGGGCAATGAAATGCCGTCTTTGGCATGTCATCATTTGCAATAAAAATTTGGTTATAACCAGCATAACCATCAAGCATACTCAAATATTCAAAACCTATGTTATGAATAGCGGCCGTAGCGTAGCGGTCGATATCGCGGCGCGGCGCGGCGAAATAAGAAAAACCGCTCCCGGCTGTACCGGTCAGCTGCGTTAGGGCAACGCGGGTTTGAAGCGGGCGTCGCGGGCGCAATAGCGGGTCGGGCGCGGTTCGGGTACGGTTGGAGCGGTCGCTTCAGATGGGAGCGGGTCGGGTCCACCCAAAACCTAAAATTTTTTTTTTCCACGTGACCCTGTTTAGGATTTATAACCGTTACTCTCTTCGTTCTCACTCAACCGCTCTCACTGTTTCCATCGCCACTCTCCTCCTTCTCTATTTCCGTCGCCGCTCTCCTCCTTCTCCATCGCCGCTGTCACTCATCACGCCGCTGCCACTCTTGCTTGCCGTTATCATCGCCGCTGCCAGTGCCTGTGTTTGCTTCGTCGTGCTTCCTGCTTCAGAGTTCAGGCCATATTCTTATTCTTGTTTTCTCCTTCTTCCTGTTCAGCCACTCTTGCTTGCTGCCACTCTATTCTGTTCTGTTATTTTTCTGCCATGGCAACTCCTCCAACAAGTGTTACTCAACCATCATCATCCGATGTTCCTTCCTTGGCTTCCTCCGCTACTAACATACACAAACCAATCGGTGATATAGGTTGGAAATTTAACCATTTGAAAGACATGAATAATAAGAGGAAGGTGACATGTGACTTTTGTAACGAAACGTCGACCGGTGGTATTTCTAGGGCTAAACAACATCAATTAGGAATAAAAGGAAATGTGAAGGCTTGCACTAAAACACCGGAAGACGTTAAGTTGGTTTTACAAGAGCACGAAGATAAGAAAATGGCAGCAAAGAAATCTATGTCAGGTGAAGCCCATGAAAATGATGATGAGGCATCGCGTATCCTAGAAATATCTAGGATTCGAGCTGGAAAAAGACCCGCTGAAGAGGGAAGTATGCCGGCTGCCAAGAAGAATACAAAAGGTCTGTTGGATGTTATTTACCATAGAAAACCGGAAGAAAGTTTGAAAAAAGGAAAGCAAACAAGTTTGAATGATGCTTGTGATAAGAAAGCAAGAGAGGAATGTTGCAAATACATAGCTCGTTTCTTTTATCGGAATGGAATTGCTTTCAATGTTGCGAATTCTAAAAGTTTTAAGTTGATGGTTGAAGCAATTGGTATGTATGGTGCACATTTGAAGCCTCCAAGCTAACATGAGTTGAGAGTTCCTTTGCTTCAAGAAGAGTTGAAACTTACTCATGAGATGTTGAGTACTAACAAGAAAGAACAAGAAAAGTATGGTTGTTCTATATTGTCTGATGGTTGGACGGATACAAAGGGAAGAACTTTGATAAACTTTTTGGTGAATTCTCCGGCGGGCACAATGTTTGTTAAAAGTGTTGACGCTTCTGCTAACATGAAAACCGGACAAAAGTTGTATGAACTTTTGGATAGCTTTGTGGAAGAGATTGGTGAGAGCAATGTTGTGCAGCTTGTTACCGATAATGGAAGCAACTATGTCTTGGCTGGTAAGCATCTTCAAGTATCGAGGCCAAATATATTTTTGACTCCATGTGCTGCTCATTGTCTAAACTTGATGCTAGAAGATATCGGAAAAATTCCAAGAGTCAAGAAGGTTATAAAAAATGGAATGACTCTCACCGGTTTCATTTACAACCATTCTTTGGTTTTAAACTTAATGAGGGAGAAATTAGAAAGCGAATTGGTTAGAAGTGGAGTCACAAGGTTTGCCACAAATTTTCTTACTTTACACAGGTTGCACACTCTAAAGTTAAAAATTAGACCCATGTTCACTTCTCAAGAATGGTTGAACTTGAATGCAAGTAAGGAGGTGAAAGGAAGGAAGATAGCCGCAATTGTTCTTCAAGTCTCATTTTGGGAGGATATTGTGTTTACTCTTAAAGCAATGGGACCTTTAGTAAAAGTACTTAGGCTCGTTGATAATGAAAAGAAGTCGGCAATGGGTAGCATCTATCATGCTATGTTGGAAGCCAAGGAGTTAATTAAGAAAAACTTCAACAACAATGAAGGCAAATACAAACAAGTCATTGATATTGTTGATAAAAGATGGAGTATTCAACTTCATCATCCGTTGCACGCAGCTGGGTATTATCTTAATCCGAAGTACTTTTATAGCAATCCAATGATCGAGAATGATGATAAGTTGTTGGATGGTCTTTATACGTGCATTAGTAAGCTAGCTGCAAGTACTGTTGTTGTTGATGCCATCCATGGAGAATTATCAAAATATAAGATGGGTGACGGCCATTTTGGATTGAATGAAGCGGTTAGGCAAAGAGCTGATGTAGCTCCTGGTAAGTAATTATGCTTAATTCGCAATAATTTAATTACAGTACACAATTTGTGTTTATATGCTAATGCAAATAATTGTTGCATTGCAGCTGAGTGGTGGAAGAGATATGGAGCAAAAACACCAAATTTGCAGCTCCTCGCTATTAAAATATTGAGTTTGACTTGTAGTTAATCGGGTTGTGAGCGAAATTGGAGTACTTTTGAGCATGTAAGTAGTTGCTATTAAGTTATAGATTCAAATTAATAGTTTTGCAATGAATATTTATTATTTAAACTAACATTAAAATTATAATATAGATTCACTCCAAGAAGAGAAATAGACTTGAACATTAAATGTTGCAAGACTTGGTATTTATCAAGTACAATCAAAATTTGAAAGAGCGCTTTGATAGTGATGATTTGATTGATCCTGTGGTAATGGATGATGATTTTGATACCCATAACCTATGGTTATTCGGAGGTGAAGATGAAGCTGAACTTGAACCTGAAAACGATATGGTGTTTGATGGTGACGATTTGTCTTGGCTAGATGTTGAAGCTGCAAGTGGTCTCTTGAACCACTTGTCAACAGTAGAAGCCAAGCACATTGCAGAAGAAGGCGACTGCACCTCCACCACCTTCTTCATCTAGATCTAAGGCAAAAGCAAAGGAAGTGGTAGTAATAGATGGTGAATTTGGTGATCAAGAATATATTGGAGAGGATGAAGAGGTTGAAGAGAATGAAGAGGAAGAGCAAGAGGAAGAGGATGCTAGTGTCGAAGGAAGTGATGATGAAGACTTGGATTTTAATGATTCTTGAACTTTTATTAAAGTTTTCATGTTTAGTTATTTTTAGATTTAAACTAGTGCATTTTGACTTGGATTTTATTTTGTTGCTTAAGACTTGTGCATTTGAGTTGAGTTGAGATTTTATTTTGGACTCCATTTTGACTTGATTTTTTTTTTGGTATTATACTAGTATGTTTTTGGCATGTAAATGTCTATTTTTTTAGTGTCCGCGTTGCTAAAAGAGCGCCCGCGCCGCTCCCCGCATCCACGCCGCTCCCATTTTAGGGTTGACCGCGCCGCGCCGCTTTCCGAGATTAATAACATAGTTCAAAACCAACAGCAGAATCGACCAACATTTCAGCTACTGGCATAACATACTCGTCTTTGGGAGTGACAGCATTTAAATTCCTAAAATCAATGCACACTCTTAATTTTCCATTTTTTTAATGACTGGCACAATATTGGCCAACCATTCGACATAGCTTGCAGTTCTAATGAACTTGCTTTGGAGGAGTCTTTCCACTTCCTCCTTGATCTTCGACATGACTGCAGGCACAAACCGTCGAGGCGTTTGTTTCACTGGCTTCTTGCCAGCTTTGATTGGTAGCTTTAATTCGACCAAATCCCTGCTCAAACCAAGCATTTCATTATAATCCCAGGCAAAGCAATCTTTAAATTCTTTAAGTAAAGAGATTACCTCGGATATGAGTTTTGGGTCGATATTGGCGCTGATATAAGTAGGTCTTTTGTCACCTTCTGCGCCAAGGTCGATTTCTTCTAGAGGATCTTGTGGCTGCATCTTTTCAGGTGCCATGTGATCCTTCTCGAAACCTAATGGTTCATCGTCATATATGCAGCCAAGACGCTGCTCATCGACGCTTCTGTCTGATGGTTCTGGCTCTACAGCCAGAATTTCCTTCGATGATGGAAAGTTGGCCACTTCGGTTGCCATCTTTGCTACTTCAGCTTCTATAGTTGAATTCATTCTGTTTTCGGCAATGTACGCCAAAATCCTTCGAAGAGCCTCGAGCTCAGGCATCATTCTCATAGTTATCTCCCCAGCTTGTCGACGCGGGTCCTTCTCAATAAGGGTCTTCTGGATATTCTACATCCCATGTGAACCCGTGGGTTTCATGTAGCTTTAGTGAAACAAATGCCTCGTGTAGATTGACATACGTATCCTCTGTTGGATGGCAAGGAGCTATGTTGGCCAATTTTCTGTCAAATTGGGTTTGGCCCACAGTATTGACATCCGCCATAAAATATCCTTGGTCGGCTTCAATGTTTTCCACAATGCTATCTTCGCGCCAGATGATTAGGCGTTGATGCATAGAAGAAGGTACAACACCAACTCCATGCAACCACTCTTTGCCCAGAAGCAGATTGTAACTTGGTTGACTCTGAATGACCATAAATATTGTCGTCCTAATAACCGAGCCGACTGTAACATCCACCTGAATGACTCCCATGGTGGATTTCGTTCCTCCTTCGTAGTCTACCAAGACCACACTGTGAGTCCTTATATCGGTATCATGTTTACCGAATCGTTTCAAGATATGATGTGGCATTATGTTTACTGTTGTGCCACAATCCACCAGCACTTTGTTGATGGCCGTTTCTTCAACCTTAGCCCTGATTAACAAGGGTTTCAGGTGGTTCCTCATTGCCATATCAGGCCTGTCGAAGAAAGCATCTTGGCTTTCGACAGAACCATTATTCATCACGAAATAACATGTTGGCTTATGCAAAGCCATCTCAGCAGCATCGAGGCTATGTTGTGAAAAGCGGTTGGCGTGGCCGCGATAGCGGCGCGATGCGGCCAAACTTGAATCGCCGCCACCGGGTGAACCGGTCCAGCGCATCTAGATGATGCAGCGCGATTTGCCGCGATAGCGGTTGTTGGAGCGGCGCGGGGGCGGCGTGGTAGCGGCCGAGTTGCCTTGTTGCGGGTCGGGTCAGCCCAAACCCTTTTTAATTTATTTTTTTACACAGTTTTGAATAATTAAAAAGAAAAACCCTATTTTTTCTTTTAGACCGTTTCACTCCTTGCTTGCCGTTTCTTTCTGTCTCCCGTGCCCACCCTTTCTCATCATCGCTTTCTCCTCTCTACCAACCGAAAACGAAAACACTTCTCCTCTCTACCCCATTCTGCTTCAGCTCAGCCTTCTGCTCCGTTTTGCTTCTGCTACTGCTCCGGTCTGCTTCTGTTTTCCAGGTATTGTTTTTTCTTCTTCTTGTTTTTCTTTCTTTCCTCTTTGTTTCTGGAATCTACTTTCTTCCTACTGTTGTCAATTTCTTCCTACTGTTTCTACTTTCTTCCTATTTCTACTTTCTGTCTGCCATCCTATGAAGCCCATCATATGAAGCTTTGTGTTGATTATATTATCTGCCTACAGATAGTCAGATATGGCAAATACTCCTTCAAGTACTCAACCATCATCATCTGATGTTCCATCTGTGGCTTCTTCTGCTGCTAAGGTCCACAAACCAATCGGTGACATAGGTTGGAAGTTTAACCATTTGAAAGACATGAATAATAAGAGGAAGGTTACATGTGACTTTTGTAACGAAACGTCGACCGGAGGTGTTTCTAGGGCTAAACAACATCAATTAGGAATAAAAGGAAATGTGAAGGCTTGCACTAAAACACCGGAAGACGTTAAGTTGGTTTTACAAGAGCACGAAGATAAGAAAATGGCAGCAAAGAAATCTATGTCAGGTGAAGCCCATGAAAATGATGATGAGGCATCGCGTATCCTAGAAATATCTAGGATTCGAGCTGGAAAAAGACCCGCTGAAGAGGGAAGTATGCCGGCTGCCAAGAAGAATACAAAAGGTCTGTTGGATGTTATTTACCATAGAAAACCGGAAGAAAGTTTGAAAAAAGGAAAGCAAACAAGTTTGAATGATGCTTGTGATAAGAAAGCAAGAGAGGAATGTTGCAAATACATAGCTCGTTTCTTTTATCGGAATGGAATTGCTTTCAATGTTGCGAATTCTAAAAGTTTTAAGTTGATGGTTGAAGCAATTGGTATGTATGGTGCACATTTGAAGCCTCCAAGCTACTATGAGTTGAGAGTTCCTTTGCTTCAAGAAGAGTTGAAACTTACTTATGAGATGTTGAGTACTAACAAGAAAGAACAAGAAAAGTATGGTTGTTCTATATTGTCTGATGGTTGGACGGATACAAAGGGAAGAACTTTGATAAACTTTTTGGTGAATTCTCCGGCGGGCACAATGTTTGTTAAAAGTGTTGACGCTTCTGCTAACATGAAAACCGGACAAAAGTTGTATGAACTTTTGGATAGCTTTGTGGAAGAGATTGGTGAGAGCAATGTTGTGCAGCTTGTTACCGATAATGGAAGCAACTATGTCTTGGCTGGTAAGCATCTTCAAGTATCGAGGCCAAATATATTTTTGACTCCATGTGCTGCTCATTGTCTAAACTTGATGCTAGAAGATATCGGAAAAATTCCAAGAGTCAAGAAGGTTATAAAAAATGGAATGACTCTCACCGGTTTCATTTACAACCATTCTTTGGTTTTAAACTTAATGAGGGAGAAATTAGAAAGCGAATTGGTTAGAAGTGGAGTCACAAGGTTTGCCACAAATTTTCTTACTTTACACAGGTTGCACACTCTAAAGTTAAAAATTAGACCCATGTTCACTTCTCAAGAATGGTTGAACTTGAATGCAAGTAAGGAGGTGAAAGGAAGGAAGATAGCCGCAATTGTTCTTCAAGTCTCATTTTGGGAGGATATTGTGTTTACTCTTAAAGCAATGGGACCTTTAGTAAAAGTACTTAGGCTCGTTGATAATGAAAAGAAGTCGGCAATGGGTAGCATCTATCATGCTATGTTGGAAGCCAAGGAGTTAATTAAGAAAAACTTCAACAACAATGAAGGCAAATACAAACAAGTCATTGATATTGTTGATAAAAGATGGAGTATTCAACTTCATCATCCGTTGCACGCAGCTGGGTATTATCTTAATCCGAAGTACTTTTATAGCAATCCAATGATCGAGAATGATGATAAGTTGTTGGATGGTCTTTATACGTGCATTAGTAAGCTAGCTGCAAGTACTGTTGTTGTTGATGCCATCCATGGAGAATTATCAAAATATAAGATGGGTGACGGCCATTTTGGATTGAATGAAGCGGTTAGGCAAAGAGCTGATGTAGCTCCTGGTAAGTAATTATGCTTAATTCGCAATAATTTAATTACAGTACACAATTTGTGTTTATATGCTAATGCAAATAATTGTTGCATTGCAGCTGAGTGGTGGAAGAGATATGGAGCAAAAACACCAAATTTGCAGCTCCTCGCTATTAAAATATTGAGTTTGACTTGTAGTTAATCGGGTTGTGAGCGAAATTGGAGTACTTTTGAGCATGTAAGTAGTTGCTATTAAGTTATAGATTCAAATTAATAGTTTTGCAATGAATATTTATTATTTAAACTAACATTAAAATTATAATATAGATTCACTCCAAGAAGAGAAATAGACTTGAACATTAAATGTTGCAAGACTTGGTATTTATCAAGTACAATCAAAATTTGAAAGAGCGCTTTGATAGTGATGATTTGATTGATCCTGTGTTAATGGATGATGATTTTGATACCCATAACCTATGGTTATTGGGAGGTGAAGATGAAGCTGAACTTGAACCTGAAAATGATATGGTGTTTGATGGTGATGATTTGTCTTGGCTAGATGTTGAAGCTGCAAGTGGTGCTGCTGAACCACTTGTCAACACTAGAAGCCAAACAACATTGCAGAAGAAGGCGAATGCACCTCCACCACCTTCTTCATCTAGATCTAAGGCAAAAGCAAAGGAAGTGGTAGTAATAGATGATGAATTTGGTGATCAAGAATATATTGGAGAGGATGAAGAGGATGGAGAGGATGGAGAGGATGAAGAGGAAGAGGATGCTAGTGTCGAAGGAAGTGATGATGAAGACTTGGATTTTAATGATTCTTGAACTTTTATTAGATTTTTCATGTTTAGTTATTTTAAGATTTAAACTAGTGCATTTTGACTAGGATTTTATTTTGTTGCTTAAACTTGTGCATTTTGACTAGAAGTTATTTTGGACTCCATTTTGAGTTGAGTTTTTTTTATCATACTAGTATGTTTTTGGCATGTAAATGTCTATTTTTTTAGTGTCCGCGTTGCTAAAGAAGCGCCCGCGCCGCTCCCCGCTTCCGCACCGCTCCCATTTTGGGGTTGACCGCGCCGCGCCGCTTTCCGAGATTAATAACATAGCATCGAGGTCACTTGTGTTCTCCACCTCTGTCGGTATGTTGTACTCCTCGGGGAGTATGAAGACCATATTAACCAGAATATCTAAACTGGCTTCAGAGTCAGAGGCAAAATCATCAATTGCCTCATCAAAGCCATGGTCGACTGGCTTGTTTACACATTCTTTGATCTGCTGGCTGACAGCAGGGTCGATCTTTGGTATGTACTGTCGAAGACCTTTACCTTTGTTAACGACAGCTTGTCTTTCAGCAGCGGCTTGTCTTTCAGCCTACTTCTTTCTCTGGAAATGTCTCCACTGAGTTCGACTCATTGGATTTTTTCCCATATAGTTCTCAGATATGTGGCTCTTCTTTTCAGAGCGCACTTCTAGATGGTAGCTCATTGGAGCTTTCCCTTTGGCCTCTTTCATGACGCCAGCAGCATTTGATGGCCCAATAGCCATGTTAAGTTTGAACCAAGTTCCTTGGGGCACAGTAGCCGGTGGAACATATGTCTTTGGCCTAACTTGAGAAGATTTCCTTTGCCTTGGATCCCTCTTATTCCATTGGATCCTTCCCTTTTCCAACTGCAACTTCTGGAAATTTTCAGCAGTCACCCTATCAGTTAGAGCGCTACATCTGGGACATAAGCCTACTTGAGCCCCTTTGTTCTTGTAGTGATACAAAAAGCTCAACAAATCGTCGTCACCCTTAGGATAGACGTCAGCCAAGTCGACATGAGGGATTTCACCAGTGCCTTCTTCTAACATAACATTGTCAGGCACCTCAGCAATTTCGACCATGTTGATGGTCACGGGTTCAGCATATAAAGCCACTTCTTGCCTCAATGTGTCAGTGTCGATTTTTTGCTTTTCAGCATCAAACTTCAGGCGTCCTTCCTAGAGGGCTGTCTGCACCAGATCCCTGAAAATAAAACATTGAGAAGTTGTATGACCAAGAAAATTATGATATTTACAGAAACCTCTCTTTTGTCTTTGTTCTAATGGTGGCAACTTAGCATTTGGGGGAACTAAAATCTGACCATCTTTGACCAACAAGTCAAAAATCTCCTCACACTTACTAACATCAAAAGTATATGTTTTTGCAGGAGATCTAGAACTAGTGTCGACTGTGGGGCTTTTCCCTTTAGCCGGAAACAGCACTTTGCATTCGTATGCTGGCCCAGATTTCAATTCGGCCGCCAAGTCCACGTCTGCCTCTGTCGGTGACATGTAGTCGACCTCATATATAGGGTCTGTGTCATCGAAACCGACATAGGCTACTTTTTCCTTCTTGGATTTGGCCTTGGTATGTCTAACTTTCTCTATTCTAAGGCGTTCAAGGTGTCGAACCCTGTCAGCTAGTTGTGATATACTCTTGACAGAAGTTGGATCTATTTTCTTCCTAATAGAATAATCCAAACCTCCGGCGGCCATTTGAACAAGTTCATGTTCAGGCACTTGGGTAAAACACCTCGTTTTTAGGGATCTAAACCTATTCAAATAGTCATCAATTGTCTCAGCAAATTTTCTCTTAATACTTGACAATTCGACCAAACTAATCTTTGAATGCCCCTCATAAAATTGTTCATGAAACAACTTTTCGAACTTCGACCACGAATCAATCGAATCAGGGTGCAGATTTGTAAACCAAGTGAAAGCTTCTTTAGAAAGGGATGAAGGGAAATGTTTCACCCTTAAACCCTCATTGTTCGCCATGTCTCCCGACTCAGTCAAATATCTGGCAATGTGTTCGACCGTCGACTCACCCATCTCTCCCCCGAACTTAGTATACTTAGGAATTTTCCATCCTCTAGGGTTTTCGGTTTGTAGAATATACTCTGATAGTGGGGAAGAATACGTTGGCCTTGGCATTATATTCATACTGTTTCTATCCATAATTCTTTCGACAATATTAGTCAAATTGTTCTCAACAACTAACTCATCTTGTCGAACCTGGTCAAGGACTTGATCAGCTGCTTGATGTCTTTGTACCAGGATCCTAGGTTGGTTAATAGCAACGTTCCTCTGGGGCGTTGCAGCTTGACCTTGATACACAATATCTTCTTCTGCTGCCCCCATGTCTCCTTGGACATGTCTAGGTGGTTGATTGGGATGGGCATGTCAGCCCACTGCTGGGGGTGCGCCTAAGAAATTACAAAGGCACGTTAATTACGCTATCACCTGTCGATTTGTTTCAGCAGATTGCCTATTAGTGTCGACAGATTCTTGTACTATGGGGTTAAACACATGCCCTATTTGGTTAGTTAACATATTAACCAACTCATGGTTGCTATCATCCATCTGTTGCCTTAATACTGCCACAAAGGTAGTATTCAGGTTTTGTGCAGCAGGCATTTCCCTACTTGCCCCTATTACACGTCCTTGTAAAGGGGTGTTAGTGTTCTGCAAACTGTCGGACATTACTGCTATACTAGGGGTCGACTGACATCCCGCCATTAAAGAATACGATATTCCATAAGGAGGATTTGCAGCAGTACCAAATCTAGGAATTGTTGTATCTGGAATGACACTCATGGCCACCGCAGGCCCTGGACTCACCGGTGTGGTTTGGGGCATCGGAATTGATACTGAGGCAGTTGGCCCAGAAGCAGTTATGGCTGCTACTTAAAGGGGGAAATGGCTCTACTTGTGACACAACTGTGTCGGTCACACCTAGCGTTCTAGATGGAACCTCATCCACGTTCGATGCGGACGCATAATTTGTCATCTTAACCGTACGTTTCTTAAGGGGTTGTGGTTTCTTATTTGCCGAGTTTCCACTCCTAAGTTTCATACACTTCTAAGACAAAATTCTAACACTTAGCACTGGGTCCCACCAGGTTTGCCAATTTGTTTACTGTGGAAAATGGTAAACAATCGCTGGTCCTTCCAGAGTCCTAAAACTTAGGGTTACTAGCGAGATCGACCAGTTGATCTCAAGACTCATGCTAAGATTTCTGGTGAATTGCACTATTTCTGCAAATAGCTACCCTTGGCCCAGAAATGGCTTCCAGAACCTAGAGAAATAATGCAATGGCTTTCCACACAAAGAAAATCGACTATTGATGACTCGTGATCAACAGTTTACGTAAGAGATGCTTTGGTAACTAATGCTAGTGGTGACTCGTGACCGACAAGCAACGAACAGATGTAAAGTAAAACCAATAAATAAAAACAGAGTTAAATGTAAAAGGGTTGCATTGAAATAAAAGTTTGGTGATTCACGTACATCAAAGATTGCGTACTCTTTCTTCCTTTAGCGCGGAATTGAGCAGAGTTTTAGCAAGTGATTTGGGAGTACAAGTGAACACACCTAAATCTACAAATTCTAACTTATTTATAGTACTTTACAGAAAAACTGCTACAAGCGATTAACGGCTGAGATTTGATCTTTTGGAAGAAACTTCTGCCTACGTTTCAGTTCCTGCTTGGAACTCTTGTCCCACGAACTTCTGGAGTAACCACCCACGATCTATTTGTTTGACTCTTTCCCGCTTTGTGTATTCAAAGGCAACTGCCTTCAGTTTCTGAATACTTCTTTACTAAAATTTTTCCAAGTCCACAATGAACCACTTCGACAAAGGCATCACGTCGACCGAGCTCTTCTTTTGGGCCTCTGTCGACACTTCCGCTATGCAATGTGTCGACATAAGTACTTTAACGTCATTTCGCTTTTGTTCGACACATTTTGGTCTTCTAAGCCAAAGTTCTATCTTAAACAAACATTCATTCTGGAACTTTTGACTTTGACTCTGCTGACCATCTTCAGAAACTACATCTTCTCTAGCTGATTCTTATACCTTAAGGATTCTTTCCTCTAAATCACGCTCTTAACTTTCTTTACAAATTTCCAGCCAACAGAATGATGGTTTGAACTTGAGCTCGTTTTATATCCTAAATTAACCTTGTTACAACTTATTTTATCATTATAGATTACTGGTTCTTAAGGATATTTATTCTTAAGTACTTAGCGAATAAACCTTTTACTATTTAAATCAATTCCTATGTCCATAGTCAATTGTAAATAAATTCAAACATTTAAATATTAAGAACAAATTAGTTTCTATATGGCATTGCTAGTCCTATCTGATATCTAATATAAAATATTTCAATCAAGCTTTATCGTTGAAAATGTTTTTGAGTTAAACCTGATTTAAAATCTCATTGTGGTTTGAGATAATCCTGGTTCAAAATCTCATCTTGGTTCATGCTTAAGTTCGGTTTGTGAGTTCACCTTTGTAAAAATATCACTTTTATTCGAGATAAGTCCATAGAAAATCTAGGTTTAACTTGGAGACTAACCGCTTCAAGTTGTTGTTTAGAAGGAACAATAACTGCTTATCTCTGCAAATTTGTGTTTGGAAGGAAGATCTATCGTTTCTCTCTATTGTTCGTTGTTTGATTGAAAACTAGCCTAAAACTTTATTTTTCCTCGTATTAGGGGATTCCAAAGTTTAACCTGATAAAAGCTCTTAAGAATTACTAGATACTTTCAATATTAAATATTGAGGATATCATTGAGTCTCTTGCCCGAACCTCTACAAATTCCTTGTGTCATTTCTCTTTCCCTTAACTTTTATTTTCCGCACTTTTATTTCTTCGATGCTAAATTTTAAAAGGTTTACGAAAATGTTTTTAAACTCTAAAAATAAGCACAAATGTTTTTCAAAGCAAACTTTATCTGTAACCTATAAGTCACCCCCTTCTTATGTGTAGAGTCACATGTTCAACAGAAAGTGTTGGACATGTGACTTCACACACAAGTTGAGGGTGCATTGTGTTTTTCCAGAAAAATTTAAGTTTGGAAAACTTTTTGGATTTATTTTGGAGTTTAAAAATTTTTTTTGAATGAAAGCAACGAAAAATAAAATTTACAAGATAACGTGCAAAAAATAAAAGTTAAGGGAAGAGAGAAGACACTATGAATTATACAGGTTCAATAAAAAATGACTTAGTGATATCCATGAGATTTGATCTTGAAAGTATCCAATAAACTTAAGAACCTTTACTAGGTTGAAATCTCGAGCCCCTTTATACAGGGAAAATGAAGTTAGTGGCTAAGTTCCAACCAAACAAAAACATGGAAAGAAACAACGACTCTTCCTTTCAAATGATGGATCAAAGAGGTTTGTCTTCTTTTCACAAGAAATTTGTTTCAGTTAGTCTTCAAGCATCAAACTAAGATTTACATGGGCTAATCTTGAACCTGACATACCTTTTAACACTAGACAGAGTTCCCGAGCTGAACCTTGGCTTTATACTAGGCTTACAAAAAACCTAATTTTGAACCTGATGGAGGAAGGTCATTGTTTCTTTGTTGTCTTTCTCTTCTTGGTGGTAGTGGAATAAGTTCTCCTTCTTGAACGACATACTCCATTTTTCTTACAACCCCATTTCCAATCTTTATCTGCATAAATTCAAGTTCTTCTTCTTTGAAATCTTAGTCGGCGTAGTCTAGATTTTTTGTGATTAATTCAGCATAGGGTGAAGTGAAATTTTACTCTTTTTTTCTATCTAACATGTGATAAAAAATGGCGTCTACCCAAATTTTCTCTAATTGGTTTTCTAAAAACCAAACTGCAGGAGTGTCTGATTTTGGATGATGTAGAAATTACTTTTTCTTGGGAAAAATACATGATTTATTGTGTATTGGATCGATCTACTGTAATAACATATAAGACTAACAATGAATGGAGATGGAATCCCGAAGGAAGGTGGATTAAAATCGTGTGAGCTTAAATGTCTAAATTTAAACTCATTACCTTTAAGATTCGTTGATCATATTCTTTCACAATGAATGATAGGTTACAAACTCGTGCAAAGTGTTCAATGGATAGAGTGATAGGGTGTTTCTTGACTTAAGTATTTATGAAATCATCTTTGTAAGTGATATTTGCATAGAACATTCTTACCAATTTGGGGTACCTCTCTTGAGGTTTTTCAAAGACGAAGTCATTCATGTCGACAAAGTTGAAGGCTTCCATGAACGAGTAATCTTTGAATAAATATTCTTCCAAGTAGTGAAAGACATGTAATTCTCTATTATCATAGTACCCGATTAAAATTATTCTCTTTGAATGTAAGAAAATACACAAGAAATGGGGTTGAATTGTATTAATAATAGCTTAAATTTTTTCAAACAACAATTTCTAAATCTGATCAAGTTCAAATGCAAAGGTTAAGTATGTAACATCAGAGTATTTAAAGTGGAAAAGATAACAATATTGTAGAGTGAAAGAGATTGCAAAATGAAAGAGAAGACATGAGAGAGCAGAAAAAGGACAGAGGGAAGAGACGAAGGAAAAGAGAGCAGAAAAAGATGATAATGAGAACATAAAGAAGGGGAGAGCAAGAAGAGAAAGAGTAGAAACAAAAGAAAAGGGGAGAAAGAGACATAATAGATAGAAAGTATGAAGAATATACTTTTGGTTGGTTGTCAACCAGAAAATTGAGAAGAAAAGTAAAATTTAAAAGGGAATTTCTTTTTCCACCTAGTGGGGTTCTTCTATGTCTTTGGTGAAAAACTCAAAATACCCCCAGACTTCGCAAGTGCACTTGCGAAAGTACAATAACAGGTGACTTCGCAAGTGCATCTGCGAAGTAACCCATAATTCGTCAACAATAGGGTGACTTCGTAAGTACATATGCGAAGTAACCCATAATTACTCATTTCTCAAGTGCACTAGCAAAGTTTGTACATTATTTTGACAAAAAGAACACAACCTATCCCCAACCCCTTTTTCTATCAAAATACCAAAATTTCAAACTTTTTACTCTTAACCCTAACATTTCTACTAGCCAAACTCATTAATTTTTGCTCATCTCTCCATTTCAACTCATTTCTACAATTTTTGGTTCACAATGCAATCTTGTAATAGTTTATTAGGTTAGTTTGTAGAAACTACATTGTGTATGTTGGTGTTAGAATAGGTAAATGTAGTTGTTTGGGCGACAAAAATATAAGTTTTGGGTGTTTAGGGCAAGAAGCTGTTAGGTTTTGAAAATGGTTGTGCGCAGGGGGTTTCACAAGTACTTGTGAAGTCACCCTGGACCAGTTTCGCAAGTGCACTTGCGAATTCTCGCCTGAGTTGTTTTATTTTTAAGATCTAACAATTATAATTATTTATTTCATAAACATAACTGACAGTCAGGACCCAAGCAAGAGGCATTGGATACAGGGATTATCGAGACAAACGGTCCTGAGGCGGTTGCCATAGTTGAGAGGATGGTTAGCGAAGCATCAGGTGCATCGCAGTACCACAGACTGAGGAGAACGCAAGGGGTTAGGATTAGGCATACTCAGTAGCCTGTGCTGTGTTTTGTTTTTTTTTGTTGTAATATTTTGATCGTACTTACTTTCCAAACAATTTATGTATATTATTATTTATGAACATCTATTTTGACCGTATTGTTATGTTCGTTTATATTTTTGATCATATCATAAAATATTTGTCTGATTGTGAAATTGATGTAGTTTTAAACAAAAATGACACAAACAGAGAAAGTTTCGCAAGTGCACTTGCAAAGTCACCTCGCAATAGGTTTCAGAAGTGCACTTGCGAAAAAACCTCTCAATATGTAAAAAAAATGGTTGCTTCGCAAGTACACTTACGAAATCTGTGGAGAGGTGACTTCACAAGTGCACTAATGAAGGATATTTTTGGATTTTTCAGTGGTGAAAATCATCACCACTTGGTGAAGTAATTTGGTGACTCATCAAATTACATTTTCAAATATTTCAACACAATTTGCTCCTAGAGAGAAGAACCCAATTAACTTTTCTAGAGTATCTTATTTTCTTATATTAGAGATATTTTTCCATTCTCAAAGTTTGGTCCATGATTATTGCAAAAAGAATTTGGGTAGAATTGAGGACTAAATGTACAAGAAAGAATTACATATTCTCCTTACAACGGAGTCGTGTGATACATCATATTATCTCTCTTATTTTTTTATAAGAGATTTTTAATTTTTTTAGATTCATTAAATAATCAATGTATCTTGTTTATAAACATACCAAATATATTAATTATTCAATGATTATAAAAAATAAATTGTCTCTTATAAAAAGAAACGAAGATAATATTCAACTAGATCGGAGCATCATTTGCGAAAATAAAAAATTACCAATAATAGCCCCAAACTTCACAAAAACATCCTTAACTTCTCTAAAATTGTGATCCAACTTAATATCGTGAAACAATTTCATCAACTCTAAAATTTGCAATAATTTTCCATGTCAATATCCTTGCCGCAATTAATTTTTATAAGAGATATCAGTGCATATTTCTCTTGAGTACCTTATTGTGTGGAGACGGTAGAAATCTCGTCAGTCGTCACAGTTACAATCTCCATAGAAAATTGATATTTTTGCAAATTCATCTCCTACTCCCAATCATTAGTCATGCATGGAATTCCCTCGGTCTTCAGATTGTTCAGTATATACGAGATGCCGCCAGGTGATATCTCAAACAATTCTATAAATTCTCATTTGATATTGCTGACCTAAATTTACACCCCACAACTGTTTGATAAAGAGTCTCTACTAAATTTTCACACACATTTTGCTTATTCAGTTAATGCCTCTTCCTTTTACCGCCATCATGATAGCAAAGAAGACAATTGCATTTTACCAACAATTTTGTAATGCTAAATGAGTAGCCTAATGAAGTTGTAAAAAACAATGCCTTTTTGTTTTTGCAGATACAAATATAACAATTCTCCAACTATGAGTTTCAAGCAAGCGTCTGGGGTTAAAGTCATGTCACACTTTCCATGTGGACTTCAATTAGACATGTGTAACTAAAGTTAAAAAATGGTGAAATTAGTAAAAGAAATTACGTAGGGACTGAAGTTTAAAGAAATTTTATGGAGTCTAAAAACAAAAGTTGATATAAAAGGAAAACATATTTAGTCGTATTTATAAAAATTCACTAAAAACAAGTATATGTTTAATGGAAATGAATTAACCTATTGTCGAGGATAAAGTTCACTTATAGACATCTCATTAACGGAATATGATACAAAATTGTTGGCAGAACTTGATTCCATTTGTGATGTTACTTCTTGATTCATTCTGCTGTGTATGAAAAATGATGGTTCTTGTGGTGATGGCAATTCTGGTGAATGACTGTTAAGATATGAAACAACAGCTGACATTGTTGGTCTGACATTTGGATTTTCTTGAACACATAACAAACCAATCTGTACGCACTTAATAACTTCAATAAGAGAATAATTTTCTATTCTTGAATCCAATATGATTAATGGAGTTTCATTTACCCACTGTCTCCATACCTGTAGAATTTATCAAATTAAATAATTAAATCATAAATCTTTTCTCAATTTGAATAAATTTCAACTGACTAAATAAATTAACACACTCACATAACTTGTGAGGCCTTCGGCAACATGATGTGGATCATAAGGACTTATGTTTCTTTTTCCGCTGATTATCTCTAAAACAACGACTCCAAAACTAAAAACATCTGACTTCTCTGAAAATTGTCCAAGCATTGCATATTCTGGAGACATGTAACCCCTATGATAAGAAGGTATAAATTAGAAAGAAATAAAACATAGGAATGAAATATAGAGGATTAAATATGTTTTTTGTTCCTAAAAATATGTCATCTTCCTTTTTTAATAGCTACAAAAAATTTCTTCAATCTTTAATATTTCGTTTTTTTAAACTATAGTAGCATTTGTCTTGTGCAAGTGCCACATGTTTTTTAATGAGAATTCAAAATTACAACTCGCCTGCCACAAACGATGTGTTAAACGGACCGACCTGACAAATCCAACTTATTTGTCATCCCTACTTAAAATATCATTAATTTAATCTTTAATAATTCAATTTTAAAACATCATTAAAGATTTAAAGATTAATTTATTAAGACTAATATTTTAAGGCATTAACAATGTTACATCATGAAAAAACATCACTTGGCACAAGAGCTTTCAATGGGCACGTTTTATTATAGTTATAAAACAAAAAATATTGGAGTGACAAATATGTTGGAAGGACATTTTTGTTGGAATTGAAAATGTTAGAAAATTGATCTATGTATAGCGACGGAAAGCATATTAACTCAAAAAGACGTAGGTACTAATTTAAAACTTACCATGTTCCAACAATTCTATTTGTTTGTCCACGGTCTTGATTTATTTGAACCATTCTAGCCATGCCAAAATCGGAAATCTTAGGATTCATATTTTCATCTAATAGAACATTACTTGGTTTAAGATCACGATGTATGACTTTGAGACGAGAATATTCATGCAAATAAAGAATTCCTAAAGCTGTTCCTCCTATAATTTTGTAACGTGCATCCCAGCTTAAACATTGTTGTTGAGTATCTGCACATTTTATTGAATGAATCAGAAACTAAAAGAGATATGTTTTGTAATCAACCACTTGTATTAGTTTAAGATATAGTGCATCAAGTTAAAAGCATGCATAACTTTTTTTATTAACTAATAAAAGAGGTTGAGTTGAAATGTCATACCAAATAAAAAGTAATCAAGGCTCCCATTTGGCACATATTCATAAATAAGAATCTTTTCTTGCTCTTCTAGGCAAAAGCCTATTAATGCTACAAGATTTCTTTGTTGTAACTTGGCTATCAATAAAATTTCATTCTTGAACTCAACTATTCCTTGATTTGAACTTGATGAGAGCCTTTTAACAGCTATGTGTCTTCCATCAGAAAGAATTCCCTAATTAGAAAACAAACCATCATTTATGCAGATAACTGTCATAAAGTAATATGAATAAATTCTGTCATATTTTCTACCTTGTAAACTTGTCCAAATCCACCTTCGCCAATCTTGTTTTCAGGTGAAAAGTTGTTTGTTGCGGTTTTAATTACTGCCATTTCGAATTGTAAACCCTCTAAAGTAGTACTTTCATGACCAACTAGACCAATATGTTTGAATTGTTAAACGAATAAACAGATCTTCATGGAAGATACAAGTTATTTAACATATGAATTATTTGACTTCTTGTGCTAGCTTTAACAAAATTTTAGTGATAATACTTACAATTTTTTCTTAGAATTAAGGTCTTATGACTGCTCTTTCTTGCTCTTTTCCTTAGCCAATGGCAGGAAAACGTTAACAGAACTGTTGAAAGGATGGTTGGGACAACAATTATGAACGTTAGCGACCTTCTTTTTTCCTTTTCTGCACAAATTATAAACATGTGTCATGCACATAGCAATAAAAGTTACTCCTCGGCAACAGTAGTAAATAAAAGATAAATTGTAATGAGATGATAAATTGCTAATATTACATATTTGTCTTTGTAATTTATCGTTAATTTTTTTTTTAATTTGGTAATCTTTGGTTGAAAGTGGTCTTTGATTAATCTTTGATTGAAAGATAAGTAAAACAAGTTTCATCCAAGAATTGAACTTGGGTACAAACAAATACATTCGTTTCAATTTTAGATGAAGTAACTGCATGAATTCTATTACCAGTGAATTTGTACTTGGCTAAAAGATATTTTGTAAGAGAGGCAGATGAATTGAGTCATACAAGTAATATTGATTGATTGAAACTTTACCTTTACTTGTGTCAAACTCCTCTGTTTCATTACCATTGTTGTAGAATTGGGACAATCCAAACATCATATAGCAGCTTGGATATAGAATATTCCCCTCTGGACTTGCCAAACTATTCCAAGGAATTTCGCTTTGGAAAATGCTTTGCAAGCAAGAGTCACAATCTTCATCAGACAGATCTGGTGTACATTGAGCAAGAGTGTAAATGATTTGACGATCATTCAATTTTACCGATCTTGTTTCATAATTCTTTATATTACTATTTCCTGTCTGCAAATTTTGCACTTCAGATAATATATCAGCTAGTTTCCAAGTAGTGAAGCTTTGTAGCATGTTGAGGTGAGAAGTGTTGGCCATATTGAATTGGTGAAATTTAGGCGCGGTTGTATTGATATATGAAATCAGAGAATGATAGGAATAACGGAGTAAGCATTTATCATACCAAACTACAGCTTCTTTGGAGGAAGGACATTCTGATGATATTCTTTTGATTGCATCTTGGACACACAACTGACACAGGGTAGGGGAGAGGGATATATCACCACGACACATAAAGAGGCCATGGAGTGTGTCCACTGTCTTGTTGAAAAAAATAGTTTTGATGGCATTTAAAGACATAGAAGAGAACAATGTTTTGAGATGTGATTGATAATCATAGTTCAAGGTGTCATTGTTTGAACAATTGTGGGAAAGATAAGAAGGTTGTTGTGAGTATTTTGAATCAATTGTATTGGAACCTGGAATGAGTTCTTGAGGGTATGGAGCATTACTGGGGCGATAAAAAGGGTACACGTCATTTCTAATATAACAACTGTAACTTTCAGAGCTCCCTAATATTGTAGGAGCAGTGTTAGTTTCAGTTCTACAATTCTGAACATAATCTGTTATGGTTGCATTCAGACATTTCCTACAATCTTGTGGTGTCAGGTTAGGCATGCACTGAGCTTGAAAATAAAGGGTTTGAAATTCAGATACCCTTACTTCTTTTGTTGCATAGCTCTTGACGCCAATTAAAGAATTGGCTGCCTCATCTGCCACTCCATTCAAAGTTTCAGAAACTAAACGATTGGATATTGTGTAGTTTGACATGATGACAGTGAAGCAGGAGTCAGAAAGTATACTAAAGTCACCAGTGGAGAAGAAAGAGTTGTTAGAATATCGTACCATGCAATCGCCATTGTCATTCCTGATCGTACCCTCTTTGGACAAGGAACAATCATTGCCTGAGGATAAATTGTAACTAATCGCATTTGTGACACACTGACTACAGAGATGAGCAGGGACATCACCCCTGCACATAAACAAACCATAGACAGTGTTAAGGAGGAGTTGTTTATGTCTGTTACAGTGGCGTTGTAGAATTCTTTGGCGGCAGTAGCGTTGGAAGATAAATATGAGAAAAGGGTCTTGAGATTCCTTTGAAAGACCCTATTTGGAGTGGTTTCATGGCCGCCTGAGCAATACGGCGTAAAAGTATCATCGTTCCTTGCTGTAGAGGTTACAAAATTGACAAGGATAAAGAGAAAGATGGGGTGGAGAGATGCTGTGCAGTGTTTGTTAGTCTTTGATGGCACTACCATTATGCTAGTGCCTGCTATAAGTTTTTTGTTCTTTATCTATTACAATGGTTTCTATATATTTATGTAACTTTGAAGTCAAAAATCATACTTGTAGTTGTTTCAACGAGTGTAGGGCATAGCAGCACAACTCAATGATTACACACGTTTAATAAATGCTATGATGGTTTTTTAGTATTAAGAAAAGAACTTTCGATTAATATAGATGAAGATTGTATATAGGGATGACAATGTGCTTATAGTATTGTTCCCATATCCGATACTAACTACTAAGTTATATGTATCTTCATCTGCATCGTGTCTATATCTATTCTATGGGGTTTTTAAAATAAATTTATGTCCGTTTTCAAGTGATATTTTTTCTCTAAAATATATAATAAATATTTTAACCCAAATATTAACTAATTTTCAATTTTAGAGAGTAAATATCTATAAATACATAAAATATCAACTATTCTATTCTTTTTGGCAATAACCCTTGTTTTGAAAAAGAAATCGTAAATAACCATGTTTTGAAAATATTTACGCAAATAATCATGTTTTAGAAAACATTTGCACATAGTCGTCATCTGATGTGGCTCCTGCACTAAGCAAATACACTTAGGTGACATCTCAGTTGGCGCCTCTTCTTACTTTAAGCCATCTCAGATGGTGTCTCTACTTGTTTCTTAGGAGTATGAGCCATTTGATATGGCTTCTACGTGTATTTGTGTTTCTTATAAACACAACGCCCATGTCTCCTTCATTCTTCACATTTTCTCAACTTCTCTTCTCATTTTCTCTCTTTTTTTTATTTCATGACATCACCATATATCCATACCAGAGATGGATACGTTATTTTCTCGGTCACCAAATCTCCGATGGAAATAAAATTTTGGCACATTTTAACCGTGACAAACTGAAGAAAGAGTTGATGCGATGGTTAGAGGGAGAATCGAAGTTGACGAAGAAATTAGGAGGATCCAGAGGAAAAGAACGACCATGAACTTCACCACTAGACAACCTCGAATTTGGTTTGAGGAAGTCAAAACAGACGTAGACGTTATCACGATGATGTATGGATCCGATGACATTGTTTTAACGATCGTAGTATCTTAGATTTTTGTTTGTGTTGTTGATGTTTTATTTTCATGTTGTTTATGTTGTTGTTTTAATCGTGATGTGTTTTATGTTGTTGTCTACATATTGATGGTTGTAAGAAATGCTATTAATGAAAAAAGTTTTGTTATAATATTAGAAAGTGCACAAAATTTCCATACAATTTTCACGTTGTCGAGCTTGTAGCATGTGCGAGACAATTTTTCCGATTGTGTCCAACTTGACGGCATAAACCATGCTTTCTTTCTAATTTGTCAAGGACATCCATTTCGGTTGTGATACGTTTGCTTTTCGGATGACCATTTTTATTTCTTCGCATTTGATTGGTGTGCAAAATTACTTCCCCTCCGTACGTAGGCCAATAATCTGGTTTTGCTACCAGTTCAAAGGCATTAATGTATACGTTGAGCAATGTCTCAAACCTGTAAGTGGGAGAAAGAAGTAGCAGTGCATCGTGATGAACATGTGCACATGCCGCAATGACATGAGAGCAATGCATTCAAAAGGCCTGAAACTTTCCATAGTCGCACCAACGATATGGTAGTTTAACCTTATACTCTTGTCTAGCCAACCCTTCGTTGTGGTCGAGTGTCTCTTTGAAAATGAAGTTATGGTTATGTCGATCGAATCTTGTAACATGATGAGTGTTGGCTTTGACACTTTCGGTCTTAATAAGTTTCATGCAGATTTCACTCCACAGTTGTCCCAATTGTACCACCGCGTTCCACATTTCACCTCTTTGTGCAAACAACGAGGCCATCCTAAAATATGTTGAACTCACCAAAGCGGTTATTGGGAGTGCTCTTATGCCTTTGAAGAACTCATTCATTGACTCGATTAGATTTGTTGTCATGTGATCCCAACGCACTCCATTGTCATATGACCTTGTCCACCTTTCCACTGGCAGATTATCAATCCACGTACCTGCATCTGGATTTGCCATTTTGATCTGGTTTCGATAATATTTAAATCGTGGTTGTGTTAGTGCGTACCATGCGTTCATAACTGTTTTCGAAAGATTCTTATCTTTGATCTCGCACATGAAATTATGAACGATATGTATTGCGTAATACACACGTGTAGAAGGGAGGTTGTGTCAACCATTAGCAGGATTGTTGTACGCACTCTCAATAGAAGCATGTCTTTCAGAAATCAAACAAAGATCACATTGTGAAGCTATATGTGTTCGTAGATTCTTTAGAAAGAAACTCCAAGCACCTCCAGTTTCTACCTCAATAAGAGCATAGGCGACTGGGAATACGTTATTGTTGCCATCTTGTGTGACGGTCATTAGTTGCATACCTTTGTATTTCCCGTACAACCACGTTTCATTTATCTGTATAATAGGTTTGCAGTGTGCAAACCCAATGATGCAAGGTTGAAAAGTCCAAAAAATTCTACTGAATATTCCATGCCCGCAGACACAGGTATCGTCTGGGGCATACGCCGACAATGTTTCCATAACATAAATTGTTACAGGAGCATACGTTTGTAGTGCATTCATGTAGCGTGGTAAATCTTTGTATGAATCCTCCCAATTACCATATATTTGCTAAATAGCCTTGGTTTTTGATAACCAGACCTTTCTATATGAGGGGGTATAGTTGTATGCTGTAGTGATGTGCGAGATTATTGTTTTCACCTTTAGTGACGGATCACAGCTGACATGAGGTAAGATTTCTTGACATATTAGATCATAACTCAATTTGCGGTGATCCTATGATTGCGTGGAATTAACATAAGTGTGTTGGGTCATAGAACCTATCACCCAACAATCACTCCTGATCCTATATGATGCAGTTAGATTAAACCTACACTCTGGGTGGGTACACTTGATTTTGTATCTATCTACATTTGTTCGATCCACCCAAAAGTCATAGTTGTTTATCATGTGGAACTTTTTATTTCTCGCACACAATCTTCTTTTGAACGAAATTTGTCTTCCACTTTTAAATTTGGATATGGAGTCATGTACAAAAGTTGTTCTGGACAGCCCAAATAGCTGTCGGGCAAGCCATCGCTTCGAGCCCAGTGACGAGTCGAACACACCGAAAGGCCGTGAAAGGGCATCATTTGCCCATCATGCACATGGCTAGAACCCTTCTGCTCGATGGATGCCGAGCATATCAAACCAACTCTCCCCATCGAGGGCTATGCCTGTTATGTCCCCATTTGGCCGACATAACGACTAGTTCCGGGCATCATCGCCCGATTTGACCTAGTCATCTTGGACAACTATATTCACGGATCCACATATCCCGACCCATATATAGAAACCAATGAGAGTCCGCCTAAGATCATTATATAACCCCTCATATCCTTGAGGGCAAGGTATCACTTTCTTATACTCAAAATCCTAATATTTTCCATCATATTCTTTGAACATTTGCTTACTTTAGCATCGGAGTGCCTTACAGGTACACCACCCTCTCCTCAACATCAACGTTGCTCGAAGGACCTCTGTTCGCTCCGGCCATCTCCAATTCTAATCATTTGTTCAAATCAGAAGTGGTGTGTATATTTCATGTGGAGGTAACTTCATTGACCTCTGAATCTTCGTTTACCATGTTATTGAGACCTCAGTGTTGTACATTTCACCATTGAAACGTACACTGGTAACATGTTGTGGTACATATGACATTTTAGTTGGGTTTAAGTGTTTGAAATGTTTGATTGTATGAAAATATTTATCGTATGAGATATATATAGAGGTAGCAGTTAATTGTATGAAAATGAATGAGACAAAGTTCAAATTTCCAAAAATACACATAGGAGCCAAGTGAGATGGCGCCTATGTACAAGTTACAAAGGAGGCGCCATCTTGGATGGATTATAGCAGGCATACTTATGCTACATGTTGCCACCTAGCCTGACACCATAGCCTGCCACCATAGCCTGTCACCTAGTCTGCCACGTACCCTAGGTTACGCCATCTTGAATGACACCTATGTACAAGTAATCAAATAAGGCGCCATTTCACACAGCTTCTTGTTGACACATGTTCTGCATATGGATGCCCCAACCACCTCATTAACTTAGTTGTTGACTGAGTCGCCTATAAATATGGCGCCTCAGATGATTTTTTTACACCACCAATCTTCACTATCTCTCTGATAAAACTCTCATATAATCAGATAAAATTTCAACCATGGCTCTTCTAACTTTGGGAGATTCTCATAGAGAGACAAAAGCAAACATTGCTACGTTTGTAAGTTTTTTCTTTTATATTGTTATTCAAATATTCCTTGATTAATAAATTACTATTTTTTATACTTTCTTATACACTTTATTTTTCACATTTTATTTATGACGCGAAAAAATTTAGATGTCGCTTACACAATTACGCTACTCCCGATCCATTTATCATTTCTTATCCTAAACGTGCCGGTTTTGGGGAAGTTATAAAAATCTCCAACTGTACGATAGATTCAAAGTTTATTCTTGCATTGTGAGAAAGGTGGAGACCCGAGACACACACCTTTCATCTTCCCATATGTGAATGTACAGTCACCCTTGAGGACGTTAACATGTTGACGAGTCTTCCGAATAATGGTAAGGCGGTTAATGGACCGGTCCAACAAGTCAATTCTCTATGCGAGAGGTCCTAGTGCAAGAGGCTAAGGTATTTATTTGACCACACTTAGGGCACATTATGATTCTCTTGGTTTGAACGAAAATTCCACCGAGGAAGAAAAAATAATTAAGACACGAAATTATATTACGTTATTATTTGGGAGCTTATTATTCCCCGAAAGTACAGGAAATACCGTGAATTTTATGTACTTAAGTTTGCTTGGGGACATTAATAGAATAGGAAAATATAGTTGGGGTTCCGCTGTTTTAGGTCATCTATATAGTTCCTTATGTAATAATTGTATGAAAGACGCAATTACTCTTGATGGTTGCACTTTCTTTCTACAAGCATGGGGTTGGTGGAGAATGCAATCCCTTAACCTCGTCAACTACCAACCATTCATTTTTCCCTACACAACAATGTAAGTACATAGCTTAAATATTAAATTATTTATGTCTTTGATATATATATATATATATATATATATATATATATATATATATATATAATTTATTATATGTTCATTCATTTAGGTATAGCGTAACGGGTATGGATTACGGAAGGAATCCAAGATTAAGCGTTGTCCTTTATCGTAATCTATTAGACCATATTGCCTCGATTGATGTATGTAATTCCTATTAACTCCAACTATTTTTAAAGTATATTATTTTAAAATTTATCATTAATCTGCTTATTTTTTTATCAACAGTTGGTATGGAGACCATACTTGGTTTGGACTGTGAAGATTGCTATTATACGATTTAACATTGTGGAAATGCACCACAACAACCATGTGAAGATGCAGTTCGATATGTATCAAGACATACCGCGCGATCCGATATGTTTGAATCTTTGGCATCTTAGAAGGGTTGATGCTCAATAGGGATATAAAAGTTGGAAAACTTTTGCCAAGGATTTTTGTGCGATGTTGAAAAGGCGTCAAGAACATGTCTTACAATTTCCTGTTTTCCAAGATGAAGAAATTATGCAACACTCTGATCAATACATTGTTTGGTATAGATCCATAACGAACCCAGAAATGCATGTCTCTCACCCCCGCTATTTGGTCGACCCACGCACCCAGTAGGGCCAACCCTCAACTCCACAACAACAACCGCAACAACAACCACAACAGCACTACCAATAACAACCCCAACAACAACCGCAACAGTATTACAAACAATAACCCCAACAAAAACCGCACTAGCACTTCCAACAACAACCCCAACAACACTACCAACAACAATCCCAACATCCATCAACCTCCCGCCAACCAACCCGACAATACATGACCACCAACACTCAATCTCAACCTCAGTACCAATACACCCAAATGCCCGAGACACAATTTCAGTACTCCCACATGCCCAACACTCAAACACAATACTCTTAACAAAGATCATATGTCCAATGCCCCTATATGGGCCCATCATCATCTCACCTAAGCCCATACATTGACATACCCGATGACTATTCCCCAACGAACCCAATGTACCACCAACCATCACCGTATCAAACCCCCCATCATTCATATAAGTACCAGTCTCCACACACCCAAATTCCTTTTGACCCTAACTATTCAGATGACGAGTGTTATCGACTCCACATGGAACCTAACACCCCACCACAATGACCAAGCTTTGAGAACATGAGAACACGTATATACGAAATCGGGGCTTCAAGACATGCAAATCTGGAAGAATACATGGATCCTGATCGCATATACTACGATGGGCCATCAACCCAATCACAACAACCTCAACAAAGACACCTTACACGAGTTAGGAGAGGACGTGTTTTGTGGAACCGGTGATCGTCTTCATGTCCCGGGCCACCAACAATAAATCTATGTAATTGTTATTCGCTATGTTTGTAATGAAAATTTATATTTAAAGTTTAATTTCACAACAGTGTCCCGTTCTTAAATTTGAATCAGATTTTTTTTACAAATACACTAAGGCGTCATCTCAGTCGGCTTCTTTCTTTTCCTTTGCACTAAGGTGCCATCAAAGATGACTTTTAAGAAAATGTTTGCACTTAGGCGCGATCCCAGATGACTCCTCCTTATAAGAAAACAATGCAGGAGCCATCTGAGATGACTTCTGCATGTATACTTTTTCTGAAACATAGTTATTTAGATAAATATTTTTAAAACATAATTATTTATGTTTTTTTTTCATAACATAGTTATTGTCAAAAAAAATTCCAACCACTCTAATTTATTTTAGAGAATTTATATTTATATTTATAGTTGTAATTTTTTAGTAATTTTTTTTGGGTACAAATATTTACATATTTTATGGATATATCAAATAATTCTACTTATTTTTATCTAGCCACATGCAACATTTGATTCTTGATTTAATACACTTAGGGAGTTAAAGGATAGAATCAGTTCAATTTGAATAAGTTTTTGCATTAAAAAGATGTATGAATCAATGATACCTCTATCCGTTCCATTTAATTTGATTTTTCAAAAATAAAACCGAATCAAATTAATTAAATTTTAATTGATTTGGTTCAGTTTGATTGATTTATTTATATCATTTTTTTCAAATGTTATGCTCATATGTGTATTCTCTTCTATCAAATTTTGAGATATTTTTTTATTTAAAATAATACATTATATATATTCTATTTTATCTATGCCATCAAATAATATACCCACAATGCATCGTCATGTTGGTGGTGGTAGGTATGTGTTTTCTTTTGTAAACTTGTAAGAATAAAGTTAAGTGATCCTATGACTAAATGATTCAATTAAATGATATATTTATTGAAAATTAATGGACCATTGACTCCTATAGATGTGTTCAAATATGACAAATTTAAAGAGGATAAAAGTGTCTCATAGACAAAAAGAAAAATTGTCTTTAAATCTATTTGAAGAAAATTTTGGTCAGTGTTTGTACACTATTAAAATTGTCTGAACGAAATTTTGGCCAGTTTTTGCACTAAAATTCACTAGTGGAAGTGCAGTTTAATTTGTCTCAGGCTACTGAAAATTCAAATTTCAGAATTCAAAATATACAATATTTCATGAAGTGATGTATAATGTAACTATAGGCAAACCATTGCAATCTTATGCTGAAAAGGTGTTGTTTCATCAAGAGTTGCAAACTTGTGAAACAACATATGCATAGCCTATAAATATATTATTCTGAATTTGAAAATCATACACTCAAAAATCTAACATCCTTATCGATATTCCAAACATTTTCCGTACATTCGAATTTTTCATCAATCTTGTACTCAAAAGCTGAATTATTCTGGATATTTTTGCGTTCCAACTCCAAGACAATAAAAAGAGTGCTTGAAATACTTATAAAAAAAGTGATTCCGTTCACGATTGAGCCTCGATCTATTTGTCTTGAATTAATTAATTTTCTAACAATATTAGTCCCATCCACTATGTAATTTTTCATTTTCATTCTCTGAATTGAGTTTTTTACCGAAAACTTTTCTTTGCCATACATGATGCTATCTCCACTAAACAATTTTATAGTCGAGAAAGCCATGTGAAAACATCAAGTACCAACCCACTTCATTTCCCTGGCTGCTTTTGGTGTCAACATAGAGTATATATTTATATTTTTCCCTCTAAAATAGGACACATGGCCTTAAATACCGTTTTTTATTTTAAAAACATTGGAGAGAATAGTGGGAGGAAATTATGAAATTGAATGCTGTTGGAAAACGCATTAACTAAACTCGCTGTAGCATCTAAATTTTCACTATTCCTACGGTCTAATAGGTTGATTTAAATAAAATTTGAATTACAACTGAGTTTTCTGCCGGTGACTTTAAGTTAGAGGATGTTTGTGTGCCTTATTTTATCTTAGATGTGTTTGTGAAACTATCCATCATGCATTGAGTACATATATTCTTCAGATTGTTTACTTTACAAAATGTACCAAGGTGATTTAATAGTCTTGTTTTATTTTGCAGACCATACTTTCACCCTACAACTGTTCGATAAAATGTCTCTGAAAGACATGCACGCAAATTTCGCTAAATTAGTTAATAACTTTTCTTTTTCTGTTTAAGAAGTTCTTAATTAATTGTAGATTTCCATATACTTATCAATAGAATGGCCTGTTTGCAAACGTTCTGTTATGTATTCTCTGGTTTTGCCAATTATTTTTAAATTTGAAAATATAAATCTTCTCTAGTATATATATGCTATAATTTAATATTGTCTGTTTTCAAACTCTGGGAGATTTATTTCAACTCTTTCTCAGATGGTCAAATTCTGTGGTCTATAGTATTATGTAACAAACAATAGATGATAATATAGATACAGTGAAGATTGTTTTCATCCATGTCTTAACGCGGAAAGAATTGAGTCATAGTGATTCCGTTGTTTGAATCACCAATAATGTCAGACTCCTTGTTGGGGCCCATGTTTTCTTCATTTCCGCTACGCTTAAAATACGGTGGTTCAAGAGGGGATGGCAAGTTGATTGAAGAGCTGTTGAGGTAGAATGCAATTGTTGCCATTGTAGGCCTTTCATCTGGATCTTCCTGAACACATAACAAACCAATGTGGATGTACTTGATGACTTCTTCATGGGAATAAGTTCCTTCTATACTAGAATCCATTAGTTCAAGTGGTGTGTCCTTTGCCCATTTTGTCCAAGCCTGAAGTATTCATGTGTTAATGAAGAAAATTTTTGCACTCTAAAAAAAGAAGTGAAATAAGTTTTCTACTCACGTATCTCCGGATGTCATCAATACACTCTGATTCAGTATAACAACCTTTCCTCTTTCCACTAATAATCTCTAGAACCATGATTCCGAAACTATACACATCGGATTTCACTGAGAAGTATCCGTGCATTGCATATTCAGGAGATATATAACCACTATATATAAACAACAAAAAAGTTTGTTTAGTGGGTGTCAATGATAGTGATTGCTAGGTAAAACAGGCATGTGAGAAAGTTAGTAAAGTAATGTAGGAGTTATAAGCTTACTATGTCCCTACAATCGTGCATGTGCTTTCTTCAATTTGATCTATAGATACAATTCTAGCCATGCCAAAATCTGATATTTTTGGATTCATATTACTATCTAATAAAACATTGCTAGGTTTCAGATCACGGTGTATTATTTTGAGGCGAGAATCTTCATGAAGATAAAGAATTCCACGAGCAATTCCTTTGATGATCTTCTGACGTTGAGACCAAGATAGTAGTTTTCTCTTCATAGTATCTACAATATTAGTTTCTTTGAATGGTCAATTGTCTAATTCGAATCATAATGGATCCATTAAGGTAATTCATTTATGAAGACATGCCTTTAGCTTAAAGTTTAGAAATCACATACCAAATAAAAAGTAATCTAGACTCTTGTTTGGCACATACTCGTAGATAAGTATTTTCTCCTCATCTTCCAAACAAAATCCTAGTAATCTGACTAGATTTCTGTGTTGAAGCTTGGCTATAACTTGAACCTCATTTTTAAACTCCACTGCCCCTTGTCCAGAGCTTCTTGTGAGCCTCTTCACAGCAATTTCTTGTCCATCTGAAAGAATCCCCTAAACAGCATAAAAAAAAGTCAATATAGAAAATAACTATAGATGATATTATCGTTTAATGTAGTACTGATTAATGTATTTACCTTGTATACTTCTCCGAAACCACCTTTGCCTATCCTGTTTTCTGCAGCAAATCTGTTTGTTGCTGCTTCAATTTGGGCAAATTCAAATTGCAAGGACTCCAAAGTGCTAATGTCATTTCCAACTACAAAAATAAGTTTGAATTTTGTAAGTTATATGCCTAAAGGGAAAGCTTCTTTTTGTTTGAAATAGAAGTATAATTTTCCATCTTACAGCTTTCTTTGAGAATATCATGCTTGCTCTTTCTTTCTTTTCTATATAGAAAGAAACAATATCCCAAGACTAAAAGCACCAGTAAAACAATAATTGGAACAGTGATCTCAAATATTGTTATTGTCTTCTGTTTTCCTGCATCAATATCAGTAGTACCTAGTGTTATTTTCTGTTTCCAGTAAGAAAAATGAGAAAATCCGTAAGCAGAAAACCAACGATAAAATAGGAATTTTATTTTTAGTCTCTTCGATGAATTAGCTTATTGTGTGTGTTGTCAGGAAAGTTAATAATAATCCAAAAGATCATAGAGCATTTGATTCTAAAGCTGATTTTCCTCAAATATCATGCTTATTCAAATGTGCTAATTAACTCCATTGGAAAAACCATAATTCTATGTGGTTTTACTTTTACTTAATTGTTTTGTATGTGTAACTCCTAGTAAATTGTTATTGCTGCATTTTATTAAGGAACAGTATAGAATTTATAGTGTTGCCAAAGGCTACTAGGAAACAAATGTTTTTTCAACTTGACCAATCAAGATTTTCACTGGAGCAAAATCGCAATCCCTTTTCTTATGCTCACAACAGAACATAGAAACATAACACCGAGCAGAAACTTTTTTCTCTAAAAGATAACACCCTCTAGTAGTTGATGTAATAGCGATGAACCAGGTTATTACAGAAGATATATCTTTTGCTAGATGTAGTAATCATGGGTTGATTGTAATACATTGTATGATAATAACTTGATTGATGTCTTATTGTGTCAAAATTGATAGTAAAATTAAGGAAATGCATATCAGGGTCAGTCAAAAGTTTAAACCTGGTGGAGCTAAAGAGTGAGGACTCGTGGGTGACGGTGGCACCCAAGAAATGCTGTCGTATGTCTTGTGGAATGGATATAATTCGAATCTAACACCACAACTGGGATAAAGTATCGTGCCTCCAGATTTTCCCCTGCAGCAACTGGTTGGAACTTCTGCTATGGCATCGGTAAGACACCAGCTGCAGTTCTCTGCAGATAGGTATGGGAGGCACCAAGCATTGGCATATAGTTTTTGGTTTTCTGTGAGATTTGCCGACTTGTTAGCAAACTTAGCAGAAGAATTTGCTGCTGCATTTCTCAAATCGTTCAGCATATCCCAAAGAATGTTGTTGAAGCGTCCAACCTGACCGACATAATCATTATCATTCATGAAAGAAAGTTCTGGAGTTTTCTCAACGATGGAAAAGAAGCTATGATCAGAATAGCGCACATAGCATACTGTGTACCAAACTATAGCTTCTTTTGCAGTGGTGCACAGTGATGATATGATTTTGGCTGCTTCTACCACACACGACTGGCAGACTTTGGGGTCAATGTCTCTAACACAAAGGAAGAGACCGTAGACAGTGTCCACGTTGATGTCGCCAACAACTGTGGCGTTGTAGTATCGGGCATTGTTACTACTTTTGGAGGAGAGAAAATCTAGGAGTGTTTTGATGTTGGAACGGTAAGTGTTATACGTTGCAGAAGTGCTGTTCCTTGTGCAGTTATAGTAAGCATGTGTGCTGTTATCAATAGCAGATTGTACGATGGGAGAAGGAGAGCAATGGAGAAAGTGGGAAGAGAAAGTTGCAAGTAGAAACAACAAACTGAAGGAATCCATACTTTGCAAGGGGAGAATCAGGAGCTCAAATAATACACCAACAATAAATTGCCATGTTGGTGGTGGTAGGTAAATGTTTTCTTCCTTCAACTTTTAAGGATTTAGTTAAGTGATCATGAGACAAAATGATTATGTTAAATGATACTTAATGTAATAGTTATGATTGTATTAGCCCCAACCCACTATGAATTTATTCATTTTCATTCTCTTGATTGAAATTTTATAGAAAACTTTTCTTTTGGGTTTTAATATGTCCCTCGTCTTGTTGTCGAATTTTTGGTTCTCGTCCCTGTATTTTTTAAAAAATCATAGAATATAATAATAAAATATAATAAAGTTAGACGAGTATTTTGGCAAGTTTGTCATTTGTCATCTTTTTAGAAGCCTTACTATTTTAATAATTTCTATTCATAGTATACTTACTATTAATATCTTTTTTTATTTTTTATTTTTTTAATTTCCTTTTTGTATGATCTCTTATTGTAGAATCTCTTTTTTTTTTTACGTCAACACTAATATTTAGTAGTGTTTTTTTTATCGAAAATAAAATTAATCTTTTTTTTATATTATTAAGTACATAATATATAGAGAGTTTATTTTAAAGATGAGTTTTTTTTATAATTATTTTATATAATTTTTTCTTTACATCTTTAATTTAGATTATTTGATATTATTTTCTTCATATGAATTAATTATATTTTTTTTAAATAAATCTATTAAAATGTATGATCTTTTTTTTATGATCTCCTATTGTAGAATCTCATTTTTTTTACGTCAACACTAATATTTCGTAGTATTTTTTTACTGAAAATAAAATTAATCTTTTTTTATATTATTAAATACATAATATATGGGAGTTTATTTTAAAGATGAGTTTTTTTAATAATTATTTTATATAAATTTTTCTTTACATCTTCATTTTAAATTATTTGATATTATTTTCTTGATATGAATTAATTAGATTTTTTTTGTAATAAATGTATTAAAAATCATGAATAATGATTATTTAAAATTTACTTTATCTATTTAATTTTATTAAAGGATGTGTTTTCAATATAATTTTATTTAAAATTTATATTATCTATTTAATTTAACTCATTTCAAATTATGATTATTTTCTTGATATAAATCAATTAGATTTTTTTTGTAATAAATTTATAAAAAAAAAATTGAATAATTTTATCCACAAAATCGTAAAATAAGGATGTGCTTTCTATATAATTTTATTTAAAATTTACTTTAAATATTTTATTTAAATCATTTCAAATAATTTTTATATTATTTTCTTGATATGAATTAATTAGATTTTTTTGTAATAAATGTATTAAAAATAATGAATAATGATTATTTAAAATTTACTTTATCTATTTAATTTTATTAAAGGATGTGTTTTCTATATAATTTTATTTAAAATTTACATTATCTATTTAATTTAAATCATTTCAAATTATGATTATTTTCTTGATATAAATTAATTAGATTTTTTTGTAATAAATTTATAAAAAAAATATTGAATAATTTTATCCACAAAATCGTAAAATAAGGATGTGCTTTCTATATAATTTTATTTAAAATGTACTTTAAATATTTTATTTAAATCATTTCAAATAATTTTTATATTATTTTCTTGATATGAATTAATTAGATTTTATTTTATTTGTAATAAATTTATAGAAAATATTGAATAATTTTATGCACAAAATCTTAAATTAAAGATATGGTCAATATATGCCAAATAAATGCTATCACAAATATTTTAAAATTACATATATGATATCACAGTTGTAGGGTCAATATTAATTATCATAAAAGACCAAATAAATGATGTTTCTCATCATTTACATAAGAAGCCTGATCCTTACAATACTAAACGGTATTAAAAACAACATTAATCGATACCGCTTGAATCAACATTCTCTCTTCCAAACCTGCTTGAATCGACCTTCTCTCTTCCAAACCTCAATCACTCTTCTCTCTTCCAAATCTAATGTCTCTTTACCTGTACCAAATCATGCCATCATTTTATTTTCCCAAAACATATTGTAATATGGAATCGTCGCTACAATTTTCCAGGTATCATTATCAATTTCTTTCGATTAAATGCATATAAATAGGAGCAAAAGCATCGATTTTCAATTACAGTCCTTTTGATTCGTTCATCTCTACATATTTTCATCTTTTGATTTCTCGATTCTGTATCAGGTTGTTGCAATGGCTGCTGTTAGAAACGATTTTGTTAAGGAAATCAATCCCTCAAAGGAATCTTGGGACATTGTTGTTCGGGTGAATCGCTTATGGTTTATTCCAGATATAAATTCGAAAGAAAAATATTTTGCGATGGAGATGGTTCTAATGGATGACAAGGTTGTTGTTGTTGCTGTTGTTTCATTTTTGTATATTATGTATTATGTAGTTTTACAGTTTTATTCTAATTCCTTTTATCTAAAAATTTATAGGGTGACAAAATTCAAGCTTCAGTTAGAAAAGCACTCCTGTCCAGATTTGAAAATAAGATACGTGAGGAAACGGTGTATAGTTTCAAATCTTTCGGTGTTGCCGCTAATACTGGAGGATATAGGACCACAAAACATCAATTCAAGTTGAATTTGCAGAATGGCACAATTGTTACAGAGGTTGAAACTGGACAGATAACAATGTCCCCTTACTCAATTGTATCTTTCCCAGAGATTGTTGGGAAAATAGACATGGACTACTTGATTGGTAAATCTTTTAAATCTCAAATTTGTAAAAATTTTAATGATGTATGAAAGTTTTGTATATTATATTTTCTTTTTTATCTGTTTCATTTTGTTGTCTTTATTTCTTAATAGATGTTGTGGAAATTCTAGCTGGGGTTGGACGTGAAAGAGTCTATGAGAGAAATCGTGTAGCTACTAAGTATAAAGTTATTGAGTTAGAGTCTAATGGGTAACCTATTTTATCTATTATAATTTTATTAATTTTATATGTCATTTCTATGTAACTTATAGACCTTATAATAACTGATTTCATTTTTTTACACTTAGTATGAAGCTTGAATGCACACTTTTTGGGTCATATGTTGACCTTGACGTGCCTCAATCGGGCAACACAGAGAATATTGTTGTGCTTGCACAGTATTTGAAAGTCAAAATGTATAATGGAAAAATCCAGTTGCAGAATGCAATGAATTGTACCACGCTATTTTTTAACCCAAACATTCCTGAGGCAAATAGTTTCAAACTCAAGTAAGTAGTTACTATTAATTTGATCAATTTTGATATGTAGTTTCAAACTCAGGTAACTATTTATGATTACTTTTATTGTTTGCTTACCAGTGATAACATTGGATCACCCACTCAACCATTCAACTATATGAAGGATTCTTCTGATTTGAGCTTAGAGGAAGAGTTCTTAAATCTAAGTCAACGCAAAACAATTGAGGAACTAAAAGACTGTCAAAATATAATCTTAATTAGGTTCTTATTTCATTCTTATTATACAGATCATGCTTTACATGTATTTTTTGTTTATTTAACATAATTGTTACTTATATGTGTGTGTAGGACATGGTTTGTGTGGTTTTAGGTACAATCAAGCATGTTATTGGAGGCAATGATTGGTGGTATGCTGCATGTGTCTGCAACAAGGGAGTTGTTGCAGATTATAAAAGGTTTTTCTGCCCTAAATGTAATAAGCATGTTTGGACCATTGTGCCGAGGTGATTGTCGTAAAAACATTCTATTATTCATGAGCAGGTGTATAATTTTCTCATCGCATTATCTAATTTGATTACTTTCTTAATTATATAGGTATTGTGTCAAACTTAGAGTGATTGATGAAACAGACTCTGCTACTTTTGTGCGTTTTGACTGTGATTGTTTTTTTCTGACAAAGAAGACATGTTATGATTTGATTGAGGAAATGAATCGTGTGAGTTGTTTTATTTTATTCTTTTATTATATGTTTTGTATTGTCTTATTCAAGTCGATTTCATCTCTGACAGAAACTTTATTAACTAAATATGTGGATTAGGAACTTGAGCCAACCATTGTGCCTAGAGTTATCAGTGATTTGGTTGAACAAACCTTTCTTTTTAAGATAGATGTAAAGAATGATGTGAATTCAGGATTTGAACAGTCATTTCGCGTAAGAAAAGGTTGTGCCGACAAAGATATTGTCACTAGGTTCAAATTTGTTGTGAAGGTGTTTAATACTCTCTTACATCTTCAACTTTTTTTTTTATTTAGTGTATACTGACAAGTATTTTTATGATTGTTTATGTTTAGAATTCTACAAATTTTGAGGATGATTTTCCTGATGGCGTTGTTCAGCGTGGGGTTGCTTCTGTTGTCGTTCAAGATCTGAATTCCAAATTTGAGAACGTTGTTGCTGAGGAGAAATGTGAAGATAATTGCTCATTGTCCAAACCTGTTGAAGTTGAAGATGCATATTGCACTCCTGTTAAAAGGAGTTTTGTGGAATCTGCTGATGAAAGTGATGGAGCCAACTCAAGGATTTTGAAAAACATCAAGATTGAGAAGGAGTGATGGACATGCCTCATCATTTAACTGTTATTTTGTTTGATGCTTTGTTTTTTTATTATGTTGGAAGGCACATTCCATGGCCTAAACTTTTTATATTTTGGATTTTTGGGTCATTTGTTTCGACCAACTTTGAGTTTGTTGAATTAGTTTATGTTTACCTTGCTACTCTCATATGTTTTGTTTTGGATTTATTTTATTTTGCGTAATGGATTTTGGATGTTAAAATTTATATGTTAATATTTATTTATGATTGATTTCACTTTTGAATCCTTATTAAAATCTTATGAAATAATAAAATAGCTCTGTTTATGGCAAAGGTGAAATACTCATTCCTACCTTATGTTTTGTAGTTCTGTTTTGGTGGAGCATAATCTCCAATGTATCTTTTGGGTTCTTTTGATGCAGCATAATCTCTAATGTATCTTTTGGCCATTTTTTCCTTCTGAATAATCTAAATAATGTCATTTATGTTCATCAAATCATGAAATAAAATATCCAGCCAATACAGCCCTCCATGTAAAATATTAATCATACTTATTACAAGAATCTTAGATATAGATTAATATCATTTACAATCCACAAACTACCACGTTTGTTATTTGTATTTGATTAAATTAAGCGACGATATTCTTTGCCTTCCTTCTGTTTTGTTTGGATTGTATTGTATATACTCATTTGGATTTGTGACGTTAGTAAGTTTTTAACGTGGTTAATGGCAGATGGAACTTTGAGATGTTATTAGAACCTTGTTTGGCTTACAGGTTGAAAGAAAGTAATTCACCTTTCATAAGACTAAGGTATGCACTAAAATATTATTATTTATTGAAGGTAAATATTTACACTTTTATAAGAGAAAATAAAGTTAGTAATAACTCTGATGTTACTAATCCATTATTAACTATTGTTATTCTAATGTATGTCATGATTATTTATATTGATTACTTTTTCTATTTCATTCATCTTGGAAATAAATGATTCTAGCATTAAAGACTACACATGCTGTCATTTTTCCTTTTGCAATTTTTCTTTTTGACAGTACAAATTATGACAACATATTTTTCACATTAATTACTTTTAAGTGTTCATTTCATATTCTACAACACACTCATATTCATATTGTCTTTCTAAACATCAAGTATAATTTTGGTGATACTCAGTGCCTACTACAAACATCTATTAATTTTGGCATGAAGGGATCACTTTGCACTGCTGCCATATCTTGAAACTATTGGTAATGGACCAGAACAACTCAGCCAATTCCAGATTTAAGAGAAAGATGTTAATGAAAGACAGACAATATAAACGGCAACGAAGAGACATAGGTTTGTACGTTATATATCTATATATAGTCTGTATTTCATATTCTAACTATAATATGTAAAGTATGACTGTTATTTATTAGATGAAAATTGTACACCACTTGCGCAAATGTTTCGACTGGAAGCTTCAACCAGTGCACAACATTATGTTCCTAGAACTCCATTATCCACGTTGTATATCGGTATAACTACTTAACAAAATTCTATTTGAATACTATGATTTTATTATTTTCCCATTGAAATTCGACTTGGTCATATTTTTCTTGCACATTCAATGCAGCTGCTAATGTCCCAACACCTACTAATTCAATTGTAACATTAACTTATGACAAATATTATGATAGTTTGCCCAGTAAAAGTAAGCATCCTTCTGGTGTAACCTCATCCACGCCTGATCTTACGAATGATGCAGGTTAAGCATGTCATATTTATGTAATTTTTTATAAATAAATTTGGCTATCTTTCTTTTAACTGATATGTGTTAGTTTATTATATGTATACTTCAGCGACATCTAGAAGGCGTAGGATGATGTTAATTAGAAACTAGGAGATGCGTCGAACTCAACATGTTTATGGTTCGTAGTTACCTATGATAATGGAGTTTTGTTAACACTTGACTGTTTTTATGCACAAGATTATACAATTTAGATTTCGCTAATTTTTGTTGTTGGATCTAGCAGAATCCAGAACAGACAATCCCGGGTCCGAAATAATAAATCCAACATCCAGTCATGTTACAAAACGTGCGTCTCAACCTGCCCATGTTCTTGAATCCATACCTTCATTCGCATTCGATTTTCGTGTCTATCCAACAGACGAACCCGTGAACAATCGAGGTATGTCATTTGTGGTAACAATAGATTATTTTACATGTAGTTTTGTTTTAAAATCATTCATGTTTATGTATCGTGTGTCTTTAACCCAGCAAGTACAAGCATAAATAATAGTGCAGATTTTCGGCATTATGACATATATAACCAGGCTGAAACTGAAGGTAAGCAAACATGTTAAAGTGTTAAGAAAGTGAATGTAACACATGATATACACAATATACACACAACAAGTTTTACCTATGATATTGAACTTTTATTTTATTACTATCAACAGAGATGATCGATTTTGGAAATCCATCATATATATGTTCTTATTGTGGTGCGGATATGTGTTATGAGGAGAGATCTAACAAATGTGACAACACCACCGTAAATCTTAGATTTTCACTTTGCTGTTCGAAAGGCATTGCGCAGTTGTATATCTTAGATCACAGAATGGGTAGTCTGGTTCCAAATGAAGGAGTAACTCCCAAATTTGCACAGTTGTATACTTATGACACACAAAATGAAATATCTAATAGAATTAGCCATTTCAGGTATATTCTTAATTGGTATATTCTATTATATTATTATTGAAGCATTTTTTTTGTGTATGACGCTTTAATGGCGTGTTTGGCAGATCCAGCGATAAAAACTCTGGCCTAGACAAGATATTAGTTGAAGACATCACCAAAATGGTGGATGACCACAATGTTTTAGTCAAGTCTTTTAGAAAGGTTCGCGACCACTTAAAGTAGAACAACGAATCCAATTTTTGTTTAAGGCTGTTTAGAAATAGAACAAAGGATCCAAGAACACATAATTTTCCCTCATGCGACGAGGTTGCTGCATTAATTGTTGGAGATTTTCATAACCTTGATCCTGGCCGAGATATTATTGTTAGGAAGACTTCTGGTCATTTGGTGCAAATTAGAGAGACACATGCTTCATTTCTAGCTCTTCAGTATCCGTTGTTGTTCCCGTTTGGTGACGACCAATATCATGAAAACATTCCTTATAGAGAGTCGATTATCAACGAAGGAAGAAGGAAGAGGTTGCGAGTTACTTTTAGAGATTTTGTTGCATTTCGCATACAGGAGAGAAAATGTGAAAATGGAAGTATTGTAAATGCTGGACGACTATTTCAACAGTTTGTTGTTGACAGTTTCTCCATGATTGAGTCTCAAAGGTTATGTTGGCATCGCATGAACCAGGAAACTATTAAATGGGATATATTAAAAGGTTTGCAGGAAGCAGTACACAACAGAGAGAATCAGCCATCTGCAATTGGAAAACGTATCGTTCTACCTGCATCTTTTACTGGAGGTCCACGATACATGTTTAATAATTGTCAAGATGCGATGGCAATTTGCAAAAAGTTTGGGTATCCTGATTTGTTCATCACCATCACATGGAATGCTAATTGGCCAGAAATTAAGAACTTTGTTCATATAAGAGGCCTTACAGCTAGCGATCGTCCAGACATTGTTTGTAGAATATTTAAGGCAAAACTCGATCACATAATGAATGCCTTAAAAAAGGAAAAAAATATTCGGAGAAGTTGTTGCAGGTAATGTAACTAGCTTTATGTTTTTACTATAAATTATTGTCATGTATTTTCTTTAAATTATTGACATCATAGTTTAAAATATTAAATATTAATATTTACTTCTTTCTTAATTAGGGACGTATACTATTGAGTTTCAGAAGAGGGGTCTGCCACATGCACATATTTTACTATGGCTTGAAGCATCAAATTCACTAAAAACAGGAATTGACATTGACAAGTTCATTTCTGCCGAACTTCCAGACCGTAATCTCTATCCAAACCTTGCAAATGTTGTTTCGAGTTTTATGTTACACGGTCCTTGTGGAAAATTGTTGAAGCGGTAAAGCGACAAGCAAAGAGTTGGTATTAATTTTACCGGGTGATATATACCGGTTAGGTTATATCGTATCGTGTCCACAGAGATTGGTTATTGATTCGTCGTTCGATAATTCTACCGTTAATGAGTTTGAGATTAAAAGAAATGAAAATAAAAGGCAAAAAGTAAATGAACAAAAAGTATAAAGGATAGACAACTTGTCCGGAACGAATGTAAACTACCCGTCACAGACTTAAATCTACCACCCATGTTATACTCGGCCTACGATACTCGTCTGTGTCATCACATACCTCTCACAACCTTGGTTATTTCTAACCCAAATTGAGAATCCTCCCGAATCATCTCAATAGCCATGTTTGGCCTATCTGAACAACACAGGAGTCAACTGCGTCACCTCCATAACCATCTCTAGCATACTTCACCAACGAAGAGACATTAAGTTCAGATGCTCTATAGTGAATGTTAGATCTAAACCTATCTCTAGTATTTAAAAACTAATAGATAATCATCCTAGGCAAGAATCTAAGCGATCTATCTCTAGTAAAGCTCAAATCCCTAACATAGAGTAAAAACCCAAGATAACTACCAACACAAATTCGTAAAGCAAGCTTTATATAACACCAAGGGCAATAAATATACAGGAGTTATGAGTAGAAATACATACAAACCCAACAAAAAAGAAATACACAAAGAGGAGAGGAGATAAACCACAGATCTACACTGGTTGTCAAAGCCAATCGAAGAGCAATCCACCTCCAATCATCCATGAGCAAGCCCTAATGTTGTTTTCTAAGCTAATCTACCAAAAATGAAGGTTGATGGAAATAGGTGAAGCGACTCGATTTTCAAAAATCTTTTAATTCTCGAAAACTGTGAAATCGCCACCTAATTTTATTCGTTCTAAAAAGAACGGGGAAATATAGATAAAACCCCAAACATGCGGATAAGGCGGTCTTCGTGACCAAAAAGTGGGATCGGGAGTCGGTTATGTAAGGGGAAGGTATTAGCACCCCTTACATCCATCGTACTCGATGGGACCCTTTTAATTCTACGCATTTGTGTGTGTGCTTACAAAGTTATGGATGCTAAAAAGAAAACAGAATTTGTTTCTTATTATTTTGAGTTTGACACGGTTTTGGAACCGTGTGCCTACATATTCCCTCGTGCAATGGGAAAGTCAAAACACTGTAGTTCCTCTTAAAAAGGCTTTAATTGGTTGTATTGATTTTATCTGAAAAAATCGTACGTTTAGACGCTTCAAATGCTTTGAACTAGGACTTGTTTTGTTTGTTTGAAAAGCTTAAGTCCTCGCTCGTATTTGAAACGACTATTGCACACTCTTTATCCGAAAAGAGTTTAATGATCGCGTATGAGCGATAAAAGAATTTGAGTGAGTTGAATTGTTTTTAGATGGATGAAAAAGTACTGAACAACGAGGCTAGCGTCTCACGATTCAAGTACTAGAAACCCAAGGAACGAATGTTCGCCAGAGTCGTCTATCACCCAAAAAAGATTTTCTTATGAAAGAGTGAGGTGAAACGAATTTCACGTTGTTTAGAGGTCTTTAAGCAATCGACCTAGCGTCCGACGACTTAAAGACTTAAAGTTCAATTAGGACAAGTTTTTAAGCAACTGGTCTAGCGTCCAATGACTTATAAACTTGTATTTGATTACGAAAAGGAACTTTTGAAAAGACACTCGACATTGGATCGAGGTTTGGAATTGTAATTATGAAAGTGTTTTAGATGGAATTCGGTAACGGACCGGAAGAGAAAGAATGATTCGGGTTAGGATTAACTAAAGCAACAAGGGCTTTAATTAACCTCGTGAGGATGGCCCTGCCCATCCTCAACTATGAAACCCTTTAAGAAATCGGCCTATGAGCCAAGAGGTTTTCTTTTTAAGAAAAAGAAGTGAAACAAATCTCATGTTAATTAGAAGTCTTTAAGCAACCGACCTAGCGTTCGGCGACTTAAAGACCAAGAATTCATTTGGGACAAGTTTTTAAGCAATTGGTCTAGCGTCCAACGACTTAAGAACTTGTATTTATTATGAAAAAGGTTTTGAAAATGCACTCGACGTTGGATCGAGGTTTGAAATTGAATCGCGAAGGTAATCTGATGCGCGTGCTGAGATGAAATGGAAGGGGGTTATGGTTAATCAAGTATATGGACTCAATTAACCTTGTGAGGATAGGTGCTCCTATCCCCAACCATGAGACCCTGGTGCATGGTAATTGGTATATAGACCAATGTTTTTCGGGTTATGATCGATTAAAGCAACAAGGGCTTTAACCAATCTCGTAAGGATGGCCATGCCCATCCCTAACCATGAGACCCTTTAAGAAATCGGCATATGAGCCAATCAAGATGAAATCGAGTTGATTTTAATTTCCGTTGTGTGCAAAGTGTACTATGGTGAATAAGTGCTGAATGAATAAGTAAACAGACAAAATACCATACAATACAATCGGAAATTTAAATAATTATTAGAGATGATTTTTTCTATTTGATGAAAAATCGGCTAATAGTTAATCGATAAATCATCAAACAAAAACTATCAGATCCAACAATTATTTATTACATCGCAACAAGAATATTATTTACGAAATAATTAATTGAAATAGAATAAGTTCAGAAATAGCCTGATTGTCGTGGTTCTGGACGTTGCGAAGAGAAATCCATCTGATCTTTGAATACTCCGCAAAATTCATCGTATTGCCGGCGATTTGGGTGCGTCGGATCTTTCTTCTTCGAAATGCCCCAATAGTCCAAAACAGCAATATTACACCACATATATATTATAGCTAATATTAACATTTTTTGTTTAAAAATAAAATTTATTTAAGAATAACAAAATAAAATAATAATACATGCATAAAAAACAGATTTTTATTATATATAAAAAACAAGGTGGTGACACTTGTCACCACCAGATTTTAAAAAAAAGAAATTGTGATAGAAAAGATGTATTTTATGAAATATTTAGATAATATAGTTTTTAATTAGTAAAAATTATAAAAGAAAAAAGAAATAAGTTATAATTAAAAAGTTAATAATAAAAAAGAATTAACTAGAAAGAAAAATGGAAAAGAAAAGAAATGAATAACAAAACGGGTAAAAACCCAGAAGACTCCTCTCCACTCTTTCTCACGATTCATGTTCACGGTTCTCTTCCTCTACCTCATGGAACCCTCAGTTTCCCCTCACCGCGACCGCGATTCTGTCCCTCTCACCTTCGCACGGCCGCGATTCTGTTCTCTCCTCTCTCACCGTGCGATTCGCGATCTTGGGTTTCTCATTCTCACAGCGTCGCGATTCTCGCCGATTTCCCTTTCCCCGTTTGCATGTTTTGATTCCGATGGTTTGATTTTTGATTCGATTGTTTTCTGATATGGTTTTCTGTGTTTGCTTTTGCTTTGTTTGACACAGGTTTGTTATGAACGATTGTTGGATGGGAAACTGAAAGGGGTTTGGAAACCTAGGTTCTGGATCGTGATTCCGGCGATGATGGCGAACTCTGAGCCTTGGAGACACGACGGCAACGGAGGTTTGCTTCTCCTTTCATTCCGGGTGAGACCGTTCTTGTACCTTTCCTCTTCTTCTTTCTCTAAATTTCAGAATGCATGATTTCTGAGAAACGATTTCTGAAGGCGTTAGGTTAGGGGAAATGATGATGATTGTAGTATGTTTACATTTTTGTTGTTCTTGTTGGCTTATGTTGGTCGCTATGCTGCTGGGTTTTTCGGTTTTCGTTTTTGTTCTGATATTGGGTGGTCTGTGAACTTTCTGGGCTTTTTCCTTTCTCTTTTGCTGGCTGTGGGTTTTTTTGTGATAAGAACGGATACTACTCTTTGATTTCTGGTTTGGAAAGATGAATTGAACAGATATTAACTCTTGGTTTTCTTTTTGGTCAGCACTGATACTCTGTGAACTGTCTCTCTATCTTTTTTGGTTAGCTTTTGGTTATGTAGAACAGATCTCCTTGATCTTGGCCAGTCCCTGCTTTTTTCCAGTTGCTTGTAATGTTAGTTTTTCACCATGCCCTGCTCTGCTCTTGTCCCTTGACTTTGATTGCTTGTCTTAGTTGCCTAAACCCATGCTGTCAGTGATGATTTTCTGAGCTTGTTGACTCTATTAGCTTATGGCCATGCTTTTGCTTCTTAATTCTGAGTTTTACCATGCTTTTCCTCTGATTTCTCAACTGTCCCTGTTGGATAACCCATACTGCTGTTGTTGCCTTTTGTTATACCTGCTGGCTGTTGGAATATTAAACTGTGATGATTTACTTGCTGCCTTGTTGGGATTTATATCTGCTGCCCGGAACCTTTAAACTGTCGCTTCATATGCTTATCCGTGAACCGGGCTAGCCCGTGATTTGCGAGCAAGTATTCTTCGCCGATGATTAATCTCCAAGATTATGAGGCTTTAACAATAAAACCTGATTCCCGCCTAACCGCCTAATGATGAGTCCTTGACCAAAACATAATATTTTTGATACTTTCTCGCATTGTTTCGTTTATGTTTATGCTTCTAACTCGATTTCTTTTCTCTTGTTTCATGTGACGGTAACTGGTGGAGCGGATGGTACGGCATGGAGATGAAGAGGAACAGCTATTCATGAAGAAAAACTCGGAGGACGACAAAATGTTCGAAACAACCGGAGATCGTAGCATTAATTTAGGAAACTTTAGAAACTTGTAGAATTTAGGATTGCTTGTAGAACCTTGCAAACTGAACATACTTGTAACAATTCCTTTCTTGTAATTTTCATGACACAAAACTTGCCGAAAATAGTTGTAGGACTTGAAACACTTATGAATTTGTAACAAAACTTGTAGTTCGGAATTGATATTAATGTAAACATTTGAGTTTGAATAGATATGGAGTAATTCTAATATTGTTGTAACAAATCTTGAATTATTTTTGAATTGAGTGCTTGCAAATGTCGTACTTTATATAGTTCGCCACATTGAATTAATTTGAACTAAATATTCGCACTTTTCCTTTGTGTCCATCGTGTAACATAACCGTTCCAAACTTGTAGGAATCTTTGAATGAATTTGTAACATATTTTAGAATACTCGAATAAAATTCGCATTGGAATGGTGTTCAAGATTCAACTTGCCAATGTTGGTACGAACTTAGGACTTAGACTCCGAACTTATCTTGAACATTTGAATTGCCGTTAAGATGTTAACAACAAAAGACTAATGGTGCTGTCTTGTATTGAATTCAAAATTCCTTTGAAACCAAACTTAACCGCCTTGTCGACTTAAAGTATAACAACAATTCTCGGCTCGAAATCTTCGAATTTCCTTTTGGGCTTGAGAAGTTCAACTTTGTAAATTAGATTTTGGGGTGGACTTGCATCAGTCACATTCCTTGCAACTTGTAACTGATATAGGACTTAGATGTACCAAAAATGGCCTAAAATTCAGATACTTGCGTTAGACCAAAACCTTCAAACAAGCTTAAAAGAAAATCCGAAAAAAGGAATAATTGAAACCATGAGACCATGAATTCCACAAAAACCTCAAAACCATGAATTTTGACAAATTAACTCGTTTCGAGTCGTTTGAATCAGTCTTGACCCTTGAATGAATTTTGATAAAAAATCCAAAACGAGGTACTTGAAACGGTAATAATGCCGTATTCCAAGAAATAAGAGTTCTAAGAATTTCAGCAAATCCTAGCATTATTCACTCGAGTCACCGAACTTTGAATATCGTGCCAAATATTCGCCTTAAATCGCTTGAACCACTTTTTGCATTTGGTGAATCCTGATTAACACAATATAAATTCTTTCATCTTCTCGAAGTTTCGAATGTACTCGAATTTTCCGCCACGCAATATTCGAATGCAATTTGAACCAAAGTTTGAGTTAATTCCGGTTGAAACAATGAATTAATCATGAATATGTTCCAAGAAAAAGATAAGGAGGGTAAATTTTGGGGTGCGACAGTTGCCCCTATTCAATCATCTTAGACCTGGTAAGTGAGAAAGATTGACAACTTTCGAACGTTCAAGGTGGAAGAGGATTGAATACTAGAGAACCCCGAAAATTTGCCCGACGCGGGAAACCAATGCCACAACAGAAAACAGATAACATATCTTGACTACGGAGTCAAGGAACAACACTTGAAGAGAAAACTTGCTAAGCATCAACGGAATACTTTCACAAGTACTAGGAGATTTTAAGAACACTGGGGATAACCGTGTAACCGAAATGGCTTTGACAACAAATTTAGTGAAAATGCTATGAGAAGGGAAACGAACTTCTCAAGCGAAAGAGAAACAATATACTGGAAAATTTGACATGACTGAGAATTTAACAAAGAATTCTCTGAACCAAGGACTACCTGGAGACCTTAACCAAAATTGAAGAACGACACGATTGAGAACTTAACAAAGAGTTCTCTGATTGACAAGACTGAGAACTTAACAAAGAGTTCCCTGAACTAAGGACTACCTGGAGACCTTAAACAAAATTGAAATGACATGATTGGGAACTTAACAAAGAGTTCCCTGATTGACATGATTGAGAACTTAACAAAGAGTTCTCTGATTGACATGATTGAGAACTTAACAAAGAGTTCTCCGAATGACATGATTGAGAACTTAACAAAGAGTTCTCTGATTGACTGGATTGAGAACTTAACAAAGAGTTCTCTGAATAGATGGCTTAGAAAAACATCGGAATTGTTGGTGCACGAAGGTGCGAGGAGCCATGGCATGCTGAATGTCTTTGACCGTGTAACTTCCGAGTTACAAGCAGAATGAATCCAGTAGCGCACCCAAGAATACAATTCTCTGGGGATAAACATAACAATATCCAGCACACCGGCGTGATATAGATGTTTATGAAGTCGGTAAATCTTGTTTCCGCGTTTACGCGATGAGAGATCTTACTGAACATGTACGGACATGTTGAACAACTTCTGATTTGACAAGATCTTCAATTTGTATGCAGATAGCTTTACCGTTGATAGAAGAATCAGATTCAGCGCCTGTGACTGACAAACTTCTAGGGTAATGAGCTTCAATTTGCTGACATTGTATGGACAATGCGTTGCAGCAAGTAGATATGGAGATCAACGTCTGAGTCTGGAGAAAATATCTTGAGATTTGAATAAACATCCCGCCGGGTGGACATTTATTGTTGAGTAGTTGATGACTTACTGGGGAAATAAACGCACCAGAAGTTTGATGTAATTTTCTGAGAACGGCTCAGAGGAGTATATTGTGGAAGCCACTGCCAATAGTATTCGCTGAGAATATTCTTGTCTGAAAGAAATCTTTGAAAATACCAAGAATATGTTGTAGTAATCCTTTCTGAAGGAGATTCACTTGGGGAGTGAATTAAGCTTCGCTGGGGAAACTTCGTTAGAAAACCGTGTGGAAAATTCGCTGGGGATTCCGGGTTGAATAATTTTGCTGACATTAGAGTCCATCTGAAAGAGAGAACTGTCTCGCTGGGGAAGAAATATCGATTGGAGAAAACCTCAGTTGTTGAGATCCATACAAGTATATAACTTATGTTGTAGGATAGAGGATAATTCATCGTCTGAGAACTAATCCTTCAAATATTGATCCTTACGAGGATATTTACGGTTTCATTTGAAAAACCTGCAAAACAGATAGCCGAAGCTAATGCATGGGCATGATATGATATGCATGATGCGATTTTTTTTTCTAATGCAAATGATGCATGATTTTCTGATACTGTTGAGAGAAGGAAGACATCACTGGGGAATCCAATTGAACGACCTTGTTGTCATAAGAGTTCACTGGGGATGATTGATCGCTTCTCTGGGGAAGAGACTTCATTGGAGAGTTGACACTATTGTCGATTGTCTGTCGCCCGAGCGTTCTCCTGGCACTGGGGAGAAAAGCTAAATTATCATCTGAGAAAAGTCTTCTGCTTTTAATGGGGTACCTCAAAAGAAACTCTATAAAGAAGTTCTATTGACACAAGAGTTCGCTTGGGGAAACCCAATCACTCTGGAACAGATTCGATTTGAGAATCATCATCGTTGTGGACCGATCATGGCCGAGCCTTCAAACTTGTGATCGGAAGAACTAAATTTGTCATTCAAAATAGCCTTCAAATTATGATTCTGCTGAGAAGAATCACTAGCTGATCTTGGAATAACCCGAGTCCTGGCTGAGGTTTATGAATGAATGTGTTATGTAGTATATGATATGAATGCATGCATGAATATACTGGTCGATGTATTGGTTATCAAACTGAATGCCTGACGCTACTGGGGATCAATGGATAAAAGAACATGGCACAACAAGATGATTGACCAAGCTCCAAAGGTTGAATTGCCGCTGGAAGGGCTGCAATGCTGACTCTTGTAGAACGAAGAATAGCAAACTTCTGATTTGATTAGATGATGAGAGGCATGCCCCATGCGTGGGAATACAGCTGCATTATATTTTGCACTTTAGAATCTCAATATGCCCCGGTCTGGTAGACCTTCTAAAAAATCTTTCCCGAAAAGGAGTGCCCCGACATCCTGTATTCTGAAGCAATACTTTACTGATCGTCAGTATTTCAAAGGAACTGGATATTCTGATATGGGAATATCATGCCTTGATAGGAGCTTTGGAGGTGTTTCCGCATCTCAAAATAACCTCCTTAGGTTTATCAAATCTTAGAGTGGCAGACTTTGCGCAGATGGACGACATGCCCCAGGATGAACATTGGAGAGACTCCAACGTCACAAAGTAGTTTCTTCAGATGAGTCTTTTCAGCAAGTTTGCCTTAGAATGAGTCTTGGAAAGACTTCTACATCTCGAATATTTTCCTCAGATCGACTGCATCTGAATAAGGAGTTATGCGAGCATCGGGAAGACCTGCCCCAGGATAAGCTTTAGAGAGACTTTTACGTCTCGAAGTAATTGCTTCAGGCTGATTGATTCTTGAACGAACACCTGCTCCAATTAAGAGAGCTTCACCATTATGAAGTAGCTGCTTCAGATTAACAACAAGTGAGCGACTATCATGGGGGAACAAGAGCTTTTGAAGGTTTCCACGCGTCGAAGTAATTATCTCAGATTGATTGGAACTGAACGATTAGTTCGAAATGTCCCAATGCAAACAGCCTTAGAGAGACTCCCATGTCTCGAGGTAATTGCTTCAAGTTGACTGAAACATGGAATGACAGTTGTCCCAGGCTAACTGCTCTTTTGAGAAAGACTAAATCAACTGTTGATTGCTCTTTAAGGACCTGCCCTTAGATTGGCAGAAATTCGAGGAGCTAAATTTCGATTTGATTGCCCCCAAATTAACAGAATCTTGAGAAGACAACTTGTGATATGCTCAAAGGAGTCCTTAGACGTCCTGCCCCTTGATACAAATAAACTGCTAGCTCAACGGAATAATCAAGCTTCTCTTCTCTTCACTGATGTTCATTATGAGAACTTCTTCAATGTCAAACAAATGTTTTACATGTAGAAGAATGTTTGTTGTGACAATATAATGCGACATTTATGCGTCTTGAAGTTTTGTATGAAAAACATGACTTTTTGCGAGTGAAACACTTTTGGAGTGCAACACTGAAAACTTTCTTTTTTGAAAGATAAGACGAGCATATGATACCAATACAGATAGTTAGCACACACTGTAGGAGTCAGGTAAACGCGATCTCTTCGTTGGATGCTTTTGAATTAACCCATGCTTCAATTAGGACTTTTGAGGGTTGTAACGTGGCTTGGTTCACGGTTTTTTTAGAAAAAAGGATTTTTAGGCTCAAAATATTTGGTGCCCGCCCATTCTCCATGATGTCCTTCAGTCCTAAGTTCAACTATCCTGATACGAGCACTCATCTCTCGAGAGGTGTTATGATGGTTGAGGAACCGATACGAGGTTTCTTGGACACGACAATCACTCACATTTTGTCTTTTGGTATTTGACCACACAACTTGTTCTTTGTTGAGAATTTCTTTGCATTTCTGGATCTTACCTGACTTTTGCCTAAGCGACTTATTAATAAGTTTCGACTTAGCGGGCTTTTTGTCTTTTTCTATTCATCATTTTTTTGAACAAGTTGTGGATCCAAGCACAACCTTTGATTTGTTAGAAGTGATGGTGACTGTCTGAGTCCTCAGGGATTGTATGGTCATCTGTTGACCTTTCTGATGTGTGAGAGATAACCAACATGGTATCATTCTCCTTTGATGCACACTATTGATAGATGGAGGTCGACTACTGTGGTTTTGACCTTTCTCACCCTTTTGAAGGATAGCCATTGTTGTATCCTGAAATGCACACTCTCTTGGTGAGTTCTGAACGCTCGATCAGATTAACTGAACACTACCCGCCCACAGGTTAGAAAATGAGGGTTTTTTCTGAATAGAAAAGAAGCTCCTACTTCAAGGCTCGAAGGGGATTAACGAGGGTCTATCTCCCTTATAACTCCGGTGTTTGGGGATTTGAAACAAGGCCTGTACATCATTAGCAGGGTTCTACTCAAAAGCACATGACTAGAGACCTGGCGTTTTTTAATCATCGTCATCCTCCCTCCAATCTTTGCCTAGGCGAAAGGATTGGTAACGTTGGTATCGAAATGCTCGCAAATCATTTAGAGAGTGATAACGAATGGATTGCTTCAAGACAAACATATTCATTGCATTAAGATAAAAACAAACAAGTTTCTACATGCAAACAAAGTTTAAACATTTAAACAAGGTACACATGAAAATGCAGTAAAGAAATAAAAGATTGTCATTGTTGAGGAGGCCTGGGCTCCGCCTTGACTTGTTGATTTAGATGACTTTCAGTAGTCTTGGCATTCACTTGAGTACGGGGTTGCCATTCACAAACAGAATCCCTCCTCGAAGAATCAAATACTTCTGGTCAATCAGTTGTTGAACCTTGGCTTTGTAAGGATTGCAATCCTCTGTTGAGTGCCCTACCGTACCAGCATGGTATTCACATCGTGCATTATGATCATACCGTGGCGGGAATGATTTCGGTGGCTTAATGAACTTGGGAACCACCAACGAGCTTTGAACCAGATGTGGCAGGAGTTGACTGTAGGTCAATGGAATTGGATCAAGAGGAGCATTCCTTCTTTCCAAATTATTCCGAGGCAGCACAGTTTGATTTTGAGAGTTCTGACTCTGAAGTTGAGGAAGATCAGACAAAAGTTGTTGATGCAAAGACTCGAAAGATGGTAATGGAGGATAATGAGTTGGTGTTGCAACCAACTTCCCTTTGCTAGAACTTGAGATATCTTTGCTGAAGGTTACCACCTTTTCGGAAGTGAACATCTGGTCTACTTCACCACTACTCTTCAAAGTCTCAACTTCCTTTTGGCAAGCAATTGTCCCAATGAGTTTTGGAAGTTCCTCAAAATTGTTATGATTAGACCTTGCAAGCAAGATGTCTACGCTCAATCCATTCTGTTTGAAAAACAGAATCTTATAATCAATTAGCTCTTGAACTGTGCATTTGAAGGCGAAACAAAACTCAGTTTCGTGTCCTACAGAGTCAGCATGAAAAGCACATCTAGCTTTCTCATTAAACCAAGCTTTAGCAGCCCCTGGTACTGGCTTCAACTCCCTTGGTATCACAACACCACCCTGAATCAAGAAAGGCAATAGTTGTGAATATGATATCGGGATTTGCTGAATATCCTGTGGAGCATATCGGCGATAATGCGGATTAACATGCTGATTTGGATCCTTCTTCTTCGATCGGGGAGCAAGCAATTGCTGTTGTCGAGGAATCTTCGAAGGTGAAGGCCGAGGATGATACTCAGTGGGAGAATTTCGAACTGGAGAGTTTGCCACATGTGGATGTCCTTGACTCATGGAGACATCAGATGATAGAGCAGCAACCAAACTTGCGGAGATTGGTGCGGTGTTGCATTCTCTTTTCAACACAACTTGCAAGAGATCCAAGACCAGACCCATCTGACTCTTCAAGTGCTTAACTTCTGCCATCAATAGTTCCTGACCACGCTGAAGCTCGTCTATAGTCCTCTGGGACATCCTTGGAGTTCTGAACGTGCGTCGAGTAGACAGTTTGATATTTCTGGACAGAAGAAATGAAATGAGCTTTCTGAGGAAGATGAAATGCATGCATTAAAGAATGTAATGGTAATGCATGTAAGAATGCAATGTAATATAGTAGCAACGCATGTAAGAATGCAATGTGATGGTAATGCATGTAAGAATGCAATGATGGCGATGCATGTAAGAACACAATGATGATAATGCATGTAAAAATGCACTGATGGTAATGCATGTAAAAATGCAATGATGGCGATGCATGTAAGAATGCAATGTGATGCGATACATATTGATGTTATGCGCAAAATCACATGTAAAGCTAAATAGCACAAGGGTTTAAAAGGACGGTCGGGCATGGTTTCGACGTCTACCCAACAATTCCCCAAACAAGGTTGGTTCTATTGTTTTTTTTTGCTAAATGTTTCTCGGAGACTCAGATCCCCTTTTAAAAATATAATCGTCATGATGATAGTATTTTCAAAAGTATACTCCAAGAAGCGGCTCTTAAAGGGATACTCAAAAATCCTTTGAGCGGTCAGCTTGTTTTGGACATCCTAAAACTTAGAGTTATAGGCCCTTTGTCCAAGAATTATCATCCCGCACTATTGTACGGTGCAATAACTCCCTTAAAAAGACCAACTCTAAGTTGTGGTCTTCACGTCGATCCAAGGAACACGGATGTCCAATGGACCTAAGCTACTCAACCACTCTAAACTTATGTTTCCTAGAAGCCTGGGTATTGGGCTTATCTATGAACCATAACCAAACAAATGCCCCAATATCAAAATACATCAACAGGATATATCAGAAATAATAGGCAATGAATAGTAAACACACAAGCGAAGAATTAAATTAGGGTTGACTCGCTTAGTCAAAGATAATTTTAAAAACGTTCCCCAGTGGAGTCGCCAACTGAAGCGACTCGATTTTCAAAAATCTTTTAATACTCGAAAATTGTGAAATCGCCACCTAATTTTATTTGTTCTAAAAAGAACGGGGAAATATAGATAAAACCCCAAACATGCGGATAAGGCGGTCTTCGTGACCAAAAAGTGGGATCGGGAGTCGGTTATGTAAGGGGAAGGTATTAGCACCCCTTACATCCATCGTACTCGATGGGACCCTTTTAATTCTACGCATTTGTGTGTGTGCTTACAAAGTTATGGATGCTAAAAAGAAAACAGAATTTGTTTCTTATTATTTTGAGTTTGACACGGTTTTGGAACCGTGTGCCTACATATTCCCTCGTGCAATGGGAAAGTCAAAACACTGTAGTTCCTCTTAAAAAGGCTTTAATTGGTTGTATTGATTTTATCTGAAAAAATCGTGCGTTTAGACGTTTCAAATGCTTTGAACTAGGACTTGTTTTGTTTGTTTGAAAAGCTTAAGTCCTCGCTCGTATTTGAAACGACTATTGCACACTCTTTATCCGAAAAGAGTTTAATGATCGCGTATGAGCGATAAAAGAATTTGAGTGAGTTGAATTGTTTTTAGATGGATGAAAAAGTACTGAACAACGAGGCTAGCGTCTCACGATTCAAGTACTAGAAACCCAAGAAACGAATGTTCGCCAGAGTCGTCTATCACCCAAAAAAGATTTTCTTATGAAAGAGTGAGGTGAAACGAATTTCACGTTGTTTAGAGGTCTTTAAGCAATCGACCTAGCATCCGACGACTTAAAGACTTAAAGTTCAATTAGGACAAGTTTTTAAGCAACTGGTCTAGCGTCCAATGACTTATAAACTTGTATTTGATTATGAAAAGGAACTTTTGAAAAGACACTCGACATTGGATCGAGGTTTGGAATTGTAATTATGAAAGTGTTTTAGATGGAATTCGGTAACGGACCGGAAGAGAAAGAATGATTCGGGTTAGGATTAACTAAAGCAACAAGGGCTTTAATTAACCTCGTGAGGATGGCCCTGCCCATCCTCAACTATGAAACCCTTTAAGAAATCGGCCTATGAGCCAAGAGGTTTTCTTTTTAAGAAAAAGAAGTGAAACAAATCTCATGTTAATTAGAAGTCTTTAAGCAACCGACCTAGCGTTCGGCGACTTAAAGACCAAGAATTCATTTGGGACAAGTTTTTAAGCAATTGGTCTAGCGTCCAACGACTTAAGAACTTGTATTTATTATGAAAAAGGTTTTGAAAATGCACTCGACGTTGGATCGAGGTTTGAAATTGAATCGCGAAGGTAATCTGATACGCGTGCTGAGATGAAATGGAAGGGGGTTATGGTTAATCAAGTATATGGACTCAATTAACCTTGTGAGGATAGGTGCTCCTATCCCCAACCATGAGACCCTGGTGCATGGTAATTGGTATATAGACCAATGTTTTTCGGGTTATGATCGATTAAAGCAACAAGGGCTTTAACCAATCTCGTAAGGATGGCCATGCCCATCCCTAACCATGAGACCCTTTAAGAAATCGGCATATGAGCCAATCAAGATGAAATCGAGTTGATTTTAATTTCCGTTGTGTGCAAAGTGTACTATGGTGAATAATTGCTGAATGAATAAGTAAACAGACAAAATACCATACAATACAATCGGAAATTTAAATAATTATTAGAGATGATTTTTTCTATTTGATGAAAAATCGGCTAATAGTTAATCGATAAATCATCAAACAAAAACTATCAGATCCAACAATTATTTATTACATCGCAACAAGAATATTATTTACGAAATAATTAATTGAAATAGAATAAGTTCAGAAATAGCCTGATTGTCGTGGTTCTGGACGTTGCGAAGAGAAATCCATCTGATCTTTGAATACTCCGCAAAATTCATCGTATTGCCGGCGATTTGGGTGCGTCGGATCTTTCTTCTTCGAAATGCCCCAATAGTCCAAAACAGCAATATTACACCACATATATATTATAGCTAATATTAACATTTTTGTTTAAAAATAAAATTTATTTAAGAATAACAAAATAAAATAATAATACATGCATAAAAAACAGATTTTTATTATATATAAAAAACAAGGTGGTGACACTTGTCACCACCAGATTTTAAAAAAAAGAAATTGTGATAGAAAAGATGTATTTTATGAAATATTTAGATAATATAGTTTTTAATTAGTAAAAATTATAAAAGAAAAAAGAAATAAGTTATAATTAAAAAGTTAATAATAAAAAAGAATTAACTAGAAAGAAAAATGGAAAAGAAAAGAAATGAATAACAAAACGGGTAAAAACCCAGAAGACTCCTCTCCACTCTTTCTCACGATTCATGTTCCTGGGTTCTCTTCCCTCTCTACCTCGCCGGAACCCTCAGTTCCCCCCTCACCGCGACCGCGATTCTGTCCCTCTCACCTTCGCACGGCCGCGATTCTGTTCTCTCCTCTCTCACCGTGCGATTCGCGATCTTGGGTTTCTCATTCTCACAGCGTCGCGATTCTCGCCGATTTCCCTTTCCCCGTTTGCATGTTTTGATTCCGATGGTTTGATTTTTGATTCGATTGTTTTCTGATATGGTTTTCTGTGTTTGCTTTTGCTTTGTTTGACACAGGTTTGTTATGAACGATTGTTGGATGGGAAACTGAAAGGGGTTTGGAAACCTAGGTTCTGGATCGTGATTCCGGCGATGATGGCGAACTCTGAGCCTTGGAGACACGACGGCAACGGAGGTTTGCTTCTCCTTTCATTCCGGGTGAGACCGTTCTTGTACCTTTCCTCTTCTTCTTTCTCTAAATTTCAGAATGCATGATTTCTGAGAAACGATTTCTGAAGGCGTTAGGTTAGGGGAAATGATGATGATTGTAGTATGTTTACATTTTTGTTGTTCTTGTTGGCTTATGTTGGTCGCTATGCTGCTGGGTTTTTCGGTTTTCGTTTTTGTTCTGATATTGGGTGGTCTGTGAACTTTCTGGGCTTTTTCCTTTCTCTTTTGCTGGCTGTGGGTTTTTTTGTGATAAGAACGGATACTACTCTTTGATTTCTGGTTTGGAAAGATGAATTGAACAGATATTAACTCTTGGTTTTCTTTCTGGTCAGCACTGATACTCTGTGAACTGTCTCTCTATCTTTTTTGGTTAGCTTTTGGTTATGTAGAACAGATCTCCTTGATCTTGGCCAGTCCCTGCTTTTTTCCAGTTGCTTATAATGTTAGTTTTTCACCATGCCCTGCTCTACTCTTGTCCCTTGACTTTGATTGCTTGTCTTAGTTGCCTAAACCCATGCTGTCAGTGATGATTTTCTGAGCTTGTTGACTCTATTAGCTTATGGCCATGCTTTTGCTTCTTAATTCTGAGTTTTACCATGCTTTTCCTCTGATTTCTCAACTGTCCCTATTGGATAACCCATACACTGCTGCTGTTGCCTTTTGTTATACCTGTTGGAATATTAAGCTGATGATTTACTTGCTGCCTTGTTGGGATTTATATCGCTGCCGGAACCTTTAAGCGTCGCTTCATATGCTTATCCGTGAACCGGGCTAGCCCGTGATTTGCGAGTAAGTATTCTTCGCCGATGATTAATCTCCAAGATTATGAGGCTTTAACAATAAAACCTGATTCCCGCCTAACCGCCTAATGATGAGTCCTTGACCAAAACATAATATTTTTGATACTTTCTCGCATTGTTTCGTTTATGTTTATGCTTCTAACTCGATTTCTTTTCTCTTGTTTCATGTGACGGTAACTGGTGGAGCGGATGGTACGGCATGGAGATGAAGAGGAACAGCTATTCATGAAGAAAAATTCGGAGGACGACAAAATGTTCGAAACAACCGGAGATCGTAGCATTAATTTAGGAAACTTTAGAAACTTGTAGAATTTAGGATTGCTTGTAGAACCTTGCAAACTGAACATACTTGTAACAATTCCTTTCTTGTAATTTTCATGACACAAAACTTGCCGAAAATAGTTGTAGGACTTGAAACACTTATGAATTTGTAACAAAACTTGTAGTTCGGAATTGATATTAATGTAAACATTTGAGTTTGAATAGATATGGAGTAATTCTAATATTGTTGTAACAAATCTTGAATTATTTTTGAATTGAGTGCTTGCAAATGTCGTACTTTATATAGTTCGCCACATTGAATTAATTTGAACTAAATATTCGCACTTTTCCTTTGTGTCCATCGTGTAACATAACCGTTCCAAACTTGTAGGAATCTTTGAATGAATTTGTAACATATTTTAGAATACTCGAATAAAATTCGCATTGGAATGGTGTTCAAGATTCAACTTGCCAATGTTGGTACGAACTTAGGACTTAGACTCCGAACTTATCTTGAACATTTGAATTGCCGTTAAGATGTTAACAACAAAAGACTAATGGTGCTGTCTTGTATTGAATTCAAAATTCCTTTGAAACCAAACTTAACCGCCTTGTCGACTTAAAGTATAACAACAATTCTCGGCTCGAAATCTTCGAATTTCCTTTTGGGCTTGAGAAGTTCAACTTTGTAAATTAGATTTTGGGGTGGACTTGCATCAGTCACATTCCTTGCAACTTGTAACTGATATAGGACTTAGATGTACCAAAAATGGCCTAAAATTCAGATACTTGCGTTAGACCAAAACCTTCAAACAAGCTTAAAAGAAAATCCGAAAAAAGGAATAATTGAAACCATGAGACCATGAATTCCACAAAAACCTCAAAACCATGAATTTGGACAAATTAACTCGTTTCGAGTCGTTTGAATCAGTCTTGACCCTTGAATGAATTTCGATAAAAAATCCAAAACGAGGTACTTGAAACGGTAATAATGTCGTATTCCAAGAAATAAGAGTTCTAAGAATTTCAGCAAATCCTAGCATTATTCACTCGAGTCACCGAACTTTGAATATCGTGCCAAATATTCGCCTTAAATCTCTTGAACCACTTTTTGCATTTGGTGAATCCTGATTAACACAATATAAATTCTTTCATCTTCTCGAAGTTTCGAATGAACTCGAATTTTCCGCCACGCAATATTCGAATGCAATTTGAACCAAAGTTTGAGTTAATTCCGGTTGAAACAATGAATTAATCATGAATATGTTCCAAGAAAAAGATAAGGAGGGTAAATTTTGGGGTGCGACAATAGGGATCAAAAACCACCCCAAAACCATGACCTAGAAATCTGTTTTGAAAAGTATTTATAAAACAAAATCCCGCAGACCGCGCTAAGCGCGCTAGCCGCGCTAAGCGCGACTTACTTTATTACTCCTTACAGCCTTACCGCGCTAAGTGCGCTCAAAACCGCGCTAAGCGCGAAAGTTGCTGTTTTTCATCCCAAAAATGCATCTTCGGAGCCGTGTCTTCGACACTTTATTCCTCCATGCTCCAAATATGCAACAAATACCTACAAAAATAGATACAAAAACGAAAAACAAGGAATTAAAGAATCACGAATCAACAAGTTTTTAAAACGAAAAACAAATGTATGGTTCAAACGAAAAATGTACACGACAAATACAAACTTACCACTATACTACAACAATAACATATAAACGAAAAAAAATCCTAAGTACAAAAATCATGCAAAACATTCTAAAACAAAACAAGCTCAATCATGAATCACACCTAGCAAAAATTCCTCGGTAGATGAAGAACACACAAAGGCGGGGATAAAAAACACTCCTCCACAATCTTGCAAACAATAGACTAAATTATGCATTCATCCAAAAACATATTGAAAATACAAATGCAAGAATCACAAGGGCTTTTCAAGGTTGTAATGTGGTTTGGTTAACAAACAAGTGATAAGTCCTAAAGCTAATCAAAACAAAAACTTGCCTAAACCTAAGGGAGTGATCAACTCACAAAGTTCCAAACAATATAATTTCAATCAAACTTATTCTTCATCACATATTTCACACCAAACACACCTCACTTATTAACATAACATTATTCCTACTATTTTTATTTTTTTTTTCAAAGCTTTTCTCTTTTTTCTTTCTTTTTCTAATCTTTCTTTTTCACTTTTTTTTTTCATTTCTTTTTCTTTTCTAAACCTCATATCAATCACAACATAAGCACATAAAGATTTCTCTCCCCAACTTGAATTCAGCCAACATCATTACGTGAATACTCCCTACTTTCTAAGGCAAGGTAAAAATTCATACAACAACATATAGTTGAGGATTCAAGAAACAAAGAAATCAACATTCATACAAAAAAAGCGAATTCAACACTCATTGACAAGCATCAAGTTCAAATAAAAATGGATGTTGATAAAAGTTCAAAGGGGCTAACAAAGGATCACACACTCACAAGGTGAATTGAATATTTGGCCAAGGTAGTTATGCTCAAAATCAAACAAAATGCCTTTATCATTTTCTTGCAATCATACAATCAATACAAAACTAAAGATTAAGCATAATAAAATCTAGTTAAAACAAGAATGTGGACTCTCAACATATGTAAACAATGGAAAGCTGCCTCACATTTATGGTTAAAAATGGTACTAAAGTGATTCAATTCAGGAGCAAGTAATGCAAAAAGAATGAATAGCATGGTAATTATACAAATGATAAATTTCCTAAACATGTTATGCTATAGAAAGCGATAAGCAGTACGGCGTGTACCAATTTTGAAACTATCATTACCATACATCCGCGAGTTGAAACGATCAAACTCGGAAAATCACCTCAAAAGTCTTCAAGTTACCGAACCAAAATTTGAGTCCAAACAACAACAAAAGAATTAGAAAAACAATACTAATTTTATTCAACACAAAAAGCCTTGGTGAAAGTGGAAAAAAGGAAAACCAAGTGAAATTTTAAAAGAATTCATTGGCCCTGCATAGCAGAGCGCGCTATGCAACAGGTACAACTGCTATGCAAACTCCACTTACACACCTATACAATCTCATTTACACATATAAACAATATTTACAATACATACACACTTCCACAAGCTAAAACACTACAAACTTGTGGAAAATAACAAATTGACATAACAAAACAAAAGCAAATAACAATACACACAATTAGTGAAGAGGAATTAACAAGTTGAAAAGTGAAAAATTGAAATTAAGAGCAAGTCCTATTTCAACTTGTCAAAACACAAGTCACCACACACATAAACAACACAAACAAGCATGCTTGTTTTACGTCGTAAGCTCAACGCCTTTATTGTGCGAGCACTAGTAACCTCCTCTCGTCATGCCATGGTATTGCCACACCGCGCAAACCTAAAGAAAGTGTCCTAAAAACCACACAATAAACGTTAAAAATACTAGACAACTTACAAAAATATTTGAAAACAAGGAAAAACACACATATGTACAAGTATGGAAAGTAAACACACAACATGCACATGTAACATATACAAGTTCATATACAAAACCTATACAAAATTTACATTAATTACAAAACTCAAAAACAACGGAATTATCGCAATACAGAAACAATAAAACCAATCCCCGGCAACGGCGCCATTTTGTTGAAGTGGTAAAGCGACAAGCATAGAGTTGGTATTTGAAGCAACTCGATTTTCAAAAATCTTTTAATTCTCGAAAACTAGTGAAATCGGCACCTAATTTTATTTGTTCTAAAAAGAACGGGAAAATATAGATAAAACCCCATACATGCGGATATAAGGCGGTCTACGTGACCAAAAATGTGGGATCGGGAGTCGGTTATGTAAGGGGAAGGTATTAACACCCCTTACATCCATCGTACTCGATGGGACCCATTTAATTCTACGCGTTTGTGTGTGTGTTTATTGCTAAGTTATGAATACCAAAAGAAAAAGAATTTGTTTATTATTATTTTGAGTTTGGCACGGTTTCGGAACCGTGTGCCTACGTATTCCCTTGTGCAATGGGAAATTCAAAACTCCGTAGTTCCTCTCAAAAAGGTTTTAAGTTTGTTGTATTGATTTTATAAGAAAAATCGTGCATTTAGACATTTCAAATGTTTGAACTTGGACTTGTTTAGTTTACTTGAAAAGCTTTAAGTCCATGTTCGTATTTGAAATAGCTATTGCACACTCTTTGTCGGAAAAGAGTTTGATGATCGTATGTGAGCGATAAAAGAGTTTGAGTGAGTTGAATTGTTTTTTAAGTGGATGAAAAAGTACCGAACAACAAGACTAACGTCTTACGATTCAAATACTAGAAACCCGAGGAACTAATGTTCGAACGAGTCGTTAATCACCCAAAAAGGTTTTCTTGAGAAAAAGTGAAGTGAAACGAGTTTCACGTTATTTAGAATCTTTAAGCAACTGTCTAGCATCCAACGACTTAAAGACTAAAAGTTTATTTGGGGACAAGTTTTTTAGCAATTGGTCTAGCGTCCAACGACTAAAAAAAACTTGTACTTTATTATGAAAAAGGTTTTGAAAATGCACTCGACGTTGGATCGAGGTTTGAAATTTTGTTATGAAAGTGTTTTTTGAGATACGTGTTTAGATGAAGTATGGAGTCGGGTTATGATTAATCAAGTATATGGACTTGATTAACCTCGTGAGGATAGGTGCTCCTATCCCCAACCATGAGACCCTGGTGCATGGTGATTGGTATATAGACCAATGTTATTTTCGGGTTATGATTGATTAAAGCAACAAGGGCTTTAATCAACCTCGTGAGGATGACCATGCCCATCCCCAACTATGAGACCCTTTAGGAAATTGGCATATGAGTCAATCAGGATGGAATCGAATTGATTTTAATTTTAATTGTATGCAAAGTGTACAATGGTGAATAAATGCGGAACAAACAGATAATCATCACACAATACAATCAGAAACTTAAATAATTATTAGAAACGATTTTTCCTATTTGATAAGAAATCGACTAATAGTTTAATCGATAATTTATCAAATAAGAACTATCCGAACTAATTATTACTTAGTACATCGCACAAAAATATTATTTACGTAAAAATAAATTAATTGAAAAAAGATAAGAGTTTAGAAATAGCCTGTATGAAGCGAGCCTAGGCGATGGGAAAAGAAAACCAGAGGTAATACTCTTGAGCCCAAATAAAGGGCCCAATGAGCCTTCAAAAAACTTCGTATGGAACATCGTGGATCAGAAAAACCGAGCCTTGAGGCCCACGGCAACGATGATAGCACAGGTACATTGCGAGGATAATATAGAGAAAAAGAAAAAAAATGCTAAAAATTTCTTATTAAGCAAAAAGTGTCTAACTAACATTATTATTAATATTTTTATATTTTTAGAAGTATGCTAATTATTTTACTAGTTGAGAAAATAATAATAATAATTCGAAAAAAAATAATAATAGTTAGTAATAATAATAATAGTAATAATAATTATTAAGTTATAATAATAATAATAGTAATTAAAAATAATAATAATAGTTAGTAAAAATGAAAAATAAATAATAGTTATTATTAAGAAAATAAATAATAGTTAGTAAAAATGAAAAATAAATAATAGTTATTATTAAGAAAATAAATAATAGTTATTATTAAGTTATAACAACTAATCCTAATTTTTAAACAAACAACAAAGAAAAAACAGTAAAACGAAGACACTCAAATGGATTTTCACGATAACCATCCGTTCTCTCTTCTCATGCGATACTCAACTGTCCTTCCCAGAAATCCCAAATCGCTATCCCAGAAATTCTCAATCGTTATCCCAAAAATTCGTCTCTCTCACTCGAATCCTTGATGGGAATCCTCACTCAATGATTTCGAACGGAAAACCCCCTGGTTATTTCTCTCAATCGCTCTCTGAGGGAAACCCTAACTCTACCGATTCTGGGTTCTATTCGACCTATTTCTTACATTTTCTTGGGATTAACTTGTTTTCTGATATCGAATGCCATGAACTTTTGCAGATCCACACCTGATTTTGGCTGAAACTGGGAAGGCAATCGGAACCTCGACGCTGGATTCGGGTGAGATCGTTCTGGAATTCTCTCTTCTCTATGTATATAAGAACTAGTTTCTGAAACCAAATTATTTCTGAAGGGTTGTGTTGGGAAAATGATGAATGGGGTTGGATTTCTTTGATTGTTCTGTGTTGTTTGTGATGCTACGTTTTCTGGGTTTTGGTCAAGAACAGATGGTATTCTTGGTTTTTGGATTGGGGTCTTTTATGGTTTTTGAAAGAACAGATACTATATCTTTTTGTTTTCTGTTTTTTGAACTGGTATCCTTTGGTTTGGGTAGTAAGAACAGATGCTATCCCTTTTGATTTTGGCTTGGATCCCTTTAAAGTTGTAGAACGGATACTCACTTTTTTGAACTATTATATCAGGTATTTTGTCTGCTGGTTTTTGGTTTTAACCGATCTATCTCTTGAGTTTTTTGTTGATTGGTATTTTGTAAACATATATCTTGCTTCTTTGTTAGCTATCTCTCCACAGATTATGCTTTATGCTTGCCCCTTTGGTTATCCTTGAACAAATACTATGCCATTTCCTTCATTGATTTCTGACCTCCTTGTTCTCATTGAAAGGGTTGTGAGTTGCTTATATGGAAACTTCTCTGTTATGTTGCTATCTGTCTTTTTTTTTACCCTTGGTAAAAACTTCCTTGGAACTAACCATTGGGAACTTTCTGCTATTGTCCCTTTGGCTTTCTGCTTCTGCTCTGTTTTTTATAACCAGATTTGGGATTAATATCCTGCTCTTGGATACCAGCCTACTATGCTGTCTATTGTTGCCATTTTGAATCTATGTTCTGCTATTGTGTTGCTTGCAATTAGACTCACTTTTCCTCTTCAGTATAAGCTGCCTGCTGTATTATAAAACTGACCCTTGGCATTTTTGTGTTTCCTATTTGGCTCTTTGTTTGGTAAAACAATTACATTATGGGGTAAAATGTTGTTTCTGTTTGCTGATATGTTGAGTTTACATTTGAATAAAACTGATTTTTGGAACTATTTGCCAAGCTATTGGGCTATTGGGCTGACTTTATTTAGGAAAAATGATGTTTCTGATTTCCATTTTATACCTCCTTTCTGAACCAACAACGGAAGTTGTTGTGATTTGCAATGGAGGTAACGGTAACGGCCGATGAAGGAACTTCAGTTCGGAGGCTTTGTCAGTTGAAACAATTGACCTTTAATCCTGATTCCTTAACACAACCCTCGTGATGAGTCCGAAAAAACATAATTCTTTTGGTTTTCATATGCAATTTGTTTCGTTTTGTAACTGCTAATTGATGTTCCTTTTTTTGTTTCAGGAATGGCGACAAACGGTCAAACGGCATGGCGATGAAGATGAAGAGACAAATTCGGAGGAAACACCAATTAGCTCGGACAAATTCGGAAGCTTGTAGTATTAGGATAAGATTAGGAATTCCTTTGTACTTGTAAAAAAAAATTAGAACACTTTGTAATACCGAACAAAAGTTCCAAATTTAATTTACAATTCCAAATCTTCTTGCAAAATTTAAAACTTAAAATATTTTGTGATATCAACTTGATATAAAAAAATATTCAAATTCAATTTACAATTCCGATTTCTTCTTGTTATGAACGAAATTCTTTGTAACGTTTTCCCGCCATAAACAAAATCGATATCCAAGAACATATCCTTCATTGGGCTTAAATTCCACAAAACACGAAGTATTCTTTTTTTAAAAAATTAAAATACAAGAAAATAAATGATTATTATATTTCTTGAATTAAAATTCCAAAAAAGAACGAATAAATTCTTTCGGGCAAATAATTCCCAAACAGATCTTTTTGAACTAAATAGCCCAAAGCCTCTTGAAGGACATCTCGAACCAAAAATCAAATCTTTTCTTCGAAACCAAGGAATGTGTCATACCCCAAAATTTTCCCTCCTACTTCTCAATACATTTCATACATCCATACTCAAAGATTCCTCAAGGGTTGATCAGACAAACCCTCTCCTAGACAATCAACCCAAACTAGGGTTTGGCAATTCTCAGATCAAGATGGAATTCCAACACTTCCAAAGATTGTCATGCCTCCTCATATGCTTCAAAGATACTCCATGTCAAGTTTCAAGCCTCACAAGTCAAGTTTCCTCAGACAATTGCTCAGATGGTTGAAAATTAGTTGTATTGGACAAAAAATCAATTGTGGTCAACATACAGTCAAACTTCCTGATTTTTGGTCAACATACTCATTTTGAAGTTACATTCATCATTTGATCAAGGGTTGATCATGATTCATCAAGAAAACTCAAGATTTGCTCAAAAGTCAAACTTTCCAAATTAGGGGTTTTTAGTAAAAAGTCAACTGAACTTTGACTGAGCATAACTTCTTCATACTTTCTCAGAAATTTTTCCACCACCTCTCATTTTGAAGGAAATTCAATTCTCTACAACTTCATGTCTCACAAGAATGTTCAAAAATGCTTCATTTGGAAGGTATGGATCAAAACATTACAGGTCCTTTTCAAAGTCAACAAAAAGTCAACATTTTGTTTTGAAGATTTATTGAGCATGGAAACTCCAATTGAGATTAAACCAAAGAGTTTGGTTAGATGACACTTATAGCTTTCTAAAAAGTCCAAGAACACTCAAAAATGTGGAAAATTGAGCAAAATACACCTTACAGAAGTTGGGCATTTTTGAACAATTGCACAAAAGGAGATATTTGTCAAAATCCAATTTTTTCCAAATGAGCCTATAATTTTATGATCCAAACTTGATCATAATATTATTTGTGACCTATTGATGCCTTGCCATGACCACATTCTATTTTATTGATTAATTTTTGAATTTAAAACTATTTAATTCAAATTTAAATTATATAAAATATGAAAATAAGATATATTTTCAAAAGGAGTGGATTTTTATCAAACTTGAGGTCCAAGATAGCCCATGATACTTGCCAATTTCGTGATAGCTTGCACATGGAAGAGAAAATCAAATTTTCTCCAAAATTTGATTTTATTTGAAAGGAATTTATTGCACATTCAATATCCAATCTTTTTTCCTTCTTTTTGCTCCAGCATTACACTCTATAAATACCTAGTACATTGCCAAGAACAAGGGACGAAACCCTAGCCCCAACAACAACCCTTATTTTGCCAAATTTTTTCTCAAAATTGTCAAAATCGTGTTTCAAGTTCCAGCCGCTTTCAGCCATCCAAAACCATTCCATTGTGTTCCTAAGGTTCCATGGATGAGATTTAGGCCATCGTTGCATAGCTTGAACGTCAGAAAATCAATTTGCCATGTTTAGGGTTCTTGAACTGATGAGCTTCGAACCGGTAGTTAGAGGCATTTTCAATCGAAACTAACACCACCATTGAACTCGCAGCCCTCGATTTAGGGGGGTAGGGTACCTCTTGCCTCTTTATTCTGCGTATTTTTCAGGTTTGGAGATTTGAGTGATCGGAGAAGACGACCGGAGCTAGGGCTCCGGCGTCGTTGACTTGCTCTGACCGGCGAAGGCTGGCGTGGCGCGATGGAGAGCCCTGATTCGTTCTTTCGTTCCACCTGGGGTCCACACGGCTGACTGTGTTTGAATTCAAATATCTTGACACGCGTACGTTTATAAACCATTGGTTTCAAAATTCAAACACCAAATGCACAATGGCGTAGTGGTTAAGGCGTTGGCATGTAGAGGATGCTCTCCAAGGTCTCCAGTTCGATCCCTGGCAAGACCAATCCTTTTTTCCCTTTTGCAAACTAACATATTTTCTTATATTTTTCTATTTTCCTTTTTTTCTTTAATATTTTCCATGCATTTTAATTTATCTTTAATAATTTTTATCATGCATTTGAAAAACACCAAAAATATTTATTTTTTGCATAATCATCAGAAAAATGTTTATTTAATTTTTAAAATTAAAATTATTATTTTTGCATGCATATTTAATTTAATTGCTAATTAATCATTTAAATGGCTTTTAATTGTTTTTAAATTATCAAATCAACTCCAAAAATTCCAAATAAATTATTTTATCATATTAATGTTATTATTAGCACAAAAAACGTTTTCTCATTCAAAAATACTTATTTTTACTAACATTTTCCTCTTATGCAATTTTCTTCCATTTCCCGATTTTGCATCTGTTCACAGGTTATACCGTTTCGGACGATTTTTATCGCTTTTCTTTTCAAATTATGTAATTACCTATGGGATGTAATAGTTTAATTAGGACTTTTATTTTCCGCACTTTCAATTATGTATCTTCCCCAAAGCCATGTAATAGCGTAGGATTTATCTTTCCGCATTTTATATTTCCGCAATTTACTTTCCGCACCTTATAAACTGTTAGTAATTAGGCGTGTATGGCAAGATAAAAATTGGACATAGATCATTCATAACTCCAAGATAAAATATCTGAATTTGACACACTCTCATCACACATGCACCCCTTAGGGTAATTCTCTCTCGTTGCCTTTACGATTAAATGGTCATGTCCCTCGAACGTAAAGGTATTCTAGCACCGTTGCCTTCAAAAAAAATCATCATAGTCCGTTCGATACAAAGATCATAGACCCACGATGTCGCCTACGAATACATGATCTTGACCCTCGATTGTCGCCTACGAAAAATGATGATAGTCCCTTCGAATGTGCTAGGATACTTCCTACAAGTTGCCTTCTATGACCATCCGATGTTCCTTCGAATGTCCCTTCTACATCCAACGAATGGAGTTACCTACCAACTAATATTGTGGATAGCGCTATTCTAAAGGAACGTAAAATAATACAAAAACGACCATTCTGAGTAGGTAATAAGACTTTTAGTTGCTTGCTCTATCAAAATACTTTTCATACCACACACTTTTGTCAAAGTTCAAATTCTTTTCAAAAACGAAACATTTCCGAACACTTTGTATACATTCCTACATGAATCATTACAAAGTCAAAGCGAAATGCCTTTTCAAAACATTTTTGTCAAACACACAGAAAACAATTTTTAAAGTGATCTAAGAGCAACTAAGAGCCTGTAGATAACTACAAATGAAAAGGGGTGCTAATACCTTCCCTTTTCATAACCTTCTCCCTTACTCAGAATCTAACGAAGGTCTTTTACGTACTTTTACCTTCCTTTAATTGGATAAAAGAAAAGTCGGTGGCGACTCTTGCTATCCGCACATTTGCGATACAAAAATCTCAAAGTCAGTTCACCGTATTACAGAACTGGCGACTCTGCCGGGGAGACACCCTAAAGAGAGAATGCCTTAGGGATTTCTAGATCATTTTACTGCTTCCTGTTTGACTTGTATGCTTTACTTTTAAGGGTTGCTTGGGTATTATATCTGTGGGGGATCCTACACCCGGATCCGGGTTTCCTTTTAGGTAAGTAGCAATAAATCGTCGCAACCGTTAGGCGTATACCGAAACGGTCAACATGGTAGCTACGTTAGTGTGACACTTTGGATGTCCTGATACTCTTCATTTCCAAGTTGAGGATAGTATTTGGCTTCTGCGTGGTGTCATCAAGCACTAACTAAACTTTTAGAACCTTAATTGACCCATCTTGGCCATTAGAAGGTAGTGAGATGGCGGCTTTGAGTCTGAACTAAGATTGGTTGATACTCGATGCTACGCTCATTGAGATCAGACTTTTGGGATATTTTCGGCCGACCACTTGGTAGTCGTATTGAAATAAACGCCTACGAGAAAGATCGATGGTGTGAGATTCCTAGAACCCGGTTACTATTATAGGACAGGATGAACCAACTCAAAATTTTGGTGGGGTAATCACCTATACCTCATGCAAGCCTTAAACCTAGGCTCATTGTGTGAATTGTTTGTGTGTGCTAAACATGACATCATGACATCATTGCATTGCATATCATTTCTAACTATTTCAAGGACCTAGGGATTTATCTTTGCTCTGTTTTGTGGGGGATTATGGCTTCTAGAAAGACTATCCGAATCAACTTCATGGGTATACCTTCTCAACTCAAAGAATTGGTTTCAGAGATTCCCGACCATGCTCAGTTCATCAAAAGACACAGTTATCTAATTGACTTGGTTATCTCCGATTTTGAAGAGGATATGATGCATGTCCTATTCCAGTTCTTTGATCCGAAACACCATTGCTTTACATTCCCAGATTATCAGTTGGTTCCTACCTTGGAAGAGTTCTCCAAGCTACTTGGGGTACCTATTCTTGACCAAATACCATTCACCGGTCTAAAAAAGGTTCCTAGGTACGAAGACATCGCATCAGCCTTACACCTAAAGCACTCAGACATTGAAGCCAATTGGGAAACAAGAAGCGGAGTTAAGGGTTTACTTGCCAAGTTCTTAATTAAGAAAGCCCGAGAATTCCTCAAAGTTATGAGTTTCCATGCATTCGAAGACATTGTGGCCTTGCTAATCTATGGTTTGGTTCTATTCCCTAACTCGGATCAATTCATAGATATCAACACCATCAAGTTGTTTCTTACCCGTAATCCAGTGCCTACTTTACTTGGAGATATCCTACATTCTCTCCACACTCGTACTACTAAGAGACAAGAAACTCTCATGTGTTGCATACCGTTACTTTCCAGGTGGTTTATTTCGCACCTTCCTCCATCAGTTTTGAAGAATGAACAAAGGATGAAGTGGTCTCAAAGACTAATGTCACTCTCTCATTCAGATATTCGTTGGTGTCTTTTCTCTCAAAAGGACTTCACATTCATTGAATGTTGTGGAGAATTCCCTAATGTACCACTCCTTCGTATAAGGGGAGGTATCACTTACAACCTTTCTCTAGCTCTACGTCAGTTTGGTTTTGCTCGAAGAGATGGTCCTCATGATATGCTTCTCCAAGATATTGTGTTCGACTACAATCACGATCTCCAGAATTACCGATGAAGGTTCATACACGCTTGGGGCATGGTAAAGAAGACCGATACCAAGACTTTGGGGCACCAAAACTCCATTCCTTGGGAACCTTACCTCAAATGGGTGAGAGCTCGAGCTCAAAACTTCATGATGCCATTCACGCCTGTTGTACCAGTAATTATGGAACCTGTTGCTATAGGTGACGTACCTATTCGATTCTCCATCGACATGCCTCACGATTTTGAAGACTTGAAGAGATCCTGGATTCAGCTTAAAGAAGAAAGGGATATGTTTGAAGCTCAGTGCTATGCAATTGAGAAGAAAGTGCTAGAGTTGACCAAGCTACTTCACGAGGAGCGAAGCATCAACGCCTACCTCAGTTCATCAAAAGTCAAACTTTCCAAATTAGGGGTTTTCAGTAAAAAGTCAACTGAACTTTGAGTGAGCATAACTTCTTCATACTTTCTCAGAAAGTTTTCCACCACCTCTCATTTTGAAGGAAATTCAATTCTCTACAACTTCATGTCTCACAAGAATGTTAAAAAATGCTTCATTTGGAAGGTATGGATCAAAACATTACAGGTCCTTTTCAAAGTCAACAAAAAGTCAACATTTTGTTTTGAAGATTTATTGAGCATGGAAACTTCAATTGAGATGAAACCAAAGAGGTTGGTTAGAGGACACTTAGAGCTTTCTAAAAAGTCCAAGAACACTCAAAAATGTGGAAAATTGAGCAAAATACACCTTACAGAAGTTGGGCATTTTTGAACAATTGCACAAAAGGAGATATTTGTCAAAATCCAATTTTTTCGAAATGGGCCTATAATTTTATGATCCAAACTTGATCATAATATTATTTGTGACCTATTGATGCCTTGCCATGACCACATTCTATTCTATTGATTTATTTTTGAATTTAAAACTATTTAATTCAAATTTAAATTATATAAAATATGAAAATAAGATATATTTTCAAAAGGAGTGGATTTTTATCAAACTTGAGGTCCAAGATAACCCATGATACTTGCCAATTTCGTGATAGCTTGCACATGGAAGAGAAAATCAAATTTTCTCTAAAATTTGATTTTATTTGAAAGGAATTTATTGCACATTCAATATCCAATCTTTTTTCCTTCTTTTTGCTCCAGCATTACACTCTATAAATACCTAGTACATTGCCAAGAACAAGGGACGAAACCCTAGCCCCAACAACAACCCTTATTTTGCCAAATTTTTTCTCAAAATTGTCAAAATCGTGTTTCAAGTTCCAGCCGCTTTCAGCCATCCAAAACCATTCCATTGTGTTCCTAAGGTTCCATGGATGAGATTTAGGCCATCGTTGCATAGCTTGAACGTCAGAAAATCAATTTGCCATGTTTAGGGTTCTTGAACTGATGAGCTTCGAACCGGTAGTTAGAGGCATTTTCAATCGAAACTAACACCACCATTGAACTCGCAGCCCTCGATTTAGGGGGGTAGGGTACCTCTTGCCTCTTTATTCTGCGTATTTTTCAGGTTTGGAGATTTGAGTGATCGGAGAAGACGACCGGAGCTAGGGCTCCGGCGTCGTTGACTTGCTCTGACCGGCGAAGGCTGGTGTGGCGCGATGGAGAGCCCTGATTCGTTCTTTCGTTCCACCTGGGGTCCACACGGCTGACTGTGTTTGAATTCAAATATCTTGACACGCGTACGTTTATAAACCATTGGTTTCAAAATTCAAACACCAAATGCACAATGGCGTAGTGGTTAAGGCGTTGGCATGTAGAGGATGCTCTCCAAGGTCTCCAGTTCGATCCCTGGCAAGACCAATCCTTTTTTCCCTTTTGCAAACTAACATATTTTCTTATATTTTTCTATTTTCCTTTTTTTCTTTAATATTTTCCATGCATTTTAATTTATCTTTAATAATTTTTATCATGCATTTGAAAAACACCAAAAATATTTATTTTTTGCATAATCATCAGAAAAATGTTTATTTAATTTTTAAAATTAAAATTATTATTTTTGCATGCATATTTAATTTAATTGCTAATTAATCATTTAAATAGCGTTTAATTGTTTTTAAATTATCAAATCAATTCCAAAAATTCCCAATAAATTATTTTATCATATTAATGTCATTATTAGCATAAAAAACGTTTTCTCATTCAAAAATACTTATTTTTACTAACATTTTCCTCTTATGCAATTTTCATCCGTTTCCCGCTTTTGCATCTGTTCACAGGTTATACCGTTTCGGACGATTTTTATCGCTTTTCTTTTCAAATTATGTAATTACCTATGGGATGTAATAGTTTAATTAGGACTTTTATTTTCCGCACTTTCAATTATGTATCTTCCCCAAAGCCATGTAATAGCGTAGGATTTATCTTTCCGCATTTTATATTTCCGCAATTTACTTTCCGCACCTTATAAACTGTTAGTAATTAGGCGTGTATGGCAAGATAAAAATTGGACATAGATCATTCATAACTCCAAGATAAAATATCTGAATTTGACACACTCTCATCACACATGCACCCCTTAGGGTAATTCTCTCTCGTTGCCTTTACGATTAAATGGTCATGTCCCTCGAACGTAAAGGTATTCTAGCACCGTTGCCTTCAAAACAAATCATCATAGTCCCTTCGATACAAAGATCATAGACCCACGATGTCGCCTACGAATACATGATCTTGACCCTCGATTGTCGCCTACGAAAAATGATGATAGTCCCTTCGAATGTGCTAGGATACTTCCTACAAGTTGCCTTCTATGACCATCCGATGTTCCTTCGAATGTCCCTTCTACATCCAACGAATGGAGTTACCTACCAACTAATGTTGTGGATAGCGCTATTCTAAAGGAACGTAAAATAATACAAAAACGACCATTCTGAGTAGGTAATAAGACTTTTAGTTGCTTGCTCTATCAAAATACTTTTCACACCACACACTTTTGTCAAAGTTCAAATTCTTTTCAAAAACGAAACATTTCCGAACACTTTGTATACATTCCTACATGAATCATTACAAAGTCAAAGAGAAATGCCTTTTCAAAACATTTTTGTCAAACACACAGAAAACAATTTTTAAAGTGATCTAAGAGCAACTAAGAGCCCGTAGATAACTACGAATGAAAAGGGGTGCTAATACCTTCCCTTTTCATAACCTTCTCCCTTACTCAGAATCTAATGAAGGTCTTTTTCGTACTTTTACCTTCCCTTAATTGGATAAAAGAAAAGTCGGTGGCGACTCTTGCTATCCGCACATTTGCGATACAAAAATCTCAAAGTCGGTTCACGTATTACAGGCGACTGGGGAGACACCCTAAAGAGAGAATGCCTTAGGGATTTCTAGATCATTTCTTGCTTCGTTTGACTTGTATGCTTTACTTTTAAGGGTTGCTTGGGTATTATATCAATCCTACACCGGATCCTTTTAGGTAAGTAGCAATAAATCGTCGCGTTAGGCGCCGGTCAACATGGTAGCTACGTTAGTGTGACACTTTGGATGTCCTGATACTCTTCATTTCCAAGTTGAGGATAGTATTTGGCTTCTGCGTGGTGTCATCAAGCACTAACTAAACTTTTAGAACCTTAATTGACCCATCTTGGCCATTAGAAGGTAGTGAGATGGTCGGCTTTGGTGCAGACTAAGATTGGGTGATACTCGATGCTACGCTCATTGAGATCAGACTTTTGGGATATTTTCGGCCGACCACTTGGTAGTCGTATTGAAATAAACGCCTACGAGAAAGATCGATGATGTGAGATTCCTAGAACCCGGTTACTATTATAGGACAGGATGAACCAACTCAAACTTTTGGTGGGGTAATCATCTATACCTCATGCAATTCTTAAACCTAGGCTCATTGTGTGAATTGTTTGTGTGTGCTAAACATGACATCATAACATCATTGCATTGCATATCATTTCTAACTATTTCAAGGACCTAGGGATTTATCTTTGCTCTATTTTGTAGGGGATTATGGCTTCTAGAAAGACTATCTGAATCAACTTCATGGGTATACCTTCTCAACTCAAAGAATTGGTTTCAGAGATTCCCGACCATGCTCAATTCATCAAAAGACACGGTTATCTACTTGACTTGGTTATCTCCGGTTTTGAAGAGGATATGATGCATGTCCTATTCCAGTTCTTTGATCCGAAACACCATTGCTTTACATTCCCAGATTATCAGTTGGTTCCTACCTTGGAAGAGTTCTCCAAGCTACTTGGGGTACCTATTCTTGACCAAATACCATTCACCGGTCTAAAAAAGGTTCCTAGGTACGAAGACATCGCATCAGCCTTACACCTAAAGCGCTCAGACATTGAAGCCAATTGGGAAACAAGAAGCGGAGTTAAGGGTTTACTTGCCAAGTTCTTAATTAAGAAAGCCCGAGAATTCCTCAAAGTTATGAGTTTCCATGCATTCGAAGACATTGTGGCCTTGCTAATCTATGGTTTGGTTCTATTCCCTAACTCGGATCAATTCATAGATATCAACACCATCAAGTTGTTTCTTACCCGTAATCCAGTGCCTACTTTACTTGGAGATATCCTACATTCTCTCCACACTCGTACTACTAAGAGACAAGAAACTCTCATGTGTTGCATACCGTTACTTTCCAGGTGGTTTATTTCGCACCTGCCTCCATCAGTTTTGAAGAATAAACAAAGGATGAAGTGGTCTCGAAGACTAATGTCACTCTCTCATTCAGATATCCGTTGGTGCCTTTTCTCTCAAAAGGACTTCACATTCATTGAACGTTGTGGAGAATTCCCTAATGTACCACTCCTTGGTATAAGGGGAGGTATCACTTACAACCCTTCTCTAGCTCTACGTCAGTTTGGTTTTGCTCGAAGAGATGGTCCTCATGATATGCTTCTCCAAGATATTGTGTTCGACTACAATCACGATCTCCAGAATTACCGACGAAGGTTACACGCTTAGGGCATGGTAAAGAAGACCGATACCAAGACTTTGGGGCACCAAAACTCCATTCCTTGGGAACCTTACCTCAAATGGGTGAGAGATCGAGCTCAAAACTTCATGATGCCATTCACGCCTGTTGTACTAGTAATTATGGAACCTGTTGCTATAGGTGACGTACCCTATTCAGTTCTCCATCCTGACATGCCTACTGATTTTGAAGACTTGAAGAGATCCTGGATTCAGCTTAAAGAAGAAAGGGATACGTTTGAAGCTCAGTGCTATGCAAGTGAGAAGAAAGTGCTAAAGTTGCCCAAGCTACTTCACGAGGAGCGAAGCATCAACGCCTACCTCGACACCAAGAGAAAGCGCCCATGGGAACACTGACAGGCCCATTCTTCAATCATCTGATTAGAAACTCTTCAGCCGGATTCACCGAGCTAATATTGACAGGAGAGCGTATTGAAGCTGGTATCAAGAGTGGAAAGATTCAGATAGATACATCATCAAACGCTGCGAAGAGATCTTTTGGTGGAAGGAAAGAAGTCAATGTTGTGTATGGACAAAAAAGCCGAGCCAAGACCGTCTGTGCTCAATCTGTGGGGGCAGTTGTGATCTCCAATCCTACATCAGCACAACCTCAACGAGACAACGCGCGTAGCCAGAACGCGCCACAAAGACAGTTTACGAAGATCAACATGCCATTGTCGCAAGCCTTGCAACACATGTTGAAGGCGGAGCTGATTATGTTGAAGGATCCTCCTCAGAGTGTCAACACTTCCTCTACGAGATACAATCCTAATGCTAAGTGTGCTTACCACTGCAATAGCCCAGGGCACGACACTGACAACTGTTGGGCCTTGAAGAACAAAATTCAAGATATGATTGAAGCTAAGCAGATCGAGTTTGACCCTCGTGTTGAGACTCTGAATGTGATCAATGCGCCTATGCCTAACCATGACAAAAGTTCCAATGTTGTTGGTGAGGATACTTACGTATTCAACATAGATGACTTGACCATTCCTCTGATGACTGTTAAGAAGAATTTTCTGCAAGCCGGTGTCAACCCAGGATGCCCAGAGAATTGTCGTTGGTGCCCAGCTGCACCTGATGGTTGTGCTTGGTTGAGAAGACGTGTTCAGTGCATGATGGATAACTGTGAAATACTATTCCTGAAACCACCTGTGGAGAGTCTGTGTGAAGACATGTCTAAGAAACTGGAGATCGAAGATGTGAATGAAGCTATACCATCTGCATGGGACACCTTGGGGCAGCCAAGTGGAAAGTATGATTACATGGTGAAGTACACTGTTCCTGAAAGTTACAAGATTCCTATTGAAGATGTTAAGGCAACCGGATGGGGTGACGATTTCCTAGAAGACTATGTTGATTTCAACACAATAAGAATTTCCTCTGCTAATTTTGTGCCTAGAGTGGCACCCCTCATCATTACTTCTCCCAGACCAGTTCCATATTCCTCTGACAAAGCTATTCCTTGGAATTATGGATCTGATGTTTACTATCATGGCGTCAGGAAAGACCCTCTGACCATTGAAGATCTTACAGTTGAGGCTACCATTCCTGACATTGACAATATCACCGGATCAAGTAAGGTGACTCGAACCGGAAGAGTATTCTCTCCAAAAATCTCTCCTCCAAAAGACACTGCGACTCCAGCTCGCATTCCAGCTATTCAATCCATTCCCCAAGCTAGAGGGAAAGAACCAGTGACTCATCATGCTCAGATAGAAGTACCAAAGGAAGTTACTGAGGACACCTCCAAACAAGAAATGGAGGAAATTCTGAAGATCATCAAGAAGAGTGACTACAATGTTATGGAACAGTTGGGACAGACTCCATCCAAGATCTCCATGCTTGCTCTGCTCTGGTACTCCGAGGCTCATGCTAACGCCTTGGTAAAGTTTTTGAAGAATGCTCATGTACCGCAAGACACTACTACTGACCAGTTTGAAGTTTGTATTGCTAGCCTGGCTGCCAACAACGGCCTAGGCTTCTCTGATGCTGATTTGACTCCTGCCGGAAGGAAACACAACAAAGCCTTGCACGTCTCTATTGAATGCAAGGGTATTACATTGTCTCATGTTTTGGTAGATACCGGTTCTGCTCTGAATATCCTACCAAAGAGTGCTTTTGATCGACTTGATGTTGAAGGGTTGGTTCTGAAGCCCAGTGATATTATTGTGAGAGCTTTTGATGGTTCTAAGCGAACAGTACTTGGAGAGCTCATTCTGCCTGTTAAAGTCGGTTCCCAGACTTTCGACTCCGCTTTCTTTGTCATGGACATCCGTCCAGCTTACTCTTGCCTACTTGGGTGCCCTTGGATAAATGGGGCAGGCGCTGGGCGCTGTTACCTCTACCTTGCATCAGAAGCTGAAGTACCCGGTGAAAGGGAAGGTTGTTACAGTATGTGGTGAAGAGGAATATATGGTCAGTCACCTATAATCATTCCGATACCTCGAGATGGAAGGTGAACTCTTCGAAACTCCCTATCAAGCTTTTGAAACAATCCCTAGAGTCATGCGTGTTGACTCTCCCGTCACTCCTAAAGTTATGCAAGCTCCGCCTAGGATGGCCTCGCTGAAAGATGCTCAAGCTGTTGTTGAAGAAGGAGGTAGTACTATTTGGGGACAGCTCCATGATCTTCCTTTCAAATTTGACAAGACTGGTTTAGGCTTCACCATCAAAGGTCAGAAGATGATACGCCGCGAACGTGCCGGCCAACTTCCTTTCCGCATCAGCCAGAGTGGAATCCATGCTATAGAAGACGATAACAACGACTTCGACATCAGCAAGTGGATCTTCCCAACTCCCGACAACGGACTCAGCAATTGGAAGACTGAAGACGTCATACCAATCTCCTTTAGACAGGAGTAATTGCTCTTGTTTTGTTTTGCTTTTCGTATTTTCTATGTTTTGAACAATGAACTCTAAAGCCTAGTGCCTTACCCGGGGCATCATGGCTCGTTTGTGAGGGTTATTATCTGTCATTTGCATATTTTCATTCAATAAAATTGTTGGACTTTTGCATTTAATTGTTGCTTTCTTTCTTTTACTTTATCACCCCTTCAAAAAGCTATGTGTTTCTTACACACACTGTCATACCCCAAAATTTGCCCTCCAACTCCTCAATACATTTCATACATCCATGCTCAAGGATTCCTCAAGGGTTGATCAGACAAACCCTCTCCTAAACAATCAACCCAAACTAGGGTTTGGCAATTCTTAGATCCAGATGGACTTCCAACATCTCCAATGATCATCAGGCCTCCTCATATGCTTCAAAGATTCTCCATGTCAAGTTTCAAGCCTGACAAGTCAAGTTTTCTCAGACAATTGCTCAGATGGTTGAAAATCAGTTGTATGGGACAAAAAGCCAACTATGGTCAACATACAGGCAAACTTCATGATTTTTGGTCAACATCCTCATTTTGAAGTCACATTCATCATTTGATCAAGGGTTGATCATAATTCATCAAGAAAACTCAAGATTTGCTCAAAAGTCAAACTTTCTAAATTAGGGTTCCTCAGTGAAAAGTCAACCAAACTTTGATTGAGCATAACTTCTTCATACTTTCTCAGAAATTTTTCCACCACCTCTTGTTTTGAAGGAAATTCAATTCTCTACAACTTCATGTCTCACAAGAATGTTCAAAAAATGCTTCATTTGGAAGGTATGGATCAAAATATTATAGGTCCTTTTCAAAGTCAACAAAAAGTCAACATTTTGTTTTGGAGATATATTGAGCATGGAAGTTCCAATTGAGATGAAACCAAAGAGGTTGGTTAGAGGACTCTTAGAGATTTCTAAAAAGTCCAAGAACACCCAAAAATGTGGAAAATTGAGCTAGATACACCATTCACAAGTTGGGCAATTTTGAAGAAGTGCACAAAGAGAGATACTTGTAAAAATAATTTTTTTTGCAAATGGGCCTAGTTTTTATTCATCCAAACTTGTTCCTTATACAATTTGGAACATCTAAGCCCAATGCCACAAATTTTTATTTTATTTTTCTATTTAATTTGGATTTTATTCATTTAAATACAAATTAAATTAAAAAATAAGGTATAAAATCAAAATTAATTGCAAATTGATTTTTTCTCTCATCCTTGAGATCCAAGTAACCCAAGAAAGCTGGCAAATTTCGAAATTTGATTGGATATGGCAAGAATTTGATTGAAATTGATCAAAAAAGAGAAGATTTGATTTTGTACAAAATCAAATATTTTTTGCATTGATTGATGATTATTTCTTCCTCAAATCAGCTCCAATTCCATCCAATATAAATATACAAGACATAGTACATGAATGAGAACAGAAAAATTGCTTGAGGAACCCTAACCTAATTCAAAAAATCCGTGCTTCACAAGTTACTAGCAGCCTGGGTTTTAGCTCGATTCAGTTGATTCCAAGCATCCAAACACATTCCTTGACATCTCCTGAATCGGTCCAGACCTTTACATTGTCCAAAAGCATCAAGAATCACGAAATCTGAATTTGGTTTGTTCATGTTTTTCTCAAAATCGATTTCCATTATTCATGCATTTTTAACATGATTTGTTGTTGGTTTTGTGATTAGAACGAAGTTTACAAGCTTTCTGGGCAGTTTGATTGAGTTTCCATGGCTTAGAACGAGAATCACCATAGCTAGGGTTTTCGGCCTCGATTTAGGGCTTCTCTAAAACGGATAAATTGGACTATAAGACCACCACCATTGTGTTTAGAATCCAATTTGCAATCGATTCATATACTCACAACTAATTTATATTATGTGTATGAGATTTTGGAAAATGCAGGGACTATAGCGTCGCATTGAGGCCGACGCTATATTTTCAAAAATTTAAAACGAAGAAGATGAAGTTTGGCGCGGGATTGATGCAGTCAGGAGGAGACACCTGTTTACAAACTACTCGCTTCGCTTCCATGACACGCGTGCACTCCAGCTCAGTTGGCAAAGGCGTGGGGTTGTGAAGGGGATGTCCTGAGTTCGATCCCTGGCCATGGCAAAGTCTTTTTTCACATGTTTGCATTTTTTTTTCATATTTTCTTATTTCTTTCAATATTTTTCATACAATTTAATTTAATTTCAATAATTTCTATTATGCATTAAAAAACACCAAAAAATATTTTTTTTTTTGCATTATTTTCAGAAAATGTTTATTTAATTTATAAAATTAAAAATATTATTTTTGCATGCATATTTAATTTTATTTCTATTTTATCATTTAAATCACCTTTAATTGATTTTTAATTATTAAATTAACTCCAAAAAATCCCAAAAAATTATTTTAGCATATTAATGTTGTTTCTTACATGAAATATTTTTCTCATTAAAAAACTATTATTTTGCTAACATTTTCCTCTTATTCGATTTCCTCGTATTTTCCGATTTCTCATCTTTTCACAGGTTATCCCGTTTCGGATGGTTTCTTTTTATCGTTTTCTTTTCTCCAATTATGTAATTGCTTATGGGATGTAATAGTTTAATTAGGGCTTTTATTTTCCACATTTTTCTTAAATTATGTATCTGCCCCAAAGCCATGTAATAGCGTAGGATTTATCTTTCCGCATTTTATATTTCCGCAATTTAATTTCCGCACCCTATAAACTGCTAGTAACTAGGCGTGTATGGCAAGATAAAATTGGACATAGCTCACTCTAATTTTCAAGATAAAATACCTGAAATCAACACACTCTTTTCACACATGCACCCCTTAGGGTAATTCTCTCTCGTTGCATTTCGAATACATGGTCAAGTCCCTCGAGCGTAGAGGTATTCTAGCACCGTTGCCTTCAAAACAAATCATCATAGTCCCTTCGATACAAAGATCATAGACCCACGATGTCGCTTACGAATACATGATCTTGACCCTCGATTGTCGCCTACGAAAAATGATGATAGTCCCTTCGAATGTGCTAGGATACTTCCTACAAGTTGCTTTCTATGACCATACGATGTCCCTTCGAATGTCCCGCTCACATCCAACGAATGGAGTTACCTACCAACTAATGGTATGGATAGCGTTATTCTAAAGGAACGTAAAAATACAGAAACGACCAATTCTGAGTAGGTAATAAGACTTTTAGTTGCTTGCTCTATCAAAATACTTTTCACACCACACACTTTTGTCAAAGTTCAAACTCTTTTCAAAACAAAACATTTCCGAACACTTTGTATACATTCCTACATGAATCATTACAAAGTCAAAGTGAAATGCCTTTTTCAAAACATTTTCAAACACACAGAAAGCACTTTTAAAAAGATGATCTAAGAGCAACTAAGAGCCCGTAGATAACTACGGATGAAAAGGGGTGCTAATACCTTCCCTTTTCATAACCTTCTCCCTTACTCAGAATCTAACGAAGGTCTTTTTCTGTAATTTTTACCTTCCCTTAATTGGATAAAAGAAAAGTCGGTGGAGACTCTTGCTATCCGCATATTTGCGATACAAAAACCTACAAAGTCAGTTCACCGTATTACACACACCCACGTGATACACTGCAGAATCACTCCGAATCTCATTGATAACAGCTATGCTATTGCTAAATATGACTTCGATAATCCGATCTACCAAGCCGAAGACGAAGGTGAGGAAGATTGTGAAGTGCCGGAGAACTTGTCGATGGAAGAAGGTCGAGTTATACCACACAAAGAGCAAGTTGAGGTTTTGAATTTGGTACGATGAAGAGAAAAGAGATCAAGATAGGAGCGGGTCTTGAGAACAGTGTTAAAGAAAGATTGGTTCAGATGCTACGAGACTATATTGAGGTTTTTGCTTGGTCATACGAAGACATGCCGGGTTTAGACATCGATATTGTGGTACACCGGTTGCCGACAAAAGAAGGCTTTCTCTCTGAAGCGAAGGTTAAATCGTGCGTCCCGAGATGTCGAGAAGATCAAAGCCGAGGTTATGAAGCAGTTCAATGCCGGTTTCCTAGCAGTTACTTCTTATCCGCAGTGGGTTGCAAATGTGGTACCCGTACCTAAGAAGGATGGCAAGGTACGAATGTGTGTGGATTACAGAGATCAGAACAAAGCAAGTCCGAAAGACAATTTTCCACTTTCTCATATTGATGTCCTGGTTGACAATACCGCTCAACACAAGGTTTTCTCCTTCATGGATGGTTTCTCCGGTTACAATCAGATCAAAATGGCTCCCGAAGACATGGAGAAGACTACTTTCGTTACACAGTGGGGCACTTTCTGCTACAAGGTTATGTCGTTCGGAATGAAGAACGCGGGCGCCACTTATCAGCGTGCCATGGTGACATTATTCCATGACATGATTCATCACGAGATAGAGGTCTACGTCGATGACATGATAGCTCGATCACAGACCGAAGAAGAACATCTTGATCATATGCGGAAACTGTTTGGTAGGTTGAAGAAGTACAGACTAAGACTTAATCCTAACAAGTGCACTTTTGGAGTAAGATCCGGTAAACTCCTAGGGTTTGTAGTCAGTGGGAAAGGTATTGAAGTTGACCCCGCCAAGGTTAAAGCTATTCAAGAAATGCCAGCGCCCCGCACCGAGAAGGAAGTCAGAGGTTTCTTGGGCCGATTGAATTACATCGCCAGATTCATTGCTCATCTAACTACTACTTTTGAGCCAATCTTCAAGTTACTAAAGAAAGATCAAGTAGTGGAATGGAACGACGATTGCCAGATCTCTTTTGACAAAATCAAAGAGTACCTACAGAATCCTCCTATCCTGATGCCGCCTGCCGAAGGAAGACCTCTTATCATGTACTTGACAGTGTTAGAGAATTCAATGGGGTGTGTGTTGGGGCAACATGACGAGTCTGGTCAAAAAGAGTATGCAATATACTACCTTAGCAAAACGTTTACCGACTGTGAAACAAGATACTCACAGCTCGAGAAAACTTGCAGCGCTTTGGCTTGGGCTGCTCGCCGACTAAGACAATATATGTTGACTCACACTACCTTGTTGATTTCCAAGATGGATCCGATAAAATACATATTTGAGAAACCAGCTCTCTCCGGAAGAATAGCAAGATGGCAAATGATCTTGACCGAGTACGACATCCAGTACACTTCTCAGAAAGCAATCAAAGGAAGTGTAGTAGTCGATCATTTGGCTCATCAAGCCGTAGATGACTATGAGTCTATGCAATTCGAATTTCCAGATGAAGATGTTTTACTAGTCACTGATTGTGAAGAACCAGGCCCAGACGAACGACCTTGAGCAAGGATCCCGATGGACCATGGTCTTTGATGGAGCCTCAAACGCCCTTGGCAATGGCATTGGCGCCATCATTACATCCCCTGCAGGCGGACATACGCCTTTCACCACCAGATTATGTTTCAGTTGCACCAACAACATGGCCGAATACGAAGCGTGCATCATGGGTATTAAAGTTGCTATTGATTTAAGGATCAAATTCTTGCAAGTGTATGGAGACTCAACTTTAGTGACCAGTCAGATTAAGGGCGAGTGGGATACGAAGCATCCGAATCTCATTCCGTATCGAGAGCATGTTTTGAGTTTGATCCCCTACTTCGAAGAAATTACTTTCGATCACATTCCACGAGAAGAGAATCAGTTGGCAGACGCATTAGCTACTATGTCGTCTATGTTCATGGTCAGATGGGACAACGAGGCTCCCCAGATCATCATTGAGAAGTTTGACGAACCAGCATATTTTTGTGAACTTGATACAGAAGAGAAACCTTGGTACTACGACGTAAAGAAGTATCTTGAGACTCAGGAATATCCCGCAGGGGCATCTGTCAACGATAAGAAGTTCTTGAGAAGGTCCGCATCCAAATTCTTCCTCAGTAACGGCATCTTATACAAGCGCAACCACGACTTGTGCCTACTCCACTGTGTAGACCGAAAAATAGCGGAACATATTATGGAAGAGTTACATGAAGGCGCATTTGGTACCCACTCCAGTGGTCATACGATAGCTAAGAAGACTTTGAGAACAGGTTACTATTGGTCCACCATGGAAGCTGATTGTCACCGCTATGCTCGATCTTGTCACAAATGCCAGATTTATGCAGACAAAGTGCACGTACCTCCAGTACCTCTGAATGTTCTTACCGCTCCTTGGCCTTTTGCAATGTGGGGCATTGACATGATCGGAGAAATCAAGCCCACAGCTTCCAACGGACATCGTTTCATCCTTGTGGCAATTGATTATTTCACCAAATGGGTAGAAGTAGCTTCATTTGCATCTGTTACCAAGAATGTTGTGGCTCGATTCATCAAGCATAATCTTATATGTCGGTATGGCACTCCCGAAAGGATTATCACAGATAACGGCTCTAATCTCAACAACATGATGATCACAGAACTCTGCACGCAGTTCAAGATCAAACATCATAACTTTTCTCCTTATTGACCTAAGATGAATGGCGCAGTGGAAGCCGCCAACAAGAATATCAAGAGGATCATACAAAAGATGACAGTGACTTACAAGGATTGGCATGAGATGTTACCATTTGATCTTCATGGTTATCGCACTACAGTTCGAACATCCACAGGGGCAACCCCTTTCTCTCTTGTATATGGTATGGAAGCAGTCCTACCCATCGAGGTTCAGATACCCTCAACCAGAGTCCTCCAGGACGCAGAGTTAGACAAAGATGATTGGGTCCAGACTCGCCTTGACCAGATTAACTTGATTGATGAGAAACGACTCGCGTCCATCTAACATGGACAGATCTATCAGAAACGAATGATCAAAGCATTTCACAAGAAAGTCAAGCACCGAGTCTACCAAGTCGGTGATCTAGTAGTCAAGCGCATCATTCTTCCACAAGGTGATCCCAGGGTAAAATGGACTCCCACCTATGAGGGACCGTTTGTAGTCAAGACAGTATTTTCCGGCAGAGCTATGATACTTAGCACCATGGATGGTGAAGACTTCCCACACCCTGTGAACGCAGACATAGTCAAAAAATACTACGCCTAAAAGAGACCCGCTAGGTCGACTGACCTAGGCAAAAATAAGAGCATCCTGGCGAGCCAAAAGGGTTCGGGAAAAAGTTAAGGATATATGTTAGTGTTTTAAGTTGGCATTAATTTTGGTAAAACTAGGCTTTAGCAATGTCATGATAAATGTCATGACATTCAGAGATTGAAGATAAATCCTACCTGCTAAGGATGATAAAAGACCGGAAGCTAAAGTCAGTCGAAATCAAACATGTCATATGTTGCATGACATTCTGAAATTGCTTCGAGACTTTTCGGAAGTTTGTTGAGCTGCTAAATATTGTTTTTCGTTATTAGAAAGCATGCTCACGTGGCTGCTAGGTTAATCTTAATTAGACCTAAATTGGTTGTTGAAAAGACCATGTTTTTAGGATTAAATTAAGTGAACCCTAGCTATCTTTATGGAAGCCCAAACCAAGTTTCGTGACCTTCTATAAAAATTCAACCCTTACAACCGTGCACGCCGAATTTATTGAAGATATAGCAGGTTGTTAATTGTGTACTTTTTAGGATTTGTAACAGTTGGTATTTGTAATTTAGTATCTGTGAGCCAAGCAACTATCAATTGATAAGTGCATTGGACTAGGATTTGTTGTAAGGGTAGTTTATCACCAAAGCTTTAAAGCACGAGTGTTTGTCTCTTGATTGAAAGCTTTGAAGCGAGATCAAGATAGTTTATTGAAGTGTGTCTTCACAATTCAATTATTCAATAGGTTAATATCACCGTGATTGAGGGGAGTGAGTAGGTACTGATCTAAGTAGGACTTAGGTTGACGTTGCATTGGGTAGGTTTTAAGTGAAGGAGATAAACCGTTGGTTTATTCCGAATTAATTCTACTAATAGTGAATTTCCTCCTTGGTAGCCCCGGATGTAGGTGTAGTTAGACACCGAACCGGTAAACAACTTATTGTGTTCTTTATTTACATTTATTGTGTGAATTGTTAATGTAGATAGTGTCATAGTGACATCATTCTCTCTGCTGCCGAATTTCAATTGGCATCGAGCCACCGTTATTTCGGTGAGATCTAGGGATAATAGTTTCCGCGAATGGATAAGGAAGGAGGATTTGGAGTAAACCACCTATTCGGATGGGTCTAATTATGAGTACCGGAAACCTCGTATGATTGCCTTTCTAAGATCAAGGATATTAAAGCTTGGAGAGTCGACAAAGGATGGAAACATCCCACCAAGCTTGAGAAAGATGGGACTGTCTTGAAACCCGAGGAAGAATGGAGCAAAGAGGAAGAGGAGCTAGCACTGGGAACTCTAAAGCATTGAATGCACTATTCAATGGTATTGATGAAATATCTTCGACTTGTTCACCAATGTGAGCGGCCAAGGATGTTTGGGACACTCTCAAACTACACATGAGGGACATCCAAGGTAAGATGTCAAGACTTCAGATGCTCACTAACAAGTTTGAGAATCTGAAGATGAAAGAAGATGAGACTTTTCATGAGTTTCACATGAATATCTTGAGATTGCCAACGCCTCAGAGCACTTGGTGAAAAGATGTCGAAGAGGTGAGAAAGATTCTCGATCCTTGCCTAAGAGATTTGCAATGAAAGTCACCGCAATAGAGGAGGCTCAAGACATCAGCACCTTGAAGGTTGAAGAACTTATTGGATCCCTTATGACTTTTGAGATGGGAATCGTGAAACTGCTGACAAAAAACAAGAGCATAACACTTGTATCCAATAATCAAGAGGGATGCAAGGTGGAAGATGAAGAGAAGATATCAAGCTATAGCCATGCTAGGAAGACAGCTCAACAAACCGATCAGAGAATTGATCCAAAGTCAAGGTCAAATGTCAAGGACATTGCATCGACATCGCAGATCTTATGACTCCAGAAGATCCAAGTCAAAAGAAAAAGGAAGTCAAGGCAGTAAAATCCAATGTCATGAATGTGAAGGATTTGGACATATTAGAGCTGAATGTCTCACCTTTCTAAAGAAACAAAAGAAAGGAATGGTCGTCACTTGGTCCGATGGTGATTCGAAGTGAATGAGGAAGAAGGTGCCAAACTTGTCTCTCGGAGTGTACAATTCGATATGGATTCTAGTAATGAGGATTGACTCATTGAAACCTACAGGAAGTTGTGCATAAAAATTGGTGAAGTTTGTCAGCAGAATGAGGAACAGAAAAAGCTGATTGAGAAGTTGGAAGCCGAGAATGTGAAACTGGAGGCTGAGAAAAGGGAAAACACAGCCACTATGGCAAAGAAGATGTCATACCATAAAACAGGGAATAGGTCTAACTCAGGATATGTGGGGACTAAGAAGTTTGTCAATAACAAAAGGAAGAATAGACCTAATAAACCAATGTCAAAACAGATGTCACAACATTGGATTCAACATCAACATCATAGAGACATGAACAAAAAGTTTCAAAGATGGAGATGTCATTATTGTGGAAGATTTGGTCACATAAAATCTTTTTGCTACAGGTTACATGGATATCCTAATCAAGGGTCTTATGTGAAGCCTAAAACCAACAGGGTATCATACTCTCAACAAAAGAAGACTTGCTCTGGTAGCTAACACTTCTCTTAGTGTGTCTACCAAGAAAGATTGGTACTTTGACAGTGGATGTTCCAAGCACATGACTGGAGACAGAAATCTTCTTAAAGATGTTAAACCTCGTTCTGTCGGTTTTGTTACCTTTGGAGATGGAGCCAAAGGAGAAATCAAAGGTATTGGAAACTCAAACTGGTCTGGAGTTCCAAGCCTAAATGGAGTATTGCTGGTAAAAGGTTTGACTTCAAATCTCATTAGCATAAGTCACCGTGTGATATGGAATTCACAACAACTTCACTAAGTCGAATGTCCGTAATCAATGATGATCAAGTAGTGATTATGAGAGGAGTCGATCAAAAGACAACGCTACATGTGGAATCGAGAACACCACTGCCTCGTGTGTTCTATGACAAAGATGAAGAGGAAGTAAAGTTGTGGCAGCAAGAATCTGGTCATCCACACCTCAGAGGAATGAAAAGGATCAGTTCCATAGAGGGAGTCAGAAGGATACCAAGATCTTTCATGGACAAAGGGAGAATCTGTGGTAAGTATAAGGTTGGACAGGAAATCAGAATGTCACACCTAATGTCTAGACATCTAACCACTCCTAAAGTACTACAGCAAAGTACCAGGATCTGGCATGAAAGGATAACCAAGTATCTTACTGTCAAAAGATACAGGAGAGGAGTCCTGGATGAAACCCTCTTTGTCAGAGGAGAAAAGATCATGATGGCTTCCATCTATGTTAATAACATAGTATCTGGAGGAAGGTTAGACACATTGATGGAAGACTCAACACTTCTTTCACAGAGCAAGTATGCAAGGAATTGTGTCAAGAAGCTTGGACTGAATAATGACAGCCACACTAGGACTCTTACCCCTCCACATTTGAAGTTGTCCAAGAAAACCAGTGGAGAAAGTGTTGATCAAAACTTGGGTAAAAGCCCTGTTGATGGATGTTCCTTCTTGAGAAACAATCTCATGTTTTGGATCAGCAAGAAGCAAAACTGTTTAACTTTATACAATGTTAAAGTTGAACACATAGCAGCTGGGAGAAACTGCTTTAAGATGATCTGGATGAAGCAGATGCTGACTAGGTACAATGTCATACAGGATGTCATGACATCGGCCTGTGACATCTGTACTAAAGTTTTTAAGGCTAGTCAATTTAAGACTTTGAGGGACAAATTGGGTACTTGTCAATATGTGGAGTTGTAGCAATTAACTGCACCTACAACAAGGGATGAAAGGGAGTTTTTATTTCAATTTGTTTTAAGAAGGTTATTTAGGTATTTTCTTTCCTATTTTAAAAGGTCCAAGAATAGGAAGAGACATCCTCATATAATAGTTTCTTCTTTTGAAAGTAGTACCATCCTTTCTTCTCTCAAAAGAAACTTTGAAACCCTTTGCTATTTTCGCTTTCATCCTCTCAACAACCATCAGCGAAAAATGTCTTCATCCTCATCATCTCAAGAATCAGGATCTTCATCTCCTTCCATGGGTGAAGTTAGAGCTAACACTGAAGCCATGCAAGCTGATGCTCTAAGGGTGACACCGCTGCGTGCAATGGCCACTGACCCAGAAAAGGTCAAGAAGTTACGCACAAGAAATGCAAGAAGGGCACAAGTATCTCCTTCTGGTAAGACTTCAGTACCCTCATCCTCTGTTCCCCCAGAACTAGTAAACAAAGAAGGGTCTAGGTCAGTACATGAGGCGATAGCTAGGATAGTGACTGACATCCTAAATGAGAATAAATCTGTACCTGGGATTTCAGTCCCCCTGAATCATAAGTCTACTAGCCCTAGCTTAGCTGTTGATCCAGATGTCAATGAGAATGTCAAGACATCTGGTGATGATGTTGACTCTCCTGTCAAGGATGATGTAAATCCTTCTGCTCCAGCTCCTGAAGGATGTAACGATGACAATGTAATTGAATTCCCTGCTACTAATGTGAATGAGATTTCTGATGAGATTCTTGAGAAATCTCCAGATCATTGTACCTCTGATAAATCTCCTGCTGTCTCTGCTGATAACATATCTGATAGCATTCTTGAAGATACTCCTGTGAAGAACACCAATCAGAATATTGTTTCTCATATCATAAATCTAGATGAGGAGTTTTCTGATAATGACCTCATAGCCAAGGTTAATCCCAGCATTGCTAGGAGGGTAATGAATAGGAAAGGGAAGCAAAGTGCTATTCCAAGCTCTGTTCATGAGAAGAATGCTGAAGTTGGTTGCAAGACTCCTAGGGCTGAGAGGAAGGCTGTAGAAAAATCTGGTAAGGGCAACAAGGTTGGACCTTCCAAAGGGAAGGGTAAAGCAAAGAATGTTGGTGATACCCCTAAAGAAAAGAGCACCTCAATTGTAAGGAAAAGGAAAGCTCCTAAGCCCTCAGATCAGGATGATTCTGATTTTGATGTTACAGAGAATGTCTCTGACATTCATTCAAAAAGAAGGTTGTCTCTTGGGAAAATGCCCATAGTTCCTGAAGTGCCAATTGACAACATTTCCTTTCACCACCCTGAAAATGCTAATAGGTGGAAATATGTGAGTTTGAAGAGAATTGCACTTGAAAGGGAACTGAATAAAGATGCTCTTGAATGCAAGGATGTGATTGACCTGATCAAGGAAGCAGGGTTGATGAGAACTGTGGTGAAGTTCTCAAATTATTATGAAGATTTGGTGAAGGAGTTCATTGTGAACCTGTCAAGTGGTTGTGCTGATGGAAGATCAGCAGATTTTAAGACTGTGTATGTCAGAGGAAGAAAAGTGAAGTTTTCCCCAAGTGTAATCAACAAGTATTTGGGGAGATCAGATGAGGCTCAACCTGAGCTTGAAGAAACTGACAATCAAGTGTGTCAAACAATTACTGCCAAGCAAGTAAAACATTGGCCTTTGAAGGGAGAGCTTTCTGCTAGCAAATTAAGTGTCAAATTTGATATTCTGCACAAGATAGGTGCAGCCAACTGGGTTCCCACAAACCACAAGTCAACTATCTCCATTGGTCTGGGAAGGTTCATCTTTGTTGTTGGAACAAAAGCAAAGTTTGATTATGGAAGCTACATTTTTGATCAGATCCTAAAACATGCTGATAGTTATGCTATTAAGGGACCAATAGCCTTTCCCTCCCTACTATGTGGAATTCTAGTGGATCAGTACCCTGACATACTTGGTGAAAGAGATTCAATATGCAAAAGAGCTCCTGCCCTTGGCTTCCACTACAAACTATTTCAAGGGAAGCATGTTCCTGACATTGTCATAACATCTGTTGAGACATCAAATGTCAAGGCCAATTCTCAGAAGGCAGATGTCATTGTTGTGCTAAAGGAGACCTGTAGGGAACTTGAAGCAAGGAAGCAGACCCTTGAAGCACTGATCTCTACTCTTGAAAAGGAAAAAGACACAGAGGTTGAGAAAGAAAGGCTTGATGGTGATACTTCTGCTGCTCATATGGAGGAAGATGATGATGCTGACCAAGCAATTGCTGGTAAAGAAGGCTCTGAAGATGTGTCCTTTCACAGTGCTTCTTCTGGAGAAGAAAGCACTTGAGTTGTTGCCCCTGTTGCCTCTGATTTTTGTTCTGTCAATTGTCTCATGTTCTTATTTTTTTAAGCTTTCTGTATTTTGTTTTGAATGATTGTAATCATTTTTGTTGACAGACTTGTAATCCTTAACTGAGATATAACTTTTGTGCTGGTTCTTTATGATTGAAAGTTTTGGGAAATTATATTGTTTCCTTTGGCCCTTTATGGCTAAAAAGGGGGAGAAGAATCATTGTGGAAACTATAAGCAACTGTGTGTGACAGTGGCTGAGAACTTTGGGGAAACTGTATGGAGTTTTTTAAATTTTGTATGTGGGCAATTGTGGGAATTGTGGGATTTCTGTATGGGTAGAATTTATCTTATCTCTAGGTTCTAGTTTATTTAAGCTTAGAACTAGATTGTCTTCTGTTGCATATGTACTCTGATAGGTTAAGTAGTTTTAGCCAAAAATGTGTCAAAGGGGGAGTTTGTTAGTGTTTTAAGTTGGCATTAATTTTGGTAAAACTAGGCTTTAGCAATGTCATGATAAATGTCATGACATTCAGAGATTGAAGATAAATCCTACCTGCTAAGGATGATAAAAGACAGCTCAGAACTGGAAGCTAAAGCTGTGCTGGAAATTCTGCAGAAAACAGTCTGATGTCATAACAGATGTTATGACATTCAGTGTGACATTCTGTTCTGCAGAATCTGTTTTTCCTGAGACTTTTCAGGAAGTTTGTTGAGCTGCTAAATATTGTTTTTCTGTTATTAGAAAGCATGCTCACGTGGCTGCTAGGTTAATCTTAATTAGACCTAAATTGGTTGTTGAAAAGACCATGTTTTTAGGATTAAATTAAGTGAACCCTAGCTATCTTTATGGAAGCCCAAAACTGAAGTTTCAGGACTGCTTCTATAAAAGGAATTCAACCCTTACAATTGTGCCACGCCTCCAGAATTTATTGAAGATATAGCAGGTTGTTAATTGTGTACTGTTAGGATTTGTAACAGTTGGTATTTGTAATTCTAGTATCTCTTGTGAGCCAAGCAACTATCAATTGATAAGTGCATTGGACTTGGATTTGATGTAAGGGTAGTTTATCACTCAAAGCTTTAAAGCACGAGTGTTTGTCTCTTGATTGAAAGCTTTGAAGCGAGATCAAGATAGTTTATTGAAGTGTGTCTTCACAATTCAATTATTCAATAGGTTGATATCACTGCTGTGATTGAGGGGGAGTGAGTAGGTACTCAGATCTAAGTAGGACTTAGGTTGACGTTGCATTGGGTAGGTTTTAAGTGAAGGAGATAAATTGGTTGGTTTATTCCTGAATTAATTCTACTAATAGTGAATTTCCTCCCTGGCTTGGTAGCCCCCAGATGTAGGTGTAGTTAGACACCGAACCGGTAAACAACTTATTGTGTTCTTTGCTTACATTTATTGTGTGAATTGTTAACAGTGTCGATAGTGTGTCATAACATTCTCGTGACATCACGATCCGCTTCCGTGAATTTCAATATATATAAAAAATGTACACCCGCAAGTCGAAAACCGCAAAGGCTTGGGCGTAAAAGGGTATCCCAGATGAAACCCGAAAGGGCGGTCTAGGCAAAAGTTAGGGATTTAAGCGTACGACTATGTCTCGTCCAGATCACCTATCTACTTCCAGACTACTATCAGCATTCAAGATTCAAATGGCGAAAATCAATCCATTCACTTTCTACTGACAACAAGGAGATGAGATAGTTGAAATATATGAGTACTAGCATAGTTGGAACTTAACGAGATTGTTTCCGCATAGCTTTTTACCTTTCTTGTGTACAAACTACTTGGCCATACGCCACATTTCAAATAAATACGAGTTCTTTCTCTTTATAATTTTGCTGTTGTTGTTTGCATAAAGTCCAACGATTGCTCTGACTGATTATATGCATCTGACAATAAAAATCTATTCACGAACATGTGAAAAGTGAACATACAAAAGTAATTACTACAGGCTCCAGGAATTGAGATGACGACGAAAGTCACTAAAACATTTTCCCCGCAGGGCATGATCCCCACAGAGGTGTCACTCATAACAAACCTTCCCCAGCGGAGTATATGTTAGTCCCCGAGCAGTGATTCCACTCAACTAAACCATGTGACAACAGATTTCCAAGCAGTAAGTATTCATCCCCGGCAGAGGTATCTCCAGCAAAGTATCTCTCAACAATCATCACCTCCCCTGCAGCAACAATATCTAGACTTGAAACTTGGTCAGATAGTGCATCGGAGGAAACCTACATCTTTTATTCCCCAGCCAGAGATTTCGACAGGCTCCAGATCCTTCTAACCCGGTCTCCCAGCAACTATCAAATGCTCTCCAGCAAGATCTACATGCAAGATCCCCAGTAGGGTGTAATACGGTGAACTGACTTTGTAGGTTTTTGTATCGCAAATGTGCGGATAGCAAGAGTCGCCACCGACTTTTCTTTTATCCAATTAAGGGAAGGTAAAAAGTACAGAAAAAGACCTTCGTTAGATTCTGAGTAAGGGAGAAGTTTATGAAAAGGGAAGGTATTAGCACCCCTTTTCATTCGTAGTTATCTACGGGCTCTTAGTTGCTCTTAGATCACTTTAAAATTGTGCTTTCTGTGTGTTTGAAAAAATGTTTTGAAAAGGCATTTCGCTTTGACTTTGTAATGATTCATGTAGGAATGTATACAAAGTGTTTGGAAATGTTTCGTTTTGAAAAGAGTTTGAACTTGGACAAAAAGTGTGTGGTGTGAAAAGTATTTTGATAGAGCAAGCAACTAAAAGTCTTATTACCTACTCAGAATTGGTCGTTTTCGTGTTATTTTACGTTCCTTTAGAATAGCGCTATCCATACCATTAGTTGGTAGATAACTCCATTCGTTGGATGTAAGCGGGACATTCGAAGGGACATCGTATGGTCATAGAAAGCAACTTGTAGGAAGTATCCTAGCACATTCGAAGGGACTATCATCATTTTTCGTAGGCGACAATCGAGGGTCAAGATCATGTATTCATAGGCGACATCGTGGGCCTATGATCTTTGTATCGAAGGGACTATGATGATTTTTTTTGAAGGCAACGGTGCTAGAATACCTCTACGTTCGAGGGACATGACCATTTGAATTCGTAAAGGCAACGAGAGAGAATTACCCTAAGGGATGCATGTGTGAAGAAGTGTGTTGATTCAGATATATGTTATCTTGGAAATTAGTGGGCTATGTTCAATTTTATCTTGCCATACACGCCTAATTACTAGCAGTTTATAGGGTGCGGAAATTAAAATGCGGGAATGTAAAATGCGGAAAGATAAATCCTACGCTATTACATGGCTTTGGGGCAGATACATAATTTAAACGTGTGAAAAATAAAAGCCCTAATTAAAACTATTACATCCCATAAATAGTTACATAATTGGAAAAAAAAGAAAACGGTAAAAAGAAATCGTCCGAAACGGGATAACCTGTGAAAAGATGAGAAAATCGGAAAATACGAGGAAATCGAATAAGAGGAAAATGTTAGTAAAAATGCAAATGTTTAAATGAGAAAAATATTTCATGCTGGAAATAACATTAATATGCTAAAATAATTTTTTGGGTTTTTTTGGAGATAATTTTATAATTAAAAACTAATTAAAAGTGATTTAAATGATAAATTAGAAATAAAATTAAATATGCATGCAAAATAATATTTTTTAATTTTATAAATTAAATAAACATTTTCTGGAAATAATGTAAAAAGGAAAATATTTTTTGGTATTTTTAAATACATGATAAAAATTATTGAAATAAATTAAAATGAATGCAAAAATATTAAATAAATAAGAAAAATATGAAAATATGAAAATAATTTGAGTTTGTAAAAGAAAAACAAATCTGGTCCTGATGAGGCTCGAACTCGTGACATTGGAGAGCATCTACCAACAGTCCATGCCTTAACCACTAGGCCAAGTGTCATTTGGTGTTAGAAAAGCCAAAATCAATTCAATATAACTGATGACGCGTCCTGGATGTGTTTGAAAACAAGTCAGCGAAGTGGACTCCATTGACTTATAAATGGACGAATCGGAACGCGTTATCGTGCCACGCCATCTCCTCGCCGGCCTTCGCTTGAGTCAGCGCCGGATCTAGGGCTCTGGTCATCTTCTCCGGTAGCTATGATTTTCAAACCTGCAAAATACGAAGATTCAAAGCAAAAGAAAGACCTAGTCCACCTGTTTCGACCCTTCTGAGTTCAATGGTGGCATCGGTTTTGGCTAGATCGTCCTGTACAGGCTGGTTCGAATCAAACAACTCTTTGAACCCTAACCATGGCAATATACGATTCCTACGTGGAAGCTTGCATGTAAGGCATCAAATACATTTTAATGAATACCCTGAACTCAAACAAACACATAACAACAGTTAATAATGCATGATTAAAACAAATCGAAATTTGAGAAAAATCCAAACCGGTGAGAGTCCAAGAGCACGATCTGGGCAGCCTGGGCTTGATATAGGAGTATGGATCGATTGCTGGGAACCTCAGGAAGGTGATTGAATGCTCAAATTGGCCTGAAACCTGCTGGAAATTGAAACACGATTTTTGAGGATTCTTGAAAAAATTTGGCAAAGTTTTGGTTGTTGTAAGGGCTAGGGTTTCGTCCTTTGTGCTTCAGCTTGCTGGCTATTTATAGAGGGATTTGAGAGAGAAAAAACAAGGCAAAAAGATTTGATTTTGAATGCATTGAATAATTTTAAAATAAAATCAAATTTTTGAAAGAAATTTGATTTTCTCTTTAATGTATGATCATGCACGAAATTGGTAAGTATTTTGGGCTTCCTTGGACCTCAAGCATGATATAAAATCACTCTCCTTGACAAAATATCTTATTTTCATATCTTATATAATTTAATTTTGAATTAAATGGTTTAAAATTCAAAAATAAATTAGTAAAATAGAAAACTGCCATGGCCAAGCATTTATGGGTCACAAATAATGTCATGAACAAGTTTGGATCAAAAGATTATAGGCCCATTTGGAAAATTTTGCATTTTGACCAAAATATCCTTTTGTGCAATTGTCCAAAATTGCCCAACTTCTGAATAGTGTATCTTGCTCAATTTTCCACATTTTTGAGTGTTCTTGGACTTTTTAGAAATCTCTAAGAGTCCTCTAACCAACCTCTTTGGTTTCATCTCAATTGGAGTTTCCATGCTCAATATATCTTCAAAACAAAAAGTTGACTTTTTGTTGACTTTGAAAAGGACCTGTAATGTTTTGATCCATACCTTCCAAATGAAGCATTTTTTGAACATTCTTGTGAGACATGAAGTTGTAGAGAATTGAATTTCCTTCAAAATGAGCTTTGGTGGGAAACTTTCTGAGAAAGTATGAGAAAGTTATGATCAGTCAAAGTTCAGTTGACTTTTCTCAGAGAAACCCTAATTTAGAAAGTTTGACTTTTGAGCAAATCTTGAGTTTTCTTGAGGAATCATGATCAACCCTTGATCAAATGATGAATGTAACTTCAAAATGAGGATGTTGACCAAAAATCAGGAAGTTTGACTGTATGTTGATCACAATTGACTTTTTGTCCAATACAACTGATTTTCAACCATCTGAGCAATTGTCTGAGGAAATTTGATCTGTGAGGCTTGAAACTTGACATGGAGAATCTTTGAAGCATATGAGGAGGCATGATGACCATTGGAGATGTTGGAAATCCATCTGGATCTGAGAGATATGATAACACGATTTTATATAGTATATTTGATTTAATTTTCATAAATAATGTTAGTATTTTTATTTAATTATTTCATTTTATTTCCATATTACGCTGGTATTTTATTTGTTTCAGGTATTTTATTTTAAATAAACAAATTGAGCAAAGTGAAGAATTTAGGAGGATTATTTAATTAAATGAAGAAAAAAAGGGGTGTGAAAAGCAAAGATATGGATCAAAGATTTATTAAAGCCTACAAACCAAGCCCAAACGAAGCCTGGCCCAAGCAAGCAAACCCTAAAAGGCCACGTTCAAGGGTGAGACGCACGTCTCAACCCTCTTCCTAAAAAGGAGGCGCCCACCTCCAGCTCCACGTAGCCCTAGGAGTTGCGTGGGACGCCCGTCTCAACGTGGAGGAAAAAGAGGAGAAAAATCCGGGACGACCAAGGCAGTTGGGCTACTACATTCTAGGAGAAAGTGGTGCAAAATTCAGGGAAAAATGGTTACATCCTACCACTATAAAAGGGCACCTAGGAATCATAATTTGACAGACCGATTCAGAGCATTCTTTTCCCAGTTTTAGATTTTTACTTTCCAGCATTATTTTTCATTGTAATTCAGATTCAGAAGTTACTTTCCAGCATTATTTTCCAGAGCTAGTTTCTTTTCAAGTATTGTCATTTAAATTCCTGGTGAAGAACCGAGACGTTGTACGAGTTATTTCCAGCTTCAAGGTTTCTTTCCAGCATTTATTTAATTCAGGTTTCTATTTACATTGCTTTATTTATTTAATTAATTGTTGCATGAGATATAATTGTTTGCCATGAATTTATTAATGAATGTTAAAACCTTTAATTTATTCATGTCTGTTTTTATGAATATGTCTCGCTAAATTATTTAAATATCGGTATGTAATGAGTTAATTTGAAAGTATCCGGATAAACTGCTTGATTATATTTTATAAAATAAATACTTTTTCTCGATTTAGTTATCTAATTTATTTTGTTAAAAAGGTTTAGAAACCAACAGAGATAGCTTGAGGTTAATAAACCGACTAAGATTAGAAACCAATAGAGAGCTTTGAGGTTTAAAATCGATAGTAGATACTAGGTATTGTTTTTAAAGATCATGGCTGCTTTTAAAACCAATTAAGCTTTATTTATTTTCAAAAAGTAATTTTAAAATCAATGGGATAGCGAAAGCATACATCGTAGTTTAAAATTATAATCTACTTCAATAGAGCGACTTGAGAATAGATTTTAAATAAATACTTTTGTTGAAAAGATATTATTAACATTTTTAGAAAATAAGCCAGTGGAAAACCGGATTCTTTAGGATTAACGAAATACATACCGATATTCGCATTATTATTATTTTAATTAAAATTAAGTTTTATTACCCAAAAATTCCCCAATTTATTTATTCGATAGCTATAGCTTTACACAGTAGATTAGATTACGTTAGTTCGATTTATAGTCCCTTAGGTTCGATATCTTTTAAAACTACGCGATAGGGCTGTATACTTGCAGTCTCCCCCGATTAATTTAGACGATAAAGTCGCGATCAAGATACCAAACCCTAGTTGGGTTGATTGTCTAGGAAGGAGTTTGTCTGATCAACTCTTGAGGATTCCTTGAGTATGGATGTATGAAATATCTTGAGAAGATGGAGGGAAAATTTTGGGGTATGACATAGGGCACCTCCTAAACTTTCCCCAGCAGGGTCTATGCACAAGATCCTCAGCGGCGCATCTCTCGATCTCTACCATCCTCAACAATATTTAGGCTCAAGACTTGGTCAGATAGTGCATCGGAGGAATCCAGGTTATCTTTCTTCTCAGGGTTTCCAATCCGTTTCATCTCCAAGCAGAAGTCAGAAATCTCCAGACAGAGCATCCGCATCTTCTTCAAGATGGATATGTTTTGAAATACCACAACATCTATCATGCATACATTACTCATAAAAATCATAATGGGTCCATATGTCATTCATACACATTGTCATGCATCATACTTTGCATAAGACTAACAATATTCTATCAAAGTTTCTCTTGTTTTTTTCAAAACAGGTGAAAATCACTTCTGAAAACAAACAGGTCCAGGATTAATGCCCGAAGCCAGACGGGAAAACTATCTGAACGGCCGCCCTAGTTGTCCTCCGATAACTGGTCCAGGATTAATGCCCGAAGCCAGACGGGAAAACTATCTGAACGACCGCCAACGTTGTCCTCCGACAACAGATCCAGGATTAATACCCGAAGCCAGACGGGAAAACTATCTGAATGATCATAAGTTATCCTCCGATAACAGACATAGGACCGGTACCCGAAGCACAACAGGGAAGCTGTCCACGTTTTGCCAACTATTATCCCCTCAGAGTAATCAACACGAAGATGTATTCTGACTCTCTCTTATTATCAACAGCAACTACAGAGTCTGGCGTACGACTCAGTTACCTTGGATGGCATCTTAAGCCCATCTCCGACTATTTGTCGACATCTCTCCACTTTCAGAATGCTGCATATTTGGTTAAAAAACCAACACAAACCAATAACTTCATTCAAAGACGAGTGCAGAGCCTAGCGTACGTGTCATACCCCAAATTTTGACCTAATATACCACCTTACATTTGCATTGTTGCACAACTAACTGTTCAAACAGCATTAATCGGGTATAGCATTCACAGGTCAAAATTAGGGTTTCATCAGATTTTCATCTGATTCAAGAGCTAACCAATTAGGGTTTGAGATTTTTTTCATCTCATTTGATCTATCTTGATCAAATCATCAGCCTTCAATCTTCAGACATCAAATTTTCTCACAGATGAATCAAGGATCGACCAATTAGGGTTTTGATCTGGCATGAGAATTCTCTGACTTTTTGAGCAGTGGATGACTTTTTTGGATAGAGATTGGTCATCATATATTAAATGCAACCTCTTGACCTAATTTCTGGATTCCAATCATCACAGAAGTTTACAGAATTCATCAGTCATTTTTAGAAACATCTGATGAAATTTCATCTGCACAGAAAAGTCAAACTTTGACTTTTGGTCAAATTTTTCAAAACAAAACTTTTTCCATCATCAAAATACTTCAAATGATCCATCATGATCATAAAAAATCAAAGAATTTGAAAAAGTCAACAAAAAGTCAAAATTTCTATACTTAGAAAATTTTCTAAGTGTTGAAATTTCTCATTTTTTCCAAACTTCAAGCCATTTTGTCACCTAGTTCCAATTGGAATTTGAAAAAACTCAAAACATGAAAGTTGTAGCTTGTGGAAAGATATTTCCAAAATGTCCAAGAACTCTCAAATCCATGGAGTCTAGCTATACTTTTGAAATTGAAACATAAGGCTCCATGACATTTGATTTTCAAAGTCAAAACATCAAAATTATAGGTCATTTTGCATTTTTCTCTTCTAGAACCTTTGCCACCTTGCCAAGAGAAGATAGAACTGATAAAAATCAGTTGGATGTAATTATGATAGGATTGGATCAAGTTGAATTTTTAACCATGGTTAAAAGGAAGGTTCCTTTTGCATTTAATGCAAAAATGACTACCTTGCCCTCTAAGGCAAGTCAAATTTACCAATGGCCAAACCTTGCCTAACATTTTCAGAATTTGTTTGTCTATAAATGGATGTCTTTCTTGCCATTCAATGCACACCAAAGCAATGCAAAAATCCATGCTTTCATTCTTTTCTTGAAAATCAAGTAACATAGAGCAAAATTGCCAAACTTGCATTTTTGAAATTCAGTTAAAATCATGATGATCTTTGGTGTCTAACATGTTTCAATATCACTAACAAACTTGTCCATAACTTAAAATCAAACTGAAATCAAGCTAAGAACAGTTTTCACTTTTCATGTTTTCAAACTTGCAAATCTGCCTAAGCATTCGAATTCTTGGTTTGACTTGAGCCAGCTATGTTTTGATCATCCAAACATCATCAGTATGCATCATAAGAATGATCCAAACCACTAGTCCTGAACTGTAACACCATTAACCTCAATTTCGAGTTTTGTTTTGAGCTGACTGTAGGTTGACTTGGTTGGAGAGATTGGAGCAAGTTCAGAGCAAGCAGGCCATCCACAAAGCTTCCATACATGCCGATGAAGGTGTAACAATCCTTAAACCAGTTCTGGAAACACGATTTAAGCTTCCTCGATTCTCATTTTTTCAGGTAAGCATATGAACTGTGATATCATGATTCCTTGATTCTTTTGACAAAAACTCTTGGCCAATTGTTTTCTGCACTCATAACGATTGATAACCCTCAAAAAAATCAAACAATCATCCAACATACATCATTTAATTTAAGATTTTCAGTTTAGGGTTCATCATGTTCTTCGAAACCTAAATTGTTCTGGGCTAAATATAAATGAAATTAACAACCACCGTTGTATTCCTTGTTCAAAATCGAGTCATTTTGATTTTTACATCACTCAATTGCATGGAGAAACGAAGATTTTGGATCGAATTTGGATTTCTGAAAATCAAAATACGAACCCAGAATACGCGCGTGTTCTTGGTGTTCTTCGTTTTCAAATATTTAAAAATTCCAATCTTATATCAACACGTGTTTCAGTCCACTAACACGCCAGCGCATTTGGCTCAGTTGGTTGCTTGCTTGGTCTTAAGTTCCTTTGCCACGCGTCCCACCTCATGGTCATGGGTTCAACACCCACCAAGACCATTCTTTTTACAAACTTTTCATTTTTTCATGTTTTTTTCTTCAAACTTTCACAATTTTTTTGACCAATCAAAACTTCTCATTTTGAGATGATTTTTTAGACACTTGTCAATAAATACATCTATTTTGTGATAGTGCAAAAATTTTCAGAAAAAACTTTCATCTGATTAAATTTTAATCGAGCCGAAAACGACGTTCTGAACACTTTTTCAAACCTCCTTTTAAGGTGAATTTTTCAAGTTTTCGACTTCCGATTTTTTTTCAAAACTTTTCATAAATGAACCTTACCTTTTCAAAACATTTTCAAATCATTTTTCAAAACATTTCATCAAACTTGCATCTTTTTTTACCATGATTGATCTGATTTAAACGATAAAATTAATTTTGTCTTCTCTCGAATTTCTCGATCGATCATGGGCCTCCCTCACGGTGTAAGTCCCAAAACATTCTTTTTATGTATATATTTCCTTTCCTTATACATATTCATTTCTTTATGTACAATTTTTTATCTGTACATAATACAGACAAACTTTCTTCCGTTTGTTTTCATCTTGCACTGCATACCATTGGTATTGAAAGGAGCATTATTCCCTGTGAAACTGCTTTCGAACCAATGGGCCTCCCTTATGGTGTAAGTCCCAATCCTTTATGTACATATTTAGTTTTACTTGTACATACTCAAATTATCATTGTTAATATTCAAACGTAAACAAATTTCTTTCGCTTGTTTTTCATTCGCTTGTTTATACCAATCCATTGGTTCTAAAGGAAGAATTCTTCTGAGCAAAACTTCTTTTTAACCAATGGGCCTCCATCATGGTGTAAGTCCCATAACATTCTTTTGTGTACATAATATTTCTTTGTACATACAAATTTCATCCGTATATAATAGATATTTTTTATACTCAAGTATGATAAACTTCGATCGTTTGTTCTCGCTTCACTTGTGTATACTCAAACCAACATTCTGTATGTACATACATATTTTCCTTGTACATAACAAATACTTTTCAAATATAAAACAAACTTTTATATGTACATAACACAAATACTTTTTGAAAATACTTTTTTTTCACAGATAAAACTTCGATCATTCGTTTCTGTTTCATCTGTACATTTACAATAAATACCATTGATATTGAAAGGAGCATTATTCCCTGTGAAACTGCTTTCAAATTAATGGGCCACCCTTATGGTGTAAGTCCCAACCCTCCTATGTACATCCATCTTAGTCTGTACATAAAAACTCGTTCGTGTACATATTCATTTCCTTGTACACGCTCAAACTTGTAAATAATCAAGTTACGCTGCTTTAAACGCTCGCTCACGTACACTTGTTTATATTTCATAAATCAGAAATAAACCTCATGCATTGTTTATATTTCCTTCATAAACTCCTCGTGAATACATATCACACACACACACTGCTTATATAACTGCCTAGTTATTAACATAACAATTAGACTAATCAATAGGTTCCCACAGCTAGCCTCCGCTGGCTTCATACAAGACAATTCATCACCAAAGATGAGTATAGCCTCCGCTGGGCTTTATACAAGACATTTCATCCTCAAAGATGGGTTAGCCTTTCTTGGGCTTTGTACAAAGAAACTCTCCCCGCAGAGTTAGCCTCCGCTAGGCTTCATATAAGACAAACGCCTCTGCTGAGTCACCTCCTCTGGGCTTCGCTCAAAAGAACTCCTCATTGAGTTTAGCCTTTTCGGGCATCATACAATGAAAGAGATAGGAAATCTCTTAACACCTCCTATTGGGCTTCCAATACAAAGAATCACCCGCTAAGATAGAACCCGAAAGGATGGTTTCTATGAAATCACTTTCAAAATCACCGAGAGTAAAATTTCCTGAAATTGCTTTATTTCCGAAAAGGATGATTTCTGAAATCCCTTTCAAAACAAAACCACCATACCCTATAGCTTCCTCTTGAGCTTCATACAAGGACCTCGATGACCCTAATGCCTCTCTGGGCTAACAATACAAGGACCCATGGGCTTCTTAAAAGCATCCCTTTAATCCAATCAATTTTCTCCTTGAGATTTAGAGATCTATCATCTCTATGGAAGAAGTATCTCATCTATCACATCACATACAGTCAAACTCTTTTCAAACTATTTTCAAACAAAAACATCTCTTAATTGTAAGTGGTAACGCTTGTACACTCAAGCAAAACACCCAATACTTACAGTTAAAAGATTCAAACATCTTTTTTCAAACATCTTTCTTAAACATGTAAGTGGTAACGCTTGTATACTCAAGCAAAACACCTGTAACTTATGACGAAAGATTTTTATCAATCAAACTTTTCAAAAATGTATGTGATGAAATAGATTAGATACATTTTTCATTAAGATGACATTTTTCTGTCTCTTACTAACATCCCGCTGCTTTCCACTAGCATAAGTGGGAACTACGATTGCTCCGACTTTCTCAACATCCTTTTGAGAATACGAGGCACAAGGTCTCATCCTTGCCGAGAAAATTTCTTTCTCTCGCACCAAACAAACCATAGAACCTCAGAGATCCGAGCTACAAATGCTCCGATTCCCACTAGATATGTATGCGTAAGATCCACGATCTTTGCGAGCACAATAATAACAAACCTAGAAATCCCACATAATCTATCGTTTAAAATCCAAAGGAGAAACTTTCCCAATCATAGAAATAGCAATTAAAACACACAAACATATCAAATATATTCATATATAAAGTCAGAGATAACTACATATATTTAGGGTGCTCCATCTATTCCCTTTATATACCAATCCCCTTACTCGTATCTTCCCAATGCGTTACGCCTAGTTTGCGCTAGTCGTTACGCATACCAATATCAATTGAGGGTATTTTAGCTTTCCCCTTTTTCATAATCATTAAATCATCTTTCTTGTGTTGAAAATAATAAAGCTTGATGCTCGCAGCATCTTTATAAACAAATCAAAAGATTTAAATCGTTACGTGCCAGAGAATCCGAATTCACGTTCGCATCCTCTAGCGCGTCACCTTTTAACGCGAATAGTACGACTCACTCCCCAGCATCGATCCTCCTAGATGGCATCTTAAGCCCATCTCCGTCAGTTCTCCTATCCATACAACAATCTCGAGTATAGCGTACGACTCATTCTCCAGCGAAGTCTCCATCTTCTCCAAATGGCATCTGTAAGCCCATTCCCGCATCATCACCCACAGCGAGTGCAAATTTTCAGGTGTACTCGAGTGTTTAATCATCTTCTACCTCCAGGTCACGAAAGGCAAGCATGCCAATCTAACTCTTCCAGTAAAAGAAAATTGAACAGGGGCAGCTGTCATACCCCAAAATTTGCCCTCCTACTTCTCAATACATTTCATACATCCATACTCAAAGATTCCTCAAGGGTTGATCAGACAAACCCTCTCCTAGACAATCAACCCAAACTAGGGTTTGGCAATTCTCAGATCAAGATGGACTTCCAACACTTCCAATGATCATCATGCCTCCTCATATGCTTCAAAGATACTCCATGTCAAGTTTCAAGCCTCACAAATCAAGTTTCCTCAGACAATTGCTCAGATGGTTGAAAATCAGTTGTATTGGACAAAAAATCAACTATGGTCAACATATAGTCAAACTTCCTGATTTTTGGTCAACATACTCATTTTGAAGTTACATTCATCATTTGATCAAGGGTTGATCATGATTCATCAAGAAAACTCAAGATTTGCTCAAAAGTCAAACTTTCCAAATTAGGGTTTTTCAGTAAAAAGTCAACTGAACTTTGACTGAGCATAACTTCTTCATACTTTCTCAAACAATTTTCCACCACCTCTCATTTTGAAGGAAATTCAATTCTCTACAACTTCATGTCACACAAGAATGTTCAAAAATGCTTCATTTGGAAGGTATGGATCAAAACATTACAGGTCCTTTTCAAAGTCAACATTTTGTTTTGAAGATTTATTGAGCATGGAAACTCCAATTGAGATGAAACCAAAGAGGTTGGTTAGAGGACACTTAGAGCTTTCTAAAAAGTCCAAGAACACTCAAAAATGTGGAAAATGCAGCAAAATACACCTTACAGAAGTTGGGTATTTTTGAACAATTGCACAAAAGGAGATATTTGTCAAAATCCAATTTTTTCCAAATGGGCCTATAATTTTATGATCCAAACTTGATCATAATATTATTTGTGACCTATTGATGCCTTGCCATGACCACATTCTATTTTATTGATTTATTTTTGAATTTAAAACTATTTAATTCAAATTTAAATTATATAAAATATGAAAATAAGATATATTTTCAAAAGGAGTGGATTTTTATCAAACTTGAGGTCCAAGATAGCCCATGATACTTGCCAATTTCGTGATAGCTTGCACATGGAAGAGAAAATCAAATTTTCTCCAAAATTTGATTTTATTTAAAAGGAATTTATTGCGCATTCAATATCCAATCTTTTTTCCTTCTTTTTGCTCCAGCATTACACTCTATAAATACCTAGTACATTGCCAAGAACAAGGGACGAAACCCTAGCCCCAACAACAACCCTTATTTTGCCAATTTTTTTCTCAAAATTGTCAAAGTTGTGTTTCAAGTTCCAGCCGCTTTCAGCCATCCAAAACCATTCCATTGTGTTCCTAAGGTTCCATGGATGAGATCTGGGCCATCGTTGCATAGCTTGAACGTCAGAAAATCAATTTTCCATGTTTAGGGTTCTTGAACTGATGAGCTTCGAACCGGTAGTTAGAGGCATTTTCAATCGAAACTAACACCACCATTGAACTCGCAGCCCTCGATTTAGGGGGGTAGGGTACCTCTTGCCTCTTTATTTTGCGTATTTTTCAGGTTTGGAGATTTGAGTGATCGGAGAAGGCGACCGGAGCTAGGGCTCCGGCGTCGTTGACTTGCTCTGACCGGCGAAGGCTGGCGTGGCGCGATGGAGAGCCCTGATTCGTTCTTTCGTTCCACCTGGGGTCCACACGGGTGACTGTGTTTGAATTCAAATCTCTTGACACGCGTACGTTTCTAAACCATTGGTTTCAAAATTCAAACACCAAATGCACAATGGCGTAGTGGTTAAGGCGTTGGCATGTAGAAGATGCTCTCCAAGGTCTCCAGTTCGATCCCTGGCAAGACCAATCCTCTTTTCCCTTTTGCAAACTAACATATTTTCTTATATTTTTCTATTTTCCTTTTTTTCTTTAATATTTTCCATGCATTTTAATTTATCTTTAATAATTTTTATCATGCATTTGAAAAACACCAAAAATATTTATTTTTTGCATAATCATCAGAAAAATGTTTATTTAATTTTTAAAATTAAAATTATTATTTTTGCATGCATATTTAATTTAATTGCTAATTAATCATTTAAATGGCTTTTAATTGTTTTTAAATTATCAAATCAACTCCAAAAATTCCCAAAAAATTATTTTATCATATTAATGTCATTATTAGCACAAAAAAAACTTTTTCTCATTCAAAAATACTTATTTTTACTAACATTTTCCTCTTATGCAATTTTCTTCCGTTTCCCGATTTTGCATCTGTCATGTGTTATATCGTTTTGACGATTTTATCGCTTATTCAAATTATGTAATTGCCTATGGGATGTAATAGTTTAATTAGGACTTTTATTTTCCGCACTTTCAATTATGTATCTGCCCCAAAGCCATGTAATAGCGTAGGATTTATCTTTCCGCATTTTATATTTCCGCAATTTACTTTTCGCACCTTATAAACTGTTAGTAATTAGGCGTGTATGGCAAGATAAAAATTGGACATAGATCATTCATAAATCCAAGATAAAATATCTGAATTTGACACTTTCTCATCACACATGCACCCCTTAGGGTAATTCTCTCTCGTTGCCTTTACGATTAAATGGTCATGTCCCTCGAACGTAAAGGTATTCTAGCATCGTTGCCTTCAAAACAAATCATCATAGTCCCTTCGATACAAAGATCATAGACCCACGATGTCGCCTACGAATACATGATCTTGACCCTCGATTGTCGCCTACGAAAAATGATGATAGTCCCTTCGAATGTGCTAGGATACTTCCTACAAGTTGCCTTCTATGACCATCCGATGTCCCTTCGAATGTCCCTTCTACATCCAACGAATGGAGTTACCTACCAACTAATGATGTGGATAGCGCTATTCTAAAGGAACTTAAAATAATACAAAAACGACCATTCTGAGTAGGTAATAAGACTTTTAGTTGCTTGCTCTATCAAAATACTTTTCACACCACACACTTTTGTCAAAGTTCAAATTCTTTTCAAAAACGAAACATTTACGAACACTTTGTATACATTCCTACATGAATCATTACAAAGTCAAAGCGAAATGCCTTTTCAAAATATTTTTGTCAAACACACAGAAAACAATTTTTAAAGTGATCTAAGAGCAACTAATAGCCCGTAGATAACTACGGATGAAAAGGGGTGCTAATACCTTCCCTTTTCATAACCTTCTCCCTTACTCAAAATCTAACGAAGGTCTTTTTCTGTAATATTTACCTTCCCTTAATTGGATAAAAGAAAAGTCGGTGGCGACTCTTGCTATCCGCACATTTGCGATACAAAAATCTCAAAGTCAGTTCACCGTATTACAGAATGGACAGATAAAACAAAGGGGAAATTTTGGGGTGCGACAATTGCCCCTATTCAATCATCTTAAACCTGATGAGTGAGAAAAAGTGACAGCTTTCGAACGTTCAAGGTGGAAGAGGATTGAATACCAGAGAACCCCGAAAATTTGCCCTTAACGGAAATGAAAATTGAGAGACTGTCTGAAGACCCCAAAGAGTTAAAGAATACCCGCAAACTTTAACGAAGATGCGATCGAGAATTTGTCAGAAAATCTTGAAAAGTTAAGGAATACCTGCAGACCTTAACGAAAATGAAATTGAGAAACCGTCTGAAGATCCCCAAAAAGTTAAAGAATACCCGCAAACTGTAACGAAGATAAATGGCTAGAACAATATCCGAATTGTTGGTGCGCGAAAGTGCGAGGAGCCATAGCATGCTGAATGTCTTGACCATATAACTTCCGAGTTACCTAGAAAAACAAATTCAATAGCGCACCCGAGAATATAATTCTGGGAATAAACAAAACAATATCCAGCACACTGGTGTGATATAGATGTTTATGAAGTCGGTAAATCTTGTTTCCGACGTTTCTGCTAATGAGAGATCTTACTGAACATGTACCGACATGTTGAACAACTTTCGAGTTGACAAGATCTTCAATTTGTATGCAGATAGATTTACCGGTGATAGAAGAATCAGATTCAGCACCTGTGACTGAAAAACTTCTAGGGTAATGAGCTTCAATTTACTGGCATTGTATAGACAATGTGTTGCAGCAAGTGGATATGTGGATCAACGTCTGAGTTGGAGAAATATCCTGTGATTGAATAAACATCCCACCTGGTGGAGATTTATCTGTTGAGTAGTTGATGATTTACTGGGGAAATAAACACACCAGAAGTTCACTGTAATTTTCTGAGAATAGCTCAGATAACAGAGACGCAGAATTCACTGCAAATAGAAATTGCTGGGAAGATTCTTGTCTGAAAGAAATCTTTGAAAATACCAAGAATGATGTTGTAATAATCCTTTCTGAAGGAGACTCGCTTGGGAGCAAATTAAGCTTCGTTGGGGAAACTTCGTAAGAAAATTGTGTGGAAGATTCACTGGGGACTCCCGACTGATAATTTTGCTGACATTAGAGTCTATCTAAAAGAAACAACTGTTTCGCTGGGGAAGAAATCTCGATTGGAGAAACCATCAGTTGTTGAGATCCATACAAGTATATCACTTGTGTTGTAGAAAAGAGGATAATTATGTCATCTGAGAACTAATCCTTCCATTCTATCCTTACGAGGACAATTACAGTTTCAGCTGAAAAACCTGCAAAATGAATAGTCGAAGCTAATGCATGAGTATGATATGCATGATATGGTTTTTTTTGCAAATAGTATATGATTTCCTGATACTGTTGAGAAAAGGAAGACATCACTGGGGAATCCGATTTGGCAATCCTGTTGTCACAAGCATTCACTGGGATGACCGATCATTTCTCTGGGGAAGAGACTTCACTGGAGAATTGACACTACTGTCGATTGTCTGTTACCCGAGCATTCACTCGGCACTCGGGAGAAAAGCTAGATTGTCAGCTAAGAAAAGTCTTTGGCGCCGATTCACGCACTCGAATGACTCCGATTTTGGTAAAGGTTCATGCATGACTGTACCGTGATATGTCATGAATGGATGAATGAATGGATGTATGGATGCGTGAACATACTGGTTGATGCATTGGTTTATCGACTGAATTCCCGACACCAATGAGAATCAAATGAAAGGCAATGGCCATAATCCAAGTCACCAATGCCATTGCAATGAGCTTCTCACAGGGGAGACAGCATCTGACTACTCACAAACATCATGATGGATACAGAGATATTTCCAAATCAGAGGAAAAGCGTAACGCTTAGAAAGTCAGTCACCCCCCAACATTCCGTAAATCAAAGCAATTTTAAGCTTCAAAACTTCCTGGTTTTACCATTTTGAATGATTTTAAATTTATCTAAAACAGCAGCGACATTAAGTTAATCATGCAGAAAAGATAAAAAATAGGTCAAGAGACGAAGTTCAACTGAACAATTCTTTTATTTAAAATATGAGAGAAATAACTCATAAGTAGAGGTTTTGTACATGAAGATGCACATTCCTTTAGGAGGAACATACAGGAAAAAGTGAATCTATACACATTTCTTAAAACAACAACGAAATTGAAATTGAACTTCATTGAACCAAAACATGTTATTCCCCCTCCTGACTGCTATTCTTCATCACTTCGCTTCTGAAGATGGTGATTGAACTAATACCCTCCATCTGAGCTTTTGTTGTGGCATGAAGGCACACACTGCAGCATTATGTCTGTATACATTCCCTAACTTTTGCGCGAACCACTTTCAAAAGATCTTGGTTCACCGGGATATTTACCCTTTTTTGCTTAAGCCGCCCTTTCGGGTTTTCAGCTTACCGGGCTTAATTTTTCTCTTCTCTTTTTTTTAGACATAATACTTCTTGACTGCGTATGAGTTGATAGCGTATGCCAAGTCTTCTCCATCCATGTTGGTGAGAACAAGATCTCCTCCCGAGAAAACTTTCTTTACCACGTATGGTCCTTCATAGTTTGGCACCCACTTTCCACGAGGGTCTCTGTGCGGAGAGATTATCCTCTTTAGCATCAATTCGCCCACCTTGAACTCGCGGGGACGCACCTTCTTGTCGAAAGCCCTCTTGATTCTTTTCTAGTAGAGTTGGCCAGGACAAATGGCTGTCAACCTCTTCTCTTCGATCATATTGAGCTGGTTATACCTATTCTGGACCCATTCCGCCTCTTCCAATTTTGTTTCCATCAGAACTCTAAGAGAAGGAATCTCCACTTCTATAGGAAGTACTGCCTCCATGCCATAAACAAGAGAGTAAGGTGTTGCTCCTGTCAAAGTGCGAATAGATGTTCTGTATCCGTGCAAAGCGAAAGGCAATATCTCGTGCCAATCCTTATACGTCTTCACCATCTTCTGAAGGATCTTCTTGATATTCTTTTTAGCTGCTTCAACAGCACCATTCATCTTCGGTTTGTAGGGAGATGAGTTTTGATGATCGATCTTGAATGTGTCATATAACTCCTTCATCATGTTGTTGTTCAGATTTGTCCCATTGTCAGTGATAATCTTGCTAGTAGTACCGTAGCGACAAATTATATTATTCTTGATAAATAGGGTAACCACTTGTCGTGTCACATTCGCATATGAAGTAGCCTCAACCCACTTGGTGAAATAGACTATGGCGACTAATATGAAGCGATGTCCATTAGAAGCTTTCGGCTCAATCATTCCGATCATATCAATTCCCCACATAGAGAATGGCCATGGAGAGGTCAAAACATTCAGAGGCGAGGGTGGCACATGCATCTTATCAGCGTGAATCTGACACTTGTGACATCTCATCGCATAAAAAACACAGTCTGTTTCCATGGTCATCCAATAGTAACCAGTGTAATACGGTGAACTGAATTTGAGATTTTTGTATCACAAATGTGCGGATAGCAAGAGTCGCCACCGACTTTTCTTTTATCCAATTAAGGGAAGGTAAAAAGTAAAGAAAAAGACCTTCGTTAGATTCTGCGAGTAAGGGAGAAGGTTATGAAAAGGGAAGGTATTAGCACCCCTTTTCATCCGTAGTTATCTACGGGCTCTTAGTTGCTCTTAGATCATTTAAAAATGGTGTTTTCTGTGTGTTTGACAAAAATGTTTTGAAAAGGCATTTCGCTTTGACTTTGTAATGATTCATGTAGGAATGTATACAAAGTGTTCGGAAATGTTTCGTTTTTTAAAAGAGTTTGAATTTTGACAAAAGTGTGAGGTGTGAAGAGTATTTGATAGAGCAAGCAACTAAAAGTCTTATTGCCTACTCAGAATGGTCGTTTTCGTATTGTTTTACATTCCTTTATAATAGCGCTATCTGTACCATTAGTTGGTAGGTAACCTTATTTGTTGGATGTAAAGGGACATTCGAAGGGACATCAGATGGTTATAGAAGGCAACTTGTAGGAAGTATCCTAGCACATTCGAAGGGACTATACACATTTTTCGTAGGCGACAATCGAGGGTCAAGATCATGTATCCGTAGGCGACATCGTGGGTCTATGATCTTTGTATCGAAGGGACTATGATGATTTGTTTGTAGGCAACGGTGCTAGAATACCTCTACGTTCGAGGGACTTGACCATTTAATCGAAAGGCAACGAGAGAGAATTACCCTAAGGGGTGCATGTGTGAAAAGAGTGTGTCAATTCAAATATTTTATCTTGAAATTATGAGTGATCTATGTCCAATTTTATCTTGCCATACACACCTAATTACTAGCAGTTTATAAGGTGCGGAAAGTAAATTGCGGAAATATAAAGTGCGGAAAGATAAATCCTACGCTATTACATGGCTTTGGGGCAGTTACATAATGAGAGTGCGAAAAAATAAAATTCCTAATTAAACTATTACATCCCATAAGCAATTACATAATTAAAAAAGAAAAGCAAGAAAAATCGTCCAAAACGTTACAACTTGTGAACAGATACATAATCGGAAAATACGAGAAAATTGCATAAGAAGAAAATGTTAGTAAAAATAAATATTTTTGAATGAGGAAAAAAGTTTTATGTTAATAATGACATTAATATGATAGGATAAATTTTTGGTAATTTTTGGAATTGATTTGATAATTTAAAAACAATTAAAAGTCATTTAAACGATTAATTAGCAACTAAATTAAAAATGCATGCAAAAATGATAATTTTAATTTTAAAAATTAAATAAGTATTTTTCTGATGATTATGCAAAAAATAAATATTTTTGGAGTTTTTTAGATGCATGATAAAAAATATTAAAGATAAATTAAAATAACATGAAAATATTAAAGAAAATAGAAAATAGAAAAAAAATATGTTAGTTTTCTAACTTGTAAAAAAACAATGCCATGGCTGGGAATCGAACCGGGGTCCTCTGCTTCACAACGCGCTGCCACGACCAACTGAACTAGAGCGTCCACGTGTTTAGAGAATGAAACGAATTCGTTTTAAGCGAAAACGCTTCCTGGGAATTCAAATTCACGCGCGAAGAACATCATCTTCTTCTCTTAAATTTCTAGAAACTTAGCGTCGGCTAAGTTCGACGCTATGACCCCTGCATAATTCAAAAACTCCATACAAGCAATATAAATGGATTGTGAGTACATGAATCGATTGCAAATTGAATTCTAAACACATTGGTGGCAGTCATTAGGTCCAATTTTTCCGTTTTAGAGAAGCCCTAATTCGGTTCAGAAAACCCTAGTCATGGTATATTTCGATTCAGGCCATAAAAATGCAATTGGATTGTCCAGATAGCTTGCAAACTTCAAACTAAACACAAAGCAAACATCAAAACTCGTTAAAAATGCATGAATGATAGAAATCGAAATTTGAAAAAAGTAGGAACAAACCAAATCGTGTTTTCACAATTCTTGATGTTTTTGAGAGATGTAAGAGTCTGGATCGATTCTAAAGACTCCAAGGAATGTGTTTGGATGCTCAAAATCGATTGAAACAAGCTAGAACCAAGGCTGCAAATTGCTTGAAGTGCACAGTTTTTTGACTTTAGGTTAGGGTTCTTTGAGGCAATTTTTCTGTCCTTGTGCATGTTGTATGCATTGTACATTTATAGTAGATGAATTTTGGGCTGATTTGAGGAACAAATAATGAACAATCAATGCAAAAATTATTTGATTTTGTACAAAATCAAATCTTCCTTATTTGATCCAATTTCTTCAATTTCTTGCCAAATCAATGCAAATTTCGAAATTTGCCAGCTTGTGTGAGTTACTTGGATCTCAAGTATGAGAGAAAAATAAATTTTGCATTTAATTTTGATTTTATACCTTATTTTTAAATTTAATTTGTTTTTAAATGAATAAAATTCAAATTAAATAGAAAAATAAAGACAAAATTCGTGGCATTGGGTTTGAAGGTTCCAAATAAGATAAGGAACAAGTTTAAACCAAGAAAAACTAGGCCCATTTGCAAAATTTTGGGATTTTGACAAGTATTTCTCTTTGTGCACCTCTTCAAAAATGCCCAACTTGTGCAAGGTGTATTTTGCTCAATTTTCCACATTTTTGAGTGTTCTTGGACTTTTTAGAAAGCTCTAGGTGTCCTCTAAACAACCTTCTTGGTTTCATATCAATTGGAGTTTCCATACTCAATAAATCTTCAAAACAAAAAGTTAACTTTTTGTTGACTTTGAAAAGGACCTGTTAATGTTTTGATCCATACCTTCCAAATGAAGCATTTTTTGAACATTCTTGTGAGACATGAAGTTGTAGATAATTGAATTTCCTTCAAAATGAGAGGTGGTGGAAAAATTTCTAAGAAAGTATGAAGAAGTTATGCTCAGTCAAAGTTATGATCGGAAGAACTAAATTTGTCAATCAAAATAGTCTTCAAAATATGATTCTGCTGAGAAGAATCACTAACCGATCTTGGAATAACCCGAGTCCTGGCTGAGGTTTATGAACGAATGTGCTATGTAGTATATGATATGATTGCATGAATGAATGCATGAATATACTGGTTAATGCACTGGCTATCAAACTGAATCCTCGACATCGTTAGTCCGGAGGGAAAAAGAACATGGCACAACAAGATGATTGACCAAGCTCCAAATATTGAATAGCCGCTGGAAGGGCTGCAATGCTAATTTTTGTAGAACGAAGAATAGCAAACTTCTGAGTTGACCAGATAATGATGATTAAAGACGTGCCCCATGCGTGGGAATGAAGCTGCATTGGATTTTGCACTTCAAAATCTCAAAATGCCCCGGTCTGGTAGACCTTCTAGAAATCTTTTGAAAGGAGTGCCCCGGCATCCTGTGTTCTGATCGTCAGCATTTCAAAGGAAACTGGATATTCTGATATGGGAATACCATGCCTTGATAGGAGTCTTGGAGGTATTTCCGCATCTCAAAATAACCTCCTTAGATTTACCGAATCTTAGAGTGGCAGACTTTGCGTAGATGGACGACATGCCCCAGGATGAATATTGGAGAGACTCCAACGTCTCGAAGTAGTTTCTTCAGATTAAATGAATTTTTTCAGCAAGCTTGCTTTAGAATGAATCTTGAAGGGACTTCTATGTCTCAAGTTGTTTCCTCAGATTGACTGTATCTGAAAAATTTCTATGCGAGCATCGGGAAGACCTGCCCCAGGATGAGCTTTAGAGAGACTCCTACGTCTCGAAGTAATTGCTTCAGGCTGATTGATTCTTGAACAAACACCTACTCCAATTAAGAGAGCTTCACCATTATGAAGTAACTGCTTCAGGTCAACAACAAGTGAGCGACTAAATTGGTGGAACAAGAGTTTTTGAAGGCCTCCACGCGTCGAAGTAATTATCTCAGATTGATTGGAACCGAACGATTAGTTCGAAATGTCCCAATGTAAACAGCCTTAGAGAGACTTTCCCGTCTCGAGGTGATTGCTTCAAGTTGACTGAAACATGGAACAACAGTTGTCCCAGGCTAACTGCTCTTTGAGAAAGACTAAATCAATTGATGATTGCTCTTTAAGGATTTGCCCCCGGATTGGTAGAAATTCGAGGGGCTGAGTTTCGATTTGATTGCCCCCAAATTAACAGAATCTTGAGAAGCCAACTTGTGATATGCTCAAAGGAGTCCTTAGACGTCCTGCCCCTTGCTACAAATAACTGCTAACTCAGCAGAATAATCAAGTTTCTCTTTTTTGAACAAAGTTAAACTCTTCACTGATGTTCATTATGAGAACTTCTTTAATGTCAAACAATTGTTTTACATGTAGAAGAATGTTTGTTGTGACAATTATAATGCAACATTTATGTGTCTTGAAGTTTTGTATGAAAAACATGACTTTTTGCGAGTGAAACACTTTTGGAGTGCAACACTGAAAATTTTCCTTTTTTGAAAGATAAGACAAGCATATGATACCAACACAGGTACTTAACACACACTGTAGGAGTCAGGTAAACGCGATCTCTTCGTTAGATGCTTTTGAATTCACCCATGCTTCAATTAGGACTTTTGAGGGTTGTAACGTGGTCTGGTTCACGGGTTTTTTATAAAAAAGGATTTTTAGGCTCAAAATATTTGGTGCCCGCCCATTCTCCATGATGTCCTTCAGTCCTAAGTTCAACTATCTTGATACGAGCACTCATCTCTCGAGAGGCGTTTATGATGGTTGAGGAACCAATACGAGGTTTCTTGGACACGACAGTCACTCACATTTTGTCTTTTGGTGTCTAACCACACGACTTGTTCTTTGTTGAGAACTTTTCTTTGAAAATGCATTTCAAGATTTTTTTCTGACTTTTGCCTGACTTTTGTCTAAGCGACTTATTACTAAGTTCCGACTTAGCGGGCTTTTTTGTCTTTTTCTATTCATCTTTTTTTTTGTTGAACAAGTCGTGGATCCATACACAACCTTTGATTTGTTAGAAATGATGGTGATTGTCTGAGTCCTGAGGTAGATGAAGGGTAATCGTGGTGTCGTCATCTGTTGACCTTCTGATGTGCGAGAGATACCCATCATGGTATCATTCTCTTCTGACGCACATTGTTGATAGATGAAGGTCGACTACTGTGGTTTTGACCTTTCTCAACCTTTTGAAGGATAGCCATTGTTGTATCCTTTGATGCTTACTCTCTTGATGAGTTCTGAACGCTCGATCAGATTAACTGAACACTACCCGCCCATAGGGTAAAAATGATGGGTTTTTTCTGAACAGAAAAGAAACTCCTACTTCAAGGCTCAAAGGGGTTAACGAGGGTTTATCTCCCTTATAACTTCGGTGTTTGGGGATTTGAAACAAGGCCTGTACATCATAAGCAAGTTTTTTACTCGAAAACATATGACTAGGGACCTGGCGTTTTTTCAATTATCGTCATCCTCCCTCCAATCTTTGCCTAGGCGAAAGGATTGGTAACGTTGGTATCAAAATGCTCGCAAATCATTTAAAGAGTGATAACGAATGGATTGAGTGCCAATGAATGGATTACTTCAAGACAAACATATTCATTGCAAAAAAATAAACAAGTTTCTACATGCAAACAAAGTTTAAACAGTTAAACAAGATACACATGAAAATGCAGTAAAGAAATAAAAGACTGCCATTGTTGAGGAGGCCTGGGCTCCGTCTTGACTTGTTGATTTAGATGACTTTCAGTAGTCTTGGTGATCACTTGAGTACGGGGCTGCCATTCACAAACAGATTCCCTCCTTGAAGAGTCAAGTATTTCTGGTCAATCAACTGTTGAACTTTGGCTTTGTAAGGATTGCAATCCTCTGTTGAGTGGCCCATCGTATCAAAGATGGTATCCACATCGCTGCTATGATCATAACCAAGCGGGAAAATTTTGTGGGTTAAGAAATTTGGGAACCACCAATGAGCTTTGAACCGATATGGCGTGTTGACCGTAGGTAACTGGAATTGGATCAAGAGGAGCATTCCTTCTTTCCAAATTATTCCGAGGCACAATTTGATTCTGAGAGTTCTGACTCTGAAGTTGAGGAAGATCAGACAAAAGTTGTTGATGCAAAGATTCGAAAGATGGTAATGGAGGATAATGAGTTGGTGTTGCAACCGACTTCCCTTTGCTAGAGCTTGAGATATCTTTGCTGAAGGTTACCACCTTTTCTGAAGCGATCATCTGGTTTACTTCACCACTACTCTTCAAAGTCTCAACTTCCTCTTGGCAAGCAATTGTCCCAATGAGTTTTGGAAGTTCCTCAAAATTGCTATGATTAGACCTTGCAAGCAAAATGTCTAAGCTCGACCCCTTATGTTTGAAAAACAGAATCTTATCATCAATTAGCTCTTGAACTGTGCATTTGAAGGCCGAACAATTCTCAGTTTCGTGTCCCACAGAGTTAGCATGAAAAGCACATTTAGCTTTCTCATCAAACCAAGCTTTAGCAACCCCTGGTACTGGCTTCAATTCCCTTGGTATCACAACACCGCTCTGAATCAAGCAAGGCAATAGTTGAGAATACGACATCGGATTGGTCAATATCCCGCTGAGCATATCGGCGATAATGCGGATTAATACCGATTGGATCCTTCTTCTTCGATCGGGAGCAAGCAATTGTCGTTGTCGAGGAATCTTTGAAGGTGAAGGCCGAGGATGATACTCAGGGAGAATTTCGAATCGAGAGTTTGCCACATGTGGATGTCCTTGACTCATGGAGACATCGATGATAGAGCAAAGAACCAAACTTATGGAGATTGGCGCGTGTTGCATTCTCTTTTCAACATAACTTGCAAGAGATCCATGACCAGACTCATCTGACTCTTCAAGTGCTTAACTTCTTCCCTCAATAGTTCCTGACCACGCTGAAGCTCGTCTATAGTCCTCTGGGACATCCTTGGAGTTCTTAACATGCGTCGAGTAGACGGTTTGATATTTCTGGACAGAAGAAATGAAATGAGCTTCTGATGAAGATGAAATGCATGCATTAAAGAATGTAATGTAATGTAATGGTAATGCATGTAAGAATGCCATGTAATATAGTAGCAACGCATGTAAGAATGCAATGTGATGGTAATGCATGTAAGAATGCAATGATGGCGATGCATGTAAGAATGCAATGATGATAATGCATGTAAAAATACACTGATGGTAATGCATGTAAAAATGCAATGATGGCGATGCATGTAAGAATGCAATGATGATAATGCATGTAAAAATACAATGATGGCGATGCATGTAAGAATGCAATGTGATGCGATACATATTGATGTTATGCGCAAAATCACATGTAAAGCCAAATAGCACAAGGGTTTAAAAGGACGGTCGGACATGGTTTCGACGTCTACCCAACAATTCCCCAAACAAGGTTGGTTCTATTGTTTTTTAGCTAAATGTTTCTCGGAGACTCAGATCCCCTTTTAAAAATATTATCGTCATGACGATAGTATTTTCAAAAGTATACTCCAAGAAACGGCTCTTAAAGGGATACTCAAAAATCTTTTGAGCGGTCGGTTTGTTTTGGACGTCCTAATACTTAGAGTTATAGGCCCTTTGTCCAAGAATTATCATCCCGCACTATTGTACGGCAATAACTCCCTTAAAAGACCAACTCTAAGTTGTGGTCTTCACGTCGATCCAAGGAACACGGATGTCCAATGGACCTAAGCTACTCAACCACTCTAAACTTATGTTTCCTAGAAGCCTGGGTATTGGGCTTATCTATGAATCATAACCAACAAATGCCCCAATATCAAAATACATCAACAGGATATAAAGAAATAATAGGCAATGAATAGTAAACACACAAGTTTAAGAATTAAATTAGGTTGACTCGCTTAGTCAAAAATAACTTTTAAAAGTTTTCCTAGTGAAGTCGCCAACCAAGCGACTCGATTTTCAAAAATCTTTTAAATTCTCGAAAACGTGAAATCGCCACCTAATTTTATTCGCTCGAAAAGAACGGGAAATATAGATAAAACCCCAAACATGCGGATAAGGCGGTCTTCGTGACCAAAAAGTGGGATCGAGTCTGTTATGTGGGAAGGTATTAGCACTTTACATCCATCGTACTCGATGGGACCCATTTAATTCTACGATTTGTGTGTGTGTTTACTAAATTATGGATGCTAAAAGAAAATGTAATTTGTTTCTTATTATTTTGAGTTTGACACGGTTTCGTAACTGTGCCTACATATTCCCTCGCAATGGGAAAGTCAAAACTCGTAGTTCCTCTTAAAAAGGCTTTAATTGGTTACGTTGATTTTATAAGAAAAATCGTGCGTTTAGACGTTTCAAACGCTTTGAGCTAGGACTTGTTTTGTTTGTTTGAAAAGCTTAAGTCCTCGCCGCATTTGAAATGACTATTGCACTCTTTATCCGAAAAGAGTTTAATGATCGCGTATGAGCGATAAAAGGGTTTGAGCGAGTTGAGTTGTTTTTAGGTGGATGAAAAGTACCGAACCATAAGTCTAGCATCCTATGATTCAAATACTAGAAACAAGCTGAACTCAATGCTCAACGAGTCGTCTATCATCCCAAAAGTTTTTCTTTTATGAAAGAGTGAAGTGAAGCAAGGTTCACGTTGTTAAGGATCTTTAAGTAGCTAGTCTAGCATCCAACGACTTAAAGATTAGAAGTTCATTTTTTACAAGTGTTTAAACAATTGGTCTAGCATCCAACGGCTTAAACACTTGAGTTTTCTTTATGAAAGGATTTTGAAAATGCACTCGACGTTGGATCGAGGTTTGAAATTAAATTGCAAGGTAACTGACACGCGTCGAGATGAAATAGAAGCGGTTATGGTTAATCAAGTATATGGACTCAATTAACCTCGTGAGGATAGGTGCTCCTATCCCCAACCATGAGACCTCGTGCATGGTGATTGGTATATAGAATGTTGTTTTGGTTATGATCGATTAAAGCAACAAGGGCTTTAACCAATCTCGTGAGGATGGCCATGCCCATCCCCAACCATGAGACCCTTTAAGAAATCGGCGTATGAGCCAATCAAGATGAAATCGAGTTGATTTTAAATTTAGTTGTGTGCACGGTGTACATTGGTGAATAGATACCGAACGAGTAAATAAACAAACAAAATACCATACAATACAATCGGAAATTTAAATAATTATTAGAGATGATCTTTTCTGTTTGATGAAAAATCGGCTAATAGTTTAATCGATAAGTCATCAAACAAAAACTATCAGATCCAACAATTATTTATTACATCGCAACGAGAATATTATTTACGAAATAAATTAATTGAAATAGAATAAGTTCAGAAATAGCCTGGAATGCCGTGATTCTGGACGGTGCAAAGAGAAGTCCATCTGATCCTTGGCTGGTCTGAAATACCTCCACGCGGTAACGAAACCGAGTACCACAGCTTCCGATCCAAAAACTCCGACGGTCCAAAATAAAATTACACCACATATATATTATAGCTAATATTCATTTTTGTTAAAAAAAGGAAATTTGTTTTAAGAATAGAAGTAAAAATAAATAAAATAGAACAAATGGATTTTCCTTATAAAAAATATAAGGTGGTGACACTTGTCACCACCAGACACCATCATAAAAATTAATTAAATTATTTTTATTTTGAAAAGAAAAAGGAAAAGGAAAATTGGAAAAACATAAACTCTGTTTCTCTCTTCACGCGTAACCCTCACCGTTCTGGGTTTCCTCATCTCTCTCGCGGTCGCTCCATCTCACTCGTCTCTCACCGCGGCCGTTTTCCTCACCCTCATCGGCGCGTTCTGGGTTCCCTCACCGTCTCGTTCTCGCCGTCGCCACCCTCTCTTCTCTCTCGAACCGTGATCAAAACTGTTTGCATGTGGATTTTCTGATATTTGTTTTGATTTCTGATGTTGGATTTTATTTTCTGATGTTGGTTCGATTTGTTTGGCAGATTATAGGAACTTGGCCGAAATTGAAAAGGGGTTTGAACCCTACCCTCCACGCGATTCCGGCTTGTGATTGCTTGACCTTGGAGACGCGGCTGTGAGGAAATAGATTCCGATGTGTGCCTGGGTGAGTTCGTTCTAATTTCCTCTCCTCTTCTTCTTTCTCAAACTGTCAGAATCATGATTTCTGAGAACAAAAATGTCTGAAGGTGTTAGGTAGGGAAAATGATGAAGTTGTTTGGTTTTTGCTGCGTTTTTCTGTGTTGATTTACGTTGCTGGGTTGCTTTGTGTTTTTGATTTGGATTCTGGGATTTTTAGGTTTTTGAATGGTTGTCGAACTTGAACTGTGTTAATCGTTTTCTGGTTGGTTGTTATGTTATCTGGGATTTCGGTTTTTTGGTTGCAGTGTTATGTTTTTTCTCATTTTCTTTCTCTCTCTGTTGCCTATGTCGGTTTGGATGATAAGAACATGGATATTCACTTGATTTTTTCTGGGATGGTTTTTGAATGTAAGAACAGATTACTACACTTTTGGTTTGGGTTCTCGTTCTGCTTTTTCTGAACTTCTTTCTTTTGTTTTCTGGTAGTATATATGAACAGATACTACACTGTCTTAGCATGTCCCTTTTGCTTGTAATGTTGGTTAAGGAACCATGCTGTGATGATATCCTGCTCTCAATTCTGAGTTTTTGACTTGTATCAATTGTTAATGGCCATGCTGTCTCAACTGTCCCTGCTCTGCTCTTCTTTTCCTCTGATGCTTGTCTTAATTGCCAATGCCCATGTTGTACTGTCCTGAATTTCTGAGTTTCTTGACTTTTGTTAGCTTACACCATGCTTTTGCTTCTTTTCCTTATGATTCTATCAATTGTCCCTTGCTCTGTTGACTTTTGGTATTAAAGTATTGCCTCAATGTATATTGTCTTTGTATGCTGGCTGGAATTAAAACTGTCGCCTCGATTACTTGCTGCCCGGAATCTGTGAATTGATACGTATGCTGGTTGTTCGGAAAAACTGTCGCTTTGATTTACTCGTTGCCCGGAAAAAACTGTTGCCTCGTTTGCTCGTTGTATGCTTTTCCGTATGCTTGTCGCTTCTTTCTCTTGCAGCCCGTTGCGTGCTATATGCTTGTTTGTGAACCGATTTGTTTCGCGATTTGCAAACAAGACCGATTTCCGCCGATGATTAATCCTCGAGATTCTGAGGCTTATGCAATAAAACCTGATTCCCGCCAACGCCTAATGATGAATTTGGACAAACGATTCTTTGATAACTTCGTGCATTTTGTTTATGTTTTGTTTACTTGCTAACTAACAATGTTTCTCTCTTTGTTTCATGTGACGATGATGATGGAATGGTCGAGCAACGGATAGGAAATCTTGAAGATTGGAGGGCGAGGGATGAAGAACAAGCAAGCATGAAGATTTGAAAGTTGTCAAGACTCCAAAGAAACTTAGAATTAGGCGATTCTTGCATTTTTGTAACAACACTTGTATTTCATAACAATCTAGGCCAACTCTTGTAGTAATGTAACAATAGAATTTTGTAATGACTTTTATAACATTTATGCAAGTCAAATTCTAAAAATCAATGTATTCATGGTGTTTCCCCCCTTAACAAAATTCAAAAAGAATGTGAGTGTGAAGGTTGAATAAAGTTGGAACAATTGTATTTCGAACAAAAGAAAGGAAATCATGTGATTTTGATGAATGAAACCAATTAGGATTATATATAAAAGAGTTGACCAAGAGAATCTCAAGTTTCAAAACAAAAATTCAAGTTCTTTAATTCTTGCCTCTTAGAAAAAGAAATGATAATCTCAACTTGAAAATGAAGTCACATGAATAAGCATTTCTTTCTATCTTGTGGAGAATAAACTTGAAGTTTTATCGCAACTCTCCATGCCTAAAAAGACTTTTAGTGGAGTATCTTGAATTTGAAATCAAACTTGTGAAAGATAGTTGAATGATGATAAGTGACACTTGAACCTTGAATGAATGACATTATTCCATCCTCACTTCGAAATTCTAAACGAGACCAGAATGAAGTTATTCTTGAATATTTGAAATGATGTGAAACTTGCCTTTGGATGGTGTTTAAAATTCAATTCGTCAATGCCTTACAAAGAGTATGTAAGATCTTCCTCGACAAATAACTTATGAACTTGTGGACCATCAACTCAAATTAAAATTTGCAAATCCAACTTTCTTGTCAATCAAACTTGGTGACGATATAGGCCTTGAAACCTTGAATTAATTTTTGTTGGAACAAGGAACTACGCATGAATATGTTCCAAGAAAAATAAATCTGATAAGGAGGGTAAATTTTGGGGTGCGACAGTTGCCCCTATTCAATCATCTTAGACCTGGTAAGTGAGAAAGATTGACAACTTTCGAACGTACAAGGTGGAAGAGGATTGAATACTTAGAGAACCCCGAAAAATTTGCCTTACGCGGGAAACCAATGCCACAAAAGAAAACAGATAACATATCTTGACTACAGAGCCAAGAAAAACGCTTGAAGAGAAAACTTGCTAAGCATTAACGGAATGCTTTAACACAATTACTAGGAGATTTTAACAACACTGGGGATAACCGTGTAACCGAAATGACTTTGACAACAATTTAACGAAAATGCTATGAGAAGAGAAATGAACTTCTCAAGCGAAAAGAAAAACAATCAAAATTGAAAATTTGACATGACTGAGAACTTAACAAAGAGCTCTCTGATTGACTAAGGAATACCTGGAGACCTTAAACGGAATTGAAATGACATGATTGGGAACTTAACAAAGAGTTCCCTGATTGACAAGACTGAGAACTTAACAAAGAGTTCTCTGAACTAAGGACTACTTGGAGACCTTAAACAGAATTGAAATGACATGATTGGGAACTTAACAAAGAGTTCCCTGATTGACAAGACTGAGAACTTAACAAAGAGTTCTCTGAACTAAGGACTACCCGAGACCTTAAATGTAATTGAATGACATGATTGGGAACTTAACAAAGAGTTCCCTGATTGACAAGACTGAGAACTTAACAAAGAGTTCTCTGAACTAAGGACTACCTGGAGACCTTAAACAGAATTGAAATGACATGATTAGGAACTTAACAAAGAGTTCTCTGATTGACAGGATTGAGAACTTAACAAAGAGTTCTCTGAACTAAGGACTACCTGGAGACCTTAAATAGAATTGAAATGACATGATTAGGAACTTAACAAAGAGTTCCCTGATTGACAAGACTGAGAACTTAACAAAGAGTTCTCTGATTGTTGATTGAGAACTTAACAAAGAGTTCCCTGAATATATGGCTAGAACAATATCGGAATTGTTGGTGCACGAAAGTGCGAGGAGCCATGGCATGCTGAATGTCTTTGACCGTGTAACCTCCGAGTTACAAGCAGAACGAAATCAGTAGCGCACCCAAGAATATAATTCTCTGGAGATAAACAAAACAATATCTGGCACACCGGCGTGATATAGATGTTTATGAAGTCGGTAAATCTTGTTTCCGACGTTTCTGCTGATGAGAGATCTTATTGAACATGTACGGACATGTTGAACAACTTCTGATTTGACAAGATCTTCAATTTGTATGCAGATAGCTTTACCGTTGATAGAAGAATCAGATTCAGCGCCTGTGACTGACAAACTTCTAGGGTAATGAGCTTCAATTTGCTGACATTGTATGGACAATGCGTAAAGTGGATATGTAGGTTTATCGCCCGAGTTGGAGAAAATATCTTGAGATTTGAATAAACATCCCGCCGGGTGGATATTTATTTGTTGAGTAGTTGATGACTTATGGGAAATAAACGCACTGTAAGCTTGATGTAATTTTCGAGAACACTAGGAGCATATATTGGAAGCCACGCAATAGTATTTATCGAGAAGATTCTTGTCTGAAAGAAGTCTTTGAAAATACCAAGAATGATGTTGTAGTAATCCTTTCTGAAGGAGATTCACTTGGGGAGTGAAATAAGCTTCGTTGGGGAAACTTCGTAAGAAAACCATGTGGAAAATTCACTGGGGATTCCCGGTTGAATAATTTTGCTGACATTTGAGTCCAACTGAAAGATACAGATGTTTCGCTGGGGAAGAAATCTCGATTGGAGAAACCATCAGTTGTTGAGATCCATACAGGTATCTCACTTGTGCTTGAAAGGAGGATAATTTGTCGTCTGAGAACTAATCCTTCAATTTGATCCTTACGAGGATATTTACGGTTTCAGTTGAAAAACCTGCAAAACAAATAGTCGAAGCTAATGCATGAGTATGATATGCATGAGTATGATATGCATGACGTGATTTTTTTCTAATGCAAATGATGCATGATTTCCCGACTGTTGGGAGAAGGAAGATATCACTGGGGAATCCAATTGAACGATCTTGTTGTCATAAGAGTTCACTGGGGATGATTGATCACTTCTCTGGGGAAGAGACTTCATTGGAGAGTTGACACTATTGTCGATTGTCTGTCACCCAAGCATTCACCTGGCACTGGGGAGAGAAATGAGTTGTCGTTGAGAACAGTCTTCTGCTTGTAATGGGGTACCTCAAAAGAAACTCTATAAAGAAGTTCTATTTGATACAAGAGTTCGCTTGGGGAAACCCAATCACTCTGGAATAGATTCGATTTGAGAATCATCATCGTTGTAGACCAATTATGATCGAGCCCTCAATTTTATGATCGGAAGAACTAAATTTATCAATCAAAATAGTCTTCAAAATATGATTCTGCTGAGAAGAATCACTAACCGATCTTGGAATAACCCGAGTCCTGGCTGAGGTTTATGAACGAATGTGCTATGTAGTATATGATATGATTGCATGAATGAATGCATGAATATACTGGTTAATGCACTGGCTATCAAACTGAATCCTCGACATCGTTAGTCCGGAGGGAAAAAGAACATGGCACAACAAGATGATTGACCAAGCTCCAAATATTGAATAGCCGCTGGAAGGGCTGCAATGCTAATTTTTGTAGAACGAAGAATAGCAAACTTCTGAGTTGACCAGATAATGATGATTAAAGACGTGCCCCATGCGTGGGAATGAAGCTGCATTGGATTTTGCACTTCAAAATCTCAAAATGCCCCGGTCTGGTAGACCTTCTAGAAATCTTTTGAAAGGAGTGCCCCGGCATCCTGTGTTCTGATCGTCAGCATTTCAAAGGAAACTGGATATTCTGATATGGGAATACCATGCCTTGATAGGAGTCTTGGAGGTATTTCCGCATCTCAAAATAACCTCCTTAGATTTACCGAATCTTAGAGTGGCAGACTTTGCGTAGATGGACGACATGCCCCAGGATGAATATTGGAGAGACTCCAACGTCTCGAAGTAGTTTCTTCAGATTAAATGAATTTTTTCAGCAAGCTTGCTTTAGAATGAATCTTGAAGGGACTTCTATGTCTCAAGTTGTTTCCTCAGATTGACTGTATCTGAAAAATTTCTATGCGAGCATCGGGAAGACCTGCCCCAGGATGAGCTTTAGAGAGACTCCTACGTCTCGAAGTAATTGCTTCAGGCTGATTGATTCTTGAACAAACACCTACTCCAATTAAGAGAGCTTCACCATTATGAAGTAACTGCTTCAGGTCAACAACAAGTGAGCGACTAAATTGGTGGAACAAGAGTTTTTGAAGGCCTCCACGCGTCGAAGTAATTATCTCAGATTGATTGGAACCGAACGATTAGTTCGAAATGTCCCAATGTAAACAGCCTTAGAGAGACTTTCCCGTCTCGAGGTGATTGCTTCAAGTTGACTGAAACATGGAACAACAGTTGTCCCAGGCTAACTGCTCTTTGAGAAAGACTAAATCAATTGATGATTGCTCTTTAAGGATTTGCCCCCGGATTGGTAGAAATTCGAGGGGCTGAGTTTCGATTTGATTGCCCCCAAATTAACAGAATCTTGAGAAGCCAACTTGTGATATGCTCAAAGGAGTCCTTAGACGTCCTGCCCCTTGCTACAAATAACTGCTAACTCAGCAGAATAATCAAGTTTCTCTTTTTTGAACAAAGTTAAACTCTTCACTGATGTTCATTATGAGAACTTCTTTAATGTCAAACAATTGTTTTACATGTAGAAGAATGTTTGTTGTGACAATTATAATGCAACATTTATGTGTCTTGAAGTTTTGTATGAAAAACATGACTTTTTGCGAGTGAAACACTTTTGGAGTGCAACACTGAAAATTTTCCTTTTTTGAAAGATAAGACAAGCATATGATACCAACACAGGTACTTAACACACACTGTAGGAGTCAGGTAAACGCGATCTCTTCGTTAGATGCTTTTGAATTCACCCATGCTTCAATTAGGACTTTTGAGGGTTGTAACGTGGTCTGGTTCACGGGTTTTTTATAAAAAAGGATTTTTAGGCTCAAAATATTTGGTGCCCGCCCATTCTCCATGATGTCCTTCAGTCCTAAGTTCAACTATCTTGATACGAGCACTCATCTCTCGAGAGGCGTTTATGATGGTTGAGGAACCAATACGAGGTTTCTTGGACACGACAGTCACTCACATTTTGTCTTTTGGTGTCTAACCACACGACTTGTTCTTTGTTGAGAACTTTTCTTTGAAAATGCATTTCAAGATTTTTTTCTGACTTTTGCCTGACTTTTGTCTAAGCGACTTATTACTAAGTTCCGACTTAGCGGGCTTTTTTGTCTTTTTCTATTCATCTTTTTTTTTGTTGAACAAGTCGTGGATCCATACACAACCTTTGATTTGTTAGAAATGATGGTGATTGTCTGAGTCCTGAGGTAGATGAAGGGTAATCGTGGTGTCGTCATCTGTTGACCTTCTGATGTGCGAGAGATACCCATCATGGTATCATTCTCTTCGACGCACATTGTTGATAGATGAAGGTCGACTACTGTGGTTTTGACCTTTCTCAACCTTTTGAAGGATAGCCATTGTTGTATCCTTTGATGCTTACTCTCTTGATGAGTTCTGAACGCTCGATCAGATTAACTGAACACTACCCGCCCATAGGGTAAAAATGATGGGTTTTTTCTGAACAGAAAAGAAACTCCTACTTCAAGGCTCAAAGGGGTTAACGAGGGTTTATCTCCCTTATAACTTCGGTGTTTGGGGATTTGAAACAAGGCCTGTACATCATAAGCAAGTTTTTTACTCGAAAACATATGACTAGGGACCTGGCGTTTTTTCAATTATCGTCATCCTCCCTCCAATCTTTGCCTAGGCGAAAGGATTGGTAACGTTGGTATCAAAATGCTCGCAAATCATTTAAAGAGTGATAACGAATGGATTGAGTGACAATGAATGGATTACTTCAAGACAAACATATTCATTGCAAAAAAATAAACAAGTTTCTACATGCAAACAAAGTTTAAACAGTTAAACAAGATACACATGAAAATGCAGTAAAGAAATAAAAGACTGCCATTGTTGAGGAGGCCTGGGCTCCGTCTTGACTTGTTGATTTAGATGACTTTCAGTAGTCTTGGTGATCACTTGAGTACGGGGCTGCCATTCACAAACAGATTCCCTCCTTGAAGAGTCAAGTATTTCTGGTCAATCAACTGTTGAACTTTGGCTTTGTAAGGATTGCAATCCTCTGTTGAGTGGCCTACTGTACCAGCATGGTATCCACATCGCGCGTTATGATCATAACCAAGCGGGAAAAATTTTGGTGGGTTAAGAAATTTGGGAACCACCAATGAGCTTTGAACCAGATATGGCAGAAGTTGACCGTAGGTAACTGGAATTGGATCAAGAGGAGCATTCCTTCTTTCCAAATTATTCCGAGGCACAATTTGATTCTGAGAGTTCTGACTCTGAAGTTGAGGAAGATCAGACAAAAGTTGTTGATGCAAAGATTCGAAAGATGGTAATGGAGGATAATGAGTTGGTGTTGCAACCGACTTCCCTTTGCTAGAGCTTGAGATATCTTTGCTGAAGGTTACCACCTTTTCTGAAGCGATCATCTGGTTTACTTCACCACTACTCTTCAAAGTCTCAACTTCCTCTTGGCAAGCAATTGTCCCAATGAGTTTTGGAAGTTCCTCAAAATTGCTATGATTAGACCTTGCAAGCAAAATGTCTAAGTCGACCCTTATGTTTGAAAATGTAATCTTATCATCAATTAGCTCTTGAACTGTGCATTTGAAGGCCGAACAATTCTCAGTTTCGTGTCCCACAGAGTTAGCATGAAAAGCACATTTAGCTTTCTCATCAAACCAAGCTTTAGCAACCCCTGGTACTGGCTTCAATTCCCTTGGTATCACAACACCGCTCTGAATCAAGCAAGGCAATAGTTGAGAATACGATCGGATTGGTCAATATCCTGTTGAGCATATCGGCGATAATGCGGATTAATACGCTGATTTGGATCCTTCTTCTTCGATCGGGGAGCAAGCAATTGCTGTTGTCGAGGAATCTTTGAAGGTGAAGGCCGAGGATGATACTCAGTAGGAGAATTTCGAACTGGAGAGTTTGCCACATGTGGATGTCCTTGACTCATGGAGACATCAGATGATAGAGCAGCAACCAAACTTGCGGAGATTGGTGCGGTGTTGCATTCTCTTTTCAACATAACTTGCAAGAGATCCATGACCAGACTCATCTGACTCTTCAAGTGCTTAACTTCTACCCTCAATAGTTCCTGACCACGCTGAAGCTCGTCTATAGTCCTCTGGGACATCCTTGGAGTTCTGAACGTGCGTCGAGTAGACGGTTTGATATTTCTGGACAGAAGAAATGAAATGAGCTTCTGATGAAGATGAAATGCATGCATTAAAGAATGTAATGTAATGTAATGGTAATGCATGTAAGAATGCCATGTAATATAGTAGCAACGCATGTAAGAATGCAATGTGATGGTAATGCATGTAAGAATGCAATGATGGCGATGCATGTAAGAATGCAATGATGATAATGCATGTAAAAATACACTGATGGTAATGCATGTAAAAATGCAATGATGGCGATGCATGTAAGAATGCAATGATGATAATGCATGTAAAAATACAATGATGGCGATGCATGTAAGAATGCAATGTGATGTGATACATATTGATGTTATGCGCAAAATCACATGTAAAGCCAAATAGCACAAGGGTTTAAAAGGACGGTCGGACATGGTTTCGACGTCTACCCAACAATTCCCCAAACAAGGTTGGTTCTATTGTTTTTTAGCTAAATGTTTCTCGGAGACTCAGATCCCCTTTTAAAAATATTATCGTCATGACGATAGTATTTTCAAAAGTATACTCCAAGAAACGGCTCTTAAAGGGATACTCAAAAATCTTTTGAGCGGTCGGTTTGTTTTGGACGTCCTAATACTTAGAGTTATAGGCCCTTTGTCCAAGAATTATCATCCCGCACTATTGTACGGTGCAATAACTCCCTTAAAAAGACCAACTCTAAGTTGTGGTCTTCACGTCGATCCAAGGAACACGGATGTCCAATGGACCTAAGCTACTCAACCACTCTAAACTTATGTTTCCTAGAAGCCTGGGTATTGGGCTTATCTATGAATCATAACCAACAAATGCCCCAATATCAAAATACATCAACAGGATATAAAGAAATAATAGGCAATGAATAGTAAACACACAAGCGAAGAATTAAATTAGGGTTGACTCGCTTAGTCAAAAATAACTTTTAAAAAGTTTTCCCTAGTGAAGTCGCCAACTGAAGCGACTCGATTTTCAAAAATCTTTTAAATTCTCGAAAACGGTGAAATCGCCACCTAATTTTATTCGTTCTGAAAAGAACGGGGAAATATAGATAAAACCCCAAACATGCGGATAAGGCGGTCTTCGTGACCAAAAAGTGGGATCGGGAGTCGGTTATGTAAGGGGAAGGTATTAGCACCCCTTACATCCATCGTACTCGATGGGACCCATTTAATTCTACGCATTTGTGTGTGTGTTTACTAAATTATGGATGCTAAAAAGAAAACAGAATTTGTTTCTTATTATTTTGAGTTTGACACGGTTTCAGAACCGTGTGCCTACATATTCCCTCGTGCAATGGGAAAGTCAAAACTCTGTAGTTCCTCTTAAAAAGGCTTTAATTGGTTACGTTGATTTTATAAGAAAAATCGTGCGTTTAGACGTTTCAAACGCTTTGAGCTAGGACTTGTTTTGTTTGTTTGAAAAGCTTAAGTCCTCGCTCGCATTTGAAATGACTATTGCACTCTCTTTATCCGAAAAGAGTTTAATGATCGCGTATGAGCGATAAAAGGGTTTGAGCGAGTTGAGTTGTTTTTAGGTGGATGAAAAGTACCGAACCATAAGTCTAGCATCCTATGATTCAAATACTAGAAACAAGCTGAACTCAATGCTCAACGAGTCGTCTATCATCCCAAAAGTTTTTCTTTTATGAAAGAGTGAAGTGAAGCAAGGTTCACGTTGTTAAGGATCTTTAAGTAGCTAGTCTAGCATCCAACGAATTAAAGATTAGAAGTTCATTTTTTACAAGTGTTTAAACAATTGGTCTAGCATCCAACGGCTTAAACACTTGAGTTTTCTTTATGAAAGGATTTTGAAAATGCACTCGACGTTGGATCGAGGTTTGAAATTAAATTGCGAAGGTAATCTGATACGCGTGCTGAGATGAAATAGAAGCGGGTTATGGTTAATCAAGTATATGGACTCAATTAACCTCGTGAGGATAGGTGCTCCTATCCCCAACCATGAGACCCTGGTGCATGGTGATTGGTATATAGACCAATGTTGTTTTCGGGTTATGATCGATTAAAGCAACAAGGGCTTTAACCAATCTCGTGAGGATGGCCATGCCCATCCCCAACCATGAGACCCTTTAAGAAATCGGCGTATGAGCCAATCAAGATGAAATCGAGTTGATTTTAAATTTAGTTGTGTGCACGGTGTACATTGGTGAATAGATACCGAACGAGTAAATAAACAAACAAAATACCATACAATACAATCGGAAATTTAAATAATTATTAGAGATGATCTTTTCTGTTTGATGAAAAATCGGCTAATAGTTTAATCGATAAGTCATCAAACAAAAACTATCAGATCCAACAATTATTTATTACATCGCAACGAGAATATTATTTACGAAATAAATTAATTGAAATAGAATAAGTTCTGAAATAGCCTGGAATGCCGTGATTCTGGACGGTGCAAAGAGAAGTCCATCTGATCCTTGGCTGGTCTGAAACACCTCCACGCGATAACGAAACCGAGTACCACAGCTTCCGATCCAAAAACTCCGACGGTCCAAAATAAAATTACACCACATATATATTATAGCTAATATTCATTTTTGTTAAAAAAAGGAAATTTGTTTTAAGAATAGAATAGAAGTAAAAATAAATAAAATAGAACAAATGGATTTTCCTTATAAAAAATATAAGGTGGTGACACTTGTCACCACCAGACACCATCATAAAAATTAATTAAATTATTTTTATTTTGAAAAGAAAAAGGAAAAGGAAAATTGGAAAAACATAAACTCTGTTTCTCTCTTCACGCGTAACCCTCACCGTTCTGGGTTTCCTCATCTCTCTCGCGGTCGCTCCATCTCACTCGTCTCTCACCGCGGCCGTTTTCCTCACCCTCATCGGCGCGTTCTGGGTTCCCTCACCGTCTCGTTCTCGCCGTCGCCACCCTCTCTTCTCTCTCGAACCGTGATCGAAATCTGTTTGCATGTGGATTTTCTGATATTTGTTTTGATTTCTGATGTTGGATTTTATTTTCTGATGTTGGTTCGATTTGTTTGGCAGATTATAGGAACTTGGCCGAAATTGAAAAGGGGTTTGAACCCTACCCTCCACGCGATTCCGGCTTGTGATTGCTTGACCTTGGAGACGCGGCTGTGAGGAAATAGATTCCGATGTGTGCCTGGGTGAGTTCGTTCTAATTTCCTCTCCTCTTCTTCTTTCTCAAACTGTCAGAATCATGATTTCTGAGAACAAAAATGTCTGAAGGTGTTAGGTAGGGAAAATGATGAAGTTGTTTGGTTTTTGCTGCGTTTTTCTGTGTTGATTTACGTTGCTGGGTTGCTTTGTGTTTTTGATTTGGATTCTGGGATTTTTAGGTTTTTGAATGGTTGTCGAACTTGAACTGTGTTAATCGTTTTCTGGTTGGTTGTTATGTTATCTGGGATTTCGGTTTTTTGGTTGCAGTGTTATGTTTTTTCTCATTTTCTTTCTCTCTCTGTTGCCTATGTCGGTTTGGATGATAAGAACATGGATATTCACTTGATTTTTTCTGGGATGGTTTTTGAATGTAAGAACAGATTACTACACTTTTGGTTTGGGTTCTCGTTCTGCTTTTTCTGAACTTCTTTCTTTTGTTTTCTGGTAGTATATATGAACAGATACTACACTGTCTTAGCATGTCCCTTTTGCTTGTAATGTTGGTTAAGGAACCATGCTATGATGATATCCTGCTCTCAATTCTGAGTTTTTGACTTGTATCAATTGTTAATGGCCATGCTGTCTCAACTGTCCCTGCTCTGCTCTTCTTTTCCTCTGATGCTTGTCTTAATTGCCAATGCCCATGTTGTACTGTCCTGAATTTCTGAGTTTCTTGACTTTTGTTAGCTTACACCATGCTTTTGCTTCTTTTCCTTATGATTCTATCAATTGTCCCTTGCTCTGTTGACTTTTGGTATTAAAGTATTGCCTCAATGTATATTGTCTTTGTATGCTGGCTGGAATTAAAACTGTCGCCTCGATTACTTGCTGCCCGGAATCTGTGAATTGATACGTATGCTGGTTGTTCGGAAAAACTGTCGCTTTGATTTACTCGTTGCCCGGAAAAAACTGTTGCCTCGTTTGCTCGTTGTATGCTTTTCCGTATGCTTGTCGCTTCTTTCTCTTGCAGCCCGTTGCGTGCTATATGCTTGTTTGTGAACCGATTTGTTTCGCGATTTGCAAACAAGACCGATTTCCGCCGATGATTAATCCTCGAGATTCTGAGGCTTATGCAATAAAACCTGATTCCCGCCAACGCCTAATGATGAATTTGGACAAACGATTCTTTGATAACTTCTTGCATTTTGTTTATGTTTTGTTTACTTGCTAACTAACAATGTTTCTCTCTTTGTTTCATGTGACGATGATGATGGAATGGTCGAGCAACGGATAGGAAATCTTGAAGATTGGAGGGCGAGGGATGAAGAACAAGCAAGCATGAAGATTTGAAAGTTGTCAAGACTCCAAAGAAACTTAGAATTAGGCGATTCTTGCATTTTTGTAACAACACTTGTATTTCATAACAATCTAGGCCAACTCTTGTAGTAATGTAACAATAGAATTTTGTAATGACTTTTATAACATTTATGCAAGTCAAATTCTAAAAATCAATGTATTCATGGTGTTTCCCCCCTTAACAAAATTCAAAAAGAATGTGAGTGTGAAGGTTGAATAAAGTTGGAACAATTGTATTTCGAACAAAAGAAAGGAAATCATGTGATTTTGATGAATGAAACCAATTAGGATTATATATAAAAGAGTTGACCAAGAGAATCTCAAGTTTCAAAACAAAAATTCAAGTTCTTTAATTCTTGCCTCTTAGAAAAAGAAATGATAATCTCAACTTGAAAATGAAGTCACATGAATAAGCATTTCTTTCTATCTTGTGGAGAATAAACTTGAAGTTTTATCGCAACTCTCCATGCCTAAAAAGACTTTTAGTGGAGTATCTTGAATTTGAAATCAAACTTGTGAAAGATAGTTGAATGATGATAAGTGACACTTGAACCTTGAATGAATGACATTATTCCATCCTCACTTTGAAATTCTAAACGAGACCAGAATGAAGTTATTCTTGAATATTTGAAATGATGTGAAACTTGCCTTTGGATAGTGTTTAAAATTCAATTCGTCAATGCCTTACAAAGAGTATGTAAGATCTTCCTCGACAAATAACTTATGAACTTGTGGACCATCAACTCAAATTAAAATTTGCAAATCCAACTTTCTTGTCAATCAAACTTGGTGACGATATAGGCCTTGAAACCTTGAATTAATTTTGGTTGGAACAAGGAACTACGCATGAATATGTTCCAAGAAAAATAAATCTGATAAGGAGGGTAAATTTTGGGGTGCGACAGGCGGTATCAAGATAGGTGGCTCTTGTAAGTACTCCTTGATCTTATCAAATGCTCGCTGACAATCATCATTCCATATGATGGCTTGATCTTTCTTCAACAACTTGAACAAAGGTTCACAAGTAGCTGTCAAATGCGATATGAACAGGCAAATGTAATTTAAACGTCCCAAGAAACCACGAATTTCCTTCTCCGTTCTTGGTGCTGGCATTTCTTGAATAGCTTTTACTTTGTCAGAGTCTACCTCGATACCTCGTTGGCTTACTATGAATCCAAATAGCTTCCTGGACCGGACTCTAAAAGTACACTTGTTAGGATTCAATCGAAGTTTGTACTTCCTCAATCTTTCAAACAACTTTCTGAGATGAATAATATGCTCCTCTTCAGTATGAGATTTGGCAATCATATCATCCACATAGACCTCAATTTCTTTATGCATCATATCATGGAAAAGAGCTACCATGGCCCTTTGATAAGTTGCCCCTGCGTTCTTCAGTCCGAAAGGCATGACCTTGTAACATAAGGTGCCCCACGGGGTGGTGAACGTCGTCTTCATCATGTCTGCTGGATCCATCTTGATCTGATTATACCCGGAGAAACCATCCATGAAAGAAAACACTGAAGACTGAGCGGTGCAATCGACCAAGACATCAATGTGAGGTAAAGGAAAATCGTCCTTTGGGCTGGCTCGATGCAAGTCTCTGTAGTCTACACACATCCGAACCTTTCCATTTTCTTGGGGACAGGTACAATGTTGGGAATCCAATCTGGATATACCGACACAGCCAGGAAACCGGCGTCGAACTGCTTCTTCACTTCGTCTCTGATCTTCTTAGCCATCTCGGGGTGCGTTCTCCTGGGTATTTGCTTTACGGGCGAGCATTCAGGCTTTAGCGGCAGCTTATGCACAACAATATCTATATCAAGTCCGGGCATGTCCTGATATGACCAGGAAAACACATCTACAAACTCTCGCAGCAAGCGGACCAACTCATCTTTTATCTCGTGCCCCAAGGCGGTTCCAACTTTGACTTCTTTTTGATCCTCTTCAGTACCCAGATTGATCACATCCACTGGTTCCTGATGAGGTTGGATCATCTTCTCCTCGTGCTCAACCAGACGCGCTAACTCTTCAGGGAGTTCATAGTCTTCTTCACCATCATCTTCGGCTTGGTTGATCGGGGAAATCGAAGTCAAAAGGAGTTATAGCATGGCTATGTTCAATAAGCTCAGTTTCAGGTGATCTGCTGCATAAATGATGGATTTTATCTTTCAGATATGTATGTTTATTTTAGCAGGAAAAACAGTGAAAATGTTGTTGTTTTTATTAAGATGCATTGGAAAGCAAAAGTAAAAACAATAAAAGGGATCTTAAACTGAATAACGAAATGCGTTTTTCATTGAAGATAAAAATTCATTCATTAAACGGAACAAGCCCTACAAAACGATCCTTTGTGCCTTGGGCAGAGCATAGGATTTTTTAATTTTAAAACAAGAAATTACTTTGACAATGAAATGAGAGGGGTAACGTCCTTGACGATCCAATTCTTGAGGACCACACCGGGAGGAGTACGGAACACCATCTGAGAAAGCGCCACTGCGCGCTCATCATCTTCAATGACATTGATAGCCTTTTCGGAGCGGAAACCCTTCGCAACAAAAGTATCCTCTGGACAAGGGATCTTTCCCTTTCCTATCTCCAAACTTCCACTGATTCTGGAGGATGGTTGATAGCCGAGTCCGCTCTTGTCCTTCTTCTCTACCACATTTATCACCGTTCCCCAACCTTCAAGATTCCCGGCATCGATAAGGGCCTTGACATCCTGCCAACGGGTTATGTTACCTCTTGGCTTTTCAGTAGTCTTGACTTCCTTTTGCACATTTCCAACAATATCCAAAGCTTGAAAGAGAGTCTCATGCGCCTCGTCTCCAACATCCACATACTTGAAGTGAGACAAGTGACTAACCAGATAGTCTTCTTCACCACTAACCTCCACCACCTGGTTGTTCAGCAAGAACTTCAATTTCTGATGTAGAGTTGAGGTGACAACCTTTGCACCATGTATCCAAGGCCTTCCCAATAAGTAGCTATAAGATGGAAAGATATCCATCACTTGAAAAGTAATGTTGAAAAGCTGGGGTCCGATAAGTACCGGAAGATCAATCTCTCCCACCGCCATCCTGCGGGATCCATCGAAAGCCTTCACAATCAGAGAACTAGGCTTCATGATTGCCCCTTCCACTTGCATTTGGGCCAATGTTGTCTTTGGAATCACATTCAGAGCTGAGCCTGTATCAACCAAAACTCTAGCAAGAGTCGTTCCACCACAGGTAACAGAAATGTGAAGAGCCATGTTATGATTACCTCCGTTCTGGGGGAGATCAGCATCAGTGAATGATAAGCAACTGCCATCATTTAAACTCGAAATTGCAACATCCAACTGATTAATTGTGATATCTTCAGCCACATATGAGTTGTCGAGGAACTTCAACAAGGCCATCTTGTGGGATTCAGAACTTTTTAGCAGAAACAAGATTGAAATTTTTGCAGGAATCTGACTAAGCTGATCAACTACTTTGTAGTCACTCCTCTTGATGATCTTCAAAGTCTTATCACTCGGCTTAAAGATATCCCTCAATTCTTCCGCACTCAAATCAACAAACCCATCTTTCCTCGGAGGAACATCTGACGCCTTTTCTGTAACTTTGTTCTTCATTGGATCTTGGTGGTAAATTCGACTGCTACGGGTCATACCACTTATACCAGTGATGTTCTCAACAGTAGACTCTCCCAAGACCATCGTCTTACCACCCACAATGACTTCAGGTTCATAATTCCAGGGTACTGCTTTTGTATTTTCATAAGGGATTTGGATGGGCGGGTAAACCATCATTGGTTCTACCGCCGTAACATGTTCCTCTTCTTGGATAGGAGACACATGGAGTCTCCTATTGTTGATGAGAGGGACCACCACATCCACTTCCACTTCAGTGGGAACTCGACTAAACTGAATCAAATATTGACACATTAATCCTTGTAGGTACTTCTTGAACTTTGCACAGTGTTCTGGATTGTCTTGGCAAATCAAACAGCCATCATGACCTTCTTTCAATAAACCGACATCCTTCAATTCCTCAAACACCTTCTTCAAAGACATCTTCAACTGATCCACCTCCATAACCAGGCCTCCTTCTTCAATCAAAGCATTCACTGATGACGACCCATGCCTCGGCAATGGATTATTAGCAATGTTGGGGACGTCAGCGAAAGTTAACAGCTTTCGGTCAATAAGTTCTTGGACTTTGCACTTAAACACGAAAGAGTCTTCTGTGGTATGCCCGGGAGAATTAGCATGGAAAGCACATCTAGCATTCTCATTAAACCATGGTTTGGGAGGTCCTGGAACAGGCTTTAATTCCCTTGGCACCACTCTTCCATCTTGAATCAAATATGGTAGTAGACTAGTGTAAGTCATTGGAATAGGCTGAATCTCTTCCTTGGTGTACTTGTGATAATGCGGGCTCTTCTGTTGAACTAAACCCTTGTTCGGGCCCTTGACTTGCTGTTGTTGTTGTTGAACTTGATTCTGAGGAACTTGAGTTGAATACGACATTGGCATTTGCATGGGTTGCTGATACGACATACCGGGAAATTGCATAGCAGCCACATAGGGGTATGACATATACGGGACCTGAACCGGAGCAGATCTAGCTGGTAGTCTTCCCCTTCCTCTTGCTTCTTCATATTGGCTTGGCCTCCTTCCTCTTGAAACCATTGAATGTCTTTTACTGCAGACGGTCCTACATTCCTCCGTAAATCTTGGTCTTCAAACCTTCTTCAATCTTCTCACCCACCATCACCGGGAGAAATCGAGAAAGTGCTTCAATCAATCATTCATAATATTGCGGTGTTCCCATGAACAGATCATTCAACTCCTTTCGGATAAAGTCGGTTGAACCTCGAGGCCACTTCTTTTTCCCATATTCTTTAAACGATTTCTTCGAGTTGTACTTTGGGGCCATAGTGGTGTTGAAGTGGTACTGCTAAAAGTATTAGAGGTCATCCCAAGAGCGGATGTTTGACTTCTCGAGTTGCATGTACCAATCCAAAGATGCCCGAGAGACTATCTTGAAAACAATGAATCATCAGCTTACTGTTTTTAACATGCGCCGCCATCTTACGGCAATACATCCTCAGGTGGGTGTCTGGAAAGCTCACTCCCTTATACTTTTCAAAGTCTGACACTTTGAACTTTGGCGGAATGACAACATCGGGACAAGACACATATCCACAACCAACAACATTCTTTTACTTGCTCGGCAAGCTCTTTGCACATCTTCTGGGCGGCCACGTCCTGGAAAGGAGTTGGGTTACCCACAGGTGCCACATTCTGATAGAACTGTCTCATGTAGTCGTCTTGCTGATCTTCCTCACCTTGAGGAGTTATGGACCACAGATTCTCTTGCTAGTCCTCCTCTTGCTCTTGCTCATCATTCGTCATAGTTTGGTTAGCGGCATGAGCGGCAGCAACATTCCCTTGGTTATCTGCTCCATGGAAGAAATCAGCTTGCACCCCATAAAACGGAGGATTAGGTGCTTGTACTCCTGGAAATGGAGCAACACCTCGCGGGGTTTTGCGGTGGAGTAATAGTAGCGTACGTTGTTAGCGTAGCGGCGGTGGTGGTAGCGAGGCGGTGTGTTTCCTCTTCTCGTGAGCCATGAGCATCTCCATCAACTAATCCATCTTGGTCTTCAAGGTCTCAATGTCGTCTTGCATGGCTGTCTGTCTTGTCTCGTATTGATCCGTTGCTCTTCTCAAATTAGGCTGGGTAGTCGAATTGGGTGAGATGAAACGTAATGAGCTTGGCGTCCCCTTTTTAATAAAGAAATGCACGATTATGTATGATTAATGCAAAATGCTTATGACCGTGTTCCCATTCCCAAGGATCTTTAGCACACACAAATGGATAATCAGCTCCTTCATTCAAACATAACGGTTGAGTACAAACATTAGTCTTTGTAACGAAAATAAAGAGCGAGACTCGTAGGTCTGCTTTTAATTTAACAGATACAATGGAGCTGAAGAATTCATAAAAGTAACAAAAAGTCAGAAGTGTTGTCCTCTTCGGGGCTTGAACTCTCTTATCTCTTTCTGAAATCGCTCCACCATGTCTCTGCAAAGATAAATGAAGTATTCCACCGCCGGGGGCACTCGGTCTTCTTCTAGATCCTCGACAGCTGATTGAAGCCTCCATGGGACCTCCACCATTAGCTGTCTACAGAACTCCACCAAGCCTGAATAGTTGTCATACAAACTCTTATTCTGATCTTCCAAAGTGAAAATGGTTTCTCCTCTATTCACCCAAATCTCATTCTGACGTCGGGCTTGTTCTTGCCATCCCTCACATTGGACTTCCAATTCTCCATACGATGCTTCCCATCGGGTAACAAGGTCTCTTGCAGTGTCCAACTCTTGAATCTTCTGAGCTAGTTCTTCAGAGTCTACATTATGTGCCAAACGAGCTTCTTCTTTGAGGCGAGTTTCGCGCGCCAAACTAGATTCAATGTTTCTCAGCGCAGCTTTCAACTCTTGGATCTGAGTGGTAAGAGTTGTTTTCAAATCTGACTTCGCTTGGATAGCCCGTTCTTCATCTGCGTAAGCTTTCCCTCTTTGTTGTTCAGCCCGGGCTAGCTTTCGGTTGAACTCTCTTAGCTCAAAGTTGGCAGCATCCAAATTGTCTTTCACACGGAACTTTGCTTTCTTTTCCTTTTCTACCTGCTCTTGACTCTTTAGCAGCTCATCATCCCTTTCTTTGAGGCTTTGCATCAAATCATCCCTTTCTTGGGTAACGCGAGTGAGGATGGCTTGTTGTCACGCTCTTCAGCTTACATCTCTGTGATAGTGAGCTTGAGTTTGTTGAATTCCTCAATAGGGACATGAGTGAGTTCAGGTTCTGGCACATCAAATGGAACTTCTACAGTGAATGGTAATTTTACCTCCATTACTCTTCTAAGTATCCAGGACTCATAAGATTCTCCATCATCATTTCCTCTTTTCCTGAGCTATACTACCTTCCTATGAACTTGGGTCTAAGCTTTCTGCATCTGTTTCAACAAACCAGGGTCTTCCCTTCCGAAGTCTAACAAAATAAATTCTCTCAGAAATTCTTCCCTTGGTGTTGTTTCCATAGGACAACCCAATTGCTTGAGAACCAATCTAGGATTATAGTTGATGCATCCTTGGGATCCAATCAGTGGAACGTTAGGAAATGCCCCACAGTGTGTGATGACCTCCCACGTGTACCAATCTGGAGAGTACCAAAAAACACCATTAGCGGTAAGAGAAGCCAACTTCTGAGACCAACTCAAATTCTCTAAGATTCTGACCCACGGTCCTCGCTGAGGGATATGAGACTTCAACCATGAATAGAGCAAAACGGAGCAACACATTACAACTCCCTTTTTCTTCTCATATCGGATATGTATGTTAAGGAGCATGTCTGCAAGTAATGCAGGCACAGGGTTGTCTGAGAGGAAAACACTAATGGCAGGCTGACTTATGTAATCATCATCATTGCTGGGAAACAAAACCACCCCATAAATTAGTAAGGTTAAAACAGCGCTGAACGACATCCAATTTTCTTCTGATACTACCACTTCTTCAGCTCTCTGTTCCAAAAATCTCCTTGAAATCCCCTTTTCTACTAACTTTGGCCCTATTTCTCTGATAGGGAGGTGTAGAGCAGCTGCTACATCCTTTGCATCCAAGCATTCTCCTAACCTGGTAAAAGGAGCATCATCTTTCAAGGGCCAATTCAACAGCCTTTCAAATTCTTAATTGTCGGGACTAACTGAAAATCTTGGAATGTGAAACACCGTAGAGAAGCATCATAAAACTTCACCAAGGCTTTCAAAGCATCATGATTAACCGTAGTATCCAACAGTTCTAAGATCCACCCATATCTGGCATAAAAGTTATTCAACTGAACAGATTTCACCTTCCTCCTGAGCTTCAACAGAGTTTGAGTGTCAGGGATCTTGAACTTGAGATGAGGGTTATGCTTTTTGATTAAATCCATGTGTGATCCGATTGTTTCCAAGAATGAGCCCTTTAAAGATACCTGAAAATGGCAACACATATGATGAAAAATGAATGATTAATGCAAAAATGCAATGCAAATGAATTATGATGATATCCAATGAAAGTGTAGCTGTAGATCACATAAAAGGTCACTGGATGGCCGGACATGGCCTCGACGCCTACCCAACAATTCCCCAAACAAGGTTGATTCTAGTGTTTTTATGCTAAATGCTTCCCGGAGTCTCAGATTCCCTTTTTAGAAATATTATCACCATGCGAGCGGCCTACGTGGGGATAATACTTCCAATAGTATACTCCAAGAAACGGCTATTAAAGGGATACCCAAAATCCTTTGAGCGGTCGGTTTCAATTTTGGACATCCTAATACTTAGATTTATAAGCCTTTTGTCAAAGAATTATTATCCCGCGCTAGCGTGCGGTGCAATAACTCCCTTAAAAAGACCAACTCTAAGTTGTGGTCTTCACGTCGATCCAAAAGACACAGATGTCTAGTGAACCTAAGCTACTCAACCACTCTAAGCTTATGTTTCCTAGAAGCCTGGGTATTGGGCTTATCTATGAACCATAACCAACAAATGCCCCAATATCAACATACATCAACAGGATAGTATACAAATAAATATCAAAGCAAAAAACAAACACACAAGCGAAGAACTAAATTAGGGTTGACTCGCTTAGTCAAAAATAATTTTAAAAATTTTCCCCAGTGAAGTCGCCAACTGAAGCAACTCGATTTTCAAAAATCTTTTAATTCTCGAAAACTAGTGAAATCGCCACCTAATTTTATTTGTTCTAAAAAGAACGGGAAAATATAGATAAAACCCCATACATGCGGATAAGGCGGTCTACGTGACCAAAAATGTGGGATCGGGAGTCGGTTATGTAAGGGGAAGGTATTAGCACCCCTTACATCCATCGTACTCGATGGGACCCATTTAATTCTACGCGTTTGTGTGTGTGTTTATTGCTAAGTTATGAATACCAAAAGAAAAAGAATTTGTTTATTATTATTTTGAGTTTGGCACGGTTTCGGAACCGTGTGCCTACGTATTCCCTTGTGCAATGGGAAATTCAAAACTCCGTAGTTCCTCTCAAAAAGGTTTTAAGTTTGTTGTATTGATTTTATAAGAAAAATCATGCATTTAGACATTTCAAATGTTTGAACTTGGACTTGTTTAGTTTATTTGAAAAGCTTTAAGTCCATGTTCGTATTTGAAATAGCTATTGCACACTCTTTGTCGGAAAAGAGTTTGATGATCGCATATGAGCGATAAAAGAGTTTGAGTGAGTTGAATTGTTTTTTAACTGGATGAAAAAGTACCGAACAACAAGACTAACGTCTTACGATTCAAATACTAGAAACCCGAGGAACTAATGTTCGAACGAGTCGTCAATCATCCAAAAAGGTTTTCTTGAGAAAAAGTGAAGTGAAACGAGTTTCACGTTATTTAGAAGTCTTTAAGCAACTGGTCTAGCATCCAACGACTTAAAGACTAAAAGTTTATTTGGGGACAAGTTTTTTAGCAATTGGTCTAGCGTCCAGCGACTAAAAAAAACTTGTACTTTATTATGAAAAAGGTTTTGAAAATGCACTCGACGTTGGATCGAGGTTTGAAATTTTATTAGGAAAGTGTTTTTTGAGATACGTGCTGAGATGAAGTATGGAGTCGGGTTATGATTAATCAAGTATATGGACTTGATTAACCTCGTGAGGATAGGTGCTCATATCCCCAACCATGAGACCCTGGTGCATGGTGATTGGTATATAGACCAATGTTATTTTCGGGTTATGATTGATTAAAGCAACAAGGGTTTTAATCAACCTCGTGAGGATGGCCATGCCCATCCCCAACTATGAGACCCTTTAGGAAATCGACATATGAGCCAATCAGGATGGAATCGAATTGATTTTAATTTTAATTGTGTGCAAAGTGTACAATGGTGAATAAATGCGGAACAAACAGATAATCATCACACAATACAATCGGAAATTTAAATAATTATTAGAAACGATTTTTCCTATTTGATAAGAAATCGACTAATAGTTTAATCGATAATTTATCAAATAAGAACTATCAGAACTAATTATTACTTAGTACATCGCACAAAAATATTATTTACGTAAAAATAAATTAATTGAAAAAAGATAAGAGTTTAGAAATAGCTTGTATGAAGCGAGCCTGGGCGATGGGAAAAGAAAACCAGAGGTAATACTCTTGAGCCCAAATAAAGGGCCCAATGAGCCTTCAAAAAACTCCGTATGGAACACCGTGGATCAGAAAAACCGAGCATTGAGGCCCACGGCAAAGATGATAGCACAGGTACATTGCGAGGATAATATAGAGAAAAAGAAAAAAAAATGCTAAAAATTTCTTATTAAGCAAAAAGTGTCTAACTAACATTATTATTAATATTTTTATATTTTTAGAAGTATGCTAATTATTTTACTAGTTGAGAAAATAATAATAATAATTAGAAAAAATATTAATAATAGTTAGTAATAATAATAATAGTAATAATAAATATTAAGTTATAATAATAATAGTAATTAAAAAAAATAGTTAGTAAAAATGAAAAATAAATAATAGTTATTATTAAGAAAATAAATAATAGTTAGTAAAATGAAAAATAAATAATAGTTATTATTAAGAAAATAAATAATAGTTAATATTAAGTTATAACAACTAATCCTAATTTTTAAACAAACAACAAAGAAAAAACAGTAAAACGAAGACACTCAAATGGCTTTTCACGATAACCATCTGTTCTCTCTTCTCATGCGATACTCAACTGTCCTTCCCAGAAATCCCAAATCGCTATCCCAGAAATTCCCAATCGTTATCCCAGAAATTCGTCTCTCTCACTCGAATCCTTGATGGGAATCCTCACTCAATGATTTTGAACGGAAAACCCCCCTGGTTATTTCTCTCAATCGCTCTCCGAGGGAAACCCTAACTCTACCGATTCTGGGTTCTATTCGACCTATTTCTTACATTTTATTGGGATTAACTTGTTTTCTGATATCGAATGCCATGAACTTTTGCAGATACACACCTGATTTTGGCCGAAACTGAGAAGGCAACCGGAACCTCGACGCTGGATTCGGGTGAGATCGTTCTGGAATTCTCTCTTCTCTCTGTATATCAGAACTAGTTTCTGCAACCAAATTTTTTTCTGAAGGGTTGTGTTGGGAAAATGATGAATGGGGTTGGATTTCTTTTATTGTTCTGTGTTGTTTGTGATGCTACGTTTTCTGGGTTTTGGTCAAGAACAGATGGTATTCTTGGTTTTTGGATTGGGGTCTTTTATGGTTTTTGAAAGAACAGATACTAAACCTTTTTGTTTTCTGTTTTTTGAACTGGTATCCTTTGGTTTGGGTAGTAAGAACAGATGTTATCCCTTTTGATTTTGGCTTGGATCCCTTTAAAGTTGTAGAACGGATACTCACTTGCTGGTCTTGGTTGCTATTATATCTGGTATTTGGTCTGCTGGTTTTTGGTTTTAACCGATCTATCTCTTGAGTTTTTTGTTGATTGGTATTTTGTAAACATATATCTTGCTTCTTTTTTAGCTATCTCTCCACAGATTATGCTTTATGCTTGCCCCTTTGGTTATCCTTGAACAAATACTATGCCATTTCCTTCATTGATTTCTGACCTCCTTGTTCTCATTGAAAGGGTTGTGAGTTGCTTATTTGGAAACTTCTCTGTTATGTTGCTATCTGTCATTTTTTTTTACCCTTGGTAAAAACTTCCTTGGAACTAACAGTTGGGAACTTTCTGCTATTGTCCCTTTGGCTTTCTGCTTCTGCTCTGTTTTTTAAAACCAGATTTGGGATTAATATCCTGCTCTTGGATACCAGCCTGCTATGCTGTCTATTGTTGCCATTTTGAATCTATGTTCTGCTACTGTGTTGCTTGCAATTAGACTCACTTTTCCTCTTCAGTATAAGCTGCCTGCTGTATTATAAAACTGACCCTTGGCATTTTTGTGTTTCCCTGCTGGCTGCTGTTTGGGTAAAAATAATTACATTATGGGGTAAAATGTTGTTTCTGTTTGCTGATATGTTGAGTTTACATTTGAATAAAACTGATTTTTGGAACTATTTTCCAAGCTGTTGGGCTGTTGGGCTGATGGGCTGACTTTATTTAGGAAAAATGATGTTTCTGATTTCTATTTTACACCTCCTTTGTGAACCAACAACGGAAGTTGTTGTGATTTGCAATGGAGGTAATGGTAACGGCCGATGAAGGAACTTCGGTTCTAAGGCTTTGTCATTTGAAACAATTGACCTTTAATCCTGATTCCTTAACACAACCCTCGTGATGAGTCCGAAAAAACATAATTCTTTTGGTTTTCGTATGCAATTTGTTTCGTTTTGTAACTGCTAATTGATGTTCCTTTTTTTTGTTTCAGGAATGGCGACAAACGGTCAAACGGCATGGCAATGAAGATGAAGAGACAAATTTGGAGGAAACACCAATTAGCTCGGACAAATTCGGAAGCTTGTAGTATTAGGATAAGATTAGGAATTCCTTTGTACTTGTAAAAAAAAATTAGAACACTTTGCAATACCGAACAAAAGTTCCGAATTTAATTTACAATTCCAAATCTTCTTGCAAAATTTAAAACTTAAAATATTTTGTGATATCAACTTGATATAAAAAAATATTCAAATTCAATTTACAATTCCGATTTCTTCTTGTTATGAATGAAATTCTTTGTAACGTTTCCCCGCCATAAACAAAATCGATATCCAAGAACATATCCTTCGCTGGGCTTAAATTCCACAAAACACAAAGTATTCTTTTTTAAAAAAAAAATTAAAATTCAAGAAAATAAATGATTATTATATTTCTTGAATTAAAATTCCAAAAAAGAACGAATAAATTCTTTCGGGCAAATAATTCCCAAACAGATCTTTTTGAACTAAATAGCACAAAGCCTCTTGAAGGACAGCTCGAACAAAAAATCGAATCTTTTCTTCGAAACCAAGGAATGGACGGATAAAACAAAGGGGAAATTTTAGGGTGCGACAGTATTAATTTTACCGGGTGATATATACCGGTTAGGTTATATCATATCGTGTCCACAGAGATTGATTATTGATTCGTCGTTCGACAATTCTACCGTTAATGAGTTTGAGATTAAAAGAAATGAAAATAAAAGACAAAAAGTAAATGAACAAAAAGTATAAAGGATAGACAACTTGTCCGGAACGAATGTAAACTACCCGTCACAGACTTAAATCTACCACCCATGTTATACTCGGCCTACGATACTCGTCTGTGTCATCACATACCTCTCACAACCTTGGTTATTTCTAACCCAAATTGAGAATCCTCCCGAATCATCTCAATAGCCATGTTTGGCCTATCTCAACAACACATGAGTCAACTACGTCACCTCCATAACCATCTCTAGCATACTTCACCAACGCAAAGACATTAAGTTCAGATACTCTATAGTGAATGTTATATCTAAACCTATCTCTAGTATTCAGAAACTAACAGATAATCATCCTAGGTAAGAATCTAAGCGATCTATCTCTACTAAAGCTCAAATCCCTAACATAGAGTAAAAACCCAAGATAACTACCAACACAAATTCGTAAAGTAAGCTTTATATAACACCAAGGGCAATAAATATACAGGAGTTATGAGTAGAAATACATACAAACCCAACAAAAGAGAAATACACAAAGAGGAGAAGAGATAAACCATAGATCTACACTGGTTGTCAAAGCCAATCGAAGAGCAATCCACCTCCAATCATCCATGAGCAAGCCCTAATGTTGTTTTCTAAGCTAATCTACCAAAAATGAAGGTTGATGGAAATGGGGATCAAAAACCACCCCAAAACCATGACCTAGAAATCTGTTTTGAAAAGTATTTATAAAACAAAATCCCGCAGACCGCGCTAAGCGTGACTTACTTTATTACTCCTTACAGCCTTACCGCGCTAAGCGCGCTCAAAACCGCGCTAAGCGCGAAAGTTGCTGTTTTTCTTCCCAAAAATGCATCTTCGGAGTCGTGTCTTCGACACTTTATTCCTCCATGCTCCAAATATGCAACAAATACCTACAAAAATAGATACAAAACTATCAAACGGTACATTATGCACGCCAAACACAATAAAACGTATTTACAACAAAAATTGGGGTTATTCAACGATTATTAACAAACAAGAACAGATAAGTGCCACAAAACATATATACAAAATAGCTACATTTTGGCACTTATCAAAAATCCAACTTAAGTTCCCCGTGCATGAAAGATGGCAAGTGCTCAAAGTATTTTCCAAAAGATTACCAGAATTCCACTATAGTAAGTGACGAAGGCTATCCAAAGTACATGTGCCAAGATAATGGTTTGTCGGTTGTGAAAAAGGGAATAACTCTGGACAACAGTTATGTAGTTCCTTATAATCCACAATTGTTAGTTAGATACCAAGCACATATCAATGTTGAGTATTGCAACAAGGGAAATGCTATAAAGTACCTGTTTAAGTATGTTAATAAAGGCCCCGACAGAGCCACTGTTGGAATTTCAAATCAAACTGAAAATGGCAAAGTTTTGGATGAAATAAAACAGTACTATGATTGTAGATATTTGGCTCCTTGTGAATCTGTCTGGAGAATTTTTGAGTATGACATACATCAGAGGTGGCCTCCTGTTATAAGGCTTTCGTTTCATCTAGAAAATAAGCAGTCTGTTATGTTTTTAGAAAGTAATTCAGTTGAATCTATCATGAACCATAATGAAGAAATTGACACGATGTTTTTGGCTTGGTTTGAGGCAAACAAAAAATTTCCAGATGGAAGGGAATTGACTTATGGTGAATTTCCTACAAGGTTTATTTATGATAAAAGTGTCAGAGCGTGACATCCAAGACAGCGGGGTAACTCTATTGGAAGGCTTATGTATATTCCCCCAGGGTGTGGTAATGTTTTTATTTAAGACTCTTGTTGACTATACAAAAAGGATGCACAAGTTACAATGATATTAAGACTGTGGCTAGAACAATTCGCGAAACCTTTAAGGATGCATGTGTTGCACTTGGTTTGTTGCAAAACGACAAAGAATTCGTGGATGTTATCACTGAAGCCAGTCATTTGGCCTCTGGTAACCAGATGAGGAGATTGTTTGTCATGTTATTATTTATGGATTCAATGACAAATCCCTTTGTTGTTTGGGAAGCAACATGGAAACTTTTGTGTGATGGAATTTTGTATGATGCAAGGAAGAGACTCAACAACCCAGGTATTCAATTATATATTTAATATATGTTTTACTTGAGTTTGCATATCTACAGTATGTTTAGACTCAAACATGCTATTCTGTTTCTACTAAGACACTAAGGTGGAATAAACTTGATTGTGTTTATTCTTACCTATATTTATTTAGCAGAATCACATTAGCAAAAATTCATGTGTAAGTATAATGAAACTTGAATGATATTTTATTGAAACCACTTTACAGTTATTTGTCTTCCTAAATCATGTCTACTGAATACAATCAAGCTTAATTTAATATGTTGTACCCCATAATATGATATTTTTTCTCATAGTTGAAGTTATGCAGTACTAAAAAAACTACTCCTTGTGATTTCAACATGATATATTTGTAGTTTTAACACTTCATACAATAAACTGTGCCAATAACAAACAGTTTGAAATATAAAAATCTCCCACAAATAGTTTTAAATGACACATTTTTTTTAATTATATATTTAATATATGGTTTACTTATATATGCGCATATGCTTAACTCTATTCTATTTGTCGTAGGTCTTCAAATTATCGACGATGATTTGAAAAATCTTTGTTTGATTGAGTTTGAAAGATTGCTCTCCATGAATGGGAAGTCTCTTGATAATATTGAGTCGATGCCACAACCTTCGAATTCTGAAATGCAACAATTTAGAAATAGTCTGTTGGCTGGTGAATTAAACTATGACAAGGAAGAGATGGTTGCAACCCACATGTCATTGATGTCAACCTTAACTGCTGAACAGAGGTCAGTTTATGATCAAATTATCAATTCAGTGATTATGGATTGTGGAGGATTTTATTTCTTGCATGGTTATGGAGGCACAGGTAAGACGTTTATTTGGAAAACTGTGTCAGCTGCCCTTAGATCCAAAGGTTTAATTGTTTTAAATGTTGCTTCGAGTGGAATTGCATCTTTATTGTTGCCTGGAGGAAAAACAGCTCATTCTATGTTTGGAATTCCATTAATTACAACTGAAACATCTTCTTGCAGCATCAAAAAACGGACTGATAGATGTGAACTTATCTTGCAATCAAAGCTTATCATATGGGACGAAGCTCCAATGCTAAATAGATTTTGTGCCGAAGATGTCGACCATTCTTTGAGGGACATCATGAGGACTGTAGACGACTCTAACCAATATAAACCATTCGGTGGTAAGGTGGTTGTTTTGGTGGAGATTTCAGACAAATCTTACCTGTTGTTCGAAAGGGTTGTAGGCATGACATAGTGTCCGCTTCAATAAACTCTTCTGAATTATGGAAGTTTTTCAAGGTATTGACTTTGTCAAATAACATGCGGCTGGAAGCTCCTAAGTCCAACATAGAATCTAAAGAAGTTAAAGAATTTTCACATTGGATGCTTGACATTGGAAATGGTAAACAAGCCTCAAATGAGTGTGGAGAGAGCACACTCCATATTCCCGAAGACTTATTGGTTACAAATTCTAATAATCCTCTCTTATGTCTGGTTGAATTAACATATCCATTACTTTTACAGAACATGAACAATTTGAAATACTATGAAGAGAGGGTATTACTATCTCCGACTCATGATTCTGTAGATATTGTTAATAATTTCGTTTTGTCGTTAATTCCAAGTGATGAAAAGGAATATTTGAGTGCTGACTCAACAGTTCTTTCTGACGAAAATTGTGTCGTTCGTGCAGATTGGTTTACACCTGAATTCTTGAATGAAATGAAATGTTCGGGAATGCCAAACCACAGAATAAGGTTGAAAATTGGAGTTCCGGTCATGCTTCTCAGAAACATAGATCAATCTAATGGCCTTTGCAATGGAACAAGGTTGCTCATAAATGAACTTTGTCTAAATATTATTGGTGCCACTGTGATTATAGGAAAAAATATTGGTGATAAGATTTACATTCCAAGGATGAATTTGATTCCTTCCGATCCAAGCTTTCCATTTAAGTTTCAGAGGAGACAATTTCCAATTGCATTATGTTTTGCAATGACAATAAATAAAAGTCAAGTTCAGTCTCTTTCTCAGGTCGGTTTGTATTTACAACGCCCAGTATTCACTCATGGTCAATTCTATGTGGCTATTTCGAGGGTAAAGTCTAGAAAAGGATTGAAGATTCTTATTTTAGATGGAGAAGGAAAATCGTGCACGGACACTACAAATGTTGTTTACAATGAGGTTTTCGACAATTTGTAAGCATGAGACCATTATGTTAAGTTATGTTTTGTATCTTAAATTATGAAAACATGCATTTTGGATGCTTCACTTTATATGCTATTCATGATGTCAATATGATTGTCTGCTAAATTTATGAACAACAACATTATATTTTATTTTAACCAGCCAAGTTTTGTTTCACACAATGGTTAGATAAAATTATTATAACCTGCAATGTTTTTATTATAAGATACATGGAATACACACGCATTTGTTTTATTATAACCTGCAAGTTATTATACCCACAAAATTAACATATAAATTGTTTTTACTATTAAATACAATATTTTAATATTTAATTCAGTCAAGTTATTATAACCTGTAATGTTTTATTTTACTATTGTTATGAACTATAGTGGATTTTAGTTATTACTTTAAATTTTTATTTTATACAATATTTTAGAAAATTCATTTCTTTTATTTGAAATTGAAACAAAAATGACAGTTTTGACACAGTTTAGGTGAAATATTGTACACTTTTAAAATTTCGAAGATAACATTAAATTTAATTTGACTAAAATTGTTTATTATTTAAGCATTTTAAGAAAAAATGTATGATAATTAATGATTTTAAACTATTTATTTGAAAATTTCATTTATCATTTAAAATCATTTATTTAATTCTTAATGTTAGGATAATAAATTCTATTTAATGCACATTAAAATAATTATACTAACTGTATTTACTTTCTTGATTTTCTTTTATTATTTTATATAATAACTTTGCTACTAATTATTCAACATTTCAAATACAATTATGCTAAATTTATCAAATTTATATTTTACATATTATGCTAAATTTATTCCTAAATTTTCTACATATTACTTAAATTTTAAAAATTTTAAATCTTTATTATAACTACTAATAAAATTTATATTCATTCATACAAATATATTTTGCTTCAAGTTTATCACGTGTCTCGCACGAATATACACACTAGTAATTCTTGAAAGTTAAATTTTTTTAGTATTCGTTCCTATTGATGTCAAGTGTCAAAATGTCACAGCGCCAGTCAAAAAAGGGATGAATTAAAAAAAAGACGAAATCTAAAAACTCGCAAATTTATACCGATGATTGATTCACATCTTTAAGCATTTCTTTTTGCAATACATGATGCTATCTCCACTCAATAATTTTATACTCGAAGGTCGACACTACCTAGAAAGCTATGTGAAACATCAAGTACCAACCCACTTCATTTCCCTGGCTGCTTTTGGTGTCAACATAGAGTATATATTTATATTTTTCCCTCTAAAATAGGACACATGGCCTTAAATACCGTTTTTTATTTTAAAAACATTGGAGAGAATAGTGGGAGGAAATTATGAAATTGAATGCTGTTGGAAAACGCATTAACTAAACTCCCTTTGTAGCATCTAAATTTTCACTATTCTTATGGTCTAATTGGTTGATTTAAATGAAATTTGAATTACAAGAGTTTTCTGCAGTTGACTATAAGTTAGAGGATGATTGTGTGCATTATTATATCTTAGGTGTGTGTGAAATAATATCTTCCAAGAAAGGTAGCAGCAGCCTATGCACACTGATTATATGCTAGTAGTAGTGGGGAAGTCATATTGTTATTTAGGATCTTTTATTAAGTATACTTTTAACATCGTGCAAGCAGAGTCTCAGATTCTTTTGTGGTTAGGGTGTAAAGAAAAACAACTTTAATGTCCTTCCTTGTTACATAAAGCTACTAGCAATCACTTTAATTTGACCGTGGATGCATTTCCAATAGGTTGCACCATTTTACAAAAGCATTTAGTTTCAAAGGTTTTGTCATCACATCAGCTATTTTTTTTTTACTGCATCACATCAGCTACTTGTTCATGAGTATTGCAGTGAACAACTAGTTTTACTGTTTTATCTTTTGAGTATTTTTTTTATTTATATTTTATGACTCCCTATATATAATAAGAATAAGACACTAGGACATTACATTTATCACACAATTAGGTAATACATCTTAAATGGTAGGACTTTACCTTTGTTGTCACTATCATAAGCGACATAATTCCCCTTTTAGGAGTAAGGATGAAAATTTTGGCTAATAATGAAATTGATACGAGGGTGATTACGTCAGATCAATACAACGTCTTTGAGCCTAATGAAGGTTTGTGTCTTTCGACGTGAATTTAAGAGTGATCTAGTAGAAGAAAAAGCAAAAGAGTTTGAAGCTCGACCAATTATTGCTAATAGAGGAATGATAAATGTCATCCTTTTGCAATTTCCCAGAAAATGCTCTAGCTCTTCAAAGTCCAAGGAAGTTTATATCATTAGAAAGAATACATCGAGAAAAGTCAAAGTAAAAAATGATGATAATAGTGACAACTAGCGCATGTCTCAAATTTTTGTGATTTTTAGAGTGTTTAATTTTCTACTATCCTGCTTATTGTATTTGAATTGCTTTTTTAATTAAAGAAAGTATTTTGGTTATCAAATGCTTGTGCCTTTTTCTTTCTTATATTGTGATCTATGTGCTTGAATGTCTTCCATATCTGTTTATCGTTTTTCTTGCCTTTTTAATAATGTCAAATGAGGATAAGTATATTTTTAAAGGAAGTAGGATATACTCTCTATATTTGTCAAATGGAGTTTACCTTCTCGAGAGATGTGTTGTCATCATCAAAAGGGGAGAGAATGTGGAGGTATGTGCTTGCAAGTATAATAATTGTATCAATTTGTTAACCTATTTAATTTTGATGATGACACCACTATGAAGTGAAGTCTTCATCTTAAGTGATGATCAAGTTTTTGTGTTTGAATATCAATATGTTAAAGCCTATCTCTGAAGGACAACACCTAATGTTATGCGGCGTTCAATGGAATCCCTGATGATCTTTCTCAAGCAATAATTTTTTATGATGGTATCTATCAAAAAACATTATCAAGCCTCATTAAATAGTATAATTCAAGTATCAAATGAAATATTAAATCATTGTTGTATCAAGCAATGGATCTTAGATCTTCAGAGTTGTGAAAAATTAAGTATGAAAGCTCGTCTTTCCCTGTCAAGTGATTTGTGTCTTAAAGATATAAGACTATCTCTTAAATTATTAAGAAAAATCACACACACACACACTTTCAAATGATAAAAAAAACCTTTATGCTTTTATAAAATCACTAAGAAATGTTTTGCACAAGTAGCTAGTTGGTTATTAGCTTGAATAGTCGTTTGTGAGTGTAGTATACATAAGATAATCAATAAGAATATTAGGGTTTATCAATTATCTCTTTTGTAACACTCATTATTGACTATTAGGGCCTATAATCGATTACTAAAGGTTCCATTTAAAATTTTCTATATTTGAACTACATAATCATTATGGGATATGTATAATCATGATCATTCAAAAAAACCAATGAATTCTTTTCATTTGTGAGCCACATTTTATCTTATAAATAAAGACCTCATTTTGTCATTTCATACATACCAGAAAGCTTATTTTGAAAAATCTTTCTCACTCTCCACTCTCTTGAAATAAAGAGTAAAGAACAAATAAAGAGCTATTTATTTCATCTTCACTTTTGTCTTAGTGTTTTGAGAGTGAAATTTACATATAAGGTGTTTGGTTCTGGTGTAGGGGAAGTTTTGTAATATCTTTTGTGAGGTTTAATTGTTTGGTTCTAAGCTAAACCAAGTTAAAAAGTTCTCATTTTGTTTGTGATCTTGTCCGACAAAATCTCGCATTTAGTTCGTTAGTTTCGCATGTTGAAAAAGCTCTAATTGATTTGTGAGATTGTCCGTTAACATTTTGTGTTTGGTCCGTGAGCTATCCCTAGTATAAAAGCTCTCATTTGGTTATGGATTATCTTGTACAAAATCTTGTTTTTGGTTTGGAGGATATCGTAAAACTCCAAGTTTGCTTGTAAGAAGGATTTTTGGCATAACATGTGAGAAACTTACTCTTATATTGAAACTCTCAAGAAGTAATTCTTGTGAAGAGGATTCAGTCAAGTGGTTAGGTCGAACTTTTATAAACCTTAGATGTATTCTTCATATCCATTATCTCTTTTTGTTTCCATTACTTTTTATTTCTATTGTGCTTAAATATGTTTTTCTCTCTAATTTTATTCCTTTTATTTATTCCGATGCTTATTGTTTTCAAAATTATTTTAAACCATTACTTTTATCAAATTTTTTTAATTTGACATTATTTTTGAACACAACACAATTCATCCCACTTGTATTTGGAGTCACTTGTCCAATACTATTATTGTCATATGAGTATTGCTGACAATAATATGCTCAATTAATTGGGTGACATATCCTACCAAAGACATAACTCTTCCATAGCGGTCGACATCTCCTCTATTGCTTCTTGGTCACCGTTGTTGTTGCTAGCGGCATGTCTCAACATAGTGGAACAATGGTCTGGTCGCCTTATATTTTCAAATAGGAGTACAGTCAGAGTTAGTTTTATCGGACCTACGGTAGGCGATAACTATACTTGATAGGAGTATAATAGATGTTACTCTGGGTGTGATTATGTACACAAGAGAGTTCAAAGTATGCAAAAACAATGTATGACTCTACTCAACTTCCTAATGAGTATTTATAGATGGAAACTCAAAGGAAAGATCCAGTGGAGAGACCAGTTCTTATGCATAAAGAATCATATACATGTTTCTTGAATTTGACTCGTTAGAGGAGTGACTGAGGTGCGTCATGTTATTATATTGAAATTGAAGTCATATTCTTGATTTTTTTTGAAGGAGTCTTATCCTACTTGCTTAACACGTGATTTACTACGTCTTTCCACAAGAGCAAGTGAGTCAGGTTAGATCACATGCTCGACATGTGACCTCGTCATTTACTATGCTCGTCATGTTATTTTAGGATTGACAAGTTTATATCCCGAACTCTTTAGACCTCAATCGAAGATATCCTGGTCCAAGTGTAATTTTAAGATTGATGTTGACAATATCAATTCATTTTTCACAAAAAATTTTGGTTTAATTTTCTTCCACACATTCTCATGATTTTGGCTAATTATTTCCAAGTGCAAAAAAACGTTGCTGTCTTTGTTTAGTGAAATCTCTAAAGTTGAATTTGTAATGATAAAAAGACAAACATGGTTGATCATACTTTAATAAGATACTTATAATAAAATAACAAATGATAGTTGCATTGGTGCCACGCAATGAAATTCTTACAAACTAATAAACTCCAATATATGAAAGGGACAAACAACATAATTACAAACCTGAACAACAATGAATTATTTGAATTAGATAAAATAATAAAATCAATAATAAAAATAGTTGGAAAAAAATGGTAGACAAAGAAAAAAAAAGTTAATCAAATAGAAAACAAATTAGTGAAATTATATTCCCATTGAAAATCCTTAAGCAAAGGAAACTATGCATCTCTTGTCTTTGTAAATATGCAAGAGAGAACCATTGGCTGCTATACCTGCATCACAGTTAGCATGCATCTTGTGGCGCTGGCTTTCCCACGAGGATATCTTAAATTTAATCACAGATGTCAATTCCAAACTAAACATCACACTACCGTCAGCCCTATCATTCTGGATTTCCGTCCAACCTTGACTGCTAACAGTTAAGGTTGGACCGGCAAAAACGGCAATAACTTTTGTAGTGTTTTTTGGTCCCTGATAAGATGGAAAAGATATCGGTGTTGACCCGATAACGTTCTTTCGGTAATAAACCGACCCAGACATAGACTCGTAATAAACTCCAATATTTAGATTGGAGTTTCGCGCGTCTACTTTGAAAGCTAATTGGGCTGTTTGGACTCCGGACTGGGCCTGAAAGCCCGCAACGGTGAAGTCACGGAGAAAGAACCTGGGCCGATGTGGACGTAGGCTGAGCCAGACGATGAAGGTGATGAGCCCGATGATTGCGAGGAGGCTTAAGAAGATGGTGCATACCATTTTCGAGACACGAGTTGTTAGGCTGTCTTGGACACGTTGCAGGTAGTATTTGGTGGAATGATGGCGCTTTATGGGCTTCGAGCGTGGGTTTGGGCCCGAGCCCGTGACGTGGTGAACCGGTATGTGGTCGTTTCCGTACATTTTGTTGTTTTTGTAAGGTGAAGAATGATGGAGTTTGAGAAATGTGTTATGATTGTGGTTGAGGTTTTGTAGTGAAGTTGCATAGAGAAGAAAATTAAAAAAAATATGTGAAGGATATAATGGAGGTTTAGTATGGTGCATGGAAGAAGAAAAGAATAAGCTTTATGTGTTAAAGTGTATGTCATGTCCTAGTTTATAAGAAAAATCACATTCTTTTGCCATGTTATGCCTTTTCTATCACGTTTGAATCTTTGAGGAATTATAACTTATACATGAACATTGAACACTACATTGCGCATAACCATTAATTAAGGTGGGAACTTTTCATATAAATAAATTAATGTTTTTTATTTTTCTTTTATGGATGATTATAGACAAGGTTGATGAAATCATGAATTAACTCAAGGAATCATATAATTTTAAAGTTGAAAATCCGCCGCTAAATTGCATGAGGGATCAAAAGTTGAAATTTAAATTTTTAGGAGGACCATTCTTTAAAGGAAAATTTTAGAGAGACTAAAAACGAAATTTAAAATATTTAGAGGGACCAAAAATATATTTAACTCATATATAACAAGACTGACCCCAAACTTGGAGACACAATAATAATAAGAGTAATGTTATTCATACACCAAAATCTTACACCAAACACTACTCACCGTATTTACGGTGAATAATATTTTTTAATAAAAAATATATTTGTGAGTAGTAATATATTATAATAATTTTTTAAAAAAAATTTTATATTTTTTTTAATAGTAAAATAAAATTGGTTAAGGAAATATAAAAAATTGGTTAATGAAGTCATGAAGTTGGTTAATAAATGACTAAATATTAAAAATAATTTAGTAGTAAAAATTATCTGAGTGTTTATTAACCAACTTCATAACTTCATTAACCAACATTTTACACTTCATTAACCAACTTTATTTTACTACTAAAAATTATTTATGATAGTAAAATATAAATTAATTTTTATGAAGTGTGTTAATGAAGTGTAAAATGTTGGTTAATGAAGTTATGAAGTTGATTAGTAAACACCCCGATAATTTTTACTAAATTAATTTTTATATTTCACGTTTATTAACCAACTTCATCACTTTATTAACCATTTTTTTATATTTCATTAATCAATTTTATTTTATTACTAAAAAAATATAAATTTTTTATAAAAAAAAATATAATTTTTTTATAAAAAAATATTATTATAATAATATATTACTGTTCATAAATATAATTTTTTATTAAAAAACATTATTCACCATATAAATACAGTGAATAGTATTTGGTGTAGAATTTTGGTATATGAATAGCATTACTCTAATACTAATTTGAACAAACATTCGGCCCTGTGCGGAGCAGCAACAAGCTCTACACTACAAACCTCAAATTTAAGAGTGTCCTAAATTTTGAAATGTCCAATTTTTTATATTAATATTAATAAATATAAAACAATATTATAAAAAATTCAATAAATAAAAAAATAATTATGATAAAAAATTTATTATATTGTAGAGACGGAATAATGATTGTTCCTGGATTATTCGAACTGTGTTGAATGATAGAGATAACATAGGGCGTATTCAATGGGATAAGATGCTGGAAGAGAAAAAGTTTCATATGAAAGCAGTGTATAAAGAGAAGAGAAATGAGTTGCATGTTGTTGAGTGGAGAGCGCTCATTCATAGAAATGCTGCAAGACCTAGTGTTGTTGTAACTCTAGTTAGCGTGTTAGAAGCGGATGTCAACTCGTGATAGGTTGAGTAAGTTTGGCATGCTGACAAAAACCTCTTCCAATTTCTGTGCTAGTATAGAAACTTTCAACCATTTACTGTTTGATTGTGTAGTAGTTAAGAGAATTTGGAAGGAGGTGTTGACTTGGATAAATATTTCTCATGAACCATAAAATTGGGGTAAGGAGCTTCCTTGGTTGCAACAAGATGTAAAAGATAAAGGGTGTGAGAAAGTTATCCTTAAATTGGCAAGAACGGAGATGGTATATGAAATTTGAAAACTTAGAAATCGTATTAGCTTTGGGGCAGTTAGAGAAAATGTGAATATTGGGAGTCAGATCATTGATTTGATATTGTATAGAGGGTGGTTCAATAGTAAGCTTAGAAACCATATAGTTAAATTGATGTTATAGGTTTATTTGTGTTTCTTTGATGGCTGCATCGGTGCGATCGCTGTTTTGTATTTAGTGACTTTTTGAATTAATATAAGTTTTCCTTTGATTAAAAAAAATCAATATATTCAAAAAATGAGATTGATAAAATTTAAAATAATCATAATTAAATGTTGTTTATTAATATATAATTGTTATGAAATTAATAAGAAGAAATATAATAGAAGAGATTTGATAGAGAAAGAGAGAAAATAAGATTGTATTATTCTCATTATCAGTGTAAATTTCATGTACAATATACTATTTATAGGACGTGAGTCTTATTTATAGGACATATGTAACAAATAGAAAATCAATATGAAATCTCCTAATTGATGGACATCCATAATCATACCATTTATAACACTCCCTTTTGGATGTCCATAAAGAATATACCTCGTTAAAACCTTACTGGAAAAAATCCAATAGAGAAATTTTAGTGAAGGAAAAAGAGTACAATATTCTTTGTGAGGGGACTACCTCATTACTAATCAATACAGATTATTACAAATAAGAAAGAAAATTATAGGGATATAATCATCAATTATTTATAATACTCCCTTTGGAAGTTTGTTCTGGATATGCCTCATCAAAACCTTTCTAGAAAAAATCCTGAGGAAAAAAATCTAGTGAAGGAAAAAGAGTACATATCCTTTTAAGAAAAAGTCATTTCTCCCCCTTAGCTGAACGAATTCATTTCTCCTATGATGAAGACCAATGTGCTGCAGTGAAAATTCTACAAGATTATCACATGAACAAATTTGTTAGAGCTTATGTCACCACATTTCTGAAGATCATGAGTGAAAATATTTAGAGAAATGTGTTTTGTTAGGTCTCGTTTAATATAACCATCTTTCAATTGAGTGATTCATGTTGTATTATCTTCATATATGGTCATTGTATTTGTATTTTAGAATACAAATCACACGTATTTTGCATGTAGATTATGGATCTCAATCAAACACATTTTCGATTTGCCTCATGTAGTGCCAAAAATTATGTTTGTGATCTACCATTGTACAGATCTAACAATTGCAATGAGGTGACATTCTCAATTTCCCTCAAAAATTGAAAAATATTCTCCCATTTTCTCCTCCCCGTGCCTAAAACTATGGCTTAAAAAAAAATCTCCCTCCTCCCTTATCCTAAAAACAAACCAAAACTTTTGTTGTTCATCTTAGCTTAAATATCATATATTCTCTTTCTTTTCTGTGTTATTCTTTCCTTTTTCTCATTGTTCTTGATATATTCTTTTCTTTTTTCTTTTTTGATTCCTTTCTTCTTACAATCAATCAAATCGATGGCGATTAAGATGAGGGACAAACATTTGGACGATTTAAATTGTTGTCGGAGATCACCAATAAGCTCGTGATGGTGGGGATTTGAAAACATAGAAGAAGAGGAAGGAACACCATTGACATTGTTCATTCTTATTTAACATTTCATACCCATACTCACCATGCAAGTCAAGCTTCTTCTCATTTTTTAAATCTCAAGTCAAGCTTCTTCTCATTTTTTAAATCTCAGATTTACTTTTCAAGTTTCTTAATTTGTGAATAAATTCTTCTGATATAACAATTTTTCATCAATGGTTCTGAGCTCATGTTCTCTTTTAATTATTGTTTATGATACTTTTTGGGTACCAAAACATGTTTCAAGTTAAGGTTGTGTTTTCTGGGTACTAAAATGATTTTATTTTTATATCAAACACACTCTATGTTTTATGGTTATATTATATGATAATTGTTTTAATATTTTCTTTTGCGTTTTGTGTTTTGTTTGATTACATGTTTTGTTTTGTGCTTTGATAGTTCTTTCTTTGTTGAAGTGTTAATTTATTTTTCTTCTCATCTTTTATCTTTAGTATTCATTGACAAAGATTCACAATTTTATGAATATTATTTTACTACAATTACATGATGTTATAAAAATGAAGTTATTATATTATAAATTATTGTGTTTGTAATTAAAAAAATATCATTTTATATGTTGATTTACAAGAAATAAGATGATTGCTTTATCGTAATGTGCATTATATATAAGATGATTGCTTTATCGTAATGTTGATTTACAAGAAATAAGATGATTGCTTTATCGTAATGTGCATTAACTAATATTGATAATTACATGCACTCTTCTACTTTTACAAAATTAAACTACATTTGACCATTTTCGTAACTAACAAATTAATCACTCTAAACATTCACAAGAAATCCATTGCAATGAGGTGGCATCCTCACATTATTTTAAAATTTAAAAAAAATTCCCATCATTTCCCCCCTCATGCTTCAAACCCTAGATTGAAAATAAAATTTTCTCCTCCTCAATTTTCTCCTCCTCTTTCTTTAATCACTCTATTCATCTTAGCTTAAATCTCATCTCTTCTCTTTATTTCATTTTTTGTTCTTTTCTTTTTTCCATTGTTATTGAAATATTATGTTAATTTATTTTATTTTTACTTTTTAATTTCTTTCTTCTTACAATCAACTGAATCAACGGAGATTGAGATGAGTCACAAACAGTTGAACGATTTAATTTGACATTGAAGGTCGTTGGGAAGTTGTTGATGGTAATGCCCCGAAAACATAAAAGAAGATGAAGGAACACAATTGACACTCTTTATAATTATCCAAAATTCCATACTCACACTCACCAAGTAAGTCAAGATTCTTCTCATTTTTTGGAATCTCAGGTTTACTTTTCAAATTTCTTCTCATTTATGTAAATGCTTCTGATATAGAATTCAATAAAGAACCCTGAATAAAACCCTTAAATCCATATTTGAATACAATTATGAGAATGAAAGCGGAAGCATACCTGAATTCGCCATTGAGAATTACTGAAGGTTTGTGAGTATGTGATCTTCTAATTTGTAGAGTTCCTTTATGACTTCTTGATTCTCATATGATGTGGATAAAGAGAGAATTTCTAATAATCCGTTTTCTCGTTGTCTACATATGAGGACCATAACCCCTATAAATAACCTTAGGATTATTTCTTAGTATTCAATATTTTAATTGGGCCCCTCATCAAATTAAATATTGACTTATGATATCTACACAATAATCATACCTTTCATGACATTTATGCTTTTAGCCACTAACTTAATATCATATTAATTAGACCCCTTTAAGTCTTGAATAATTAAAATAATGCCACTAACACCTTAAATATTACATTTGTGACCCAAAATTCTAACAATCTCCCACTTGTCACATATGTAATCATATACATGTGTTAGACTATATGAGCTCAAAATTCGCCATTATATTCCTTAAGCATACCCAAATTATCTCGTCCATTAATCATGTCACTATTCAAAACAAAAGTGATTTTTGTTATAGCAATCATAACTAAACCCATCAATCATCACCAATAGTGACACAACTAAATGACATAGATCTATCATGAAATGTGTAGCATGAAAATCACATGAATTTGGTATGTATATGTCGACTTTTAATTGGTCCTACTTTACTTTAGTGACATCACTCAATAACTTTATCGTACAAAATGTAAACTACTAAATATAAAACATTATTAATTTGGAAAATATCCAAAATCATAGTATGCATACATAATACCAAAATATAGAACATGAAATTCATAATTGACTAACTCCAATTAAACCAAAGATTCCTCTAACGGTAAAACTGAAGGCTTAAAAAACACTTAGAAGGGGGGGTTGAATAAGTTTTTCCCTTTTAAATTTTTCTTTTACTTAACAACAAGACTAAACCCACAAGGATTTTTATCCTGGTTCATTTGAAACTCAAACTACTCCAATCCACCCATCAAGGTGATTTTGCCTCTCTCAACGAGGACTTAATCCACTATAATCAAAAGATTACAACTGCACAACCAATTGTTGTGACTAACAACAATGCACAAGCCAACTGCAAGTGACTAACACCTCTAAGACTCAACTAATCCTAGCCCTCTTGAGAAATCTGACCCAACCGGTCTCTCAAGGACCAATTACACAAGAACTTCTAGACCAAGTGTTTACAATTGCTTCTTAAAAATCTTTATCACAAAAGTGATTTTTACAAAAGAAGATTAAGCTCAAAACTTAGAAATAAACTTCACAGAATAATGATTTCAATTTTGGCAGCGTAAGTTCTCTATGAATGAATTGTTTTATTTCTTCTTTTGAATGTTGCACTTTATATAGAACTTCTAGATTCTGTCCGTTGCAACATTTGCGTGTCTTGGGTACTGGAAAGTGTAATTAACATTTTTTTAGCTTCACGTGTTTTGTTTACTCAATGAAACTTGAAAGTTGAACCACTCAAGTACTTCAACCGTCTTAGCTTAGTAGGGTAAGGTTACTGTAGCAGACTTTGTCTTAGAAGATGACGTACGGATACTTCATGATCTTCTGTAAGCCTTGTTTAAAAGTATTCTAATCATAACTGAAGCAACTCGATTTTCAAAAATCTTTTAAATTCTCGAAAATCGGTGAAATCGCCACCTAATTTTATTCGTTCTAAAAAGAACGGGAAAATATAGATAAAACCCCAAACATGCGGATAAGGCGGTCTGCGTGACCAAAAAGTGGGATCGGGAGTCGGTTATGTAAGGGGAAGGTATTAGCACCCATCATCCATACTCGATGGGACCCATTTAATTCTCGCGTTTGTGTGTGCTTACTAGGTTATGGATGCTAAAAGAAAGCAATTTGTTTCTTATTATTTTGAGTTTGCACGGTTTGAACCGTGTGCCTACATATTCCCTTGTGCAATGGGAAAGTCAAAACTAGTTCCTCTTAAAAGGCTTTAATTGGTTGCATTGATTTTATCGAAAAATCGTGCGTTTAGACGTTTCAAATGCTTTGAACTAGGACTTGTTTGTTTGTTTGAAAAGCTTAAGTCCTCGTTCGTATTTGAAACGACTATTACACCCTCTTTATCCGAAAAGAGTTTTTTACGATCGCGTATGAGCGAGAAAAGGATTTGAGTGGGTTGAATTGTTTTTTATGTGGATGAAAAAGTACCGAACAACGAGGCTAGCGTCTCACGATTCAAATACTAGAAACCCGGGGCGAGTTCGCAAGTCGTCTATCACCCAAAAAGTTTTTCTTATGAAAGAGTGAGGTGAAACGAGTTCACGTTATTTAGGAGTCTTTAAGCCACAGGTCTAGCGTCCAACGACTTAAAGACTAAAGTTTGTTTGGGGGACAAGTTTCTTAGCAACTGGTCTATCGTCCAACGACTAAAAAACTTGCATTTTATTATGAAAAAAAGGTTTCGAAAATGCACTCGACGTTGGATCGAGGTTTGAAACTTTAATTGCAAAGGTAATCTGATACGCGTGCTGAGATGGAATAGAAGCGGGTTATGGTTAATCAAGTATATGGACTCAATTAACCTCGTGAGGATAGGTGCTCCTATCCCCAACCATAAGACCCTGGTACATGGTGATTGGTATATAGACCAATGTTGTTTTCGGGTTATGATCGATTAAAGCAACAAGGGCTTTAACCAATCTCATGAGGATGGCCATGCCCATCCCCAACCATGAGACCCTTTAAGAAATCGGCGTATGAGCCAATCAAGATGAAATCGAATTGATTTTAATTTCCGTTGTGTGCGAAGTGTACAATGGTGAATAAGTACTGAATAAGTAAATAAACAGGCAAAATACCATGCAATACAATCGGAAATTTAAATAATTATTAGAGACGATCTTTTCTGTTTGATGAAAAATCGGCTAATAGTTTAATCGATAAGTCATCAAACAAAAACTATCGGATCAACAATTATTTATTACATCATAAGAATATTATTTACGAAATAAATTAATTGAAATAGAAAGTTCGAAATAGCTGTGATGCCGTGATTCGTATGAAAGAATACCATCGATCTTTGGTTGATGCGAAACACCTCGTGCTAGCGAATCGGCGCAATACTTCCATTCAACGCACTTGACGGTTCCAAAATAAAGGCAATATCACCCCATATATATTGTTCAATACTTACATTTTTTAGTAAAATTATTTAACAATAAAAATAATAATAAAACATTTTTATTTTATCATCTAAAAAACAAGGTGGTGACACTTGTCACCACCAGTTAATAGGAAAATAAAATAATATTTATTTGTTTTATATATTATTATCGTTGTTTTTTTTTAATTTAAGAAAAGGGAAAAAAAAAGAAATTGAAAAGCTGTTTCTCAAATGGACAAACCCAGAGAAAATTTTCTCACTGTTCTCATCGTCTTCTCGCGACGCTCTCATCGTTACCGTTCTCACTTCGCCGTTGCGATCTCATCGTCTTCTCCCTCTCACTCACCCGCCGCTCTCTCTCTCACTCGCTCACCGGCCGTGATTGCTCTGTTTCTCTCTATCACGCCGTCGCTCTCTCTCTCTTCCACCCGAGCGACCGCGATCTGTCTTCTCTCCTCTCTCGATCGCGATTCGGTTTGCATGCTTCGATTTCGGTTGTTGGTTTGTGATTTCTGATGTTGTGTTTGATTTCTGTGATTTATAGGTACCTACCGGATTTTGGAACTCGAAGAGGTTGGAACCCTAGCTTGCTGGCTTCAATCGCTCCGGGTGAGATTGTTCTATCTACTCCTCTTCTTCTTTCTCTGAACTACAGAACTTAGATTTCTGAAAATACAACTCTGAAGGCGTTTGGATAGGAAAATGATGATGCTATGTGCTTATGCTGTTTACGTTTTGGTATTATGTTGCTGTTCTGGTTTTGGCTTCTTTGTGTTGCTGTTACAGTTTTCTGTTTGGGGTTTGTAGTGTCAAACCTGATACTACACTTTGGCTTCGGTTTTGTTATATTTTTTCTGAACTTTACTTCTTTTTCTCTGATGGCCTTTGTCGGTTTTGATAAGAACGGATACCCACTTGGTATTCTGGGTTTTGGATTGGTGTTGAATGCTATGCTAGCTTGTGATTTTCTGGGTTTGGTTGTGAACTGATATTGCACTTTTTTTCTTCTTCTCGTCTGATGTTGGTTATGAATATCTCTTTTATTTGTGTTCTCTCCTGTCCCTTAAGTTCTGAACAGATATTATGCACTTGATCTTTTTTTATCTCCATGTCCCAATGGCCTGTACTTTGGTTTAGAGCCATGCTTTCTCTGCTCTGCTCTAAACTTTCAAACTGTCCTCTGCTTTTCTGAATTTCCTTACCTGTTCTCTGTTTTCTGCTCTGAACTCTTGACTTTTTGGGCTTACTTTCTTTCTCAAATGCCTCTGTTAGTGTGCTGGCCTGATGTATTTGCTGGTTGTTGGCTCAATGTTGCTTGCTGCTGTCTTGTTATATTTAATACTTTGTGGACTATAACATTGGGCTCAATGCTGGCTTGTGATGATTACTCTTTTTCTGAATTTCCTTCAACTGCCCCTGTTACTTCTTTTTCTCTGATTTTCTCAATGTCCCTGCTGCCTCTTCTTTTGACATGCTGCCTATTGCCTTTTGGGAATTGAACTATGACCCGATTCATGCTGCCCGGAATTTTTGAACTGTCGCTTCGTATGCTTATTCATGGTATGCTTGTCGCTCGGAATTTAAACTGTTGCTTTTGGGAATAAAACCGTGAACTGTATGCTTGCTGCCCGCTGTATTAAATTGTCGCTTCTTTCTCTTGCAGCCCGTTGCGTGCTTGTTCGTGAACCGGGTCAACCCGTGATTTGCGAATGAGCCATTTTCCGCTGATGATTAATCTTCAAACAAGATTCTGAGGCTTTTAGCAAAAACGATTCCATAAGCGCCTAATGATGAACCTTGGCAAAAGAATAATTCTATGATAGTTTCGCATTTTCATTTCATTTATGCTTACTAACTTGTGATTTGTTTCTTGTTTCATGTTGCGCATCGGCATGCTTGGATGGCACGGTATGGAGACGAAGAAAATTGACAATGCATGAAGAGAAACTTCGGAGGATAACAAAATGTTCGAAACAACCGGAGATCGTAGCATTAGTTTAGGGAACTTTAGCAACTCGTAGCATTTAGACTTTGTAGTATTTCGGATTGCTTCTTTTTGTAACAAGTTGCAAATTGAAAGTAAACTCGTAGCAATCTTGTAACATCCATGACATACATGTAAACTTGAATTTACATTTCCAATGTTGAACTTTCTTTCTTTTCCCTCTTTGTGAAAACAAAAGTTGAAATTAGAATAGAGAGAAAAAGCTTGGTTTTGAACATTTTCCAATCTTCGAATCATATAACATAATGTTCCATATTTGTAATCCTTGTCCTCGTATTAATCTTTGAATAAAACAAGTCTTGGCAAAATTTTCCAAAACTCGTAATAAACTTGAATGGACTCGTAACGCGCTTTAGAATACTTGAACAAGATCCGCATTTGAAAAGTGTTCAAAATTCAACTTGCCAATGTTGGTGCAAGCTTAGGACTTAGACTTTGAATTTAATAATTTGAACGTTTGAGTCGCCATAAAAAATTCAATAATCCTATCTTGCCTTGTTTCAATAAATAGAATTCAAAATTTCCTTTGAACTCCAACTCGTGATCAACTTGCTAAAACATAAACCAACATTCCAATTGGCTCGAGAATTTGAACTTCCTTTGGGCTTCAGGAACTTGCAATTGTGAACTGGAATTCGGATGGATTTGCACCAACCACAATCCTTGTATCTTGTAATTGATATAAACTTGGATGTACAAGATTGGTCTGAAAAACTCAAATACTTGCGTAGATCACAAACTTAAAAGAAATCCCAAAAATGGAATAATTGACCGATAAATCAAAAAACTTCAAGAAATTCAGAACCACAAACCTTGACGAATTACTTGTTTCAAATAATTTTGGGTGGACACAAGAGAAAGGAACATGAACAAATATTCCAAAAAGAGATTATGGAAAGGAGGGTAAATTTTGGGGTGCGACAGTTGCCCCTATTCAATCATCTTAAACTTGATGAGTGAGAAAGATTGACAGCTTTCGAACATTCAAGGTGGAAGAGGATTGAATACTAGAGAACCCCGAAAATTTGCCCGACGCGGGAAACCAATGCCACAAAAGGACACAGATAACAAATCTTGACTACGGAGCCAAGAACAACGCTTGAAGTGAAAACTTACTAAGCATTAACGGAATGCTTTAACACAATTACTAGGAGATTTTAACAATACTGGGGATAACTGTGTAACCGGAATGACTTTGACAACAACTTTAACGAAAATGCTATGAGAAGAGAAACGAACTTCTCAAGCGAAAAGAAAAACAATCAAAATTGAAAAATTGACATGACTGAGAACTTAACAAAGAGTTCTCTGAATTAAGGGATACCTGGAAACCTTAAACGAAAATGAAAAATTGACACGATTGAGAACTTAACAAAGAGTTCTCTGATAACTAAGGAATACCTGGAAACCTTAAACAAAATGAAATGACATGATTGGGAACTTAACAAAGAGTTCCCTGATTGACAGGATTGAGAACTTAACAAAGAGTTCTCTGATTGACTAAGGAATACCTGGAAACCTTAAACATAATTGAAATGACATGATTGAGAACTTAACAAAGAGTTCTCTGATTGACTAAGGAATACCTGGAAACCTTAAACAGAATGAAATGACATGATTGGGAACTTAACAAAGAATTCCCTGATTGACAGGATTGAGAACTTGACAAAGAGTTCTCTGAATATATGGCTAGAACAATATCGGAATTGTTGGTGCACGAAAGTGCGAGGAGCCATGGCATGCTGAATGTCTTTGACCGTGTAACTTCTGAGTTACTCGCAGAACAAAATTAGTAGCGCACCCCAGAATACAATTCTCTGGGGATAAACATAACAATATCCTGCACACCGGCGTGATATAGATGTTTATAAAGTCGGTAAATCTTGTTTCCGCGTTTACTGCGAGAGATCTTCTGAACATGTACGGACATGTTGAACAACCACGAGTTGACAAGATCTTCAATTTGTATGCGACTTTACGGTAATAGAAGAATCGATTCCTGTGGTGAAAAACTTACGGGGTAATGAGCTTCATTTGCGACATTGTATGGACAATGCGTTGCGACAGCGGATAAGTGGATCAACGTCGAGTTGGACAAATATCACGAGATTTGAATAAACATCCGCGGGTGGATATTTATTGTTGAGTAGTCGGTAACTTCGGGAAATAAGCGCACGAAGTTTGATGTAATTTTCGAGAACGGCTCGGGAGTATATTGTGGAAGCCACGCCAATAGTATTCTTGAGAAGATTCTTATGCGAAAGAAATCTTTGAAAATACCAAGAATAGTGTTGTAGTAATCCTTTGAAGGAGATTCACTTGGGAGAGAAATAAGATTATTTGAAAACTTAAAGAAAACCATGTGGAAACTTCACTGGGGATTCTTGGTTGAATAATTTTGCTGACATTAGAACCCATTGAAAGAGACAACTGTCTCGCTGGGGAAGAAGTCTCGATTGGAGAAACCATCGGTTGTTAAGATCCATGCAAGTATACCACTTGTACTGGAGAAAAGAGGATAATTTATCGTCTGAGAACTAATCCTTCCATTTGATCCTTACGAGGACATTTACAGTTTCGGTTGAAAAACCTGCAAAACAAATAGCCGAAGCTAATGCATGAGTATGATATGCATGATATGATTTTTTTTTAATGCAAATGATGCATGATTTCCTGACTGTTGGGAGAAGGAAGATATCACTGGGGAATCCAATTGAACGATCTTGTTGTCATAAGAGTTCACTGGGGATGATCGATCGATTCTCTGGGGAAGAGACTTCATTGGGGAGTTGACACTATTGTCGATTGTCTGTCACCCAAGCGTTCACCTGGAACTGGGGAGAAAAGATAGATTGTCATCTGAGAAAATCCTTCTGCTTGCACTTGACTTCATTCTCGAAAGATCCCGAGTCCTGACTGGGGTTTATGCATGAATATATTGTATTTGATATGTCTGAGTAAAGCGACGTGATTGATGCATAACAATGACTTATGTAATGATTTATGAATGCGTGTATGGATTATTGGATATGTGCCAAATAAAATTTGACCTTGAAGGAAAAATCGTTAGACGATAACTGACTGTAAGTTAAACCATCAGACGGAAACTGGTGAAATAGTTTTGACCACCGAGGCGGTGAAGTGATTACGACCACGGACGGGTGAATCGACGGGAAACGGTGAAATAGTTTGACCACCGGAAAAACGACCACGGGCAAAGCGGTGAATCGACGGGGTGAAATAGTTTTGGTCAACGAGGAAGCGGTGAACGATTAACCACCGGGCGGTGAAATATTCGACCACCAGCGGCGGTGAAATGGTTTTGACCAACCGACGAAGGCGAAATGAATGACTTCGAGCGGAGCGGTTAAGCGTACCAAACAAGGTCGATTTTAAATGGCACGGGATTAGATGCATGATTGACAATGCATGAAAAATGCTTTATTGTTTGTTGGTTAAGACCAAGAAAGATTCTTGAAACAAATTTCCCATCAAAGGAAGTTGTTAGCATGATTCCACCTCAAATTGAGCATAGCGTTGACACAGAGAGGAGAATTTCAGAAGCCTGAGCGAAATTGTCCGTATATAGCAATCATTGCCCCAACCTATTAATTATCTGAAGAGATTTGCTTCGAGAAGATCTTTGGAACACTTCTGATGTCTATTCTTGGGATGGCCCCAAAAATTTGTATGCAGGATGCCCCTAATTAGCAAATCCTTTGAGAGATATTACCGTATCTCGATGGGGCTGCCCCAGATTGACTGAATCTTGAAGGAATGACTTCACCGTGCTATAGAAATAGCATGAACCAAAATGCTCTACGGAAAGACTCCAACGCGTTGAGGTGGCTCCTTCAGATTGACTGCATTTGGGTAATTGGCTATGCAAACATAGGGAAGACTTGCCCCAGGATGAGCTCTAGAGAGACTCCTATGTCTCGAAGTAATTGCTTCAGACCAACAGCATATGAGCAACTAACTTGATGGAACGAGAACTTTCTGAAGGCTTCAACATCTCGAAGTAAATGTCTCAGATTGATCGAATCATGAAACGACAGTTGTCCCAGGTTAACCGCTCTTTGAGAAAGACCAAATCACCTGTTGATTGCTCTTTAAGGACCTGCCCCTAGATTGGCGGAAATTCGAGGAGCTGAATTTCGATTTGATTGCCCCCAACTTCTCGAGAAGACAACTTGTGACATGCTCAAGGGAGTCCTTAGACGTCCTGCCCCTTGCTACAAAGAGATGATCAAGTCTTTCTTCTTTGGACAAAGTTAAACTCTTCACTGATGTTCATTATGAGAACTTCTTCACTGTCAAACTGATGTTTTACATGTAGAAGAATGTTTATTGTGACAATTATAATGCAACATTTATGCGTTTTGAAGTTTTGCATGAAAAACATTATGATTTTTTTTTTGTGAGTGAAACACTTTTGGAGTGCAACACTGAAAACCTCTTTTTGAAAGGTAAGACGAGCATATGATACCAACATAGATACTTAGCACACCTGTAGGAGTCAGGTAAACGCGATCTCTTCGTTATATGCTTTTCAATTAACCCATGCTTCAATTAGGACTTTGGAGGGTTGTAACGTGGCTTGGTTCACGGGTTTTTAGAAAAAAGGATTTTTAGGCTCAAAATATTTGGTGCCCGCCCATTCTCCATGATGTTCTTCAGTCCTAAGTTCAACTATATGATACGAGCACTCATCTCTCGAGAGGAGTTTACGATGGTTGAGGAACCAATACAGGGTTTCTTGGACACAACAGACACCCACATTTTGTCTTTTGGTACTTGACCATACAACTTGTTCTTCGTTGAAAATTTCTTTGGTCATGCATTTCGGGATCTTACCTGACTTTTGCCTAAGCGACTTATTACTAAGTTCCGACTTAGCGTGCTTTTTGTCTTTGTCTATTCATCATTTTTTTTGAACAAGTTGTGGATCCAAGCACAACCTTTGATTTGTTAGAAGTGATGGTGACTTTCTGAGTCCTTAGGTCGATGAAGAGTAACCGTTGTAGTGTCGTCATCTGTTGACCTTTCTGATGTGCGAGAGATACCCAACATGGTATCATTCTCCTTTGGTGCACACTATTGATAGATGGAGGTCGACTACTGTGGTTTTGACCTTTCTCAACCTTTTGAAGGATAACCATTGTTGTATCCTTAAATGCTTACTCTCTTGATGAGTTTGGAACGCTCGATCAGATTAACTGAACACTACACGCCCACAGGGTAAAAATGAAGGTTTTTTTTCGAAAAGAAAAGAAACTCCTACTTCAAGGCTCAAAGGGGTTAACGATGGTTTATCTCCCTTATAACTCCGGTGTTTGGGGATTTGAAACAAGGCTTGTACATCATTAGCAGGGTTCTACTCAAAAGCACATGACTAGAGACCTGCGTTTTTCAATTATCGTCATCCTCCCTCCAAATCTTTGCCTAAGCGAAAGAAATGGTAACATTGGTATCAAAATGCTCGCAAATCATTTAAAGAGTGATAACGAATGGATTGAGTGACAACGAATGGATTACTTCAAGACAAACATACTCATTGCATTAAAATAAAAACAAACAAGTTTCTACATGCAAACAAAGTTTAAACAATTAAGCAAGGTACACATGAAAATGCAGTAAAGAAATAAAAGATTGTCATTGTTGAGGAGACCTGGGCTCCGTCTTGACTTGTTGATTCAGATGACTTTCAATAGTCTTGGTGCTCACTTGAGTACGGGGTTGCCATTCACGAATAGATTCCTTCCTTGAATAGTCAAGTACTTCTGGTCGATCAATTGTTGAACTTTGGCTTTGTAAGGATTGCAATCCTCTGATGAGTGCCCTACCGTACCAGCATGGTATCCACATCGTGCATTATGATCATATCGTGGCGGGAATGACTTTGGTGGCTTAATGAACTTGGGAACCACCAACGAGCTTTGAACCAGATATGGCAGAAGTTGACTGTAGGTCACTGGAATTGGATCAAGAGGAGCATTCCTTCTTTCCAGATTACTTCGAGGTTTGCGTGGATTCTGATGTTGACTTTGATATCCACGGCCTTGACCTTGTTTCTTTGCATGAGGAGTGCCCAATGGTTGCTGGTACTGTGGACCGAGAATCATCGGGTGCTGATATTGAACAGCTGCCACATACGGAGGTTGACCATAAGGTACAGGAGGTGGAGCTTGCTGAGCTTCCCAAATTGCATTGGTTTCATAGTCCTCCTCTTCCATTTGAGAACCTCTGAAGAATTCTTCCTCATCAGCTTGGCTACCTGAGGCATCTTGGAGTTTTCCATTTTTGAGACCGCTCTCAATGCGTTCTCCCACCATCATCAAGTCAGAGAAACTTGAAGATGTGCAACCTATCATTCCTTCAAAGTATGAATTAGGTAAGGTATTCACAAACAAGTCAACCAACTCCCTATCAAGCATTGGAGGTTTAACTCGGGAAGCCAACTCTCTCCATCTTTGAGCATACTCCTTGAACGACTCGTTGATATTCAGAGAAAGATTCTGTAATTGAATACGGGTTGGAGCCATGGAGAGGTTGAACTCGTATTGTTTCAGGAATGAGGAAGATAAGTCTTTCCAATTGTGAATATCCTTTTTCTCCAATTGCGTATACCAATCCAGAGATGCCCCACTAAGACTGTCTTGAAAACAATGGATGAGAAACTTTTCATCATGAGCATATGCAGACATCTTGCGAACAAACATCTTCAAATGAGTCTCTGGACAACTAACACCTTTGTACCTCTCGAAGTTTGGCATTTTAAACTTTGGTGGAATCACGACGTCTGACACTAAACACAGGTTAGCAGCATCCAGACCAATAGTATCGTTTCCACTCAATACCCTTAATTGTTCCTTTAGATCAAAACACATTCGTTTGGCCCCAGTATCTCGAGGAGCTCTGGTGTTGACCATTGAATTCGTTCCTTGAGGATTTCTCACGTAGTTGACACACCAAGGCTTCTTAGCAGCATGAAGATGTGAGATACGATCTTCTTGAACAGTTGATTGTCTTTGGACCGTAGGGATTGCGTTAGATAGAGCATTGAGCACCAATCGAGGTTGAACAGTGTCATCCATATGCAGAGGAGAATCGTACATTGGATTATACATAACAGTAAATCATGATGTGGAATATGTAGTAGCATCTTGGGAATTGTCCTCCGAAGAAGCTAGCACGGCTTCCAACATTTGATCCACCTTGTCTTTCATACCTTCTAAGTCTTCTCTTATCACAACTTGATTATGTTCCAATTGGTCCATCAGACTTGCCATAAGTGCAGGAAATCAGCTAACTTGCCAGGAACAAAAGGTGACATGAGCTTTTTGTAGTGGAGGAAAAAATGCATGCATGTTGATGACATTTATGCTTTTAGCCACTAACTTAATATCATATTAATTAGACCCCTTTAAGTCTTGAATAATTAAAATAATGCCACTAACACCTTAAATATTACATTTGTGACCCAAAATTCTAACAATCTCCCACTTGTCACATATGTAATCATATACATGTGTTAGACTATATGAGCTCAAAATTCGCCATTATATTCCTTAAGCATACCCAAATTATCTCGTCCATTAATCATGTCACTATTCAAAACAAAAGTGATTTTTGTTATAGCAATCATAACTAAACCCATCAATGATCACCAATAGTGACACAACTAGATGACATAGATCTATCATGAAATGTGTAGCATGAAAATCACATGAATTTGGTATGTATATGTCGACTTTTAATTGGTCCTACTTTACTTTAGTGACATCACTCAATAACTTTATCGTACAAAATGTAAACTACTAAATATAAAACATTATTAATTTGGAAAATATCCAAAATCATAGTATGCATACATAATACCAAAATATAGAACATGAAATTCATAATTGACTAACTCCAACTAAACCAAAGATTCCTCTAACGGTAAAACTGAAGGCTTAAAAAACACTTAGAAGGGGGGGGTGAATAAGTTTTTCCCTTTTAAATTTTTCTTTTACTTAACAACAAGACTAAACCCACAAGGATTTTTATCCTGGTTCATTTGAAACTCAAACTACTCCAATCCACCCATCAAGGTGATTTCGCCTCTCTCAACGAGGACTTAATCCACTATAATCAAAAGATTACAACTGCACAACCAATTGTTGTGACTAACAACAATGCACAAGCCAACTGCAAGTGACTAACACCTCTAAGACTCAACTAATCCTAGCCCTCTTGAGAAATCTGACCCAACCGGTCTCTCAAGGACCAATTACACAAGAACTTCTAGACCAAGTGTTTACAATTGCTTCTTAAAAATCTTTATCACAAAAGTGATTTTTACAAAAGAAGATTAAGCTCAAAACTTAGAAATAAACTTCACAGAATAATGATTTCAATTTTGGCAGCGTAAGTTCTCTATGAATGAATTGTTTTATTTCTTCTTTTGAATGTTGCACTTTATATAGAACTTCTAGATTCTGTCCGTTGCAACATTTGCGTGTCTTGGGTACTGGAAAGTGTAATTAATATTTGTTTAGCTTCACATGTTTTGTTTACTCAATGAAACTTGAAAGTTGAACCACTCAAGTACTTCAACCGTCTTAGCTTAGTAGGGTAAGGTTCTCGAGACTTTGTCTTAGAAGATGACGTACGGATACTTCATGATCTTCGTAAGCCTTGTTTAAAAGTATTCTGATCATAACTGAAGCAACTCGATTTTCAAAAATCTTTTAAATTCTCGAAACCGTGAAATCGCCACCTAATTTTATTCGTTCTAAAAGAGCGGAAAATATAGATAAAATCAAAACATGCGGATAAGGCGGTCTGCGTGACCAAAAAGTGGGATCGGGAGTCGGTTATGTAAGGGGAAGGTATTAGCACCCCTTACATCCATCGTACTCGATGGGACCCATTTAATTCTACGCGTTTATGTGTGTGCTTACTAGGTTATGGATGCTAAAAGAAAACAGAATTTGTTTCTTATTATTTTGAGTTTGGCACGGTTTCAGAACCGTGTGCCTACATATTCCCTTGTGCAATGGGAAAGTCAAAACTCTGTAGTTCCTCTTAAAAAGGCTTTAATTGGTTGCATTGATTTTATCTGAAAAATCGTGCGTTTAGACGTTTCAAATGCTTTGAACTAGGACTTGTTTGTTTGTTTGAAAAGCTTAAGTCCTCGTTCGTATTTGAAACAACTATTACACCCTCTTTATCCGAAAAGAGTTTTTTACGATCGCGTATGAGCGAGAGAAGGATTTGAATGGGTTGAATTGTTTTTTATGTGGATGAAAAAGTACCGGACAACCAGGCTAGCGTCTCACGATTCAAATACTAGAAACCCGAGGAACGAAAGTTCGCACAAGTCGTCTATCACCCAAAAAGTTTTTCTTATGAAAGAGTGAGGTGAAACGAGGTCACGTTATTTAGGAGTCTTTAAGCCACAGGTCTAGCGTCCAACGACTTAAAGACTAAAGTTTGTTTGGGGGACAAGTTTCTTAGCAACTGGTCTATCGTCCAACGACTAAAAAACTTGCATTTTATTATGAAAAAAAGGTTTCGAAAATGCACTCGACGTTGGATCGAGGTTTGAAACTTTAATTGCAAAGGTAATCTGATACGCGTGCTGAGATGGAATGGAAGCGGGTTATGGTTAATCAAGTATATGGACTCAATTAACCTCGTGTGGATTATTTAGGGACTGCAAAAGATTTGTTTTGGGTAGAGGAGTTAGAAATTTAGTTTGTACGGGAATATTTATTCCAGGTAATACCCAGGATGGAACACCTGAGTTCCATTCAATATTGTCTGGATGTGGATAAATAGTTGAGGATGGTGGTGCATTTGGATTAAGTGGGTGAGGAGCAGATACATGAATTTCCTTTTGTAAGCTTTTGGGAGTGGTGATTGGTGTGGTTTGTGTTGTAGTGGAGGATTGTGGAAGTTCTGTGTTAAGGGTGTCAAAGTTATCAATATTAGATAATACTTGTGCAATATGGGGATTTGTTTCTAGAGTTTCTGAAGGTGCAGTAAAATCTATGTCTACATCTACGGTTTATATGGTTTGTTTTGTAGTGTGTGATGTTGGGGGAACAGAGGTTAAAGTTGTTGTTGGTGCAGTAGATGTTAAAATACTAGCAGTATTGGAAACAGAAATGTGACCAGAGGATGTACCTAAGACTGTCTTTTTCTTCTTCTTCTGAGACTTTTGTGGTCTAGCAGAAGGTCTTCCACCATCATCTTTCCTCTTCCTGATTTTCCTAATAGGGCTTGGAGAATCTTTGCCTTGCAGCCAGGCTGGACCAATTTGAATTCCTTTCCTCTTGCAAGTTCTGATTTAATTTTGAACAGTTAGTTGATAAGCTTCCGAGTCAAATGCTGGGAAATCAGCAACTGGAACTCTCCTCTCCGTGACAGAACCCCAAGCTAATGGAGTGGGTTCATCCAGAAGTCTCTCAATGATCTTTCTCTTCACAAGATTCTTTCTATTCCAGATTTTTCCACATGTAGGATCCATCTCCTTCAGCAGTTTAGCATCTTCTAAGTGCGTTATCAGACCATTCTCTGTTATAATGTCTGAAATCAGTCTGGCCAGAGGTATCTAGTTTCTCTTAGCCTTAGGATTTCTAGTTCTTTCTGCTACTCTTGTTTCCTTTACATGTAGCCAGAGATGTCTGAACAGAAGATAGGGTTAATCCATTTTAACATTAGTTCCTACATAAAATAGTAGATATTACTGATCTGCATTTATGTAATTTGGTGATCTTGTCTCCTTTATATGATGTATGCAACAATGAAAAATCTTAGCCCAAATCTTGTAGATGTCCTTCAAATCCTTGATTTTTGTAGAAGCTTCTCTAGAAGTAAATATTTCAGCATTAACAGGTTCCAAATCAATCCTTCCTTCTGGAACTCCAATTTTACCTTCTCCTTCTAGACCCAACAATCTTCTAATAACATTCTCAGTGATAGAAATCTCCTTACCCATTACAAAAGAGAGAATGGCTTTGGGGGTTACTACAACGTGAATCTAGAATTCTTTGACAAGGTTTGGATAAACAAGACCAACAAGACGATCAAAGAAATTCATCCACTCTTGGAATTCCACAACAGGAAATAGGTTGAAGACATTGTCTTTGAGATTCACCAAATCTATTATCAGTTCACACACAACTTCCAGTTTCTCAACAGGAATTAGGGTTATTCTTTCAGGGACAATGTATCTCTCAGATGGTTGAGAAATATATGGAACATTGGTTTCTGAAGGATTAGAAGTATGAGTTTCTGGGTTGATAGTTTCTGGGTTGTTGGAACTTGAATCCATTGATGAATTTCTGGGTTGAAGGTTTCTGGGTTTAGGGTTTTTGAAAAGAAAGAAGAAGATGCAGAAATGCATAAAAGATTTTGAAGAGTGAAAAAAAGAGAGAAGAATTTCTGAAAAGAAGTTCTGAAATGTATGGCTTCTAATTGAACTTCTCTTCTAACTTCTGAAGAGATGTTAATTAGAACGTTCAAAAACAGAACTTCTGACTATATTGGAAGTGAACAAAATTTTCATTTAGGGCATACTTCCATACTTATATTTTTCAAAATGTATTTAAATCTATCTTCAGAAAGAGGTTTAGTGAAAATATCAGCCCATTGATGGTCTGTATCTATAAAGTTTAAACTCAAAATTCCTTTATGAATATAGTCCCTTATGAAATGGTGTTTTATTTCAATATGCTTTGCCTTAGAATGTAAAATTGGATTTTTAGAGAGGAAAATTGCAGAAGTATTATCACAGAAGATAAGGATCTTACACTCATACAGATGATAGTCTTCTAGTTGACTCTTCATCCAGAGCATCTGAGTGCTACTGACCGACAACTACATATTACCTTGATTGCTTCTTCTTAAGAGATCATTTTTTCACCAAGGAATTGACAACTTCCAGAGGTGCTTTTTCGTTATACTCTGTCTCCAGCATAATTAACATCACAATAACCTACTAATTGACACTCTTTGGATTTTTGTAACACAATACAACATTAGTAGTACCCTTCAGATACCTTAGAATTCTCTTAACAACAGTTAAGTGGGATTCTCTGGGATCTGATAGGAATCTTGCACATAAACACACAGTAAACATAATATCTAGCCTAGATGCAGTTAGATAAAAGAAGAGAACCAATCATACCTCTATAGAGTTTCTGATCTACCTTCTTACTTACCTCATCTTTTCCTAAATTGCATGTAGGATGCATTGGGGTCTTTGCTTCCTTACTTTATGATAGTTGGAATTTCTTCAGAAGTTCTTTGATATACTTAGTTTGATATATGTAAGTACCTTCTGAAAATTGATTGATTTGAATTCCCATAAAGAATTTAAATTCTCCTATCACGCTCATCTCAAACTCTGTCTGCATAGACTCAGCAAATTTTCTTCCAAGAGAGACATTAGAAGTTCCAAAGATAATATCATCTACATAGATTTGACAGATAAGAATATCATTTTTAAATGTCTTTCTGAATAGATTTGTGTCCACTTTTCCTCTGGTAAAATTATTTTCTAAAAGGAAATTGCTTAAACGTTCATACCAAGCTCTAGGAGCTTGTTTTAACCCATATACAGATTTTTTTTAGTTTAAAGACATGTTCTGGAAATTTTGAATCCTCAAAACCAGGAGGTTGACGGACATAAACTTCTTCTTATATATAGCTATTTAAAAATTCACTTTTGACATCCATTTGATATAAAGTAATATTATTTTGAACAACAAAAGAGATTAATAATTTGATAGACTTTAACCTGACGACTGGAGCAAAGGTTTCATTATAATCAATACCTTCTTGTTGACTATACCCTTGTCCTACCAATCGTGCCTTATTTTTAACAACTTCTCCTTGCTCATTTAATTTGTTTCTGAATACCCATTTAGTTCCAATAATATTAAATCCTTTAGGCTTTGGAACAAGATCCCACACTTCATTTCTTGCAAATTGATTCAGTTCTTCTTGCATGGAAATAAACCAGTCATTGTCTTGAAGAGCTTCATCAATAGAAGTTTGCTCAATCAGAGAAACCAGACCAAATAATGATTCCTCATTATTCCTTAGAGCATACCTAGTTCTGATAGGATCATCCTTCTTTCCAATGATGACATATTCTGGATGTGCTGAAGTGATTCTTGAAAATTTTATTTGTGAAGGTTCTTCAGAGATTCTTAAGTTGTCCAGAACTTCTTCAACAACAGGATCTTATGAGATGTTATTTTCCTCTGAGTTTGTTACCAGAACTTCTGTACCTGCAACATTTTCAATATGCTTTGGCTTTTGTTGACCAAGCTTATCATCAAATCTTACTTTGATTGATTCTTCAACAATCAGAGTTTCTGTATTGTACACTCTATAGATTTTTGAGCATTCAAAGTATCCAAGAAGAATACACTTCTGTGCTTTAGAATCAAACTTGTTCTGATGTTCTTTAGTGTTTAAAATATAACAAGTGCATCCAAATGGATGAAAATAAGAAATGTTGGGATTTCTATCCTTCCACAATTCATAGGGAGTATTTTCAAGAATAAGTCTTATAGAAACTCTATTTTGAATATAACACGTTGTGTTCACAGCTTCTGCCCATAAGTGTTTAGCCATATTGGTTTCATTGATCATAGTCCTAGCCATTCCTTGGAAAGTTCTATTCCTTCGTTCTACAACTCCATTTTTTTGGGGAGTTCTAGGACAAGAGAAATCATGAGAAATTCCATTTTCTTTAAAATATTTTTCAAAAATTTGATTTTCAAATTCACCACCATAATCACTTATAACCTTTATGATTCTAAACTCTTTTTCATTCTGAACTTGGTTACAGAATTCAGAGAACACAAAATGTGACTCATCCTTGTGTTTTAAGAACTTTACCCATGTCCATCTGCTGTAGTCATCTGCAATGACCAATACATACTTCTTGCCTCTAATGGATGTGGTTTTCACTGGTCCAAATAGATCAATATGCAGAAGTTATAATGGCCTAGAGGAAGAGACAACATTTTTAGATTTAAAATAGGGTTTTGAAAACATTCCCTTCTGACAAGCTTCACACAGAACTTCTTAGTTGAACTTCAAATTTGGAAGTCCTCTTACCAGATTGAGTTTGTTAATTTGAGAAATGTTTCTCATGCTAACATGTCCTAACCTTCTGTGCTAGACCCATTGTTCATCATTTACTGACAGAAGACATTTTATATTTTGTGATTTTAAATCAGAAAGATTAATTTTGTAAATGTGGTTCTTTCTCTTGCCAAAAAAGAGGATTGACCCATCCTTTTGATGTACAGCTCTACATGACTTTTGATTAAAGATAATGTCATAATCATTGTCACTTAATTGACTTATGGACAATAGATTTTGCGTTAATCCTTCTACTAACAAAACATTATAAATAGAGTGGAGGTTACTGTTTCCAATGGTTCCAGAACCAATGATTCTTCCCTTCTAGTTACCTCCAAATTTTACTTAACCTCCAGGTTTAAGTTCTAAACTTTGGAACATAGACCTTCTTCCCGTCATATGTGGCGAGCATCCAGAGTTCAGGTACCATGATTGGTGTTTCAACTTCACCGTTAAAGACATTTGCAACATAGATTATTTTTTTCTTTAGGTACCCATATCTTTTTGGGTCATTTCTGGTTAGAGTTTCTAAGGTTCTGTTTGAACCTTGGTTTAACATAAAATCTTTCAGAATGAGAAGTGTATTTTATATCATATGTGTGACCATAACTGAACTGTTTGTACAGTGGTTTGTATGTGATGGTCATTTTATCAACGGATTTGGGTTGATATGCTTCTTTCCCTCTGGGAGTTTCATATTCAATTCCCTTTCTGTTGTTTCTACTAACTACATAGATCATTGAAGCCATCTTGATTCTATCTATGCTTTTAGTCAGAAACTTCTGAAAGCTATAGTCATATTCTTTAAGAATATCTTTTGAACTTGAAGCAGTATCTGAACTAGGGATTTTTTGAACTTTCTGAAAATCATCTCTAAGTTTAATGTTATTTTCTTTAAGTTCATCATTTTCTGCTTTGAGTTGTTAAATCTCATATACAAGACTCTTTTTAAGTTTCTTGTATTTGATCTTGAGTTGACTATTATTTTTCAGAAGTTCTGATAGACTATCTACCAGTTCAGCACGAGAGAATTTAGAGCCCGGGTCATCTTCTGTTGTGGCCATGAAAGCTAGGTTGGCATGGTCATCTCCTGAGTCAGATTCAGCTTTAGATGATTCTGAGTCATCCCATGTGGCCATCATTCCTTTCTTCTTTTCAAACCTTTTATTTGGTTTTTCTCTCTGCAACTTGGGACATTCACTTCTGAAATATCCAAGTTCTTTGCATTCATATCACGTGATGTTTCTTTTACTGAACTTCTTGTGTCCAGAAGATTCTCCTCTATCTTTAGATCTTCTGTGGTTTCTGAACTTCTTTTGCCTGTGTTTTCACATTTGATTTATCCTTTTGGAAAACATAGATAGCTCATCTTCTTTTGACTTTGAATCTTTAGAGCTTCCATCTTCAGTCTGAAAAGCATTAACATCAAAAAATTTAGTAGATTTCAAAGCAACTGACTTACCTTTCTTCTGAGGCTCAAATTCATCAAGCTCTATTTCATGAATTCTCAGCGCGCTGATGAGTTCTTCTAAGGATATAGCGTTCAGATCTTTTGAAACTTTGAAAGCTGTCACCATTGGTGCCCATCTTCTAGGTAAGTTTCTGATGATTTTCTTTACATGATCAGCCTTGGTGTATCCTTTATCTAGCACTCTAAGGCTAGCAGTTAAGATTTGAAACCTTGAGAACATTGCCTCAATGGATTCATTTTCCTCCATTTTAAATGCCTCATACTTCTAGGTAAGCGCCAAAGCTTTAGTTTCCTTGACTTGAGCATTTCCTTCATGTGACATTTTGAGTGACTCAAAGATATCATATGTTATGTCTTTGTTTGTAATCTTTTCATATTCTATTTTTGAAATAGCATTCAACAAAATATTTCTTGATTTGTGATGATTCTTAAATTCTTCTTTCTGTGTTTTGTCCATTTCTTTTCTTTCTATCTAGTTTTCGTCCTTGTCTACTAGGTGTTTGTAGACATCAAAAACCATATCCCAAAGATTAGGGTCATAGCCTAGAATAAAGCTTTCTAATCTATCCTTCCAATATTCAAAATCCTCTCCATCAAACATAGGAGGTTTAGTTTTGTTGTTGTTGTTGTGATCTTTTGCCATTTGTGTTTTCCTTCTGGGTCTTTATCTGACACTGTTAAGTGTTTGCACCCAGAACCAAGAGCTCTGATGTCAATTGAAGGCTTAGAAAACACTTAGAAGGGTGGTTGAATAAGTTTTCCCCTTTTAAATTTTTCTTTTACTTAACAACAAAACTAAACACACAAGGATTTTTATCCTAGTTCGTTTGAAACTCAAACTACTCCAGTTCATCCATCAAGGTGATTTCGCCTCTCTCAACGAGGATTTAATCCACTATAATCAAAAGATTACAACTGCACAACCAATTGTTGTGACTAACAACAACGCACAAGCCAACTGCAAGTGACTAACACCTCTAAGACTCAACTAGTCCTAGCCCTCTTGAGAAATCTGACCCAACTGATTTCTCAAGGAACAATTACACAAGAACTTCTAGACTAAGTGTTTACAATTGCTTCTTAAAAAGCTTTATCACAAAAGTGATTTTTACACAAGAAGATTAAGCTCAAAACTTAGAAATAAACTTCACAGAATAATGATTTCAATTTTGGCAGCGTAAGTTCTCTATGAATGAATTGTTTTATTTCTTCTTTGAATGTTGCAATTTATATAGAACTTCTAGATTATGTCTGTTGCAACATTTGCGTGTCTTGGGTACTGGAAAGTGTAATTAACATTTGTTTAGCTTCACGTGTTTTGTTTACTCAATGAACCTTGAAAGTTGAACCACTCAAGTACTCCAGTCGTCTTAGCTTAGTAGGGTAATGTTACTGTAGCAGACTTTGTCTTAGAAGATGACATACTGATACTTCATGATCTTCTGTAAGCCTTGTTCAAACATTTTCTAATCAGAACATTCTTTGGTACTTCTATCAGAGGTTGCGCTAGCATGCTACCTTCAGAAGTTGTTTTTCAGCATGCATGACCAGAAGTTCTATTCTTCATTTTTTTTCATTTTTCTCATTGAATCACACAAAAAAAAGTTTTAAATTAATTTGAATTTTATTTTCTAATATTTAGACCTATGAACTAAGGTTAGTTAAGCAATTGTCAAAATAGGTTTAACTAGAAATATTTTGAAGAATGCGCCATTTATTGGAAGATTTTTCTTTTTTTTCAACGGAGGAAGTATTTATTTTTTCATTAATACAACATTAGGACAATTTAATAAATAAAAAAGCAAGATAGGATACTTTGAAGGCCCAGACAAAGATAGTATCAGTTGTAGCCCAGGGATAAACAAATGCTTATTAGCAGTAAACAATTTCTTAATGCACCTTTATTTCTTTTTAAAGATTTTCGACAAAATTCTCATAATATTTTCTAAATTTGAATATGCATATATGAATTTATTTATTTTCACAAAAAATTTAAATTTCTGAGATGTATATTTATAAAAAAAAATATTTTTAAATATGCATATTCAAATAAACTTCTTTTTTTTTACGAAAAGAGATGTTTTCAGATATGTATATTCGAAAAAAATTTCTACAGTATTTTTTTTTAAACTATATATATATATATATATATATATATATATATATATATATATATATATACACATACATACAATCAATTGGTTCGAATGACATTTTTGAATTTTCAAAATTCTATTTCATCCTATAAAAGTTTATTAAGAAATTCTCTTAGCAATCTGTTTTTTTTCTACATTCATACTCAACCCTTCCATAACCCACAAGAGGAAAATTATTATTAAAAAAACCTCTAAAATTTCTAATTTAAATTATGATTGTTCAAAACCAAATCAGTTTAATAGAAAATTGTAAACTAAATCGTATCACATAAAAAATTAAAAAAACTCAAATTTTATTCAAATATATTTGGATCGTTTTATAACAAAATTGCGCGTTTTGTTTGATTTTTAATTTGTATTTTGTAAATCAAATCAAACCAAACTACATTATATTAGAAAAAAATTCAAATGATTATATATATTTTTAATCCTATAAAGAAACCAACAATTACTACATGTATATTTTATCATATTTTTTGTATGATATTTATTTTAATTTACATACAAAAATATTATATATATTATTATCTATAAATATTATTATTTTTATTTAAAATGAAATTTCTATATATTTGTTTTTGTTTTTATTTTTAATTTGTTAATGTTTATAAGAATATGATTAAAAAGAGTTTAATTTAAATTACTTTTGTATTTCTTTATATAAATATTGATGATAAAATAAATTTGTGTAATAAAATAAATATATCTGAATTCTCACCTCAAAATAGGCAGTGATTTTTTGTGTGTGCATATTATTTGTTTTGGTGCTTTATGTGTTGTCTTGAGTCTTGTTAGACTTAGGTGATTATTGTCTTGATGCTTTGTTAAGTATTCCAGGCTTACTTTTGATTGTTTGCTTTGTGCTTTATGCCATGCTCCCATAGAATTGTTTGATTCAATTTTGTTTAACATTTGAATTGAGATAGATTTTAGGTTATAAATCAAGTATGATAACGTTAGGTAGAGGTTTCCTCGAGCCTTTCCCTTTGGTTCATGATGCATGTTATTTTTAGGTAGTTTTCCCTTAGATATCCTAACTCTAAGACCACATCGCATGACAACATAACGACTTAAGTTTTCTCCCTTAAATTTTGTTTTCCTTTGTGCATTGCATTTAAAACTATTTTTTTTCCTTATAAAAAATTTCATAACACTTAACAAATAAAGATGTGAATCGTATGCAGTTCAGTCTTATGAAAAGGGTGAGGCGATACATTCCTAACCTTGCTCTTCTTCTATTTTCAAATTTTATTATGATTCAATTCGCAAACTCTTTCACAAATAAGCAGAGAAATAGTAGATGCCCTGCATTCGAAGTCTTTGCTATCATTCTAACAAAAAGACTTAACCAATTCAAATCTTTTTGCCCTCGGGCTTTTATTTTGAAAACCTTTTCAGGTATGAACATGTTAATTCCTTTCTACGACAAATGTGTGAGTCTCCAGAGGTCGAGCTGCAATAGAATCCGAAACTTAACATCATTCATAAAAAACACACAACAAACCAAAATTTTTGAGAAGAACTACAGTGCTCTAATTATTTCAAGATACGTAAGCACGAGGTTGTAAAACTGAGGCGAGCACAATAGTAAAAAACTTTCTTTTTGTTTGTTAACAATTCATTCTCATGTATTCCTTTAGCTTGTAAGCTTTAGATATAAACACACAATTTGATTAGAATAACAAGAGTGGATCTTGTGGAGTACCACAAACGTGAGGGATCCTATACATTCCTCTTGTGTAATCGACTTCTATACCATTCTCTTGGTCGTGAGACCGTGTTCTTTCCCTTTCTTAGGTTTATTTGATGTTTTACTTTCTCTTCTTTGTGATAAATAATTTTCGATGATGACTCTCTTTGCGTTGACATTTTTTGCGGTAGAGACAATATATGATATCCTTTATTGTGATTTGAGTATCTTGAATCATAGGTTTATATATTTTTCAAATATTTTCCATTCGCTTTTAAGATTCGTGGATCAAAGCCCAACCTTTGATTTTATAAGCATTATTCGTAAATGTCTGAATAACTTGAAATGGTCAGAATCAATTTGATGACCATTTTCTTAGTGTTATATCTCGTTAACCTATACGTAGAATCACTTTCCACACGTATCTGCCTACCTCTCTGACACTAACTTAGACAATTTAATGTGAAATTTGGTTTATTTTCCCTATAATTTTCTTGAAGATTTCTACTAACCCCATTGTTAAGTCTCCATATACAATTTGATGTAATATTATTGTATAAGTGCATCAGACGCATTCTAAATTAATGCAATAATCAATTAATGAAATAATACACTCTCGCCCGTAATACACTACACCTTCATTAATGAAGTGAATTTCTTAATCCACACCATAAGGGTGGGGCGCACCCCATGAAAACCCTAAAATGCCCTTCACAAATTCGGAAGTTTATTTCCAGTTTGCACCACTTTCTGAAATTTTTGAATGAAACCGAAAATATATCTCTGATTCCTTACCGGAAATATAAATTCGATTATGGGCATGATAGGTAGAGGAAAAAATTAACTATAAGCAATTACTTTAGAATTTACATTTGTAATTCAAATTAATGACGTGAAATTTTTAAATCGAATTAAAGCCCAAAAATGTTATCCAAAATAAATTTCATAATAATAGTATTCAAAATACAGATCTGGTACAATACGAAATTAAGAAAACAAAGTCAAAATACAATCAAAATAAACTACTACGTATGGCGGAGGCGGGCTGCCACCCTGGAGACATTCCTCTGCTGCCTCCTGTAGACCAGGGCACCCTGAGCCTCCGCCATGATAGCCTCCAAAACTCCTTTGACATCGGATCCTTTAGGAAACAGCCCTCTATCGACGTCATCCCTAGCAAGCTCCATAATACGGCGGCACCTAGGAAACACGTTCTTGGCATGATCCCTCGTCGCCTGCTTCTACTCCAGGATCTCCTGATGAGCCGGCCTGGGTGGGTCCCCTGGAGCCTCCCGTATCAGGTATGGATGGGAAATCCTGAAGAATCATAGCATGTAACCGTACGCGTAACTCCAGTCGTCTAGAGCCACGGTACTCTTGGCATCCTCGAGTACAAGATGACTCTCAAGATCATCAAAAATCTCATTCATCTCCCTCCTCTTCACTATCGGAAGAACATATAAAGTAGAATGTCGAGGAATCCTCTGAGTATACCCGAACTGATGCATCACTCTCTCGGGCATATTAGCAGCAGTCTTCCGAGTACCAAGGGTCAACCAACCTGTAAATAGAGAAACCTCATCAAACTCTATCGTCTTGTGGTGGTCGGTGTAGGCATTGAAGTGGATGTACTCATGTACAACTTGGTCCAGATAAACCCGATACACAAGTGTCTCATGGTTGCCTCTGAGCAGCTCATACGCACATGCACAAGGCATCGATTTAGTATAACCCTCAGCAAATGAGCATCCTAAAATTTGTGGGAAGTGTAGTAGGATCCATCCTTGAAATATCAAAATTATATCAATTAGTTTCAAAATCAAAATAATTAAAAAAAGAAGCTAAGAGAAAAAATTTATACCGTCAAAAGATTCATGCTGCCGGTGATTAGCCTCGTCTTCCACCTAACCACCTCCGTCAACTTGGTATACAAGTAAACCAAGCAATCAGCCCCCTAGTTCCACCCACCAAAATGCTCTAAATCAGCAAAGAATCAGAGGTACATGATGTCAATGTAGGTGGCACTGGTGTCCACAAAGATCTGGGTCCCAACAAGATACAAGAGGTATGCTCTCATGGCATACCATATGTGAAGGGTAGCATGCTCGGGATCACCATCATCCGCTCGTGCACGCGCAACCTCCACATCAAAAACCGTCTTCAACCAATTGTATCTCATGTGGTTGTCACGTGTCTTATCAACCTTCTCCAGGGCCTCCTCTACGGTAACTCCCAGCCTCTCAACCAATAGCTCAATCGCCTCGTCTTTCTCCAACTTCTCATGATCCAGAAACCTCCCTCTAATCGATAGGTGAAGCAGACAAGCAACGTCGTCCAGTGTAATTGTCATCTCTCCGTGTGGTATATGAAATGAAGACGTCTCCTCGTGCCACCTCTCTACAAAAGCGTTGGTCATCCCCCAGCTGACCATGCTATATCCATAGAGGGTCAAGTCTTTCAACCCTGTAATCAGAAGTAGATCATCAAACCATGGCTCGAGAGGGGGATTTAGCTTGTTGATCTTCCTCCCATGGTTGATGACCTTCAATGTATTGCGATCCTGCACGAAAAATTCAATGTTATAATTCATAATACTATTCATAATATAACATAATTAATAAATGAAACATAAATGTAAATTTCGTACCTCTCCATCCCATAAATGTCTAGCCACATGGGTGGGATAAAGCGCGAGCAAAGATAAGTCAGAAGGCCCCCTCCAAATACCTGAGGGACATGTGGTGTCGTCGTTCCCACCTCTGCTTCTGTTGCCACCTCTATCAATGGTGTCTCTGCTGACAATGGTGCCTCTGGTACCACCGATACCTCGGGTGGCCTTGGTACTGGTATCTCAGGTACTGGGAGTGTAGGATCAAGTCTCACCTCAGATGGCCCCGCTAATGAAGTAAATGTGGATCCCATCTTAAAAATATGCGGTGGTGAGGATGGTGAGGATGTGCGTCTGCGATATGACGGAGGCGGAGAGGGATGAACTAGAGACTCTTGTCTGCTACGGGAGGAAGAAGTAGAAGGTGTAGAATCAGAAGAAGCAGAATGTGCCTCGGACATAGCCTGTCCGGATGTCAAAGGAACATGTGTGGCTGACTCCTCAGAGCCCGTGTGGCCTGACTCCTCTCTCTCCGCAAAGAAGCTTGATGTGTAACCCGGACATGCCTCAAACGTGACGGTCTCTCATACATATCTCATGTAAAAGCAACAATGAAACGTTAGCATATGACTTATAGAGGAAAAAATGGAAAAAATTATCCAGACAGATACTAGAAATTAACTTCTGGTTTATTCATCCCATGAAATCAAAAATAAACTTTCGGTTTCCTCTGCGGAATAGAGCAGCAGGAAACCTCACCCCAAAATCCCAAATGTGTCAAAATACACGGATTGATCGTCAAAAACAGTTTACAAATAGTGTTATAATCACTCCTAATGATGTAAACTACCAAAAATAACACATTTAAAGCCCTAATTCACTAATTTCAATCGATTTTACATAAACTCTAAAAATGTGTAAATCACTTACTTGATTGATTGAAGATGGTTGTTGCTTGATTGATTTCGTTACTTGTTGTATTTAACCAATGATTGATGATTTGTGCTGATGGTTTGAAAAATAAATTGACTTTGGTGAGAAGGGTTGAAAGAGAGTTTGAGAGAGTTTATTTTTGAAAATTTTACTATTATGGGGAGAGGAAAGGTTTTGGCGCGATTAAGTGCATCTAGATACCAGAAATTTACTTTCGGTAACATACCGTAAGTAAATTTCCAGTTTGCACCCAATATCTTTCAACCTGATTTGCATGGTATAGGGTGCTAACCGGAAGTTTATTTTTGGTTTTCTGAGGGAAAAAGTGGAATTTCACGTGGTGCACAAGAAGACCATGTGGTGGATTAAGAAATCTATTTAATTTGGGATTATCTATTATAAACTTATAAAAATTAAAGTACCATTAGATTACACTAATAACCTAATTAGCAAAATCTAATTTAGTCTTAATCAAAGGGTTATTTAGTCTTTTCCTTACTCTACTTGCACCACGTTCATTTGATATTAATTATAACTGATGTGTCATTTTATTGTTTTTTGTTGGCAATTTTTATTTTTTTAATTCACACACCCATTACATTTTAAAACAACCCTAATACACTCAAATTAAAATTTAAATTAAAACAATCATTCAATATCGGTACAAGTACAACTATCAATAACTTTTAATTGTTTCAATACCACATATTGGAATTCCAAAAAAGTAATTAATAGCAGGTCCATGAATAGAGGTGGAAGATGAAGAATATCCTTGCAATGAACCATCAGGTACAATTTCCCGTAAATCATTGAAGATGTAAACCACTTTAAATCACTATTGTTATCCCATTTTACGCACTGCAATCTCTAATTTCTCTCTTTTTCTTCTCAAATTTTTGGTTCCCTCTCAGAAGTTTTTTTTTTTTTTGACATTCTCTCTGATGTAATTTAGAAAATAGAAATATTATTCTTTCTAATTGAAATTTTCATGACAAAAATCATTTTTCCCCTTTCTCCTCACGACCAATCTGACACCCTTTTTACAATCCATGGTGAAATCTTACCTTCTGTAACACGGTGGGAGAACTGACTTTGGATTGTTTTGCTTTTGATCGCAAATGTTGCTGATAGCAAGAGTCTCCATCGACTTTTCTTTTATCCAATTAAGGGAAGGTGAAAAGAACAGGAAAAGACCTTCGTTAGATTCTAAGTAAGGGAGAAGGTTATGAAAAGGAAAGGGGTTAGCACCCTTTCCATTCGTAGTTATCTACGGGCTCTTAGTTGCTTTAGCTCATCTTTAAAATTTTGCTTTCTGTGTGTGTGTTTGAAAAGATTTTTGAAAAGGCATTTCGCTTTGACTTCGTAATGATTCACGCTGGAATGTATACGAAGTGTTCAGAAATGTTTCGTTTTAAAAATGTTTTAACTTTGTAAAAGTGTGAGGTGTGAAAAAAAGATGTTTTGATGGAGCAAGCAACTAAAAGTCTTATTACCTACTAAGAACGGTCGTTTCCGTGTTATTTTACTTTCCTTTAGAATAGTGTTATCCATACCATTGGTTGGTAGGTAACCTTATTCGTTGGATGTAAAGGGACATTCGAAGGGACATCAGATGGTCATAGAAGGAAACTTGTAGGAGTATCCTAGCACATTCGAAGGGACGATCATCACTTTTCGTAGGCAACAATCGAGGGACGAGATCATGTATTCGTAGGCCACATCGAGGGACTATGACCTTTGTATCGAAGGGACTATGATGATATGTTTGTAGGCAACGGTGCTAGGATACCTCTACGTTCGAGGGACTTGACCATTTATTCGAAAGGCAGCGAGAGAGAATACTCTAGGGGGTGCATGTGTGAAGAGAGTGTGTCATGTTCAGATATTTTATCTTGAAATTAGAAGTGATCTACATTCGTTTTTTATCTTTCCATACACGCCTAGTTACTAGCAGTTTATATAGGTGCGGAAAGTAAATTGCGGAAAGTAAATCCTACGCTATTACATGACTTTGGGGCAGTTACATAATATAGGTGTGCGGAAAGTAAACTCTAATTAAACGATTACATCCCATGAGCAATTACATAATATTGGAAAAAAAGAAATGCGAGAAAATTAATCCTAACTATTACAACCTGGAAGCAGATACATAATAATCGGAAAAGAAAAGAAATTCGCATAAGAGAAAAGGTGTTAGTAAAAAAATATTTTTGAGTTAGAGAAAAGTTTTTAGGTTAGTAATACTAATTAGATGATAAAACAATTTTTTTGGGAATTTTCTGGATTGGTTTTAATAAGGAAAAATAGTTAAAAGTCAAATTATGGTTAATTAACAATTAATTAAAATATGCATGCAAAAATATTAGTTTTTATGTCAAAAATTAAATAATTATTTTTTTGACCTAAATGCAAAAAGAAAATATTTTTTGTGATTTTTTAATGCATTAGAAAATTATTTGAAAAGAAAGTAAATTAAAAAAAGAAAAATATGAAGAAAATAAGAAAAGGGGTCAGAGTGCTTCTAGATGGAATTCTCCCAAAAGTTGGAGCTTCTAGGAGACCTCTTATTGACCGTGCCCAGAAGTGAGCACTTCTGGGGGACTCTTGCGCTGGAGGTGCCCAAAATCACAGGATTTCGAGGCTTCGGCTGGAGATGCCCAGTATGCCCGGGCTTTGAGAGCCGTGGAGCTTGGGCGTGCGTGTATTGAGGGCCAGAAGTTGTGGCTTCTGGGCAAGTCTTCTGGAGAACCTGAAATTCAGCAAAATAAGAATGGAAATTATGGCAAAAAGCATGGTTCGAACCCATGCCCTTAGAAACAAGTGACTTAATGCGCGCAAGGTTAACCGTTGGGGCGGAGATACATCCATGAATTAAATTACATGGATTAACATATATGCAAGGTTTTCTCTTCTGGTCCAAGCCAGAAAACCCCAGATCGGACCTCCGGTCATCTTCTCCGGTTGGGGGATTTTTCAAACCTGCAAAATAGAGAGAACTCAAACAAGATATCAAGGCTACCCCCTAAATCGACCCCTGCGAGTTTAATGGTGGTATCAGCTTGCCCTAAAAGTCCTCATATTCTGAGCTTCGAAGCTCTCAATAGTTTTGCCCTAACAATGGCAAATCATGCTCTGGTCGTTAGGAGCTTCATGTAACCATTCAGATCTGTTCTATGATGTCTCAGGAACACATTGCAATGGTTAGTTTCATACAAAACACAATGAATATTAAAAAACGAATTTCAAAAAGATATGTAAATGTATGTTCATGTATGGCACGATTCAGGCATGGTTGGCCATAGTTCTTGGTCTGGACTTACTCAATGATACCTCAGGAGCACAATGGAGTGCTTGGAATGAATTGAAAACGGCTGGAACAAGGATTTCGAATTTTGCAAGTTTATGAAAAATTTGTGAACTTTAGGGTTGGTGTTTGAGGCTAGGGTTTCTCCCCTTGTGCTTGTGAATGCATCATGTATTTATAAAGCATGTAATGTGATCAGAAATAAAGAGAGAATATATTGCTTTGAATGCAAAAATATTCTCTTGCAAATATTTATCAAATCTTTCCAAAATTGCCTTTTTTTTCTTCCTTGTGGCATCTTGCACGAATTTGGCATGTTTTTTGGACTTCCTTGGTCCTCAAGATAGGTAGAAATCAAGCCCAACTTATCTTATACCTTGCTTTTGTATTTTATTTAATTTAAAATTGAATTTAATGCTTTAAATTCAAAATAAATTAAATAAATTAGAAGCGAGGCGTGGCAAGGTGTATGGAGACCATGGACAATGTTAAGATCCAGTTTGGATTTGGAAAATATTTGCATTTGTCAAATATTTCTCTTTGTGCACCTCCTCAAAAATGCTCAACTTGTACAAGGTGTATCTTGCTCAATTTTTAACATTTTTGGGTGTTCTTGGACTTTTTAGAAAGATCAAGATGTCTTCTAAACATACTTTATGGTTTCATATTCATTGAAGTTTCCATCCTCATGAACACTTCTTTTCAAAAAGATGACTTTTTGTTGACTTTTAAAATGACCTGTAATGTTTTGATCTATAACTTCCAAATGAAGCATTTTATGCCCAAGCTTGTGAGACATGAAGTTGTAGAGAATTGAATTCTCTTCAAAATGAGCTGTGGTGGAAAAATTTCTGATAAAGTATGTGAAAGTTATGCCTGATCAAAGTTCTGTTGACTTTTGTCTAAGAAAGCCCAATTTGGGAACTTTGACTTTTGATCAATTCTTTACTTTTCTTGATGAATCATGATCAACCCTTGATCAAATGATGAATATAAATTCAAAATGTTGATGTTGACCAAAAATTGTGAAGTTTGACTGTATGTTGACCACGGTTGACTTTTTGTCCAATACAACTGATTTCCAACCATCTGAGCAATTGTCTGAGAAAACTTGACTTGTAAGGCTTGAAACTTGTCATGGAGATTCTTTGAAGTATATGATGAGGCATGATGACCACTTGAAGTGTTATAGGCTCACATTGATTTGAGAATGGTCAAACCCTAGTTTGGGTTGATTGCTTAGGAGAGGATTTGTCTGGTCAATCCTTGTGAAATCCTTGAGCATGGATATGTGAAATGTCCTTGAGAGATAGGAGGGAAAATTTAGGGGTATAACACCTTCTTCATCACGAGCCAATGTGAACCATGACCATGCCATAATTTATAGGTGTCGTTCCAAGCATTGTTTCATATGGTGAATCAATTTTACGAGCTATTGTCATTTGCGTTAGATCTTCGATGTGCCCTTGCTTTAGATCTCAAAAATGTGTGCGTTATTGTCCCTTTTTGTGTATTGCAATGTTAGGTTTTGATTACTCTCTTTGTTCCTCATTTCAAACACATAATCAAATTTTGGGGCTTTTATGTGTTGTATTTTTAATCTAATGAAACTTACTTATTTCTCTTCATCTTTTTACATTGTAATTGTTAAATTGATGGTTGAGGCTTTGTTTATTTGAACTGGAATCATTATGAACTAATTTCAATTTTGTTCAATTTTTGTTTTGTGGATTGTTACATAATTGATTTTGTTTGTTCTCTATAGTTCGCAAGAGAAAAGACTTTATCACAAGAAATTACTACACATCCTTCCATTTACGGACCTCTCAAGAAGATTCAACATTTAAACTCGGGTTCTCAAGTCGATTCATTGACGACCTCTCAACCTTTCTTTTAGTACTAAAATGATGGTTCTTTGCACAATTTCAATAGTCCAAGTTTTCTTGGAGAACTTATGAAAATAAGCTGAGAAGTGAATACATTTTATAAACATGTCACATGTTTCTTCATAAGTTCTTCATAATTCTAACTTGGTTCGTTGCATTGTACATGTTTGTATTTTTGCTTCAAAGAGTCTCTTGCAGGAAACCAAGTTTGAAAGATGTAGTACAAAGTTTGAGAGAGATATCATTATGTTGAATGTTGAGGTCACTGTATGTAACAAATATCATGTTGCCAATTAGTCTGTATTGTTGAGAATACTTATACAAGTTTGCTTTTGTTTGTGTTGTTACCATGGCATATAGTCTGTGTTGTTGAAAATACCTATACTGTCATGAACCCTTAATACATGAAAATTAAGATAATGATTTGATTTTCTTTTGATTTTAAGATAATGCTTTGATTGTTATCATGATAAATAAGGCCACTGCAGAGGAATTTCATTATTATTTGGTCTAATAATTGTCAATATGAATTGTGGTATATTTATTTACTATTTCTGAAAACAAGACATATACTAAAACAGACTTTGATGCAGATTTGGATGAAGAAATAACAAAATCAGCTATGCTCGACAAGAGTTTCTTTATGCTACTGAAAATATTCTTGATAATATTTTGTATTTCATAGTGTATTAAGAAAAATTATGATTTGTTCAAATTTTGAATTGCTGATAATATTTTGTATTTCATAGTTTATATCAGGCTAAATTACAGTTTTGGTCCCTCTATTTTAGTGTTTTCGTTATTTTTGTCCCTCTATTATGTTTTTAAACACTTTGGTTCCTCATCCCTACTTTGGCTACAAAAAAAACGCTTATATGTCACTTTTTAAAATACGTGGCATATAATAAAATATCAGTGGTGTGTTATACAATTATAAGGAAGGAAAAACATTTATTTTAAAAAGTGAAACATAGTCGTTTTTCATTCCCAAAATGGGAATGAGGATCAAAAGTGTTTAAAAATAGAATAGGGGACTAAAATCGTGAAAATACTAAAATAGGTAGACCAAAAATGTAATTTAGCCTTTATATTAAATGTTAAATTATTATTTAAAATTATAATTGATTTTTTTTATATTCTTAGATTTAATTTTTTATTTTCCTACTTATATCTACTCTAATAAATATTAAATTATTAGGCGTTCTTTTAACTTAATGTGATATGTTTATATTTTGTTTTGATTTTTAGGTGTCTAATACTTACTAATTTGTTTTTTATTATTTGATTTTTTAAATAAAAATTTAGAGTTTTATATTTTATAATTATTTAGATTTTTTGAAAAAGGTTAATGAAAAAAATAAAAATTAATAGAGATATTTGTATTTTTTTTAAACTTATAAATTACTAAAACAATTAATTTTATAAATTCAAATATTAATATAATTTTTGTTATCAAAGTTAAAATATTTTTAACATGAAAAGTGGTTTTTTAATGCAGATACAGGGATCCAATATTTTTAGCTTTAAATTCAAATTTTTGATTTTTTTTAAATGTTAAAGGCAATTAAATAATAATTACAATATATAATAGATTTTATGAAAGTTTATTATCGAGTGAAATTATTATTATTGAATTAAAAATTAAATAATTCTTTATAGTTATTATTTATTTCTTAATTTTATTTTAATATCAAAGTTGAGTTTTAATTTTTTTAAATCAATTTAGATTGGTGAAATAAATATTTAATCATTAATATTAAAAGATCTATAAATGAGAAAGATTCATATTAAACTACATATACAAATATCTTTTTAATCTAATTAATTTTAACTATATATTGTATTTTAAGATACCATGAAGTGTAGATATTCATTTACAATTGAAATTTGACAGAGTAGTTGTCCTCCATTGTAGGTTTGTAAAAATTATAAATATAATAAGGATTAGAAAAATATTTAAAAACAATCATGTATTTTTAATAAATATTAAACATAAGACTAAAGTATCGGAAAAAATCACGAATATCCTTCTTACTATAAATTATAACTTTTTTCCAAACTTAAATATTTTATAATTATTTAGTTCCTTATTTAAAATAAAATATATTTTAAAATTATTTAAATTTTTATAGAAAAGTTAATAAAACAAAATAAAATCAATTGAGATTTAGTAATTATTTTAGACTTATAAAATAACTAAAACATATAAAAAAAATTCATACTTTATAAACGATAGTCTGATAGACGTATAATGTGCACCCAGACGAATTGAATAAGTTATAATTGTTTTTATAAACGAGAATAAATTACAAATAATATTATAAACGTAATAAATCCAACTATTTATACAATTATTTGTATAAATGAGAATAAGTTATATATATTTTTATAAATGAATTAATGAATATTTTGTATAGTTAGAATAAATTACATATTTACATAGTTTATTAATTTTTGATAAGGTAGTGTAAAAAATTAATAAAGTACGTAAAATTTGTAAATTTGATCTAATAAGAAGGTTTTAAAATTGAAATGTAACTGGAAGTTGTCATACATTGTAGGATATAATTTTTTGGATTCATACTGGTTTGTTAACTCATCTTAATTCACGGTAGATGTGAACGTATCTATGAGAGATTAACTATACTGAGTTTGTTAACTCATCTAGATTCACGGGTAGATGTGAATGTATCTTTGAGATATCAAATGTATTGAGTTTGTTAACTCATCTGGATTCACGGGTAAATATGAACGTATTTATGAGATATCAACTGTACTAGGTTTGTTAACTCTCATTTAGATCCACGTGTATTTATGAGATATCAACTATAATGTTTATTTTAATGTCAATCTTTTAAATTTCTTTTATTATTGTTTTATATAATTGAAGTTAGAGAATCTAATGTACGAATTATTATAAGTACAAATCAATACTTAAAAGTTTGTGTATATTATTAGTTTATATTTATAACTATAAGAATGTTAACCGATTGAAAAATGAACTCAAACTTTACAAATAATGATTTAGTAGACATGTATAAATGAGAATAAGCTACATATATTAGAAGTAATTAATATTTTGTATAGTTAGAATAAGTTACATATTTACATAGTTTATTAATATTTGATAGGTATTCTCAAAACTTAATAAACTATGTAAAATTTATAAATATGATTTAATAAGAAGGTTTTAAAATTGAAATGTAACGAGAAGTTGTCATATATCGTAGGATGTAATTTTTTTATAGAATTAACTCATTTGAATTCAACTGGTTTGTTAACTAATCTGAATTCACGGGTAGATGTGAACGTATCTATGAGAAAACAACTGTAGATGGTTCATTTTAATATCTCTTTTTTAAAAATTTATGTTGTTGTTATTTTATATAATTGAAGTTAGAGAATCGAATGTACGATTTATTATAAGTACAAATCAATGTTTAAAAATTTGTGTATATTATTAACTTATATTTATAACTATAATAAAGTTAACCGATTGAAGAATGAGTTTAAACATAACAAAAGATAATTTGATAGATATTTAATGTGAAACACTGACGCGTTTCTTAATAATATATTCTTAAAAATGAAGCGGTCCATTGTAGCTTCTTGCAATATTTTACACGCCGCTTTAAATGCACAATCTAGAATTATGAATTTTGACTATACACTTTAGAGAATTTAGAAAGCTGCCTTTCTTTTTCTTGGCCAACAAAAAGCACTTACATGAGTTGATCCTTCTCATTGGCGTCTAGTACTCTACTATATTATTTACATAAGTATGCACATTTGTTTGTGGGGTGGTGAATGTATCAATTTTAATGAAATTAAAATAAACGATTGTATCATTGCCCCCACTAAAACCTATTCTCTTTCAAATTATATATAATATCCTTACTCCTAAGCTACTTATTTACATGATCACAAATATCAAATCATTATTGGTTAACTGTCAATTTATTTATTGAGTTTTCAAGTTTTATTGGGCCTCATGAGGTCCAAGGTAAGAAAAATGCATATAAGACAAATATGTTGTGGCAGGCAAATGTGAATGTGAATATGTGACCACATAAATAACTTTAAACCGACCTTGTAGAGCACGATAGTCTACCATACCGTTCACGGAATAACATAATGAAAATGTTATTGCAGAAACATAAACCAAAACTGAAAAGGCTATTACTACATTGGAGCTCACATGGAAACCTAGATGCAAAATAATTAAATATGAATAATGATTATTGTATGGATATAAAGTTGATGACTAGTGATTTGACTGTAAAAATTGTTTTAAATAAAATTATGGATTTAAATTTACATTATAATCTTTTTCTTTCTGCAAATATTTGTTAAATATATATTGATCAGTAATAAAATAACAAAATTTATGTTTTTATTAAGAAAAATACTACTCTTATATCATTTACTACACCTACACCGTATTTCACTGTTCATTTAGGTGAACAGTTAAATATTATAAAATAATATTATTTTAAAAATAAAAAAAAATTCTTTTTTAATTTTTTTTAACTTTGTTGTTAGATTGATGGAGTAAAAAAACAAAAGTATCTGATTAACCAACTTCATAACTTTATTAATCAACTTTTTATATTTCATTAACCAACTTCATAATTACTTAAAATCTAGGCAGTCTATTAACCAATTTTGTAACTTTATTAACCAACTGTTTATATTTCATTAACCAACTTTATTTTATTATTAAAAATTATTTTTAATATCTGGATGTTTATTAACCAACTTCATCACTATATTAATTAATATTTTGCATTTGATTAACAAATTTTATTTTATCAAATAAAAGTCATTATTTATACACTGTTCACCGACACTGTTTAAACTGTGTTTATGCACTGTTATTTTTTATTTTTAAAATATATATTTTTAAAATAAAAGAAATATTATACATCGTATAAATACTGTGAACAATATTTAGTATAAGTATTTGGTTTAACATATAATATATAAATAACAAAGCTGTTTCATTAAAGAAACCTTTAAAAATGATTTTTAAATTATTGGATATGAAAATTGCCAATATTATAATAAGTGATAAATATGTCATACATCATATAGATATGTTTTTATTATACGAATAATAAGATAATTGTTGAATTTCTAGTAAAAAACAAAATTGAGTGTAGGGAGGAGATAATTTTTGCTTTTAAATTCAATCTTTGATATGTTCATGTTCTCTACCTTGATCTTTGTCTGAGATAAACAATAAACCTCTAAATTTGTTTCAAACGGTTTTCATTTAAGTATGGATATCTTACACCACATAATTTCGTATAATTGAATCAATTTTTTAAGGGTCAATAACATTTTTGCCATATTATATAGGCAATTTTCAACTTTATTATTAGTAGATTTTATCCTTTCAAATCTTATATGAATATTGTTTTGGATTTGTTTAATGATTAAACTTGTCACAATTCAGTTCTATATATAATGCGGCCTGACAGTTCTGGCCAATAACTCTGGCCCAGTCAATTAGAATAGACATGAGACACTCTAACCTTTGTCCTTCGACGGTCGGAGATATCTAGTCGACCATATCGCAGGGAAGCTGGGTCAACGACACCCTGAACCACGTGTCTGCCTGCATCGGCAGATATCTCTCGTTCTACTCAACATGCGTAGAGCCGAAAACCAGGAACACCTTTGGTTTAATTTCTCGTAACCACGCCTCTGCTTGGAGAAACGGCTAGTTACGATCACGTATGTTCGTCACAATGGCTAGTTACGAGTAGTCTGCCATACCAACAACTAGATCTTAGAAGTTACTTATTTTTGCAGACCTGATATCTAGACCTCAATATTTATTACATACTTCTAAAACCATATATTTTGTATTTTGTATTTCTTGGCACTTTTCTTACTTGAGCATCAGAGTGCCTTGCAGGTACTCCCCTTCCTCCTCCTCCTCCTCCTCCTCCTCATCCTCTACTGTAGACGAAGTTTTTCATCTCTCTCAGGTTCTGATCAATTGGTAAGATCAGTGACTTCATCTGTGAGAAGTTATCTTCCTCATATTTCTATCCTCGAAAACTGAAAGATAAAAGCAACATCATCAAACTTCAAATCATGATTGCTAAGTCTCGATTGAAGTGACGCTTGTCCACATGATTTACTTCAACCAAGAAGTAACTTTGATCAGCTTTGATGTTCTCTACTATTTCATCCTTCTTCCAGACTGAGATCATCTGATGGAGCAAAGATGACACTACTTTAATGCCATGAATCCATTCCCGTCCTAAGAGCAGATTAGTATACCTAGTAATTGTTTCCACTGTTAGGTCAACTTAGATAACCCCCAAGTTTTGGCCAAACTCTCCTTCATTGTTTGACAATACCATGTTATGAGGTTTTAGGTTTGTGTCGAACGCCCAAGATATTACTTTTTGCTTATTATAATATTAGCTATCTCTCTCTCTCTCTCTCTCTCTCTCTCTCTCTCTCTCTCTCTCTCTCTCTCTCTCTTCATATATCCTTCTACAATAAACCCTGATTTTCAAATTTTGTAAAGTTCATATATGTTCATAATTCACAAATTTTCACCTCCTTTCTCTGTTCTGCTTCTTTCGTTCATTATGCTTTTTCTCCAAACAGTTCCGACGATTTCCAAATGATGGTTTCTACATTCAGGAAAAGTTAATTACGATGGTATTTTTTCTTCGTTGTCAACCTCTATTTTTAGTCACAAAAATATTCTTCTACATACCCATAAATTGTTATTACATATTCCTATTTGATTTTAATAGGTGACAAAATCATACATCAAATTTAACGATTCTTAATGATGGGTCAAGTATCAAATCTATTTGTATGCATTCCAGTAATAAGGTTTTGTTTTTTTATGCACAGTGTTTTTTGAATCTTGCTTTTTGATGTTTAGGGTTTTTTGATGTTTATGGTTCAAGGTTTGGATTACGTTTTTGTTTGTTGTAGTGGAAGAAAAAGGAGAAAGCCATTGGAAATGCATGATCAAATCACTTATAAATGCCTTCCTGCTTTTTCAACCTTTCGTTCTTCACTTCATATCATATTGGTTCGCGATGGGCGACGAACTATTCTGAAATAGGTTTGGTTTCAACTTTCTCTTTTTTTTTCTTCTTCTGATGTTGTTTATATGTGCATATTTTAGGGTTTCTTTCTATGGAATTCAAATTTGGAGTGGTATGTTATAAGAGAGAACGTTGAGAAGGTACATTAAGAAAGCTTTTTCTCATTCATATTCACTAATGTGCGTTGACTAATGATGGTTATTGAAGTTTTTGAATTGGATTAATTGTAAACTAATTTTTCTCTTCAACTTTTGTGGGCTGGATATTGAAAGAGAAAGGAGGAGAAGTGATATTCATGATAGTGGGTTCCACTACTGATGTAGAAGGAAATGTAGTGAGACTGGTAAAGTATCTAGAAAACTAATATTATATTATGATATATTGGATCAAATTTTATTGGATCAAATAATGTTCATATGTTGGTGTCGAAGTAGTGTATATTGTAGTCGAAGTATGGTCAAACATGCAGTTGTCAAAAAATTTAGGATTGTTAACATGTCGAATTGGACCTGTTTGTTATGTCCAATGGTTTAAATTAGCTTGTACCCTAAGTTAGCTTGTAATGAGTATTTGTAAAAAGCCTGTTAGTTTACTCTGTTGAGTTTATTATATGGTAAATTCTTGACTACTCTTTGTAAATTTAGGGATAATTTACCCCTTATGACATGTATTTATCAAATTTTGTCATATAAAGTAAAATTTTAAAATCACATATTAATCTAAAACCTTAATGAATCAAAATGAAATCAAAAAAATAATATATAATTTGATTTTTGAATAGTAAGGTGTTGGTATGTCAAGTGTGAGTAATAATTCTCACATTGGATGAAAAAGAGAATGTTAAGCTTTTTTTAGGTGATAAAAGACATAGATCTAATATTCTAAGATTTTAAGTTAATATATGATTTTAAAAATGAACTTTATGTAGTAAAATTTCATTGATATAAATCATATAGGGTAAATTACTCCTAATTTTTTAAGGGGTAGTCTAGGCCTCACCTTATTATAAATAGAATATTAATCTCTCATAATTGCATATTGCACATCCTAATATAAGGTGAGAGATGTTATTTGTTATTCTTATGTACTAGTAATCTTGTTTAAAGTTTAAAGATAAAGTAAAGAATAACATTTATATCAAAACCTTGTTGTTCTCCGTGTTCTTCCATATCTTTTCTATAATGTTTGTTTCTTGATCATAAATAAATAGTTTATACTTGTTTCGGAGGTATCTAATTTCAAAATAAATTAATGAGGTGAGTATGGAAGAGATGTCTTCAATAAAATATGATATTGAAAAATTCATCAGAATGAATGATTTTTGTCTGTGACACATGAAGATGAAAACCCTATTGATAATCATAAGTGAAATAAACATGTTTCAATTTAACCACGAATACAAATGAAATTTTACTCTTTCAGATAACACATACAACTGCTCCATTTTATTCTAAGACATATGTCTATTGCACTCTATCCAAATAATTCTCACCACAGCAAATCAAATAATTTTAAAAATCAAACTGCTATTTTTGATAATGTATTTTTATATTACAAAATATTAAAATTAAACTTTAAATTTTAAAATACTAATTTAGAGAAACTTTAACATTTTAAAAAGTATTTTTATAAAATTATTTTTAAAATAAAAAATTATATTTTTAAAACTAAAACAAACATATCCAAAATCTAATGAAAATTCCACTTGAGAGAATCTATTCCCATATATACCACATACTGATCATCTTAATTAAAAGTGACGCCATCCTTTTGAGTTGAGATTCTAGTACTTCTATTTATTTATTTTTTGTTGAAAAGACAAACAAAGAACTCTTATTAATAAGGAAGGCATAAGGAATGCCTCTAGGACAAGTACATCCATTTCTATTAATTTCTTAAAGTTTGCGAGAGTTTATAATTGAGAAAAAGACTTTAGGTAAAATTAAAGAAATAATAGTCCGTCAACTTGAACGGAAACATTTGCTTCTTTCTTTTCATAATGCACAATCCCTCTAATAGGAAAACTCATAAATTATATAATGAAAATATATTATTTAAATTTAATCTATGATATTGTAATATTATAAAAATTAAAAATGTGTTAACAATAATATTTAACTTTCTCTACAAATATTTTCACAAAAAATATGAATTTTTTTTATATTCTACTATTACAAATAAAACATAAAATAATAATTTCAAATGAATAAAGTTTTATGAATTAATGTTTAATGAATCTTACAAATATTAGAAATGTGTGACTTGTTGTGCATAAAACTAAAATTTGAAAATAGAGGATCTACTCATTCATATAAAAGTAGTGAATTTTTTTTCCACCCCATCACTACGTCAAAAAAGAGAAAAGTAAGTGTTTTTCTTTTCCTTTAACGACGCTTAAACGTGCTATCGTAGGTGGCGCTGCTGTAGGTATAGACAACGTTTTTTTAGGCAAAACCGCTGCTTTAAGCAACGCTTTTTCTTAATAAGCGCTTTTTAAAGTAGGCCCGTAACAGCGCTTTTTTCTGGAAAAACGCTTTCTAAAGTAGGCCTTTAGCAGCGCTTTGTCTAGCATTTTATGCTCTCTGTAGACATCTTTAGGCAATGTTTTTTCAAGGAAAAACGCTGCTACAGGCCTACTTTAGAAAGCGCTTTTCAATAAAAAGTGTTGTCTAAAATATACATAAGGCAGCGCTGTCTGATGTGTTTTTTAAGGCATCTTTAGGCAACGCTTTTCCTAAAAGGAGTTTTCTTTGCATCTATAGGCAATGTTTTTGGGGTCTTGTAGACCAAGATATATATATATATATATATATATATATATAGAGAGAGAGAGAGAGAGATCAAATTACACCCGAAGAGTTACACCATGACTTACACTCGCTCAAAAACGTTATTTCTGATTAATATTTTTTAAAATCAACCGTTGGATTGAAACATACCATCATATAGATCATACCTATAAAATTTTAGATTAATCTATAATGGTTTACTATACGATCAAGATATCCAAAAATTAACGTCAAAATGAACTTTCATATAACGTTAATTTTGATGTAGATCATTGACATAGTAAACCATTATAGATTAATCTGAAATTTTATAGGTATGATCTATATGATGGTATGTTTCAATCCAACGGTTGATATGTAAGCGTCATGTGTAATCCCTCCTCATATATATATATATACACCATTATAATTCAAATCATATATTTCTAACAGAACCAAAATCAGCCTTAACAATAGAAAAGTCATCCTTAACAATAACTAAATCATCCCTAACAAAATCAGCCCTAACAACAACTAAATCAATCCTAATTAATAAAATCAATCTGAAATCGCCAAAATCCGACGAGCAGACGGTCCTGGTCCTGCAAAGTATGAACAAAACAACACGATCAATAATTTATTCACACAATAATGAATTCATAACACTTTTCACATAATAATGTATTCATATCTTATATGATTCTTTTCTCAATAAAATATTCACACAATTCCTCCTTGATTTCTTCCAACTGATTTTTTGTGTAATGTGCACACTTGTATTCATCAAAGTACTACATAACAAAACATAATATGCATGATTTAGTTAAAAGTAATAAATTATATGAAATATCCGATAAATATTAAAACAAATCTTAAGTTATAAATCCATACTGTGATTGGAATCTCTATTCGATCCAATTGAATGATTTCTCTCATAAACCTCATAACAAAGTATCCGCAATCTATACCGTTTCGTTGTTGAGCACACTACATAGAAAAACAAATAAGAATATATAGTTGTCTTGTTTTATCAAGTAGCATAACTATTATAAGCAAAATAGTGGAAATTAATATACCTCCACTTTGATCCATGTAATGTTGCTTGATTTAGACCGTGGTACTCGAGCTTCTCTTTGACATTGGAATACTTGTATTGCTCTAACGAAATAAAAACATATATTTAGAACAATCTCACAGAAATAATTAAATATATAAATACACACGAATATTTAGAACAATCTCACTTACGTATCAACCATTAACTTCATATCCGAATAATGTGTCCAATCACCATCTACCGAATTTAGATAATAGACCACTTCTTTTATAGGATCCATATCAATCAAATACAATGACGTCTATAAATTAAAACAAAAGTTTATATGGAAATTTTCTACGCAAAAAATAAAAAGATTAAAATGAACTTAGAATGAAAATCTAACCCTGTTGGCCATGAATCTCTCAACTAAGTGGTCTCTTACTGAATCCGGATCATTAACAATTGTCTGTCCGTTGACACGAGAGGAAGACACAAAATGGAATCTATTTGACAATTGATTCTCGTGCATTAATTTGTCATACAAGAACCTTAAATAAAAAGATAATAAACATTAGACTATTTTCATTGAAATGTGTAAATAAATTGTTAAGCTAATTAAATAATATATTGATCGGATTACCGGGTGTATGAGTGTACAACACCAATGCCTAATTATGTATGCTGAAAAATTTGTTCCATGTCCTCACGTGCAATTGTTTTGGAGCAAGAAAAACCAAAGATATCTTCCTCCATATCCATTTGACTAATAACATCATTCATCAAATTTGATGTTCCCACAAGTGTTTCAAGACACATCTGGAATCGAGGTACTTATTTTCTTGGCACGGTCCTTGGAAGATCCATTTTCTTGTTAAGCATGCTACTAATTTTCTGGCTCACTTGTTGTGACCCTTGAACATGTACCTAAAAATCATATAACTTAGTTAAATTATAAAATTCATGCAGTTTATGATTCGGATCATATAATTAACACTTTAAACGTACCACTTTTTGTGATGCAACAAACTCGTTGTGCCGTAAAATCCCTTTATCCTTAGATGCGGGTTTTGTAGGAGTCTAAAATTACCATGTAAAAAAAATTAACATAACGGTTCAGAATTGACAGTTGAATACTAAAAGATTCATAATGGTTTTCAACATGCCTCATCATCTATGAAAATGAGGTCCGACGGCCATGCAACAAAAGATCTTATTGCATCTGGCAACAAAATAACTTATTGCATCTCGCAGCAATGTTATCTCTAAAACAGTGTCAGGTATCGATAGCAACGCATCCAGATCTAATGCAACATCAACCGATACTTTCAGATGTCCATCAGGGAGCTGTCTATGGTGAAGTAAATCTCCCAAAATGTTGTGCACGTTTCCCTTGCCAACTAGGCAATAAGTCGGTGACGATAAGTATAGCTGACAAGATGAAATTCCCTAAACCAATAATAAATATGTTTTTGTTAATGTGTGTATATGTTAATTAAAATAAATGTGCTAATTTAATTTCATAATAACACATATGATTACCTCGGGAAATTTCTTTTGACAATTGATACTAGCTTTGTCACTAGTTTCTTTCAACTCTGAAATGCACTTTTCCGCCTTATATCTCTCTTTGTCCTTTTGCAATTCATGGACTTGCGCCTTTAATTCCTCCAACGTTTGCATCACTTCTAGATTGCTAGGATTTCTTTTCCTTGGATGCACCCATCCGGGATACTCAGCAATATTTAGTGCTCGACTAAGTATGCTCTTATTATCCTGGTCCTCACCATTTACATCATAGGATTCTTTAATAAAAATCGACATTTTATAGTTGAACATTTTCCCTAACAACTCGATCCTTGCCCACACGAGCTTCCTTCAACAAAACATGTGTCGGAAGTGATGTTTCGTCACTCTTCATCTCGTCTAACTACGCATTGACACAAATAATAAGATCATCAATTATAACATATTGAGACAATTAATAAGATTGTAGCATTTATATATACTTACAATTTTTTGCTATAAGCGTGCATATCCAAAACACCCTTTTTTGTATGGATACGTGAATTTTGATGTTCTCTGGCGATTTGTGTCACTCAATTTCTTGAAATTTCCGTCTCTTCTTTGGCCTACAAAAGCATCACATTCTTCAGGTGTAATGAAGTTCGCCTACTTCTTTGGGCATTCCGCTTCAACAAAATTTCCTTCCTCATTCTTAAGAAACGTGTTTGTTAAAAATGATCTTCACCCTCTGTGCCTTTTTCCGGCCAATTGAAGACAATATATTTTTCGGTTATCTTCAATGTTAAAAGACCTCTACGAAAAAAACATACACATAGAGTATGTTAGTATAAGTAATTTAAACACATTATCATCAATAAAAAGAAAATAACAACAATCATATATGATACCTGTATCTCAGTCCAAATTTTCTCTTTACCGAAATCCAACTCTTCTCTAGTCCATCTAGGAGAGGTGATTGGAATGTGCATACGAACAAGTGTACTAATGTAGCTTGTGAACTTTGCACCATTAGGTTCAATTAGTTGCTCCTCATCATTCCAATTTACATTATATTTTACTCCTCTATATATATTACGAATGATTCTCTTCATAATAGCTATGCATCGTGTAATTTCTCTATATGAAATATCATCTGGAGCATTTGTATCTTGTGAGTTTTCTTGATTACTAGCCATTTGACCTGTAATAAAGAAAAAAATAAAAATGAAATGACAAATATAAAAATCCATAATCCATAATCCATATATTGAATATATATAAAATGACATATATTTAAATTTTATTGAATGATATAGGCTATAATTATACTATTACCTTTTTCACTAATGTCTCTTTCTTTTCTTGGTAGGAATATATTCTACTAGTCTCTTAACAACGCAGACGGTTGGATTGATCCAAATACCCTCATTATGATCATTTCTAATATATTATTCATTCTCATTTTGATCATTTATGGTAAAATATTCAATCTCAATATCAATATCACCTTGATCTCCAATGTTTTCATCAACTACTTTGTTAGATAAAAGCGCTATAGACCATTTCGTACTTGTCAGATCAGTGACGTAGAACACTTGTTTAGCTTGAGTAGCTAGAATAAAAGGCTCATCTTTGTACCCCATCCTATTAAGATCCACTTGCAAAAATCCTGACTTATCCATTCGTATGCCATTATTTTAAACCCACTTGCAACCAAATATAGAAATCTGAAACTTCTCATAATCAAACACCCAAATGGGCTCGATAACCCCAAAATATGACAAATTTCCAAATTTCGGGTTTAAGTCCTTCACACTTGATATGTGCATTGCTTCAACTACCAAGGTGACACCACTATTTTGCATCCACTAATTGGTATAAAATGTGTATCAATTAATTGCATATGCGCTATAAGAAAACACAACCAAACTTGGACTATATGCTAAACATCTCAACCTTTATGTTATTAAAGCGGGATCTGAACGATACTTTGAATAAATATGTTTCTCAAACCATGGTACAAAACTTCGATTGTGCTCTCGTACTATCCAATTCTCATTTCTATTTGGATTTAAACCTCGGAGAATACCCTTGTGCATTTCAACATACGACTCAACCTCAATCTCATTGTGAAGAACATAAAAATGCACTTGATCTCGTTCGACCCTTGATACTATCATAAATTTATTTCCAATTAGATTTTTACCTTCTTTTTTTTAACAATATGAGATTTGGGGAGTCCAATTGATTGAAAATTTGACAGATATTCAATACAAAACTCAATCGCTTCTTCAAACAATGTATCGTTCGGTAATACAACCCTCTGGTCGACTTTGGTTTTTCACATACCATTTTAATATTTTCATCTAACGTTCAACAGGGTACATCCATCTCATATAAGCTGGTCCACACAATTGTGTCTCTTTCATAAGATGAATGACTATATAAACCATTATGTCAAAAAACGAGGGAGGAAAATACATTTCAAGATCACGCAAGGTAATAACTATTTCTTTTTGCAATGTTGGTAAGATCGCATGATCGATCACCTAACTGCAAATTGACTTGAAGAAAAAACACAGTTTAGTTATTGCGCTTTTTACTTTTCCTAGAAGAATAGAACGTATACCTATTGGAAGAAAACGATCCATTATAACATGGCAATCATGCGTCTTTAAACTCTTTAACTTGAGGTCTTCCATAGACACAAGTCTTCTAATATCTGATGAGTAGCCTTCTGGAACTTTAACTTCACTTAGAAACTTACACAATATTTTTTTCTCCTTTCTAGATACAGTGTAAACAATAGGTGGTAGATATGTTCGTCTTCCTTTCTTCACGGGTCCCAATTCAGTTCTCATTCCCATGTTTACCATGTTCTCCCTTACTTTAAGGTCATCCTTAGACTTTCCTTGTATATTGAGTAACATACCAATAACACTGTCAAATACATTTTTTCAATATGCATAACATCGAGAAATTGTCTTACATACAACGACTTCCAATATGGCAGTTCCATAAAAATTGACCTCTTCTTCCACCCACTCTTAACAAGTGTATGTGCAACATTGTTGGAGCTCTACTTTGTTCTGCCTCTCCATTGAATTCTTTTCTCCATCCACGGTAGTGATGATTAGAATTTAAGAATCTACGATGACCGAGAAAGACATTCTTCTGAAAAAGGCTCAACCGCGTCGTATCGGTTCCATCTTCACAAATAGGACACGCTTTTTGACCTTTAATGTTGTACCCTGATAGATTTCTGTATGCTGGAAAATCATTAATTGTTCCAAACAACATCGCTCTCAAGTTGAAACTTTCTTTCCTATACCCATCAAAAACCTCCAACTGTTCACCCACAAAAACTTTAAATCTTCGATTAAGGGTGTCAAGTATATGTCTATGTCATTCCCTGGTTGTTCAGGACCAAAAATTAACATAGATAACATCATGTACTTAAGCTTCATACATAGTCACGTAGGTAGGTTATAAATCATAATAATTACAGGCCATGTGTTATGAGAGATACTTTGAATACCGCGTGGGTTCGTTCTATCAGTAGACAATGCCAAGCGAAGGTTTCTTGCTTCTTTTCCAAATTCAGGATAATCATTATCAATTTTCATCCACTATGGTGAATCTGCCGGATGTCGAAACTTTCCATCAATAATTCTTTCATCTGCATGCAAGTCAAGTATCTTGAATCAGTATCTTGAATCAGTTTCACTATGAATCAGTTTCTCGGAATTATAGGAAAATACCATAAGACTTTTGCTAGAGACAACTTTTTCTTATATCGAGGGGCACCGTATCTAGGACAATTATTTAACGATGCATACTCGTTTCGAAATAAAACGCAATCGTTTGGACAAGCATGTATCTTATAATAGCTTATGCCAATAGAGCACAACATCTTTTGGCCTCATATTTTTGATTGAGAAGAACATGATCCTCTGGTAGCATATCTTTCATAAGGGCTAATAACTCTTTGAAACTTTTACCCGACCATCCATTGCCCGCCTTTAAGTTGTACAATTTTAATACCGCAGACAATATTGTGAATTTTGTACAACCATTATACAATGGTTTCTCTGCATCGCTTACCAACCTCTCAAACATTTTGGGACAATCCTTAAGATCTTTTTCAAATTCTTCTGCAATCTCTTTGACTCGATCATAATCGTATGTATCTGTGCCATTGTCGTTTGAAGCATAGGTCGTATTATCCCCCGATTCAACATTCCCATTACTTTTCTCACCATGCAAATTCCAACATGTATAACTTCTATCAATTCCATGCCTCTTTAAATGCGATGCCAACTGAACCGCATCAACCCAACTCCCATAATAGCAACCCAAGCAAGGATATGTCATTTGACTAGGGTCTTTGGCGTGTGCAGCAGCAAACTTAACGAATTCTGATACTCCATTCTCGTACTCTTTTGACAATCAATTGGAATACATCCATGTCTTATCCATGGTTTTACTAATTAAGCTAAACAAAAACAAATTACACTTCACAAGTAGAGAAGTAAGCAACTGATTACAGTTCATTCAAAGCAACTAATTACAGTTGATTCACAAGTAGAGAAGTAAGCAACTAATTAAAGTGGAAATGATCCATCATAGCAGTTCATTCAAAGCACAACTAATTACAGTGGCGAGAGAGAATAGCCTATTACATGTAAAGAAGTGAGCAACTTCTAGACCCACACAATGTAAGATTCTTGTAAACGATCAGACTTTCACACTTCACAAGTAACCCTATATATAGAAAATTCAATATGTTAGTTTGGGCGAGACACTCTCCTAATCTCGTTGGCATGCACCCATACTTACTTACATCATTATGAAACTTGAATTTATTTTTTAACAACAAGTCAACAAGATCATGATATATGGTGAGGTTGGAAGTATGCTTAGGAAAATAATATAGATAAATATTTTCAATAGTATTTAAAGATATGTTAACATTATGCAGGCAAGCAAACTATATCATGAACATACTACCGGATTAATCAAACAGGATCAAAGCCACGTCATTTACCTAATAAGCCGATTTCTTGTACATAAGATCCAGAAAGTTAACTAATTCTAATTATGAAAAATACAAGACAACTTGGCACTACCATATATGCAGCAGATGTAGCCAAGAATTTCACATGGTTAACTTGATACTAAGATATTTGCAATTTGCAATGATGTACAATACACAGTTTACCACTTTTTACATCAACAATAAGTCAACAAGATCATGACATAATAAAGTTATCCCAAATTCTAAATCCATTTTAAAATAAACAAACAAACAATTCACTCATCCATTCATTCAATCTAAGCACAAGTCAACCAACATACACATAAACATAAAGCATAATCCCAAACCTTATACCATTACAAAACTCAATCAAAGTTCAAATAAACAAACAAACCAAATTAACTAAAAAAATGTAATCCAACCCTGCTCTATTCAACCAATATACACACACAAAACATAACTCCGAAATTGAACCCTTCTCTATTCCAAATTCGTATTCATATTCAAATAAATAAACAAACAAACAAACTCATTCATTCGATTGTGATACAAGTCAACCATTATAGACACACAAAGCATAATTCCAAAATTCAAACCCTACACTATTACAAATTCTTATTCATATTCAAATAAATAAACATACCAAACTCACACATTCATTCATTCATCCACTCAACATTGATATAAGCCAACCAATATACACACAAAAAGCAAGGTTTTAGTTTACAGAAGGAAAAGAAAATAAGGGGTTTTAGTTTTGGTTTTAACTTTCTCAATTCCATTTCACAGTTGAATTAAACACCAAAGATGATGAATAAATTCAAAAATGCAGAACTTCAATTAACGAACCCATGTGAAAAAGAGCTAAGGAGCAGAAGAATTCAATAAAGGTTGAATTACCTTAGGTTTTCGTCAATGTTGCGATGGAAGAAAGGTGAATGAGACGGACGCATGCGCTGACGCACACCGCCTAGAAAATTCGATGAAGAAGGTTGGGAGCGACGAGTTTCCGGAGAAGAATGATGGAGGTGAGAACGATGAAGAGGTGGGAACGACGAGTATTGTGAGTTTCGCGACGGAGGTTAACGATGAAGAGGAATTAGGTTTGGGGATGTAAGGAGGGAGTATCGTTGTAAGGAGGTGAGAACGATGAACATAGAAAAGGGAAAATATAAAGAATAGGGTTATTCATAATTTTTATTTTTTTTAAATGCCTTATGAAAGTGCTTTTGGAAAGCGCTTTCTTAGATGATAGAATTAGCAGCGCTTTTTTCTTAGAAACGCTTTCTTTTCGTTCCCCAATTTAAGGCCTCTAGCAACGCTTTTCAAAAGCGCTTTCTAAGATTAACATTTAGTAGCGCTTTCTAAGGTTAATCTTTAGCAGCGCTTTCGTAAAAGCGTTTTCTAAGATGGGATCTTTGTAACGCCTTTATCAGCGTTTTTTAAAAGCGCTTTCTAAAGGTAGCCTTTAGCAGCGCTTTTTTTAGCGAATTTTTTTTGCAACTTATAGCAGCGGTTTTTGATAAAAGCGTTGTCTTTGTAGTGCTGCCAAAAATGTTGTCTTTGTAGTGCTGCTGTTTACAGTGATTTCTGGTAAACAACCGCTAGTCTTCCAAACTATCAAATAATCTTAATGACTGTTATTCAATCTCTCTGGTAACTTGCAGGATCGACTAGATTGATCCTATGGGGTATTGGTCGTTTGGATAAAATCTATTAACAAAACTGGTATTCATAATTAGGATTTGTATTTAGAGTATTTTATAGATGTTCAATTCACTTCGATTACCATGTTGAAAGAATCTAATGACATAACCAAGTAAAGAAATATGAAACTGAATTGAATGAATAAAGGTTCGATTGCAAAGAAATGTTTAAATGCAGAAATACGTAAATGACTTTGAATGTAAAAGACTTTAATGTAAAGGCATGAATATAAAAGCATGAAATGTAAAAGAGTTTCTTGAAATGTAAAGGATTCGAATAGAGGAAAAACGTTTAAATGCAAGGAATAAGTAAATGACTTTGAATGTAAAAGACTTTAAATGACATTGACATGAAAATGGAAGATAGACTGGAAAAGATAAAGAGTTTTACTGGATTATAAATGTTTGGTGTTATCATACGTACATTGTTCGAGCATTCGTTTCCCTAGCCATGTGGTATTTTGAATGTTTACTGAATTTTGTACAATAGATATGACACACGAAATCCTAACATTAAGACTTCTATTTATACTACTTCGACCATAACGGTCTGACTTATAAGATTCTGCCACGTTCAGAACATGCAGAGCACTGCTTTGCTCTTGCTTCCACGCATCTTCGAACGCTCCAGCGCATATATATTTAAATTCCAATCATCCCGCTCGCGTTTGAATTTCAAATGCCTTGACAATCTTCGCTTCGAACTCACTTCACAGACACAGTCTCGTTACCACTTCGAGGCTTCTTTAAATATATCTTCACAACTGTCACTCGAAGCTCCGAGCTTTGATATATCTATTCGAAGAACCATTTCTTCCACTCCGAACTGTGACATTCACTTTATTCCAACGAAACATCCATATTGCTTCATTTCGAACTGTATCATCAAAATCTTCAGCCAACCAAATGCGCCTTTAAAATATGTATTTCGAACCTCTTGAGAAATACTTATTTTAAATATATTTGTAAGATTTTGATGGGACTCTTGAGTAATCATCACATTTACTGCGTATGACTTCCACCACGTCAATCACGACGCCTCTTGGATTTCCTAACCGTTTTAGAACAGTAATCACAGCATGGTGCGGTTATAAAAACAATGATTATTATTTAATCACGCTTGTTACCAACATCAGCCTTTACGCCACCTCTTCCTCAATCCAACCCACGATTCCCACGTATCCTAGTTTCACTTAGTGGATGTTTAAACTTCCACACTATAAAAACTAATCAACTTAGTCTTTCATTCTTTTTTCCATATTCTGAAACTTTGTCTTCCTCTACTCTCACTAAAACCCTAAAACTTCCAACAATCTTCAACAATGTCTTCAACAACATCATCCCAACTGAAGAAAAATTCCAAGAAGAAAAGCAAGAACACAGGAACAATTATGGAAAGCAAGGTCGGCACCTATCAAGGTCAATCTGTACTTATCCCTCAAATGATCTCCAAGGAAAAGGAAATGCTCTACGCCTCTCAGGTATTGATTCCAATATGCTGCTGGAAAGAGGTTTGCTTTAATGGGCCCTCTTACAGTCTTTGAAATCTTGAAAGATACTAGAAAAATCTTCCCTGTCTGTTATAACTTTAAACCCTTGATTAATAAGATGGATATCCCTAGGATAGGAACTGAGAATATAAGTGAATCCTCTGCTTCGAAAACCATGGAAACCCCAACCGTTCCCCCAAAAGATCCCTTTGTGTTAGATTACGTGAAAAGCAACTTTAAACCATTCTGATCCTGCCCTACCTCGACATAGCTTACCAAAACTGGCTTACCAAAGTAGAAGCCAAGAAATCCCAACAATGGGAGGAATTAGGAATCTATAATTTGATTAAGTTATCGAAGCCAGGCTTTACCTATAGTCACCCCCTGTTATTTGCATCTTTATATTTCTGGGACAGCACCTACAACACCTTTCACCTCCCTGGAGGAATGATAACACCCACGTTTTTTGATATAGCAGCCATTACTGGTTTGTCACCAGTAGGAAAGACTTACATCCCTGATAATGAAGAACACTCCAGTATCATTGACTTCGATGTCAAATTAGCCAGTTTCTCCAAGTTCATTAGCCATTACCACACTGAAGGAGATAGTGTGTCAGATGTGGAATATATTGCCTTTCTCACTTTGTGGTTATCAAGATACGTGTTTTGTAGCAGGTCCTTACAGGTAGCCAGTAGGTTTATTCCTTTAGCTAGGGATTTACATGAGAATAGGAGGGTATGTTTGAGTGAACTGTTACTTGTTGATCTTTACGAAAGCTTGAGATCAGCTGTTTTGAGTTTGAAATCCCACACTCCCAAAAACATCCTTCTAGCTGGCCCCTTCTGGTTACTCCAATTATGGCTCAATGCCATGTTTGAATCCTCATTATCAACTGTTGACACCATTGTTGAACAAGATCTAGAGATAGCGGATCGAATTATTGAAGGCACAAGACTACGAAAACTCACTCCGAATGATGACAAGGATGACTTCAAGGTCCTTTTTTCAAACTACATCATGATTTTTTCCAAAAGACACAAATTTGAAGAGACTATGGCACCCTTCGCTTCGAGGACTCATGGACCATCATGGTTCACCATGTCTCTTTCAGAAGCAGTTAAAAGTAAAGAGATTCAAGACATTTGGAAAGCCTTTTTGGTCCCTAGATTAATCTCCTCACGAATCACTCCTTCTAAGAACCAAATCTTCCTTTTTGCCTATCAACCTAACTTTGTTTCCAGACAATTTGGTTTATGTCAGTTAATCCCTGAACCTCTTTTCCAAACCCAGAGTACCATCACTTCTGGTCGAACCTTCAAAGCAAGAGAAGCCAAGCTGCAACAAGAACAGTACGAAGACTTTGCTCAGTTCGAACTAATTCCTTTTGAACCAACACATTTTACAGCGAAGGGTTTTATAGAATGGTGGACTAAGTTCTACCAATCTTATATGTTCGATACCCTCACCATTCAAAAGAAACTAACTGATGCGTTCGATGTGCAGGTACACTCAAAGAAAGGTATGTTCACTCACACCAAAGAGATTAGGGCTTTTCAGAATTATTTCGAAACAACTTATGATCCTACGCGCTTGGAAAGCACTGTGTATCGAGCGTCCCAAACCTTGAAGGAAAAATTTAAAGAAAAAATTTCTAAGTTCAAACTTCCTTCAGGGTTGTCACCTGAGGATAGGTATAGGTTGGCACTCGAAATGCATCCACCTAAATTTCCTAGATTACCTACCTCAGAACTGGCTCTGGCTTGGTTTCCTCCATACCCTTGGTGGTTGACTTGCAAAGAGATGTTCAAATACAAATCTCAAAAGAAACTAAATCCATCTGAGACTGTGACATGGGCTCGTCATTGGCTCCATAATTTCCCAGGACATCTTCGCTATGACCTTTCTGCCATGTCGATTATATCTAATCAAGGCGCAGGTGCGAATGCTTGGGAAAATCCTAAATGTTTCTTACTTTCTTTATTTTTAACATTTACCTTAATTGTTTCGATTTTCAGCCATCAGGATAAAGCCCATTGCTTCGAAGTCTAAAGAAGGAAGTACCTCCCAACACTCTGTTGAAACCAATGATGATGCGTCTCTAGCCATACCGATAACAACTACTGCAACAACAACAACACCAGCAATAACAACTGTTCCAACTCCAAAGGTAATTAATTCACCCTGATGTTTTAAATAAACTGGAATTTATGACTTAGGTCTAACTCATGTTTAAACTATTTCAGACTAACAAACTCCCACCAACCACTCCAAAGAAAAGGAAACCAAGCACTACTGGGAAGAATCCCAATGCTGGAGGGAATTCACCAACCGCTTCGAAGAAGAAGCAGAAGAAAGAAGTTTCCAAAGACGCTGAACCAACTGGCATTTCTGGACTCGATTCCAGAGATGTTGCTCCCTCAACACAATCCAAAAATCCACCTTCGACCTCCAATGTAATGTTGGAACATATAGATAGTAACCTTTCCTCTGAGAATCCACAGGTAAATTGAACTCGAATCTTTAACCAAAATAGTTATTCATTACCTTGGTGCATGCTCTTAATTTTCTTTGTTTCTGTAGGACATTTCGAATCAAAATCCCACCACTTCGACTCCTCCATCAAAGGTTGCTGCTCCAGTCAACTCTTCTCCTCATGGGGACTCCAGTAACCTGGTGCAAAACAAAGGATCCTCCAACATGGCGGTTCCGACTGGGGCTTCAGAGCAGCAAGATGACCAAGGCACCTCTCCTCCTCTAAAGGAAACAAACGAAGCAACGCCTCATGAATCTGTAGAGGTTCCCCCTGAAACTTGGCTTCCAAAGTCTCCTCTCGAAATCCCTCAAGGGAGCCAAAAAGTCACCCATACTGAAGAGGAAAAGGCTAATTCTTCTCAAGAGAGCGAAGAATCTGGTGAGGAAGGATCTGAGGAGGAAGAAGAAGAGGAGGAAGCCCAAGGCGGTTCGAGCGATGGAACAGAGTCTGATGCTTACAGCAGTGAAAACAATGATATCGAAGTGGTGGATCTGGTTGGTGATGAAGAAGATGATGAGCAATAAAAGAGTGAAGGTGATGGTGCCCCTACTAATGAGCCAATGGAAGTTGAGATGGATGTTACTCCCTTGCGTATGGAACTTCCTGAGTCTTCCCAATCTCAAATGACTGAAGAAGAGTTGGCTCTCTTAAGACGAAATGACCCAATTGGGTATATGAAGGATAAGTTAGCTCAAAGGGACACTCCTCTTGCTAGGGCTGGTACTAGTTCGACTAATGATCCACTACCCTCAGATGATAGAGTTGTACTCCTTCATAAAATTAGGAGAACAATCCTTGATGTGGACTTGTTCGAAGTGCTCAAGAAGGATAGTACAACTTGCTATACTATGAAGGAGCTTCTTACGCAAGTCAACCTCGCCACCTGCTCTTTGCCAGTCAGCACCATTTTATTCGATCTTCAAACTTTGCTAGATAACGTGACTGGGTGTCTTCTTCAAGATGAATTTTCTACCAATAAGGTCCAAGAGAAACGAACTGCCATGGACGCTGCTTATGAGCATGCTTCGAAGCTTTCTAAAGAAGCTGAAGACCAAGCCATGCATATAAAGCAAGCCAAGACTGACTATGAGGTTCGAGCTCAGTCTATTCTTCTCTGGGAAAAGCAAATTCAAGAACTCCAACAAAAGGTTAAGGAGGCTCAACAACAACAATTGGCATATGAAACCAATACTGCTGGCAATCAGTTCGAAGAGCTCCTCAACAAAGGACTTGCAGAAATGGAAGCAGCTGAGCAACTTAAGGGAGAAGTAGCTACCCTGGAAGGAGCAAGGCGCTTCACTCAGCAAAGGCTTGAGTCCTTTCGGAGTACTTTTGATAGATTGAGGAACAATTCCTATTTTTAAATCTCTGTTTGTTTTAATTAGCTTTGAATCTTGATTGAATTTTGGTCTGTAATATTCAAACAACTCCATTTTGGCAATCTATATTACCATTTTGGCATTCCTTTATGATGTTTCGATTATGTTGTTGTTATTCGAATCTCCTGCAGGCGTGGCTTATATTTCTTTAAATATTTCCCATTAACCTTTAGGATTCGCTTATCATCAGCCAACTCTTCGATTTCATATGCATTGTTTGAAAATGTCTTTACTATTCGAAAAGGTCCTTCCCAATGAGGTGACAATTTACCTAATGCTTTATTTTTCTTGTCCATGGGCAATGTGGCTTTCCAAACTAAGTCATTAATATTGAATGTTTTACCTTTCACCATTTTATTGTATGCCCTAGCTACTCTTTCCTTTTGCCTCATTAGGATTTCCAATGCACGCAATCTAACTTCGTCTAACTCAACTAACTCATTCATCATCATCTCCCAATATGATGCAGATGGGATCTCATTTTGTCTTTGGATTCGAACTGATTGTAGATGAATTTCTACTGGTAGAACTGCATCATGACCAAATGTTAGTTGGAAAGGCGTGGTGTTAGTAGCCTCTTTAGGAGATGTTCTACAGGCCCATAGTATCTGATCTAAAGACTTATGCCAATTCCTTGGATTCTTACCAACATGTTTCTAAATTAACCCTATTATCACTTTATTGGCTGCTTCGACCTGACCATTCGCTTGAGCATAATATGGTGTTGATGTTAGTAATCTAAACCCCATTTCTTGAGCAAATTCTTGCATCTTCCTACCAGTAAACACAGAACCTTGGTCTGTGGTTATGCTCTCTGGCAATCCGAACCTATAGATAATCTGTTTCTGTATGAACTCAATAATAGCCTCTTGATCAACAGCTATTAATGGTATTGCTTCGATCCATTTGGTAAAATAATCTATTCCTACCAAGATATATTTCTGTCCTTTGGACGAAGCAGGATTGATTTCTCCTATTAAGTCTAATGCCCATCCTCTAAAGGGCCATGGTTTAATGATCGAATGTAACTCACTTGCAGGAGCATGTTGAATTCCTGCATGTTTCTGGCATTCTTCACACCCTTTAGCAAAATTTATACAATCTTTGAGCATGCTAGGCCAATACATGCCACATCGAAATAGCAACCATTTCATTTTATGGCCTGCTTGATGTGCCCCACATGCCCCATTGTGGACTTCTGACAATGCTAAGTATGCCTCACTTTCTCCCAGGCATTTCAGTAATACGCCCTCCTAGGTCTTTTTGAACAATTCGTTTCCCATCAGGACATATGATAATGCTCTATATTTTATTTTCCTATCAACATTCAATGTTGGTTTTTCTAAATAACTCACTAGTGGGCTTCGCCAATCTGTATCACATAAGGTGTCTATGGCTAGTACTTCGAATCTATCTTTATCACCACAACCTAATTTAATATTTTCTAAATCTTATGGTATTAATCTAGTAGCCATAACCCTACCTCTTATTTCGACCAAATCCTCAAAGTTTTTGGTAGAAACTTTATATCCTGAAGCCAATTGTGCTAGGTCATTTGCTTCTTGGTTTTCTATTCTTGGTATATGTTGAATATCCATGTATTTGAATTTTCTGAGTAGCCTGTTAACTATGACAAAGTAAGTCATCAGATTTTCCTTTATGCATTTGTATTCCTTTGTTATTTGCTTGACCACTAACTCTGAGTCACCTTTAATTTCGACTCTAGTTGCCCCCAATTCCAACAAAGCTTCAAGCCCAACAATGAGTGCTTTGTACTCAGCTTCGTTGTTCGAGCAACGAGGACCATCTAACTTATACTTGAATTTTGTTGTAATTCCTTCAGGAGAAATTATGAGAACTCCAACACCACTACCATCCTTATGGGTCGAACCATCAAAGTATAATTTCCAAGGTTGCGTTTCAACGTAACCTATGATAGTATTTTCGACCAGTGAATGGTCCACAATGAAATCAGAAATTACTTGACCTTTCACAGCTCTTAAAGGCATGAAAGTCAAAGAATATTCTGTTAAGGCTAAGGCCCATTTACCAACTCTGTTATGCATGATTGGTTTTGAAAGCATGTGTTTGATAACATCGAAATGAGATGAAACATAAACATCAACAGGCTTTATATAATACTTAAGTTTCATACAAGAAAAGTATAAACAGAGACATAGCTTTTCTATATTGCTATATGTAGTTTCTGCATCATTTAACACCCTACTTAAATAGTATATGGCTCTTTCGATGCCATTGCTATCTTCTTGTGCTAACATGTTACCTATACTAACTTCAGAGGCTGATATGTACAATCTCATGGGCTTTCCCCATGAAGGTGGAGACAAGATAGGAGGCTGAGAGAGATATCTTTTTATCTTGTCAAATGCCTCCTGATGTGCTTCGTCCCACTTGAAGGCTTGGCCTTACTTCAAACTAAGCAACAGAGAGAAAGCTTGGGTTCTTCCACTTAGATTCGAAATGAACCTTCTGAGAAAGTTAATGTTCCCTAGCAAAGATTGCAGTTCCCTTTTTGATGTAGGTGCTTTCGTCTCCATAATGGCTTTGGTCTTATTTTGGTTGATCTCGATTCCTTTCTTATGAACCACAAAGCCAAGGAAATCTCTAGCCTGCACAAAAAATGCACACTTAAGGGGATTCATTTTTAAGCCATGTTTTCTCATTCTTTCGAATGATTGGCTCAAATGATGCAAATGGATTTCTGCAGATATGGATTTGATGACTATATCATCAATATACACCTGCATAAATGTCTCAATAAAATCATGGAAAATTGAATTCATTGCTCTTTGGTAAGTTGCCCCAGCATTTTTTAAACCAAAAGGCATCACTACCCATTCGTAGGTGCCTAAGGCTCCTGGGCAACGAAATGCTGTCTTAGCAACATCTTCTTCAGGCAATAAGAATCTGATTATACCCAGAGTATCCATCTAGCATACTTAGGTATTTGAATCCTACAACAGAGTCTATTAACATTTCTGCCACAGGCATGGAATACTCATCTTTAGGGGTAGCAATATTTAAATCCCTAAAATCTATGCAAATTCTCAGAGAGCCATTTTTCTTAATAACAGGTACTATATTTGCTAACCATTCGACATACCTTGTGGTTCTGATGAATCTGCAACGCAGCAACCTTTCGATCTCAGCTTTGATCTTTGTGAGAACCGCTGGTGCGAATATTCTAGGAGTTTGTTTGATGGGCTTCTTGCCATCCTTGATCGGAAGTCTGTGCTCCACTAACTCCCTCTTCAAACCAGGCATTTCATCATAATCCCACGCGAAGCAATCTTTATTTCTCTTGAGGACTTCGATCACTTCCTGCTTGAGGCCTGGATTAAGTTTTGCGCTTATGTAAGTTATTCGTTTCGTATTCTCATCCCCCAAATTCACCTCTTCGAGCGGATCCTGTGCCAACATTTTGGCACCTGAATCTGTAGGGTCCTTCTCGAAGCCTAAGGGATCTTTATCATAGATGGCATCTAGCCTTTGATCTATTTCGTGTGCTTTAGAGGGTGAGTCTTTCGAACCATCCCCATCTATTTCGTTCACTTCAGCCTCTAAGGCCGCTTTCCATTCGTTCTCAGCCATATAGGCCGAAATCTTTTCGAAGAAGGAGGACTCAATCATGAGCAAGGTTGTTGAACTCCCAGCCTGTTGGCTGTGTTTGCCTAGTGCCTTCGACTCCTTCATCTTCACTGACTACCCTTCTGTCCCAATACATGCCATCATTGCGAAGGGTCATATAATAGTGTGCGTTCCTGGTTTCGTTGATTTCGTCACTTGGGGTACAAGGGGCTATTCTGGCTAGATATTTGTCATAATTTCTTTTATTGACTAAGTTAACTGCTGTCATAAAGTAACTCTGGTCCGCTTCGATGTTCTCCACAATACCATCTTCTCTCCATAGAACCAACCTCTGATGCATTGACGAAGGAACTGCTTCTACGCCATGGATCCACTCTCTTCCCAACAACAAGTTGTAGTTGGCTTTGGCTTCGATCATTATGAACATGGTGGGCCTGCAGCTCGATCCTACCGTTAGATCCACTTGAACTACCCCCAAAGTCTGGCCTACTTTTCCTTCATAATTGGATAGCACCATGTTGTGTGGTTTGATGTCACCATCTTGTATTCCTAACTTCTTCAGCATGAAGTGGGGAATTAAATTGACTGCAGTGCCTCCATCCACCAAGACTTTATTTACGCCATGGGCACCAGCCTTTGCTCGAATGAACAATGGCTTCAGATGATTCTTCATGGCTGGCTCTGGGTGTTCGAAGAACGCATTCTACTCTTCGACCGCGCCGTTATCCATTACGTAGTAGCACGCGTGCTTCATCAAATCTATGGTATCATCCTCCTCATGCTCTTGATTTCGGTTTCTGTCCAAACTCGGAAGGTATACGGATACCACGTTGCAATTTATGTTGAGTGAAGACTCCCCTACGATTCGAAGTTGTGCATCGGCATATCCTCGTCTTCTTCTGGACTTGGTGTGTACTCCTTCGATTCATCTTGTTGTGTTTCAGAGAAGAGTCTCCTACTAACTGGAGCTTTGTCCTCAGGTTGATTATTTGGTTTTGGTTTGTTGGTGCTTGATTCTCCTTGGTTTTTTATCGAAGTTGCTCCTTTATCTTCCACAGCTTCCCTTTCAGCCTTTCGAATTCTCTGTTGTCTTCGCCATTGTGATCTGGACATAGAGTTTTTGCCTTTATAATTTTCTATCCTCAATTCTTCCCTCTTTGCAGTGTTGAATTGCCTTCTATATGTCATGGCATGACGTGCATTTCGTTCATTGCTTCTCCATTTATCCTTCCCCCTGTTAGCTCTGACTTGCAGCCATTTGTCTGTTGGTACTTCAACAGGGATTTTGAACGTCACCCTTCGAGCACCTTTAGGATAGGGGATGTCAGGCTTTCGTTGAGTGTAGTTACCCTCGAAATGTTGGCTCATCTGACCAGCTTCTTTGTGGTTCCAGCATGGGGCGAAAGGAATGGTTTAAAGCTCGACCATTTTACGATCATCTGTGCGAACACCTTGGGCATATCAGGCACTTGGTTGCCCCTTTGTGACAACGCACTAAAAATTCCAATAAACTTTCTCCCGCTTTAGGGTAACACCTGAATAACTGGTTATCCTGGCGCCAGTTGCTGCCAGTTCGTGCCCTTTGTTTCCTCTCGAAGTTTGCAGCAATTCTCGGTTGCGGATGATCTTGTCGGGACATAGTATCATTTCATTTCCTGGCGCGCGAGGTAATCTTTAAGCGGTATCCACAACATAACTATCCTCCATCTTGTACTTCTCTTTCTCCAAATATCTTTCCATCTCCTCCATTTCAGAACGAGGCCTCTCCATATCCACCATGTTGACATCTACATCTTCCCTTTTTTCGTCATCATCTCCCCATCCTGTCGGCTTGACATCTTCGATTTGGATTTTTGAACTTTCTAGGGCAGAGTATTTCACCAGGTAGTCAAACTTTCCACTGGGCTCCCCTATGGTATCCCAGACTTCTTTCTGAGGGAGAACTGGCGTTGTAATCTGGACTTTCTCCAATTTCAGCCTCAGGGCCTTGATGCTTTGTGTCGATCCTTGCTTCGATTCTCCTGGTCTTGATGCTGGATCTCTTTCGAAGCGAAAAGTCTTGCCGATCGAAGCCTCTAGTTGCTTGTGGACGTCCTTAGTGACCCCCTTGTTGACTTCGACTAACACACAGTTTTTGTTCTCGGTGCTTTTTTCTCCTAATGGAGTGTCATCTTGATCTGCTTCCACCATATTGATTTCTCCAATGCACGTAGGCTCGGAGTAATTGGTGTCTGCCACATCCAGAGGATCTTCATCTACTTTCATTTTTGGTTTGTCAGCAAATTTCAATCTGCCATCCTTAATTGCATTTTGAATTAAATCCCTGAAAAGAAAACACTGTGAGGTTTTGTGGCCTAGGAAACTATGATACTTACAAAATCCTCTTTTCTTTCTTTGATCTAAAGGAGGTATTTTGACGTTCGATGGCACAATTAGTTGGCCATCTTTGACAAGCAAATCAAAGATCTCGTCACATTTTGTTACATCGAAGGTATACACCTTCTTTGGGAATTTGTCACTTTTTTCATTTTCAACAACTTCTTTCCCTTTTGAACTAATAGTTTACAAGAGTAAGGTGGAGCTGTTTTAATTCATGAGATCTATTTGACCTCTTGGTCGGGATAGTCTCCACTTCCTCGGTTCGACATAGGAAATTCTTTCTTTCTTATTACTTTTAAAAGCTCGGCTTTTTCGACCTTTAGTCTTTCGACTTGTCGAACCCTATCTCTAACGAGCCATGTCCTCAAGTATTGTGTGTCTAATTTCTTTCGAATAGAATAGTCCAGCCACCAGTGACCATTTCGACTAACTCATGTTCGGGAACTCTTGTGAAACATCTAGATTTCAAGAGTCGAACTATTCGGATAATCATCTATTGGTTCAGTAAATTTCCTCTTAACACTGGCTAGTTCCTTTAGACTTATTTTAGATTGTCCCATGTAAAACTGTTCATGGAATAATCTCTCTAAGAGGGTCCAAGTATCTATGGACCCAGGAGGCAATGTGGTGAACCATGTAAAAGCATTCTTGGTCAGGGAACTTGGGAAGTATTTAATCCTAAGGTTCTCATTATTTGCTATATCTCCTGCTTCGGTCAGATACCTGGCTATGTGTTCGACTATTGATTCATTGGTATCTCCAGCAAACTTCGTAAACCTAGGGATCTTATATCCCCTTGGTAAATCAGTGTGCATTACATAATCTGCTATAGGAGAGGCATAATTTGGCCTTCCAATCCCTGTATTGAGACTGTTTTGGGCCATAATCCTTTCTATCATGGTGGTTAAATTATTTTCTGCCAAGATATTATCGTTTCGAATTCTATGAACGACTGCATCAGCGTCTTGATTTCGACCCACCATGACAACTCCTCTAGGTTGTTCTTCTCGAAACGCTGGGACTTCTAGCCTTTCGACCCTTGCCCCTGGTTCCATAACTACCCTTTGTGGTTCCTCTCGAATCACTGGGGCATCTAACCTTTCGATCCTTGCTGCTGGTTCTATAAATCCCATTTGTAGTTCTTCTCGAATCACTGGGGCATCTAACCTTTGTGCTCTTGCCCCCAAATTAACCCCCTCTCTGACTGGTCTATAGGGTGGGTCATCAACAATTTGTTCTATGATAGGTATGTTTGCTCGAACCAATGCTTGGTTCTGTCTACGCCTTTCTGGCGGAGCGAAGAAATCTGCTATTCGACTCATGTTATCCGCGTTTTCTCTGTTTGTCACAGTCACATTTTGTACTATTGGGGCAAAGATATCTTGCATAGTTTGCGCTAACACTCCTATCATATTATGGTTACTATCATCAATTAATTGCCTAAAAGCCATCTGATTTTCAGTGGTTAGGATAGGCAATGTACTATAACCTACTGACCCTTGGTTGTTTGTCAGGAATTGATTAGCCCCAGATCCAGACCCTAATTGTGGTGATGTATTCGATGTCGAAGTGTGCAAACCCGCCATAAAAGATGTTGGCATCCCATAAGGGGGATTTCTGGGTCTACTACCATCGAAACTGGATGGTCTAGTTGGTGGTGGGGTGGCGAAATGGGTTTGTGTCCCTGATGGTGGGACGAATCCCCCAGGATACCCTGTAGTTCCTGTATTCCCTAGGATCGAATTGTTAGTTGACATGCCACTTGTTCCATTCGTGGCCACATTACTGGTAGAAGATGCAACAGACTGTGCGTTCGAAGGGATCGCGCTAGACGTTCCCGTCGAAGCAGACGCATTAGTGCCTGTTCCATGTGGGGCGTTTTGTTCCCCTTGTTGATTGTTTGGATTAGACATCTTATTATTATGTTTTCTTCTAGGTAATGGTTGGTTGTTATTGATTATTCTACCACTTCTAAGGTTCATATAACAACGAACTTGACACTCAGAAATAACTTTTCTAATGATTATCTATTAACAATCTTTGTTTTGTTTTAATTTTGTAACGACCAATGACTGTCCCACCGGGTGTGCCAATTTGTTTACAGTGATTTCTGGTAAACAACCGCTAGTCTTCCAAACTATCAAATAATCTTAATGACTGTTATTCAATCTCTCTGGTAACTTGCAGGATCGACTAGATTGATCCTATGGGGTATTGGTCGTTTGGATAAAATCTATTAACAAAACTGGTATTCATAATTAGGATTTGTATTTAGAGTGTTTTATAGATGTTCAATTCACTTCGATTACCATGTTGAAAGAATCTAATGACATAACCAAGTAAAGAAATATGAAACTGAATTGAATGAATAAAGGTTCGATTGCAAAGAAATGTTTAAATGCAGAAATACGTAAATGACTTTGAATGTAAAAGACTTTAATGTAAAGGCATGAATATAAAAGCATGAAATGTAAAAGAGTTTCTTGAAATGTAAAGGATTCGAATAGAGGAAACACGTTTAAATGCAAGGAATAAGTAAATGACTTTGAATGTAAAAGACTTTAAATGACATTGACATGAAAATGGAAGATAGACTGGAAAAGATAAAGAGTTTTACTGGATTATAAATGTTTGGTGTTATCATACGTACATTGTTCGAGCATTCGTTTCCCTAGCCATGTGGTATTTTGAATGTTTACTGAATTTTGTACAATAGATATGACACACGAAATCCTAACACTAAGACTTCTATTTATACTACTTCGACCATAACGGTCTGACTTATAAGATTCTGCCACGTTCAGAACATGCAGAGCACTGCTTTGCTCTTGCTTCCACGCATCTTCGAACGCTCCAGCGCATATATATTTAAATTCCAATCATCCCGCTCGCGTTTGAATTTCAAATGCCTTGACAATCTTCGCTTCGAACTCACTTCACAGACACAGTCTCGTTACCACTTCGAGGCTTCTTTAAATATATCTTCACAACTGTCACTCGAAGCTCCGAGCTTTGATATCTCTATTCGAAGAACCATTTCTTCCACTCCGAACTGTGACATTCACTTTATTCCAACGAAACATCCATATTGCTTCATTTCGAACTGTATCATCAAAATCTTCAGCCAACAGCTGCCAAAAGCGTTTTTTGGCGCAGTGATGCATTTTTTAGACACCATGTGGAATTCCAAAAATATCCCTAAAACTGGAAATATACTTCTAGTACGTACCGTTTTTAAAATAACATTTGCAAAAAATCGGAAATGCACTTCAGGTACAAATCGGAAATACATTTCCAGTTTGTAATATAAGTAATTTGTTGCGAAAACAACACAAAAAATCCTATGAGGCACTTGATGAATAGTTTTTGTTTTGTTGAAAACCAAAAATATATTTTCGGTTTGTATCTAAGATATATTTCCGATTTTATTTATTATTTTTTAAAGGACGTATTTCAAAATGATTGAATTATAAACGTATAGGGTACGAATCGGAAGTTTATTTTTAATTTTTCAAAAACATTTTTAAAATTACATAAAGTGTTCATCCTTATAGAATGAAATAAAAAGTGCACTAAAAGTATAACTAACATAAATGACCCATATCTTAAAAGTATAACTAACATAAATGACCCATATCTTTTAGCCAAAAGGGCAAGCATGCATACGATGATAGCCAATACACGCACTAGCTATCACTGAGTCAATGACATCCAACGCACTACTCTTGCATATCGAAACGTGCCTTATTATTATTAAATCTCACGGATTATGCTCTTTTAGTGTCAGCACTCAAATGTGGTAAATTATACCAACAAAAAGTATGTGAATCATAAGTACAGATAGATAGTTGAGTTGAGATAGACATAATTAAGAAAGCATATTTATTGAGAAAAACATTTTTTATGTTTTGATTAACCAGTGAAAAGATTCTGAATCTTCAGAGGCGGGAATTTTGACTCGTACTACACTTGCTAGGGTAGGATCTCTCTATTTCTAAAACTAAATAAGAATTTCATTACTAATTGTTCTACACAAAAATAAGATAATGATAGGAGAAGTTAATTTGAATTTTGTATTGTTACAGTGCTTTCGATGTGGCGGATGGAGCAAATATTTGAACAAATTTTTAAGAATAGTTAGTTTCAAGATATTGTCTTCTCCAATCAATTAACATTAACTCATAATCAATATATGAAAATTAGAATGATGTTGAAGATGAAAGATTTCTAATATAAGAGTTTCAAAAGAGATAACTGATTTTTCAGAGAAAGTCACAAACAGCTATGAAAATCTTATATGAAAAAGTGAATACAAAGGCTTATATATGTGCTTGATATGAAGCACACAAAATAAGATTGAAAAAATTTGGTTAGATTCAAATCAAGGTCAATGCATGTAATGAGTCAAGTGAGCAAGTGAATGTAATAAAAGAGATTCAGACTTTTTGACCCATTTTGCAGTTGATTCGAATCAAATTCAATGTGATTCGAATATATCATTGGTCCCGTGATTCGAATCATGTGCAATAATTGATTCAAATCAATTCTCCAGGAACTATTGAAAAACCAGAAAAAATTGCATGATTTGAATCATGTGCAAAGTATTATCCGAATCAATTTGGACAGAAGTGACATAAAATTGTCTGATTCAAATCAAGTATAAAACATTATTCGAATCAAATTGTATCTGAAAACTTTGGTCTCTGTTGTTTGATTTGATTTGAATCAAATGTTGTGTGTAAGTGATTGATTCGAATCAATACATCAAAACATAAATTTTCATGATTTTAAAGTTTTCCTTTGCATCCGATTTGAGTTAAGCACACAAGGCTTTTATTCCACAAACTCATGCACTTGACTAAGAACATCTTGAGAAAGTTCAAACATAACCAAAGGTTTATACATGCTAAAATATTTACGAATCAATTTCAAACTTGATTCACGGTGTGAAATTTATAAGGGAGACTCAATAAAAAATAATAAACGAAAGCGATAAGATAAGCAACAAAATAAATGTATTGGGGTTGTTCCCTCTACAAATAATAAGGACATGCAACCAACCAACTTCCCCTGGTGATGTACACCTAAAATGACTCCTTAACTAGTTACAATGCAATGATCATAGTGGCATATAATTGGTGTGTGCGACTTTTTGGAAAACTTGGCAAGAAAGATATCTCTATATTAATCCCTTAGAGATTGCGATGGATGTTGTCTCGTTGGTTGAGGAGTTCAACCTTATTTTGAAACCCCCCGTATTCGACTAGTTTTTGTGGATCTGAGGACCACCATAGGTTCAATTCTATTTTAAACTTTATTTTTGCTATTGACGCAAGTTGTTTCCCTGATGGGAATACTGCTTGGGTTTGTGTTGTCAAAGACAAAGTTAGCGGGAAAATTTTGTGTGCGTGCAAGAAGACAACTATCTCAGTGGAGTCGTGTGTCGTTGAGGCCATGAATGTTAGATGATTCTTACAGATGGCCAGAAACCTTAATTTGGACAACATCCTCATTAGATATGATGCTCTTATGATTTCGAATTGCATCAAGAAAATTGTGATGGCGACAATTGATCCCATTGTGAACTATTATTTATGTATTATGTCTAATTTTACTCTTACTGTAGTGTGTTTTATAAAATATGAATTAAACCAAGATATTCATGAGCTTTTGACATTGTCTATTATGGCGGCTAACCATCACTTTATTCCCCCCCTTTCTTTGATTAATGAAGTTTTCTTTACCATAAAAAAATCAAAAGAAATGAAGTCACAAATCTTGAAATCAATCTACCTAGTATGCTTGTAAGGTTGCACACTTCACATATATTTTTATCCAAACAAGTAACTTAGCTGTTTATTATTTTTATTTTTTGGCTTAAATGCACTTTTGGTCCTTCTATATTAAGTTTTTTAACATTTCAGTCCCTCTATAAAAAAAACTAACTATTAGGTCCTCAAATATCATATTTCATATTTTTTTAATGATCTACCATGATAAAATAGTCTAATTTACATAGGTGACATTGAAATTATGAAGTGACATTTTTTAATTTATGTAACGCCATTATAAATATTTAAAATTTATTATTTTATTTAAGTTTTCTTTATAATAATTAAACGTTTTTAATTATTTTAGTTATTTTGTCTATAAATATTTATTTAGAAATTATATATTATAAATTTTAATTCTAAAATATATATCTTTAGGTCTATTTTTAATGGCGTGACAACAATTAAAAAACGTCACCTCATAATTTCAATGTCACATATGCAAAAAGTGCATTTAAAATATTAAAATATGATATTAGGGAACTTAATAGTTTATTCTTTTTATAAGGAGACTAGAATATTTAGAAAATTAATATAAGAGCAGTTATCAGTGTACTTTCTTTTAACTCATATATAAATAATTTTCTTCAGAAAATATTCAAAATCATATAAATATCATAAACAATTTTTTAATTTAAAAAAAGTATAAAAAAGTAATATTTTATGTATATCTTTTCTTACACAACCAACTTTTGAAAGAAAATTAAAAAAAAAACAGTTTAATGTAATGGAAATCCCTAAAATTTATTCTAATAATTTACATCATCAAATATTATTTTCATTTTTTTTTCTTTGTGAGGCTCATTAAGCCACATCAGTTTGAAATAACTCATCAAATTTCTTACTTTAGTGATACAACTATAAAGAACTCATATATGATCTCACAATTTTATCTCATATATAATATTTTATTTATATTAAATTTATTTTAACTTAAAATGATAATTTAAATTATTTAAATTAATATTAATATAAAATAAATTAAATATAAATTAAACATAAAATTTAAAATAATAATTAAAATAAATTAAATTTAAAAGTTAAAATAATAATTAAAATGATATAATTAAAAATAATAAAAATAAATAACACCGTGTAGTTCCTCAAGTTTAGAATTGTTTGATGAAAATTTTGATTAAATTAAATATTGTGTCAAATGAAGGTTAATTAGTTAAATTGTGAGAGAAATATTAAAAAATTGAGAGTAATTGAAATTTTAAGACAAAATAAAATTGTGTGAAAAAATTTGAGTGTAAAAAATTAGAAAATAAAATTATGTGAAAAAATTTGAGTATAAAAAATTAGAAATAATTTCAATTATAATAAAATTAATTGTTGAAATAAATAAATAAAATCTGAAACATAACCATTGCCATTTTTATTTTATTTTTATTCGATTCAGCCATTGTATTGCAATACTACGATCGTCACTTGACACCAGTGCAATGTCCATTTTTAAAAAAAAATCGGTGTCCAATGCTACGATCGTCACTTGACACCAGTGCAATATCTATTTTTTCTTGAAAGCGGGTGTCCAACTCGGGAACCAAGACAATCATCCTTAAGTTTTAATTGCTCACATATTGCAGATTGATTGATATACAATTTTTTCAATCGGTGTCTAAATCAATCAAGCACATCATATTTAAATAGAAAAAAGGAACTGAAGCAATGATTCATACCATCTATTATTAGTTTACATTGAATCAATAAGGACATTTTGGATCCTCCAGTTGGGTCGGACCCATGAGTCCATACCACCAAGGCACCAACCCCCGTGATTGCAAGTGTGATTATTGCAGCACTGAACAAAAACACAACAACACTAAGAGATCAAATTATTCAAAAATGATAAATTTGAATAAAACAAGACATAGTTAAGCTATAGTTGTGCATAAATGAGACAAATCATAATTCACAGATATATTTGAGTATTACAATAATAATTTTTGTCATTTTCATTCAATTTACTGGTGGAGTTTAATGACCTAATATGGTAAACAAACAGGCGCATGATCTAAAACTTATTTGTGCACCATATAATTAATTATATAAGTTTAAAAATGTTTCTTTTTAATATATTATTTTATTTTTAACATCTCTAAAAAAAATTAGATTTTAATTTTTTAAAAATATTTTTTAGGGCAAGCCATAGGTCCAAAGGGAGAGGTTTTATCATCAGGCCAAAGTCACTCCATCAAAATATCAAAACTACAATATAACTTTACTATGGAGCTTCACAATGAACTTATGACATGGGTTGCTCACTACTATTAGATGTCTTAGGACAGTCTGCCGTATTCAACAACAAAATAGTAGGGAACATCTATAATCACTATTCATATATAAAACATATTACATTAAACTTGAGGTATTCTTTGAATCATAACTCGTTTTTTACTCCTCATTCTCTTACTGACATAGATGTTAGAGTGTGAACCTTACTAGTCCACCCCTTTGCTGTTGTACTAAAAACATGCTTCGCCGCAAAATTCTATAACATTGCGCGATAAGGCAAATTTTGAGTTTTCAAAGGTTTAAAGGTGTATCGCGTGTTTCATAAGCTATCAGGGAAATTATCAATTGAACCATCATCATGACACGTTCTCATGGGTTGTAATATGCTTCAAAAATAGAGAAATCAGGCGTTTGGATGATTTGAGACCGTGCGAGTCATAAACAACGTTCTTACTGGTTCATAGGCTTTAGAACCTGAAGGTGTGAAAAACACAAGAAATGAGAGTTTGAATTGGGTTTTATCCTTTGGAAACTTTTTCTTGAAAACAATCCCCTTTGAAGTTTACTTCACTTTTGATAATAATATAGAAAGAATTGAAAAGAAAATAAACACAATTTTTTTATACTAGTTCACTTGATAACCTCAAGCTACTCTAGTCTACCTTTCTAGGTGATTTCACCTCTCTCCAACGAGGTCTTAATACAATAATCAAACAGATTATTACACATGCACACACAAACCATATATGACTAACACCTACACAGACCAACTGTGTGACTAACTATCAACCTCTAAGACACACTAGTCCTAGACTTCTTAAGAATTCTGACCTAACAGGTCTCTTAAGGAACAATCAAACAACTGTTTGAATACAATTTTGTTTACAAGTAAATTGGTTCTACACAAGCTGAATATGTAAACATATTTTTAGCACAATGACTTAAGAAAATTTGCAGCTTTTTTAGAATGAATATATGAGCGTTTTCGCGTAGTGAATTTGCATCTTTTTATAATGAATGCATGAGATGTGACCGTTGAAGGGTACCTATGGAATTATCAATTTTATGGTGGCTTAAAGAACGTGAGGGACAAGATCGTACGTAGTGCTCGTCCTTTCATGGTAGTGGAATGAAACGTTATGTTTGTACCATGTACTGTTTGTACCATGTACTGTTTGTACCACGTTAACGTTATCTTCTAACCTTCTGTACTTCAAAGGCTTTTGCGATCATGAGTAAGAAGAGAGAACATAGCTTCTGGTTTATCAAAACTTTAAGTTTTCAGAGTCTTCGGAGTCCTTAGCACTTGGTCTTGAAAACCTTGTATTGAATCTAAGGTCAGAAGAACTTCAAGTCTTCAGAGATATGTCTTCAGAGATACGTCTTCAGAGTCTTCAGCACTTGAGTCTTCAGCATCTGGACTACGTTAACTCAAAACTTCTGTCTTAAGATCTTCCGACTGGTTTCTTTAGACAATACGTATCAGAGTCACTGAGCTTCAGATCCTTCTAAAGCTTTTCTCGCTACTTGTTCATCGGAACTTATGTAGCTTAGAAGCGGAACTTCTTCTCTTCTAATGTCTTGGCCACACCATTCATTACAAGCAGAACCTATTTACTAAATCTCAAAACACAACAAACATTTGAGTATCAAAAATTTTCACACAGACTACTCTTTGTTATCATCAAAACTCGGAGAAATAATTGCAGAGCCAAATGTTGTTCTAACAATCTCTCCCTTTTTTATGATGACAAAATCATGTATTTTGATGACATAGTTTTATACAGAATCAAAAGGAAGTGTAAATAAGAAAGTTAAGGAATACTTAACCCTTTTTATTGAGACTCCCCCTGAATCACAAACTTGATAAATATCAGAACTTCTAACTAAGGACCATTTGAGTAGAAACTCCCCCTGGTTCTAACAGATCAGATAGAAGGATCTTGAGAGTCTTGATTCTTGATACACATCTTTCTAATTGAGATCTTGAACTTATAATGTCACTCAGACAAATTCCATATTCTCCAATTAGAACTTGACTTAGAACTAACTCTTTTAGAGTCTAGTTTTAGGAGTCAGATACATAACTTTCTTCAGCTTTCGCAGGAAAAATCCTAAAACAGAGAAGAAAACACAATTCTACCAAGAAACAACAGTTTATATTGGTTAGAATGTAAGTAGCATTCAGATAATTTGACCACTTAGAATCAAAATTACTTCTTTAACTACTCCCCTTTTTTGTCATGATCAAAACGTTTTTTCTTAAAAATGTGAAAAACATAAATAAAATAAGAGAATAAGAGTAAAAGACATTAATATTAATTTCAAAAGGAGACAAAATTCATTAAAAAATTTAGAGTTAGCTAAAATTCAAATACATCACAGCTCTCATCAAATAATACATTTTCTCCAAACAACAGATCCCTTCGAACAGTTTCAGTTACATTAGCTAACTCAAAAAGTTCAAATAGTACACGTCTTTAAGGAATGAATGATGTTTGAGAGTTTCAGGAGCTAAGAATGGATAGTTTGAGATGATTGAAAATGATTGCAGAGAGATGAACAAGAATTTTCTTGCGAAGACAATAGATACATATCCCTTGGAAAAATCATATTGAGATTTTCTCCTCTTGGATGAAGATTTGTTAGTAAGAACCGAAACCATATTTTTGCAAAAGGTTGCAATTTGTATGAAGTCTCAGGTTCAAAGCATAAAGCGGTGTTTGGAACATATGGGAACATATCAACATTCATGCAAGAGTTGGGAAGAGGAGGATAGTTGATAGCTTGTTCAATAGAGAGACGAGTGATAACAATGGGATAATAGAATACATGAGAATGAACGCAATCTCCATTAGAACTAACAAATGCATGAATTCAAAATTGTTTCACAAGATTAGGGTATATGGGACCTCGAAGCATAACTTAATACCCAGACCAACCTTGGTTTTCTATGAATGAATTAATATGACCCTCATCAGTCACATAGTTAATTCGTTTCTCATTGATAACTTCAAGAAGAGATACATCATCGTTAAAGGTTCTAATATCCATAGAGAAGAGATTCTATAATAACTAAATGGTGAAAGAATGAAGATATTTAGTGCAAGAAGATGAATATAAACAGAGTGAGAGGATTACAAATAGTCACTAGTGGACAACATAAATATTTTGAAAATCTTATAGCAGGTGATCGTCACTTAAGAAGAATATGAAGGGATAGTTCACATGAGCTAGCTAGGGTACAAAAAATAGGTTTTAAAACGGAAAAATAGTGAGAGCAGTAAATAACAGTAATAATGATATAGTTAATTTCCAAGGAAGATTACTACTCAATGTGTACGCTAAGTCAGAATAATGATTACGGTATTACAAAAGTTGCACACGTTATTCATTACTTCTGATTAGGTGACACATTTTAATATGCTCAGACTTTTGGATAACCAATGATTTCCATCTGACCGAAGACACTTCTAACCAATGGTTTCCATCAATTCGATTCATTTATCAAGCGTCTTGCTATTTGAAAAATCTTATTACGGTATTGTTACCCATATTTGCCTTTGCAGTTAGAGTGCGAGTAAGAGTCGGTGTATAACCTTTCTTGCTTCTCAATTGTTTGAGTGTCCATACTTGGTGTGTGGTAATTTAGATAATTGACACTCTTGAAGAATTATACCCCACCTTTTGCCTAAGGGATATTATAGTTCTTGTGCTTTTGCAAGTACCTTCCTAAAGCCCAAATTGTTTTGGCACATTCTGTTAGAGTTTGCTTCAGTCGGTCTCTTTCCCATGTCTAGGTCCTGCATTAGTCAGCTCCTTTTTTCCGATTTACCTATTTTTGTTGGGTATTACTTCTGTTAGCTTAGCTAACATTACTTAATATAGTACCTTTGGTTGGTCTATTTCCTCGTGAATTCGTCTTTGATTGGAGATTTAAACGTTCCATATATCTTTTCCCGGTAAGTCATCTGTGTTATATAGGGTTATTTTGGTTGTCCGTGTTATATCGGGTTTTCCCTCTGTGTTGTATCAGATTTATTTATCCGTGTTATATCGGGTTATCTTGGTTGTCCGTGTTGTATCGATTCTTTCTTCTATGTTGCATCAGATTCCTTCATCCATGTTATATCGGGTCATTTTCCTTGCCCGTGATATATCAAGTTTTCCTTCTGTGTTGTATAGGATTCTCCATCTGTTAGCTTAGCTAACACAATTGAGTTTGAGTTTGTCTTGATCTTTCTCTTCCTTTTTAAGAGACATTCATGACCATTGTTTATTCGTGAGGAAATAATAGAGGATACCTTAAGGGGGTGCAAGTGTCATGAGTGTGTTCGATTCGAATATTTATCTTGAGATTAGAAGTGATTTAAGGGTTGATTTTAGCCTTAGCATGCAAACCCTAATTACTAGCAGTTAGATATATGTACAGGAATTAAAGTGCGGAATGTAAAAGTGTGGAAATGTAAATCCTACACTATTACATGGCTTTGGGGCAGATACATAATAGGAGTGCGGAAAGTAAAGGCAGAAATGTAAATCTACGCTATTATAGAATAAATCTTTGCGACCTATACATCTTTTCTAGAATTGTAAATCTAAAAATAATAGAAATACTATAGAAGAAAAATGTCTAATGGTTAAAGAAAATATCTAAACCCTAATTGCAAAAGGAAAAAATATTTTTGGTATTTTTGGAGATTGATTTTAATGTGAAAATCCTAATTCTAGGTTAATTATTAATTAATTATGAAAAATAATTTAGATTATGAGAAAAATAAATTATTTTTATGTAAAAAATTAATTAAATGATTAACTAACCTAAATCTGAAATTAAATTATTTTTGTGATTTTTGAAAAGGTTTTAATTAATTTTGTAAGGAAATTAAATAAAATTGGAAGAAAAAAAAAGAAAAAGGTTAGGAAATATTGAAGAGGAAAAGTGATAAAAATAGGGTTTGGTCCCTGCAAGGTTTGAACCCGTGACCTGGAGGTCATTGGTTCAAAATTTTACCACTCAACCATGTTGCACATGTTGTCAATAACACGTCTCCATCTGTATATGTGTGTTACCTACGTAAAAATCAGAAGTTATAGAAAAATAGCAAAAGGTGGGATTCGAACCCGCACCCTTAAGGACAAAGTGATATAGCACGTGCATGGTGAACCGCTGGGGCGGTGATACATCCATGTATTAAGTTACATGGATTAATATATATGTGATTTTAGTTTCTGAACATTAAGCCAAATAGAAACCAAATGCGTCAGGGCCCAGAAGATTCGAATCAACCAGCCAGGACACGCCACGCATGCCTCGCCGGTCAAACGAGAGCCAGAGGTGCCCGAGATCAATTCCGGTCACCTTATCCAATCAAAACAAATTCCAAAACCTGCAAAATCAAACAAAAAACAGAAACCAAGTGCCCAGATCTACTTATTAGACCTTTGCGAACACGATGGTGCAATTAGTTTGGCCTAAAAGTTCTTGTAACCATCAGTTTGAAACTCAACAGCTTGGATGCCCTAAGAATGGTGAATCGTGATTTACACATTAAACCTTATGAACGATGGTTCAATCATGTTCTAATCAACCTTATAAATACATTAGTATGGTTAGATTTGATTAAAACACGATAAAAATTGAAAACGAATGTAAGAAAAAGTATGCAATCAGAGCTTTATGTATGGCATGATTCAACATGTTATGGCCATGGATAATGATGTATACTTACTCTGTATTACCTCAGGAGCACGATGAAGTGCTTGAAAGTGATTGAAAGTGACTGAGGATTGAGTTACGATTTTGCAAGTTTCTTGAATTTTTTTGTGAGTTTAGGGTTGTTTGTGGAGGCGAGGATTCATGTTCTTTGGCTTCTGATCATGCAGTGTATATATAGGAGAGTGCATTAGGTCAAGAATAATGGGAGAATATATTGCCTTGAATGCAAAGAATATCTCATTTAAAATTTTATCAAATATTTCCAAACATAGCTCAATCTTTCCTAAAACCTTATTGCACGAATTTGGAAATTCTCATGGGTTTCCTTGGTCCTCAAGACATGTAGAAATCAAGCCCAACTCATATTATCAATTACCTTTATATTTTATTTAATTAAAATTGAATTTTAATCATAAAATTCAAAAATAAATTAAATAAATAGAATATGGGCGTGCATTTGAGTTTTCAGGCCATGGATAATGTTAAGATTAAGTTTGGATCATAAAAGCTTAGGTCCATTTGGAAGAAATTTGAATTTGCTAGGTATTTCTCTTCATGCACCTCTTCAAAAATGTCAAACTTGCTCAGATTGTATCTTGCTCAATTTTCAACATTTTTAAATGTTCTTGGACTTTTTAGAAATCTCAAGATGTCCTCTAAACACTACCTTTTGTTTCATATTCATTGAAGTTTTCATGTTCATGTACACTTCTTTGCAAAAAGATGACTTTTTGTTGACTTTTTAGAAGGACCTATAATGTTTTGATCCATAACTCTCAAATGATGCATTTTTAGCCAAACCTTGTGAGACATGAAGTTGTACAGAATTGAATTATCTTCAAAATAAGATTTGATGGAAAAATTTATAATAAAGTATGTGAAAGTTATGTCTGGTCAAAGTTCTGTTGACTTTTTGTCCAAAAACCCTAATTTAGAAACTTTGACTTTTGATTAAATCTTGAATTTTCTTGATGAATCGTGATCAACCCTTGATCATATGATAATTGTGACTTAAAAATATTGATGTTGACCAAAAATGATGAAGTTTGACTGTATGTTGACCATAGTTGACTTTTTGTCCAATACAACTGATTTCCAACCATCTGAGCAATTGACTAAGCAAACTTGAGCTGTAAGGATTGAAACTTGACATGGTGATCCCTTGAGACATATGAGGAGGTATGATGACCACTTGAGGTACTAGAAATTGATTTTGCTTTGAGAGAAGCAAAACCCTAGTTGTGGGTTGATTGCTTAGGAGGGGGTTTATCTAGTCAACCCTTGAGAAATTCTTGAATATGGAGATGTGGATTGTCTTGAGAAATATGAGGGAAAATATTAGGGTATAACATGCGGCATAAAATTTTGATCCGGGATTTTTTTGTGTTGATCCTGATTCCAAATTTTTTACGGTTACCGATTGTCATACCCCAATTTTTGACCTAATATACCACCTTACATTTGCATCATTGCATCACTAACAGTCCAAAAGAGGATTAATCGGGTGTAGCATTCACAGGTCAAAATTAGGGTTTCATCAGATTTTCATCTGATTCAGGAGGCAACCAACTAGGGTTTGAGTTTCACTCACCTCATTTGATCTATCTTGATCAAATCATCAACCTCTGATCATCAGATATCCAACTTTTCTCATTGATTAATCAAGGATCGACCAATTAGGGTTTTGATCGAGGATGGGTATTCTCTGATTTTTTGAGCAACAAATTACTTTTTTGGATAGAGATTGGTCATTATATCTTAGATACAACATCTTGACCTAATTTCTGAATTCAAAACATCACAGAAGTTCACAGACTTCATCAGTCAATTTCAAAAACATCTGATGAAAATTCATCTGCACAGAAAAGTCAAACTTTGACTTTTGGTCAACTTTTTCAAGACAAAACTTTTTGCAACATCAAAATACTTCAAATGATCCATCATGATCATAAAAAATCAAAGAATTTGAAAAAGTCAACAAAAAGTCAAAATTTTCAACACTTAGAAAAATTTCTAAGTGTTAAAATTTTGTACTTTTTCCAAACTTCATGCCATTTTTTCACATAGTTCCACTTTGAATTGGAAAAAACTAAAAACATGAAAGTTGTAGCTCTTGAAACAAGCTTTCCAAAATGTCCAAGAACTCTCAAATCCATGGAGTCTAGCTATACTTTTGAAATTGAAACATAAGGCTCCATAAACATGGTTTTCAAAATTCAAAACTTCACATTATAGGTCATTTTTTGATTTCTTCATCTAGAAGCAATGCCACCTTGCCAAAATTGAAGATTAGGGCTGATAAATATCAGCTGGAGGTAATAATTGTAGGATTGGATCAAGTTGGAAAAATCACACATGGTTAAAAAAGGAAGCTTCCTTTTCCTTTTGCAAATGTCTTTCTTGCCCTTTAAGGCAACTTTGAATTACAAATGCCATGTACTTGTGCCTAATTTTTCAGAACTTTTGACCTATAAATAGAGGTTATGTTGGCCATTTGAATCCACACCAAAGCAATGCAAAGTTATGCTTTTTCTCTTCTTTCTTGAAAATCAAGTAACATAGTTCACATTTAGAGATTATGCATTTTTGAAAAATTGTGAATAAACATAAGATGTTTGGTGTCTAACATGTTTTAATATCAACATATAACTGGTTTGTAACCTAAAATCAATCTGAAAACAAGTAGAAAATCAGAATTGCATTTTCCATTTTCAAAACTTGCAAAACTGCCTTATGATTCGAATTCTGGGTTTGGCTGAAGTAACTTGAGTTCTAAGCATCCAAACATCATCCATGAACATCATAGACATGATGCAGATTAATTACAACTAACTGTAACAGCTTTTTTCCAGAAATCGAGCTTCCATTTTTAGCCAGTGCAGGTCGACTTGGCTGGAGTGATCCAAGGTGATTCGAAGCAAGCATACCATCCTCACACCTTCCACATAGGCCGATGATGCTATAGCAATCATAAAATCAGTTCTGGAAACACTCCAACGCCATCTTTGATTTCAGCTTGAACAGGTAGGAGCTCGAAACTCAATCTCTTGATTCCTTGCATTTAAACGAAAAAACTCTTGGCCATTTGTTTTCTGCACCTATCACGATTCTTAACCCTCAAACAATTTGAAAAATTATCAACCATACATCATTTCAATTAGAATTTCCAGTTCTAGGGTTCTTCACGTTTTCCAGAAATTCAATCGTGTTAGACCAAAAATAAATGAAATTAACATCCATCATCATGTTCCTTGTTAAAAATCGAGCAACTTTCATGTTTACAACTTCCAAAATCATTGAGAAACAAGCAAGTTACAAAATCAGAGGATCGATGAAGATGAAGAACAATTCGCGCGTGTTCTTGGTGTTTTTCAAATTTAAATTCCCAATATTTTATTAACACGTGTTTTGATTCAAATACACAAAAGCGCTCTTATCCCAGCGGTTGCCAGCTCGCTCGTAGTCCTTTGTGCCACGTATGCCACCCATATGGTCCTGGGTTCAAACCTCCCATGGACCATTTTTTTCAAACTTTGTGATTTTCTTCATGTTTTTTTCACAAACTTCAATATTTTTTTAACCAATCAAAACTCCTCATTTTGAGGTGATTTTTTTAACACTTGTCAATAAATGTATCTATTTTATGATAGTGCAAAAATTTTCAGAAAAAAACTTTCATCTGATTATGTTTTAATCGAGCCGAAAACGACACTTCGGACACTTTTCAAAACCACTTTTAAAGGTGAATTTTTCAAACTTTCGACTTCCGATTCTTTTCAAAACTTCTCATAAGTAAACCTCACATTTCAAAAACACTTTCAAAATCATTTCTTCAAAACTTTTCATCAAACTTACATCTTTTACCATGATCGATCCGATTTAAACGATAAAACCGAATTCGTTTTCTCTCGAATTTCTTAATCGATCATGGGCCTCCCTCACGGTGTAAGTCCCAAATTCTTTTTATGTACATATTTTTTCCTTGTACGTAAAAAAACAACATTCTTTTATGTACATAATTATTTCTTTGTACATATCAAACTCTCTTCAGATACATACAATTTTTTATCTGTACATAATACCGATACCTTTTATACTCAAGTACAGACAAACTTCGATCGTTTGTTTTCACTTCACTTGTGTATACATAAACCAACATTCTTTCATGTACATACATATTTTCCTTGTACATATCAAATTATTTTTATATTCATACAAATTTTTATCTGTACATAATACAGATACCTTTCACAGACAAACTTCGATCGTTCGTTTCCGTTTCGTCTGTACATATACAACTGAATACCATTGGTATTAGAAGGAGTATTATTCCCGGTGAAACTGCTTTTAAACCAATGGGCCACCCTTACGGTGTAAGTCCCAACCCTCCTATGTACATCCATCTCTCTCTGTACATAAAATAGCTCGTTCGTGTACATATTCATTTCCTTGTACACAATTCAAAGTTGTAAATAATCAAGTTACGCTCGTTTTAAACGTTCGTTTCACAAACACTTGTTTATACTCTTGTAAATGAACATCATGCATTGTTTATATTTCCTTCATAAACTCCTGTGAATACATATCACACACACACACACACACTTGTTTATACAACTGTCTAATTATAACATAACAATTAGTCTAACCAATAGGTTCCCCGCAGTTGTAGCCTCCTCTTGGGCTTTATGCAAGATAACTCTCCCCACAGAGTTAGCCTTCTCTTGGGCTTTGTACAAAGAAACTCATTCATCTGAGTTTAGCCTCCGCTTAGGCTTCATATAAGACAACATTCCCCTGTTGAGTCAGCCTCCTCTTGGGCTTCGTTCAAAAGAACTCCTCATTGAGTTTAGCCTTCTCTTGGGCATCATACAATGAAAGAGACAGGAAATCTCTTAACAGTTTCCTATTGGGCTTCCAATACAAAGAATCACCCGCGCTAGGATAGAACCATGAAAGTATAATTTCCCGGTGAAATTGCTCTAAATTCCAAAAGGATGGTTTCCGGGTGAAATCCCTTTTAAGACAAAGCCAGCCATACCTTATAGCTTCCTCTTGAGCTTCATACAAGGACCCTCGATGACCCTCGGAATGCCTCCTCTTGGGCTAACAATACAAGGACCCATGGGCTTCTTAAAAGCATCCCTTTAATCCAATCAATTTCTCCTTGAGATTTAGACGTTTATCATCCCTATGGAAGAAGTATCTCATCTATCACATCACATACAGTCAAAAACTTTTTTCAAAAACTTTTCAAACTCTTTTCAAACAAAAACATCTCTTAATTGTAAGTGGTAACGCTTGTACACTCAAGCAAAATACCAATGCTTACAGTTAAAAGATTCAATCATCTTTTTCAAAACATCTTTCTTAAACATGTAAGTGGTAACGCTTGTACACTCAAGCAAAACACCTATAACTTACGATGAAAGATTTCAATCAGTCAAACTTTTAAAAAATGTATGTGATGAAATAAGATTAGATACATTTTTCATTAAGATGACATTTGTCTATCTCTTACTAACATCCGCTTTCCACTAGCATAAGTGGGAACTACGATTGCTCTGACTTTCTCAACATCCTTTTGAGAATACGTAGGCACAAGGTCTTATCCTTGCCGAGCAAATTTCTTTCTCTCCCAGACCAAACAAACCCTAGAACCCTGTAGAGCCGAGCTACAAATGCTCTGATTCCCGCTAGGGGATATGTATGCAGAAGATCCACAGATCTTTGCAAGCACAATAATAACAAACCTAGAAATCCCACATAATCTATCATTCTTAAAATCCTAAAGGAGAAACTTTCCCAATCATAGAATAGCAATTAAAACGCACAAACATATCAAATATATTCATATATAAAGCTGTAGATAACTACATATATTTAGGGTGCTCCATCTATTCCCTTTATATAACAATCCCTTCTTACTCGGAATCTCCCCAAATGCGTTACGTCTAGTTTGCGCTAGTCGTTATGCATACTAATATCAATTGAGGGTATTTCAGCTTTCCCCTTTTTCATAATCATTAAATCATCTTTCTTGTGTTGAAAATAATAAAGCTTGATGCTCGCGGCATCTTTATAAACAAATCAAAAGAGTAAATCGTTTCGAGCCAGAGAATCTGAATTCACATTCAAATCCTCTAGCGCGTCACCTTTTAACGCGAACACCGATAATTTGGCGAGTTGAACGTTTTTCACTCAGATAAGTCCGAATTGGGTCCAATTTGAGTCCATTTCAAGTTAGGCCCAACCTATCACATTCATTTTCAAAATACACAATTCATTTTCATATTTTAAACTCAAGAAAACTCTCTCTTCTCTCTCTTTTTCTTTCAACTCAAAGTTGTCCAACCACCACAAACCACCAACAATCACCTCTGAAACTCTAAAACCACCGCGCCAGAAAACTTTTCATATTTTTTTCTCCTCCTTCTCCGATTCAGACCCTCTGCCTCAACACATCTCTCCGCTTCGACGCGTTCCGACCAATTCTTCTATTTTCCCTCTTCGATTCTACCAATACATTTCTTGCTCCATAAATAATTGCTTATGTAATTAAGTGATTTTGGAAATAAGTGTTTATTTGACTTAATTTTTTAATTAAATTAGGAATTGAATTAATTGATAAATTCTCATGTTCATGAGTTAATTTTGATTAAAGTTTCATGAGTTGAACATAGTTATTATTGATTGATTCAATTCCTGAATTAGTGTCGATGGATAAATATGGTGTTGGTTGAAGAATTGAACAATTATTGTTAATCTTGAATTTCGAGTTGTGTCGAGGTTATGCTTTAGTGTTGAATTCAAGAATTTAAATGTTGGATTGGAATTGAACCTTGAGTTTCATGAGATAATTGATGGTGAGAGATGTTGATTCAAATTATGTTGAATAATTTTGGTGCATTCATGAGTTGATTTTTGTAAATTCATTACATTTGCACTTGTTAATTCTTGATCTTTAATTCACGAGACATTAAGAACTATTGGAATTTATTGAGGCGGAATTGTATTGTAGCATACCTTAGCTTGTTGAATTTTATGGATGATTGTTGAACACTTAATCATGTGTTAACATAATTTCCGATTCAACTTTGTAAATATTAGTTCATTTTGGTGTAAAAAGTGTTGAATTCGGAAATTGTGTCAATACTTGATTTATGGTTTAATCGTGTTGGAATAATATAGAAAGTGTGAGTAAGTGGAAAAAATATGGAGACTTAAGCATATATAAGTGGGAGAACTCACTCACCTATCACCTTAAGATTTTAGGTGGACAAGTGGTGTGTCTCTCACAAGGTTCTTGTTCCATAACTTTATATCAATGCTCCTACTATTAACTCCCTCTAACATGGTATCAGAGCCTTTGGTTCGAGAAAGGGACCGACTTAGTATCGACCGTTGCAAGGTGTCAACGACGTACAAGTGGGGGAACATTATGGATTCACACTTGAGGGGGAGTGTTGGAATAATATAGCAAGTGTGAGTAAGTGGAGAAAATATGGAGACTTAAGCATATATAAGTGGTAGAACTCACTCACCTATCACCTTAAGGTTTTAGGTGAACAAGTGGTGTGTCTCCCACAAGGTGCTTGTTCCTCAACTTTATATCAACGCTCATACTATTAACTCCCTCTAACAAATTGCATCGTTTTGCCATGTTTTGGAGCATTAGGATGTACACAATTAATGGACAATGCTCAAGGTAGTTTGTGTTAATGTGCATAATCTTAATAACATTTTTTTATTTCATGAGTTGTAACACTCTTTAATATTCGACTCAAGACACTTTACAAACTCCTTTAGACACATGAAAACTTGAGTTAATTGGAAAATGTCACAATTCTAGAAATTTTGCAAACATTTGACATAATCTCATTTTTTAGCTAATTTCCTAATTGTAGTGAGTTTTTCAAACTTGTGATTAATGAAACTTGACTTTGTTGATGATTTCGGAGCCGTTGCGGTATTTTTTAGCCAGTTTCAGAAAATTATTTTTCATTGATTCGCTACTGTCTAGTAGATGAAATTGGCCTAAAAGTCCCATTTTCGGGGCGGAATTAATTAAAACCGACCGTATTTTTGAATCTGTTGGTACATTTGTAGCTTATCATGCGACTTTGAGTCAATTTTGTGATGGTGTTTTCATGCACTAATTTTTGTAAAAACGCGTTTTAGGTCGTTTTAGTGCGGATTTTTGGTTTCTAATTTCTCTTGATGTCTACTTATGCTTAGTACTTCATTTGAGGACCATTGTGATGGATTTATCTTGATTTTGATATCATTTGCGGTGTGTTTTGCATTATATGTGTGTGGCTGCCCGATTTTCTATTTCCATATTGCAACACATGTTTGAATTACATTTTTTCATGTTTGGATCATATTTTGACTTGTAATGTGAATGCGCAACTATATCTGTGAGTGCGCAAATATTAAATAATAAGGAATTTAATTATTTATTTAATTAAAGACTGAGGTATTAATATTTTTGGAGTTAATTGGATCAATTGAAGAAAGAAGGGTTGGAGGTGTGCAGAGTAAATAGTGGGTGTGAGGAGTAAATCACTCTACTTTTACTAATTATTAATTTGTGTATTTTATTGGAAATAATAAAGGGATATAACAAGGATTATAAAAAGGAAAAGAAGGAAAAAGAAGGTCTTTTTGGAAAAGTCATTTCACGTAGAATTGGAGAAGAGAAGTGAAGAGAGGAAAAAGCTAACGCCGGGAAAGTCGAAGATCATCGCGAGGTAAGGGGTGATTTCATTCAATTTTAATGCCTTATGGGTTTTGAGAATCAACCGGATGATTTGGTATGTTAGGAAGTTTGATTTAGGTGATTATAAGTTTGTAGGATTAAACCCTATTTTGTGTCGGATTATAGATGTTAAGATCGTTAGTGCGTCGAACAATCAATAGGGAGGAAGAAACAATGATGTATGATGTTATAGTGGTGTATAATGGTTGTAATTTAGTGTTTCTAATGTTACAACTCGTATGGAAATGATTGGAACTGAATGAGAATGCATAAGTGCTGTCAAAATAGCAGAATTTGGTTCTGTAGGTCGTGGGAACCGGTTCCCAGTGGGGAGGAACCGGGTTCCCAGTGTTGAAATTTCAAAAACTGGCAATTTTGTACGTGGGAACCGGTTCCCAGTGGGGAGGAACCGGGTTCCCCATACAAAATTCCAGGGGAAGCTTATTTTCAAAAGGTGGAAACCGGGTTCCCTCAGTGAGGAACCGGGTTCCACTGTGTAATTTTCCAAAACATCTAAAACTTCAAAAATTCATATTTTCTAAACTGTAACTCCGATTCGAGTGTCGTTTTCGGCATTATTTCTTAAATTTAAAATACTATCTTTTAAAAAGGAAAAATATTATTTTGCTAAAATTATTTTAAAAAGAGTCGAGCTTCCGATTTTGAAAAGTGTGGATAGTTAAGGATAATGGGGAAATTATTATAAATGGTCTGAGCTAACATATGAGAAATAATGCGTACAATGTTGTGTTTTGATATTCATTATGATTGAATGTAATACATTGGTGATTGGCATTGTGTGGATTATATTGATATCATAATCTGTGAAGTGATGTTGCATGCTTTTATGATGCATGCATGAGCATTTGTTAATTTGGTTCATTCCCATTGTGCAGAAGTGAACTTGCTGAGCCAATAGACTTACCAGGATATAGAGGTAGTGAGGCTAGATTCTTGACCCAATGGTTATGGGAGAATCATGGATTTCCGCTGTCTTTCCACATGTAAACGGAGCAGTGGGTGAACTCGGTTCACGTTTTGGTACCACATGCATAGAGTCTGCATTGCATATGAAATTGCAACATGCTAGGATGGTTTCCAGTGTTGCAATTTCCATCGATTGTTATGTTTACATGTTCATTTGTGTGAGATGTATTTGTGAACTGAACTGTGATTTGTGTTTTGATAATGGACTAACATATTGAATTATGCCGTTGTATTTAAAAACGTATAATGCATTTCATATTGGATAGAAATCTCACCCTTACTTTAATGATTTCAGATTGAAGTGATTAGCTGCTTGGAATCAGTGAGGATAGCTCCTAGAGTCGAGTCATTAATTAATCCCCGTGTCGGTGTCGTGCTCTGGTAGATGTAACACTGGGGAAACGCTTGATTTGAAATCCTTTTTGGATATTAAATATTAGTTTTGGTTAATGTTTCAATTTATTGTCCTGGAATGATTACGAACGACGTATTCAGGATTTGTTATGTTTCATTTCCGCTGTTAAACATAACCTTAAGTCTGTTTTATTTATTGATTTCCTTCAGTGAAAACATGACATCTGTTTGGTTATAATTTTGAATTATAATAAGATTGTGATGTCTCTTGATATGTGTTAAATACTCTGATTATTAAATTATAAAATCGCGGGTAATTAGAAGGGGTGTTACAATATCCCCCTTCCTTGTTATTTTTGACGTATTTGTTGACTTGTACAAGGTACATTGGGGATAATTTTGTTGGTTGCCTAATCTTGGTAAACCGATATACCACTTCACCTGTGGTTTTGTTTGTGTTTTAGACGCATTGACTTTATGTTTTCTCATGACATGAGAAACATATATTTTGTTGTTTGTCTTTAGGGGTGTGCAAAAGACCAGTTACTCTTATCCAAATTGGTATCCAAACTGTTCCATTATTTAAAATCCAATCCAAATGCTGAAATATGAAATCAGGTGGTCCATTTATGATTAAAATTGTAAACTAGTTCTCATGGTTAAACCATTGGATACCCTAAAACCTTCATTTCTCATTTTCCAAAATTTGAATCCACCCTCTCTCTCCTCATGGACCCATCCTCAATCTCTTCACCTTCAACTCCGGTTGCCAACACCGTCTAGTTCGCCGTTAAACCACCCTCTGTTTGCTTGCTGAGGTAACAATCTTCTTTCTTCCTCTACACTCTCTTTAATGTGTGACTGTAATGTGTGACTTTTGGTGTTGGAATTGGTTGCGGTAGCTTTAAGTAGTAGATTGTGTGTGAAACTATGTCATGTTTGGTTTAGTATCAGCCTGTCCTAGACACGTTTCTTTCCTTTGGACTTGCCATGTCCTCTTGTTGCTCTAGTTTGTATCCAACTGTAACAGACCAAAACAAAGGTTGCAAAAGGGGTTAGACAATGTTGGTTGTAACACCCCTTCTAAAATACCCTGCGATTACATTAATTAAATCAGAGTTAACACGTAAAACAAGGGATGTCACAATTATGAAATAAATAAAACTTCAATAAAAACAGTAGTCATGCTACACTGAAGGTCATTACTAAAGTAATCAATTAAATTAAGACCATGTCTTACACAGCGGAAAAATAATACCATAAACCAAACGGAATAAAACCAAGACATAATTATTCCCAATGAATTTCGAAGAACAATTGAATAATAAATAAGTCCTCAACTAAACGTTCCCCAGTGTTACAACCTATCAGAGCATGACACTGACACGCGAACTTAAAAAAAATATCATAGCTCTAGAGCCATCCTCACCAACTCCTGAGCTGCTAACTTTAATCTGAAATCATTAAAGTAGGGGTGAGATTTCTCATAATTAAGATGCATTATAAGTTTCTCAATCAATATATATCACAAGTATATTAATTCATCCATTCCAGCATAATTCAGATTACAACACACAGTTACAACCACACAAATCATTATGCATAGTGTTCGCGTTAAAAGGTGACGCGCTAGAGGATGCGAACGTGAATTCGGATTCCCTGGCACGTAACGATTTAATCTTTTGATTTGTTTATAAAGATGCCGCGAGCATCAAGCTTTATTATTTTCAACACAAGAAAGATGATTTAATGATTATGAAAAAGGGGAAAGCTGAAATACCCTCAATTGATATTAGTATGCATAACGACTAGCGCAAACTAGACGTAACGCATTTGGGGAGATTCCGAGTAAGAAGGGATTGTTATATAAAGGGAATAGATGGAGCACCCTAAATATATGTAGTTATCTACAGCTTTATATATGAATATATTTGATATGTTTGTGCGTTTTAATTGCTATTCTATGATTGGGAAAGTTTCTCCTTTAGGATTTTAAGAATGATAGATTATGTGGGATTTCTAGGTTTGTTATTATTGTGCTTGCAAAGATCTGTGGATCTTCTGCATACATATCCCCTAGCGGGAATCAGAGCATTTGTAGCTCGGCTCTACAGGGTTCTAGGGTTTGTTTGGTCTGGGAGAGAAAGAAATTTGCTCGGCAAGGATAAGACCTTGTGCCTACGTATTCTCAAAAGGATGTTGAGAAAGTCAGAGCAATCGTAGTTCCCACTTATGCTAGTGGAAAGCAACGGATGTTAGTAAGAGATGATAAATGTCATCTTAATGAAAAATGTATCTAATCTATTTCATCACATACATTTTTGAAAAGTTTGACTGATTGAAAAATCTTTCATCGTAAGTTACTGGTGTTTTGAGTGTATAAGCTACCACTTACATGTTTAAGAAAGATGTTTTGAAAAAAGATGATTGAATCTTTTAACTGTAAGTATTGGGTGTTTTGCTTGAGTGTACAAGCGTTACCACTTACAATTAAGAGATGTTTTGTTTGAAAATAGTTTGAAAAGAGTTTGAAAAGTTTTTGACTGTATGTGATGTGATAGATGAGATACTTCTTCCATAGAGATGATATATGTCTAAATCTCAAGGAGAAATTGATTGGATTTAGGGATGCTTTTAAGAAGCCCATGGGTCCTTGTATTTTTAGCCCAAGAGGAGGCATTCCGAGGGTCATCGAGGGTCATCGAGGGTCCTTGTATGAAGCTCAAGAGGAAGCTATAGGGTATGGCTAGCTTTGTTTTGAAAGGGATTTCACCGGGAAATCATCCTTTTCGGAATAAGAGCAATTTCACCGGGAAATTTTACTCTCTGGGGAATTTTGAAAGTGATTTCACCGAGAAACCATCCTTCGTGGTTCTATCTTAGCTGGTGATTCTTTGTATTGAAGCCCAATAGGAGGTGTTAAGAGATTTCCTATCTCTTTCATTGTATGATGCCCAAGAGAAGGCTAAACTCAATGAGGAGTTCTTTTGAACGAAGCCCAAGAGGAGGCTGACTCAACAGGGGAGTGTTGTCTTATATGAAGCCTAAGCGGAGGCTAACTCTGCGGGGAGAGTTTCTTTGTACGAAGCCCAAGAGAAGGCTAACCCATGCTGGGGATAAATTGTCTTGTATGAAGCCTAATCGGAGGCTAAATTCATGCTAGAGATGAATTATCTTGTATGAAGCCCAAGAGGAAGCTATAGCTGTGGGGAACCTATTGGTTAGACTAATTGTTATGTTAATAACTGAACAGTTATATAAACAAGTGTGTGTGTGATATGTATTCACAGGAGTTTATGAAGGAAATATAAACAATGTATGATGTTTATTTACAGAAGTTTATGAAATATAAACAAGTGTCTGTGCAACGAACGTTTAAATCGAGCGTAACTTGATTATTTACAAGTTTGAATTGTGTACAAGGAAGTGAATATGTACACGAACGAGTTTTTATGTACAGAAATATGTATGTACATAGGAGGGTTGGGACTTACACCGTAAGGGTGGCCCATTGGTTTGAAAGCAGTTTCACAGGGAATAATGCTCCTTTCAATACCAATGGCATTCAGTTGAATGTACATATGAAACGGAAATGATTGATTGAAGTTTATTTGTGAAAGGTATCTGTATTATTTACAGATAAAAGGTATTTGAAAAAGAAGTATCTGTGTTATGTACAGATAAAAGTTTTGAAAAAAAGTATCTGTGTTATGTACAGATAAAAGTTTGTTTTTGAAAAGAACTTGATATGTACAAGAAAAATATAAGTACATAAAGAATGTTGATTTGAATATACACAAGTGAAGTAAAACAAACGATCGGAGTTTTGTCTGTACTTGAGTATAAAAAGTATTTGTATTATGTACAGATGCAAATTTTTATGTACAAGGAAATATTATGTACACAAAAGAATGATATGGGACTTACACCGTGAGGGAGGCCCATTGGTTTGAAAGCAGTTTCACAGGGAATAATGCTCCTTTCAATACCAATGGTATGCAGTGTAAAATGTAAACAAACGGAAGAAAGTTTGTCTGTATTATGTACAGATGAAAATTTGTACATAAAGAAATGAATATGTATAAGGAAATATATACATAAAAATAATGTTTTGGGACTTACACCGTAAGGGAGGCCCATGATCGATCGAGAAATTCGAGAGAAGATGAAATCAGTTTTATTGTTTAAATCAGATCAATCATGGTAAAAAGATGCAAGTTTGATGAAAAAGTTTTGAAGAAATGATTTTGAAAATGTTTTGAAAATGTAAGGTTTCTTTATGAGAAGTTTTGAAAAAAAAATCGGAAGTCGAAAACATGAAAAATTCACCTTAAAAAGGTGTTTTGAAAAGTGTTCAGAACGTCGTTTTCGGCTCGATTAAAAATTAATCAGATGAAAGTTTTTTTCTGAACATTTTTGTACTATCACAAAATAGATGTATTTATTGACAAGTGTCCAAAAAATCACCTTAAAATAAGGAGTTTTGATTGGTCAAAAAATTGTGAAAGTTTGATGAAAAAACATGAAAAAAATGAAAAGTTTGTAAAAAGAATGGTCCTGGTGGGTATTGAACCCATGACCATGAGGTGGGGCACGTGGCAAGAAGACTTAAAGGCAAGCATACAACCACTAGACCAAACGCGTTGAGCTGTTTAGTGGACTAACACACGCGTTGATATAAGATTGGATTATTTAAATATTTGAAAATGAAGAACAAATGAAGAACGCGCGCATCCTGGGTTCGTGGTTTGATCTTCAGATTACCAAATCCAAGCTAGAATCTTTGTTTCTTTACCAAATTAAGTGAAGTAAAAATCAAACTTGATCGGTTTTTCATCACGAACATGAACATGGTTGTTAATTTCATTTATATTTAGCCCAGAACAATTTAGGTTTTGAAGAACACGACGAACCCTAAACTGAAAATCTTAAATTAAATGATGTGTAGTTGATGATTGATTTTATTGAGGGTTAATGGTCGTTAGATGTGCAGAAAGAGATCGGCCAAGAGCTTTTTCAAAAAGATGCAAGGAATATGGATATCACAGTTCGTGCTCATACCTGGAAAAGTGAGAATCGAATTCTGGGCAAACGTGTTTCCAGAGCTTGTTTCTTGATTGTGTGAGCTCCAACGGCCTATAAGGAAGCTATGTGAATGGTCTGCACCTCTTGAATCAAGCTGGAACTCTCAAGTCAAGTCCACCTGCATACACTCAAAATGGAAACCGGAAATCGAGTTAGACAGTTTGCTTGCCATGGGTTTGGATCATGTCTATGAGGTATAGGGAAGGTGTATGGATGATCACAACATAGTTTGATCCAGCCAAACTTCAAATTCGAACCATAAGGCAGTTTGGAAGTTTTGAAAAAATGAAAAGTGAAAACTGGCTTTAACTGGTTCTTGTGTTGATTTTAATGTTCAAACATGTTCTATATTGATTATGAGATGTATTAGACACCAAAGTTTATCATAGTTCTTGCTAAATTTGAAAATTGCAATGTTTGGCAAATTTGAACTATGATACTTGAATTTGAAGAAAATGGAAGGAAAGCATGTATTTGTGAAGCTTTGGTGTGTTTTGAACTTGAATTGGTGATCCTTTTATAGGCAACAAGTTCTGAATTGTTAGGCAACAAGGACATGGCAATTGGTGATTCAAAGAAAGCTTAAGGGGTAAGAAAGTCATTTCAAAAGCAAAAGGAAGGTTCCTTTTTTACCATGTGCTATTTTTACAATCTTGATCCAATCTTCAATCATTATCTTCAAGCTGATATTTATCAGTTTGATGACTCATTTGGCATGGTTAGATTGCTTCTAGATGAAGAAACTTAAAAATGACCTATAATTTAAAGTTGTGATTGTTGAAAATCAAGTTTCATGGAGCCTTATGTTTCAATTTCAAAAGTGTAGCTAGACTCCATGGATTTGAGAGTTCTTGGACATTTTGGAAAGATTTTTCCATGATCTACAACTTTCATGTTTTGAGTTTTTTCCAATTCCAATTGGAACTAGGTGAAACAATGGCATGAAGTTTGGAAAAAATGTGAAATTTCAACACTTAGAAAATTTTTTAAGTGTGAAAACTTTTGACTTTTTGTTGACTTTTTCAAATTCTTGATTTTTTTGTGATCATGATGGATCATTTGAAGTATTTTGATGTTTGAAAAAGTTTTGTTTTGAAAAATTTGACCAAAAGTCAAAGTTTGACTTTTCTGTGCAGATGAATTTTCATCAGATGTTTCTGAAAACGACTGATGAATTCTGTGAACTTCTGTAATGATTTGAATCCAGAAATTAGGTCAAGATGTTGTATCTAAGATATAATCACCAATATCTATCCAAAAAAGTCATTCACTGCTCAAAAAGTCAGAGAATTCTCATGCCCGATCAAAACCCTAATTGGTCGATCCTCGATTGATCTGTGAGAAAATTTGATGTCTGAAGATTGAAGGCTGATGATTTGATCAAGATATATCAAATGAGATGGAAAAATCTCAAACCCTAATTGGTTAGCTCTTGAGTCAGATGAAAATCTGATGAAACCCTAATTCTGACCTGTGAATGCTATACCCGACTTATGTTATCTGAACTGTTAGTTGTGCAATGATGCAAATGTAAGGTGGTATATTAGGTCAAAATTTGGGGTATGACAGATGCCCCTATTTAAGTTTCTTTAACCTGAGAGATGAAGATGAATATCTTCGTTTTGATAGGTGTAAAAAGACTTAAATATCAGAATACGCAAAATTTGGACCTAAGATACCAAAAGATGCGAGTGATGTAAAAAAATGATTGACAAAAGTTTTACCCAGATGATATCAAAGAATGACAATGATGGGAAAAATTTGTAAAGATGTCCCTGCTTGGGGAAAGAGTGATTCACAGAATATGTGAATATCTGTTTCGTTTTAGGGAAACAAAGAGATTACCTTCTGTCAGCCTTGTGACAATGTTTAAGGTAAGTGAAAAGGATATTACCAATTATCAGCTTTGTGATAGTTCATGGTAATGATTTTTGAAGATATTACCAATTATCAGCGAAGTGATAACTATAACAAGGTAAATCTTGAGAAAATCACTGAGTATTCAGCTTCGTGAATAACAGACAGATGATGGAAACAGATCTCAAAATGAGTTGTGAAGATATTACCAATTATCAGTAAAGTGATAACTATAACAAGGTAAATCTTTTTTGAGAATTTTGCCGTGTATTCAGCTTTTGTGAATAACAGACAGTGTTCTATCCAGGAATGAACTGGAAAGAAAGAAGTTAACCAAGACATTGTTCCAAACGAGGGATAATTTCAGCTGGGGAATGTGGTAGAGGGAAGAAAATGTATTTCTCTGCTTTGGGAATACTCCGCCGGGGAATGAGAAGAAAAAGTATTTTTTTTTTCTGTTTGGAGATACTCCGCTTGGGGAAAAAAGATGTATTTTTTCTTGGAGATATTCTACTGGAGACAGATTTGTACTTACATGAGTAAGCGTGACTTATACCAGTGATATGGAAGCAAACATTTCAAAGAATGCAAAAATGCAATGAATGATGCTATTATGTATGAATCTCATGAATGTTATATGCATGCTAACAATACTTGACAAAGACACTAAAGAAGTATTTGGGAAAAGGACCGCGTCACAGTTCGAACAAATATTCGGTGAAAAATCGCAGCAATGGTGCAGACGTTCACTGATGAAGAATCGGAGTTGCATGCTTTAAACTTTCTGAGAAAGGCATTTCATTGGCAGCTCGACTGGGATTTCTTTATGGATAAGAATATCGTTCCTTTGGTAATTTCTATTGAGGAGAAGACTGCTGTAGCAGTTGTTTTATCCTTCGGAGATGCGAAACACTCGTGGAGAAACTGTTGAAGTTTTTTCCGTGTCCATAATTCAAAGGAAAATTTTTGCTCTTGTTTCAAAATTTTGAAGTAAAAATTCATTTAAAACATTTTAGTTTCAAAAAGTGATTTTCACAATAAAAAGCGTTATTTTGCAAAACAGAATAAAGCAAAGATTGCAAACAAAAGGCACAAGGCTCAAATTTATTTATAGAATGGTAATCAGCCAAAGGCGTGATTCCATGAACTGTTTACAAAAGTTGGAAATGATAATTTATTGGGAAAAGGCTACATTGAAAGCAAATAACCACTACTATCCCTAACAACTTTGAATTCCAACTGTACTTATTGCTTCAGAAGAGTTGATTGAAGATCCGTTGATGGAAAACTCTTCAGATGGACAAAATACAGACTGACTGCAGTTACTTTGTCATTTTTGTATCCTTGTTTTTGCCTAGATTGCCTTTTCAGGTTTTCAATCTATCAGGATATTTTCTGTTTATTGTCTCTAATTTTTGCCTGGATCGCCTTTTCGTGTTTTCAATCCACCGAGACGCTATTTTGCCTAAGCCGCCTTTTCGGTTTTCACTTACCGAATGTTTTTTTTTTTTTACAAAGTATTTTTGATCACAAGATTCACTGGATGCGGGAGTTCATCACCGTCCATGGTTGTGAGAGTCATAGCACCAGAGAAGCTTCGTTTGACGATGTATGGGCCTTCGTAATTAGGAGTCCATTTGCCCCTAGAACTGCTTTGAAAAGATGAATCTTTTTAAGCACGAGGTCACCTTCTCGGAATTCACGAGGTCGGACCTTTTGTCGAAAGCTTTCTTCATTCTTCTTGATAGAGTTGTCCGTGACACGAGCGGTCAGCGCTTTTCTTCAATTAAGTTCACCGGTCGATTCGCTTTGACACCATTCGCTTGATAACTTAGTTTCCATGAGAACTCTCATTGATGGGATCTCAACTTCTACGGGAGCACTGCCCATGCCGTATACTAGAGAAAAAGTTGCCCTTTGAAGTGCGTCTCACGACGATATCCATGCAGAGCAAATGGCAGCATTTCGTGCCAGTCTTTGTAGGTGATGACCATTTTCTGGACGATCTTTTTGATGTTCTTGTTGGTTGCTTCAACGGCGCCGTTCATCTTTGGCCGGTAAGGAGATGAGTTATGATGCTCGATCTTGAACTCCTCACACAGTTCCTTCATCATTTTGTTGTTTAAGTTAGATCCATTGTCTGTAATGATCTTTCTTGGTACTCCATATCGGCAAATGAGGTTGTTCTTGATGAACCTCACAACCACTTGTCTTGTAACATTGGCGTAAGACGCTGCTTCGACCCATTTGGTGAAGTAATCAATGGCTACTAGAATAAAGCGATGTCCGTTGGATGCCTTTGGTTCAATCATTCCTATCATGTCGATGCCTCACATGGAGAATGGCCACGGAGAGGAGAGAACGTTGAGTAGAGTCGGAGGCACATGGATCTTATCTGCATAGATCTGGCACTTGTGACATCTTTGGACGTATTTACAGCAATCAGACTCCATCGTTATCCAATAGTATCCTGCTCTCAAGATTTTTCTAGACATTGCATGTCCGTTTGAATGAGTTCCAAAAGACCCTTCATGCACTTCATGGATGATCGTGTCTGCTTCTTGTCTATCGACGCATCTGAGCAGAACCATATCGAAGTTTCTTTTGTATAGCACATATTTGTTCAGGAAGAAATTCCTAGAAAGCCTCCTCAGAGTTTTCTTATCCTTGTACGATGCCCCAAGCGGGTACTCTCGTGTTTGAAGGAAACGCTTGATGTCATAGAACCATGGTTTATCGTCGAAGACTGCTTCTGTTGCAAACACATATGCAGGTCTTTCAAGACGTCTGATGTGAATTCTAGGCATATCATTCCAATCGTTAACTTTGAACATGGAAGATAGAGTAAGGCCATCCGATTTTGATCTTGAGGGATATGATGCGCTTCTACCGTTAAGAAAGTCAACAACCGCCTTGCATAATCTCTCAAGGAATTAGACCAAGATGATGAGTCTCATACTTGTCTTTGATTTGATTGATCACTAGGGCTGAATCTCCATATATGTCAAGGATCTTGATCCTCAAGTCGATGGCTTCTTCGATACCCATGATGCATGCTTCAGATTCTCTATATGTTGTTGGTGCAATCAAATAGCAATCGCGGAAAACGGATATGAGAACCCTCAGGAGTAATGATGACTGCCCCAATTCCATTGCCAAAGACATTAACTGCTCCATCAAAGACTAAACTCCATCTGGATTCTGGATCTCGTCCTTCTTCGTGTAGCGGTTCGTCGCAATCTTTCATTTTAAGTACATAACGCCCTCGTCCAAGTCAAACTTGAGAGATTGGTATTCGCTGAGCGGTGATAAGCCAATGCTTCCTTTGGCCGCTGAGCACGGCATCGATGTCATATTCAGATAACAAGATTTGCCATCGAGCGATTCTTAAGGTGCTTTTCAAAGACGCATTGATCGATCCATTTTGGAGATTAACCAAGTCGTATGATTGATCATGTATCGGCGAAGATGTTTTGAAGCCCACACCAAAGCGCAAAGCATGTTTTCTCGAGCATGGAGTAACGAGTTTCACAGTCTGTGAATTTCTTACTCAGGTAGTAGATGGCATGCTCCTTCTTACCAGTGTCATCTTGCTGTCCAAGTACGCAGCCCATGGACTCTTCTAGCACGGTAAGGTAGATGATTAGTGGTCTTCCTTCAACCGAGGGATTAGATTGGTGGTTCCGACAGTACCTTGATATCACAAACGCTTTTTGGCAATCGGCTGTCCACACAACCTTTTGATCTTTGCGGAGAAGCTTGAAAATCGGCCCACAGGTAGCAGTCATCTGAGAGATAAATCTGGAGATATAATTTAACCGTCCAAGAAATCCTCTCACTTGCTTTTCCGTACGTGGCGTAGGCATTTCCTGAATAGCCTTGACTTTGTCAGGGTCAACTTCAATTCCTCTTTGACTGACGATGAAACCTAGGAGTTTTCCGGATCTTACCCCAAAGGTGCATTTGTTAGGATTCAGGCGAAGCTGGAATTTCCTTAATCGTTGAAACAACTTTAGGAGATAGTCTATATGCTCCTCTTCAGTGTCAGACTTTGCTATCATGTCGTCTACGTAGACTTCGATTTCTTTGTGCATCATGTCATGAAAGAGAGTAGTCATTGCCCTCTGGTAAGTAGCGCCAACATTCTTTAATCCAAATGGCATTACTTTGTAGCAGAAGGTGCCCCATGGCGTGATGAAAGATGTCTTCTCCATGTCTTCGGGAGCCATTCTGATCTGATTGTAACCAGAGAAACCATCCATGAAGGAAAAGACATTAAATTTTGCAGTGCTATCCACCAGCATGTCGATATGCGGTAGTGGAAAATCGTCTTTTAGACTAGCTTTGTTCAGATCCCGGTAGTCAACACACATTCTGACCTTTCCGTCCTTTTTGGAGACAGGTACTATGTTGGCTAGCCATTTAGGATACTCAGAAGTGACAAGGAAACCAGCGTCGAGCTGCTTTTGAACTTCCTTTTTGATTTTCTCAGCCATTTCAGGATGAACTCTCCTCAGTTTCTGCTTGACCTGGCGGACATTCTGGTCTTAACGGCAAGCGATGCTCCACGATGCGGGTATCCAAACCTGGCATGTCCTGGTAGGACCAAGCGAACACATCAACGTATTCTTTGAGAAGATCTATCAGTTTGCTTTTGACACCGCTATTGAGTGAAGCTCCGATATTTACTTCTTTTTTATCTTCCTCGGAACCCAAATTGATTGCTTCTAGGGGTTCTTTGTGAGGCTGAATGATCCTTTCCTCGTGCTTAAGTAGTCGAGAAAGTTCATCTGGGATCTCTTCTTCAACTTCTTCTTCGGCGAATTCACAGGGGATTTCAGAGTTGAGAGAGAGCGTAGAGTTATTGCTTTCAATGGATTGGTCCATTTGTTTAATCTGCAAGTTTTTTATTTGTGTTTGATTAAAAAAAAATTATTTTTTTTTTTGAAAGTTAATGTATGCAGATTAATTTCTTTCATGATTTTTTTTGATTTTTTTACTGTGTTTTTTAGGATTATCATTTCCAGAAAAGGGTAAAAATGAAAAATAAACACAGAGTGTGGAAACAAAACAACGCGTTTTATTTATGATTCACAATATGAACAGGGCCCTAAAATACAAACCCATTTGTCTTGGGCAAGACAAAGAGAAATTATTTAAAAACTAAACCCTATAAAATATCTCTTCGCTTTGGGCGAAGCGAGAGTTCAAAACAAAAAGCAAAGATAAACTACTTAGAGCTATGAACATTAGTCCTAACTTCAACAGGTTTCCAGTAATGACGAACGCCTTGAATATCGAGATAATCGGGCAATTTTCCACTTGGTTTAACCCTCGAGTAGACTTTGGTCACTGGTCGAGCAGGCTTTGAAGACTCTGGGCGATGGCCCTTGCCTTTTGTGCTGCTAAAGCGATCTTCTTGATTGATAGATCGGGAAGTACAAGATATAACATGTGTACTTGCTGTTGATCTTTGTGTTGAATTCTGGGGATGCACCCTCCAATCTTCGGAGTGAAGAGACCCGTTGTCGGCGACACTTTCCAGATCGTATCCTGAGTCGTACTCTTGATCTTCAGTGATCATGTTGATGTAGTGATAACCAGGATCTAGCTTGGTGAATTCCACAGAAGTGTTGAAGTAGAGATCTTCATTTGGGATCTCAATCTGTTGATTAGTTTGAGAAGACGAGTATTCCTCCTCTGGTTGACTAAGGTTTTCAAAGTCATCACCCCATCCTGTGGGCTGGATATCTTCGATCCGGATTTTCGAGCTTTCTGGCGCAGTGTATTTCACCATGTAGTCGAATTTGCCACTTGGTTCTCCCAAGGTATCCCAAACTTCAGCAGGGACAGGTGGATTCTCATGTCTTTGCAGGGACATGTCTTTGAATTGATTAGTTGGCGTATATGACTCCTCTTGAGATACATACTCAGGGCTGTTCAAATAAGTGCTCCACTCTTCAGATTCAGATGGATCGTCTTCATCTTCTTTGATGGTTACAACGCTAACTTCTTGGAAAGCAGGGTTTAAGAAACCCCCACTATGAAATACTTCCTTGATCGGGGAAAGTGCTTCATCTTTCTTTTGCTCTTTGGAGAATACGGGTGTGAACCCGAGTCCGGCTTTCGTTTTCATTCTTGACAGGTTTGATAATTTGTCCCCATCCCTTGGTATCGCCATCTTTCAGCATTTGTGCAGCTTCTTTATATGAGGAGATAGATGATCTATTCTTGCTGGTAGATTCATCTTCTAATGGATGTTCAGGGATATGAGTTCCTTCAATGTCATTAGCAGTGATGAAGGAGAAACTGGACAAATGGCTTACAAGCAAAGCTTGTTCACCACTGATAGTCACCAACTTTCCATTGACTGTGAATTTCAGTTTCTGATGGAGAGTAGAAGTTACTGCTCCTGCCTCATGAATCCAAGGTCTTCCTAACAAACAACTGTAGGTAGATGGTACATCCATGACCTGGAATGTAATTTGAAAGGTCTGAGGGCCAATTGTCATTGGGAAATCAACTTCTCCAATAACTGACTTCCTTGATCCATCGAAAGCTCTTACTATTATGTTGTTGAATTTCATTGGCGTTCCTTTGTAAGCTAAACGAGCGAGCGTCGTTTTTGGCATTACATTTAAAGATGAACCTGTATCCACCAATACATTGGACAGGGAATCTGACTGGCAAACCATCGAGATGTGCAAGGCCAAGTTGTGATCTTTCCCTTCTTCCGGAAGTTCTTCGTCACTAAAGCTCAGATTATTGCAGGCTGTTATGTTGGAGACGATCCCTCCAAATTGGTCTGTAGTCACATCGTGATCCACATAAGCCTGGTCTAATACTCTCATCAAAGCTTCTCGGTGAGCTTCGGAGTTAAGGAGTAAAGACAGTATTGAAATCTTTGAAGGAGTCTGCATCAGTTGATCTACGACTCGATACTCACTTTTCTTGATCAGTTTTAGTATCTCTTCAAAGTCTGAGTTGATGTTGGTTCCATCAGTAGAACCAATGTTTGTACCTGGGTTAACAATGGGAATCGTTGCAGGATTCTCAGAAGATATGTTAACTGGGTTCTGTCTAACAACAGGAGCTACAGGCGGTCTTGGTGGTACTGGAGTATGAACTCGTCCACTTCGCGTTACTCGTCCGATTTCTGTTATATTGACATTAGCCTGGAAATGTAGGCATGGGTTTCTCCTTCCCTTCCTCTATCAGGGTTGCATTATATTGGTAAGGAATTGCTCTGGTAGAACTGTACGGAACAGGACCAGGTGGGCGAATTACCAAAGGAGATGTTGGAATGCTGGAACCACTGTATGTAATCTCCACATGCTCGGGTATGTTGAAACAAGGGATGATGACATTTACTTCGGGGTTTTCCGAGTTGATATCTGAGACTAAAAGCTCATGCGGAAAATGCCCTGCCGTATTTACGTCATGATCATCTCTATTTCTGTAAAATTGTAAATCGCCAATATCTAACAACCGCTGGATGTCAGCTCTTATGGTGGGACACCCTCGAATATCTTTGAAACAGGCATTACAAGCTATGTAATCATGCTTAGCGAAAGTGCTCATTGCACTGTATGCTTCGTGGAGGTGTACCAAGTTCCCTCTGATTAAGTTTACGTCTGTGACAAGGTATCTGTCTGTATTTCTTAACATCAGATTCACTGAATGTCCACTGTGACTGGGAAGTGGATTGACTTGCACGTTTGGGCTTGTATTCTTGAAGGAAAGAAAATTAGACCTTACTAATTCTGTACTTCTGCCTTTAATGATATGCAATGCTCGAGGTCATGGCCTGGTGCCCCTTGATGAAAAGGGCAAGATACATCGGTTTTGTACCACCACGGAAATTTTTCTGGGACCGGAGGTGGTGACCTTGTCTCGACGTTTCTTTCTATTAGCAGGTAAAGTTCTGTACGCATTGGGATTGAGTCGAACCGAGTGACTCGAGGCGCATGGTTTGGTTATTAAACCGCCCTGCTGACGAGGCTGTTGAGTTTGTTGATTTTGTTGAAATTGCGGAGCAATTCCTGTGTTCGGAGTTGTGTTGACAGTGGGCACTATGGCAGCTACTTGTCGTTGTTGAATGACATTCTTGCGTGGTTTCCCTCGGGATACCATTCCTATGTCGTGCTCTTTTTTCTTTGGAAAACCAGTTCCAACTTTTCTAGTTCCACTAGAAGATCCTGATTCCTTGGTTAGACGTCCGGTTCGAACACCCTCTTCTAACCGCATTCCCATGCTTACTATTTCGTTGAAATCTCTGGGAGCACTAGCGATCATTCGCTCATAGTAGAATGAGCCTAGAGTATTCAAGAACACCTTAGTCATCTCTTTTTCTTCCAATGGTGGGTTAATTTGGCAGCATTTCCTCCATCGTCAATATTCCTTAAATGTCTCTCTTCCTTTTGAGACATGGAGCGGAGTTGATCCCTATCAGGAGCCATATCCAAATTGAACTTATATTGCTGTACGAAGGCTTTACCTAGGTCGTTGAATGTTTGGATATTCGTGCTGTCTAAACCCATGTACCACTTCAGTGCGGCACCGGTGAGACTGTCTTGGAAGTAATGAATTAGTAACTGATGATCCTCATTGTACGTGGACATTTTCCTGGCATACATCGTGAGATGGCTTTGTGGACAGGAGTTCCCTTTGTATTTTTCAAAGTCAGGGACTTTGAATTTCGCAGGTATTCTTACGCGAGGAACTAAGCAAAGATCCTGTGCGCTTTTCCCAAACAATTCTTTCCCTTGAATTGTTTTTATCTCAAGCTGCATTTTGAGGAGTTGTTCCTGGAGATTCTCCATCGAACCACGGGAATTCGTGTTATAGCCTGGAGTATGGTGAACTTCTTCGTCCATGGTAGCGTGTACTACGTGTCGAGTTCGCCATGATCGGTTGAGAAACCGACATTGTTATCAGGAAGAGTTATTCCACGTCGCGGAGCGTAGTTTTGCCAAAGCAGGTATTTCAAGCGGAGTTGTTTGAGAAGTCGATTGGCGAAACCGATGCCAGTTAAAAGGCATGCCCATGGATAGCCTTCCATGTTAAAGGTGAACTACCGATCGCGCAATGATATCGAGTAGTAGTGTCCTCTGAGATCGCTGCTTGGTTTTGACTGCTCGATGCGGCTTGTTGACTTTGCGCTGTGGCCAATGAGTTGACCAAAGATGTGAGTCTCTTCACTTCTTCTTGTAGCGTTGCTACGGTACTACGAAGTTCGACATTCTCTTGTTCGAATCCTTCCATTACTTTTCTTCTTTTTGATCTAGTATCGTACGTTCGAGTCGGTTGTGGACGCGGTCGAGAAACTCTAAGACGCGACAGCTTGAAGATCTTTTGAACTACTCAAGTTTGTTCAAACTGTGCAAGCTTGTGCAAGCTGGAAAAGTGTGAAACTGGAAAGTATCAGACTCTAGACAATAGACTTAAATGCAAAGCATGATGCATGAATATGATTGTAAAGAAGAATTTCCAAAGAATTTACGCTAAAAGAGATATTTCTGGCAAATATTTGGATGGAAAACACACGAATTTTATTGATTTATTGAAAAATGATTACAACAATTGTTTTTTGGAGCATTGCTCACACAAATGATAAAATAAACTAAATGATAAAATTACAGACTAAACTAATTAAACGTCTTCGTCAGATGAAGATCCAAAGGCTTGCTGCAGCTTCAACTTTAGGATTTCCTTTCCACAGCGAGCTTTTAGTTCAGCTTTCTCAGCTTTTAGCTTGCTAATGACTCTTTTCCACTCGTTGGGAGCGGGATCGCTGGTTGTCATTTCCTCAAGCTTTCTTTTCCTTTCCTTGACGTATCTTTGGATTGCGTTATCCTTTTGGCGAATTTTCTCATCTTTCTCCATGAGCCATTCATCCTGGAAGTAAAGCGTCTTTTCGTGATCTTTGACCTGCTTCTTGAGCTTCTCATTCTCAAGATTCGTCTTAAGGAATTTGCTTTTCAAAGCTTCTTTCTCAAACCTTATTTTGGTCAAGGCTTCTTGGTATTCTCCCACAGCTTCGACGGGAAAATTTGTTGATTTGGAAGCGACTGAAAACATGGGATCCTCATAAGCGTAAGGCATTCGAAATTCCTTCGCTCTTTTCTTAACCCAAGAAGTGTAGGTTTCATGGCTACACAATTTTGCTTTCCTTTTTCTTTCCTTCGGATGTGTTGCCAAGCCTTGATCATCTTAGCTTTCAATCCCTGGGAATCCTCTCCTTCATGGTAGAAGTAGCTTTCTGCTATACATCCGGGAGGTTTACTAGAGTTTGCGTATCCGAGCTGACGTCTCGCTAGAAATGGGTTGTAGTTGATTCCTCCTTTCGTACCAATGAGAGGTACGTTGGCAAATTCTCCACAGCTCTCAATGATTTCCATCTCATTGTCTGCTAAAGTATACCAATGGATATCGTCGTTTGTAAGAGACATGAGTCTTCGAGACCAATGCCACTCGTCTTTGTTTTCGTGGAAGATAGGAGATTTAGGTAAGTGTGAGGTAATCCATTTGAAAAACAGAGGTACACAACACACGATATTTTCGTCTCCTTGACGATTCCTATGATGAATAGAGACGTACGTGTCACCAAGCAGAGTGGGAACGAGATTTCCAATCAGAAAGATCCTTATGGCGTTGATATCAACGAAATTTGGGACGTTGGGAAACAACACCAATCCACGAGGAGTAAAGCTAAAATAGCTTCAAAGGCTACCATACTACCGCGAGAATTTGAGAGCCCTTTCCATTAGGAACTTTGAAGTCACCCTAAGAGTTTTCCTCGGTAGTTAGGTTTTTGTCTATCTCGTTTCTTAATGTGAGTCATCGCTGCAATGATCGGTGACTTAGGAATGGCTTCCAAACCATTGAAAGGCACTTTGTCCGACATCGAGATACCTAGGATATGCGCACTCTTCCAAAGTAGGCATCAACCGATAATCGTGGAAAGTGAAACAAATGATAGATCGGATCGTAAACCGAACGAAAGTTTTGAGAAGTCCTTCATCAACGTTAGCGCTCAAAAGAGTTAAAAGAGTTCCATAGCGTCAAATGAGGATCTTCTACCGGATGCTAACTCTTTAACTTTCCTACATCAGGAATTCTAAAACTGTATCTCTTGGTAAATCTTCCTCTGACGTCCATCACTCTAACCTAAAATATTTTACAAAGAAAAAATCTCTAAATTCTTTGGAAATTGGAAGAGAAATGAAATTTTTTGTTTTGTTTTTGAATGAATGAATGAATGCATGAATGCGGCAAACATGGTTAGTAGTTATACACACGGTCAAGCGTTCGAAGTCACGAGCATGAAGCCAACGATAAGAATCAACGTGGTAAATGTTCTAAGGGCTTATTCATCTGTGAAACGGGTTCTACTGATAATACAGGCTCAACGCTCCTCTTCAAAACATTATTGGATTTGTTGAATACTCGATGGTCCATTAATATTTTCAAGAGAAACTCGCCTGATCGTAGTATCGCATGACAATTACTCTAGGTTTACACCCGAATAATCTCTGCACTACATCCTAATGGTCGGGATGGGTTATGTGTTATACAGTCCACTCAGCTTCTTAAGTTCCCCCGAAAATACAATTTTATTGCTAAACACAATACCCTCAAGACAACCTCCATCGCGGAAATATTAACTTCGAGAGCATTGAACGCTCACGTATTAATATCTCCACCTAGATCTTAAAAATGTTTCTTAAATCCGGGTTAGGATTTCTTTCCATCAGATGAAATCGCGAAACACACAATAAAAGAAAAACAGATATATGCAAAACATGAAAGCTTATCCCCTTTCTTTTCTTTTTGAAAATAAAAACTTAATGCTCTCGACAGTAGTGCGTTTTTCTTTGAAAATCAAAATTTCGCCTCCCCAGAGTCGCCATTTTCCGTTCGCTTAAAGGTGACGCTAGAGGATGCGAACGTGAATTGGATTCCCGGCACGTAACGATTTAATCTTTTGATTTGTTTATAAAGATGCATGAGCATCAAGCTTTATTATTTTCAACACAAGAAAGATGATTTAATGATTATGAAAAGGGGAAGTGAAATACCCTCAATTGATATTAGTATGCGTAACGACTAGCGCAAACTAGACGTAACGCATTTGGGGAGATTCCGAGTAAGAAGGGATTGTTATATAAAGGGAATAGATGGAGCACCCTAAATATATGTAGTTATCTACAGCTTTATATATGAATATATTTGATATGTTTGTGTGTTTTAATTGCTATTCTATGATTGGGAAAGTTTCTCCTTTGGGATTTTAAGAATGATAGATTATGTGGGATTTCTAGGTTTGTTATTATTGTGCTCGCAAAGATCTGTGGATCTTCTGCATACATATCCCCTAGCGGGAATCAGAGCATTTGTAGCTCGGATCTGCTGTGGTTCTATGGTTTGTTTGGTCCGGAGAGAAAGAAATTTGCTCGGCAAGGATAAGACCTTGGCCTCGTATTCTCAAAAGGATGTTGAGAAAGTCGAGCAATCGTAGTTCCCACTTATGCTAGTGGAAAGCAACGGGATGTTAGTAAGAGACTGACAAATGTCATCTTAATGAAAAATGTATCTAATCTATTTCATCACATACATTTTTGAAAAGTTTGACTGATTGAAAAATCTTTCATCGTAAGTTACTGGTGTTTTGCTTGAGTGTATAAGCGTTACCACTTACATGTTTAAGAAAGATGTTTTGAAAAAAGATGATTGAATCTTTTAACTGTAAGTATTGGGTGTTTTGCTTGAGTGTACAAGCGTTACCACTTACAATTAAAAGATGTTTTATTTGAAAATAGTTTGAAAAGAGTTTGAAAAGTTTTTGACTGTATGTGATGTGATAGATGAGATACTTCTTCCATAGAGATGATAGATGTCTAAATCTCAAGGAGAAATTGATTGGATTTAGGGATGCTTTTAAGAAGCCCATGGGTCCTTGTATTGTTATCCCAAGAGGAGGCATTCCGAGGGTCATCGAGGGTCCTTGTATGAAGCTCAAGAGGAAGCTATAGGGTATGGTGGCTTTGTTTTGAAAGGATTTCACCGAAATCATCCTTTTCGAATAAGAGCAATTTCACCGAAATTTTACTGGGAATTTTGAAAGTGATTTCACCGAGAAACCATCCTTCGTGGTTCTATCTTAGCTGGTGATTCTTTGTATTGGAAGCCCAATAGGAGGCTGTTAAGAGATTTCCTATCTCTTTCATTGTATGATGCCCAAGAGAAGGCTAAACTCAATGAGGAGTTCTTTTGAACGAAGCCCAAGAGGAGGCTGACTCAACAGGGGAGTGTTGTCTTATATGAAGCCTAAGCGGAGGCTAACTCTGCGGGGAGAGTTTCTTTGTACGAAGCCCAAGAGAAGGCTAACCCATGCTGGGGATAAATTGTCTTGTATGAAGCCCAAGCGGAGGCTAAATTCATGCTAGAGATGAATTATCTTGTATGAAGCCCAAGAGGAAGCTATAGCTGTGGGGAACCTATTGGTTAGACTAATTGTTATGTTAATAATTGAACAGTTATATAAACAAGTGTGTGTGTGATATGTATTCACAGGAGTTTATGAAGGAAATATAAACAATGCATGATGTTTATTTACAGAAGTTTATGAAATATAAACAAGTGTCTGTGCAACGAACGTTTAAAACGAGCGTAACTTGATTATTTACAAGTTTGAATTGTGTACAAGGAAGTGAATATGTACACGAACGAGTTTTTATGTACAGAAATATGTATGTACATAGGAGGGTTGGGACTTACACCGTAAGGGTGGCCCATTGGTTTGAAAGCAGTTTCACAGGGAATAATGCTCCTTTCAATACCAATGGCATTCATTGAATGTACGATGAAACGAAATGATTGATTGAAGTTTATTTGAAAGGTATCCAGATTATGCATGATAAAAGGTATTTGAAAAAGAAGTATCTGTGTTATGTACAGATAAAAGTTTTGAAAAAAAGTATCTGTGTTATTTACAGATAAAAGTTTTTTTTTGAAAAGATCTTGATATGTACAAGAAAAATATAAGTACATAAAGAATGTTGATTTGAATATACACAAGTGAAGTAAAACAAACGATCGGAGTTTTGTCTGTACTTGAGTATAAAAAGTATCTGTATTATGTACAGATGAAAATTTTTATGTACAAGGAAATATTATGTACACAAAAGAATGATATGGGACTTACACCGTGAGGGAGGCCCATTGGTTTGAAAGCAGTTTCACAGGGAATAATGCTCCTTTCAATACCAATGGTATGCAGTGTAAAATGTAAACAAACGGAAGAAAGTTTGTCTGTATTATGTACATATGAAAATTTCTACATAAAGAAATGAATATGTATAAGGAAATATATACATAAAAATAATGTTTTGGGACTTACACCGTAAGGGAGGCCCATGATCGATCGAGAAATTCGAGAGAAGATGAAATCAGTTTTATCGTTTAAATCGGATCAATCATGGTAAAAAGATGCAAGTTTGATGAAAAAGTTTTGAAGAAATGATTTTGAAAATGTTTAGAAAATGTAAGGTTTCTTTATGAGAAGTTTTGAAAAAAAATCGGAAGTCGAAAACATGAAAAATTCACCTTAAAAAGGTGTTTTGAAAAGTGTTCAGAACGTCGTTTTCGGCTCGATTAAAAATTAATCAGATGAAAGTTTTTTTCTGAATATTTTTGTACTATCACAAAATAGATGTATTTATTGACAAGTGTCCAAAAAATCACCTTAAAATAAGGAGTTTTGATTGGTCAAAAAATTGTGAAAGTTTGATGAAAAAACATGAAAAAAAATGAAAAGTTTGTAAAAAGAATGGTCCTGGTGGGTATTGAACGCATGACCATGAGGTGGGGCACGTGGCAAGAAGACTTAAAGGCAAGCATACAACCACTAGACCAAACGCGTTGAGCTGTTTAGTGGACTAACACACGTGTTGATATAAGATTGGATTATTTAAATATTTGAAAATGAAGAACAGATGAAGAACGCGCACATCCTGGGTTCGTGGTTTGATCTTCAGATTACCAAATCCAAGCTAGAATCTTTGTTTCTTAACCAAATTAAGTGAAGTAAAAATCAAACTTGATCGATTTTGCATCACGAACATGAACATGGTTGTTAATTTCATTTATATTTAGCCCAGAACAATTTAGGTTTTGAAGAACACGACGAACCCTAAACTGAAAATCTTAAATTAAATGATGTGTAGTTGATGATTGTTTGATTTTATTGAGGGTTAATGGTCGTTAGATGTGCAGAAAGAGATTGGCCAAGAGCTTTTTCAAAAAGATGCAAGGAATATGGATATCACAGTTCGTGTTCATACTTGGAAAAGTGAGAATCGAATTCTGGGCAAACGTGTTTCCAGAGCTTGTTTCTTGATTGTGTGAGCTCCAACGGCCTATAAGGAAGCTATGTGAATGGTCTGCACCTCTTGAATCAAGCTGGAACTCTCAAGTCAAGTCCACCTGCATACACTCAAAAATGGAAACTGGAAATCGAGTTAGAGCTGTTACAGTTGCTTGCCATGGGTTTGGATCATGTCTATGAGGTATAGGGAAGGTGTATGGATGATCACAACATAGTTTAATCCAGCCAAACTTCAAATTCGAACCATAAGGCAGTTTGGAAGTTTTGAAAAAATGAAAAGTGAAAACTGGCTTTAACTGGTTCTTGTGTTGATTTTAATGTTCAAACATGTTCTATATTGATTATGAGATGTATTAGACACCAAAGTTTATCATAGTTCTTGCTAAATTTGAAAATTGCAATGTTTGGCAAATTTGAACTATGATACTTGAATTTGAAGAAAATGGAAGGAAAGCATGTATTTGTGAAGCTTTGGTGTGTTTTGAACTTGAATTGGTGATCCTTTTATAGGCAACAAGTTCTGAATTGTTAGGCAACAAGGACATGGCAATTGGTGATTCAAAGAATGCTTAAGGGGTAAGAAAGTCATTTCAAAAGCAAAAGGAAGGTTCCTTTTTTACCATGTGCTATTTTTACAATCTTGATCCAATCTTCAATCATTATCTTCAAGCTGATATTTATCAGTTTGATGACTCATTTGGCATGGTTAGATTGCTTCTAGATGAAGAAACTTAAAAATGACCTATAATTTAAAGTTGTGATTGTTGAAAATCAAGTTTCATGGAGCCTTATGTTTCAATTTCAAAAGTGTAGCTAGACTCCATGGATTTGAGAGTTCTTGGACATTTTGGAAAGATTTTTCCATGATCTACAACTTTCATGTTTTGAGTTTTTTCCAATTCCAATTGGAACTAGGTGAAACAATGGCATGAAGTTTGGAAAAAATGTGAAATTTCAACACTTAGAAAATTTTCTAAGTGTGAAAACTTTTGACTTTTTGTTGACTTTTTCAAATTCTTGATTTTTTTGTGATCATGATGGATCATTTGAAGTATTTTGATGTTTGAAAAAGTTTTGTTTTGAAAAATTTGACCAAAAGTCAAAGTTTGACTTTTCTGTGCAGATGAATTTTCATCAGATGTTTCTGAAAACGACTGATGAATTCTGTGAACTTCTGTAATGATTTGAATCCAGAAATTAGGTCAAGATGTTGTATCTAAGATATAATGACCAATCTCTATCCAAAAAAGTCATTCACCGCTCAAAAAGTCAGAGAATTCTCATGCCCGATCAAAACCCTAATTGGTCGATCCTCGATTGATCTGTGAGAAAATTTGATGTCTGAAGATTGAAGGCTGATGATTTGATCAAGATATATCAAATGAGATGGAAAAATCTCAAACCCTAATTGGTTAGCTCTTGAGTCAGATGAAAATCTGATGAAACCCTAATTCTGACCTGTGAATGCTATACCCGACTTATGCTATCTGAACTGTTAGTTGTGCAATGATGCAAATGTAAGGTGGTATATTAGGTCAAAATTTGGGGTATGACACATAGCAATTAACAACAAAAGAATCGTAACACTGGAAGACATCCTAACATGTTACAATCCCATGCAAACATAAATGCAGACACGATGCATGTGGTACCAACACATGACCAAGTCACCCACACTGATCCATCATCAACCGGATACAATAATCATCGATTCATCCATAACCACTCGGACACGAATCCATCCTAACCACCCATCATCACCCGGGTATGGTTAACGACAATACAAGTCAAATTCCACACAATGGGAATTAACTTCACCAAAAATGCATATGCACGCACAACACCAGCATGCAACATCAAATCAGTCTATGAAATACACCACATTATCATAACTGAATCAAAAACCAAACATGATATCTCAACGATCATGCGCAACCAACAAGAGATAAACATGCCTTTCATTCACACAATACTAATACAACCATCGCCACTGAATCACTACCGCATACACACCAATGTGCGACAGCCAATAATCACTTAATTCAGAATTTGAATCATTTTCAAAATAATTTCAAGTTATAGGAAATCTTTTCATTTTATAAAATAGAGCATTAAATTTAAGAAACAACGTCCAAAACGGCGCTTAAAACGGACTTACGGTTTGAAAGTTATGAATTTTCAAAGTTTTGGAATTTTTCAAAGATAATGGAACCGGTTCCTCGTGAGTAACCGGTTCCCAAAGTTCAAAACCACGCCCTGAAAATGTATGGGAACCCGGTTCCTCCAGTGGGAACCGTTCCTTAAGAAAAGTCATTTTTTGAAAATTTAACGTGGAACCCGGTTCCTCCCCAGGAGTAACCGGTTCCTGAGTTCAAAAATGCCCATTTTCACCATTTCACACACTGGAACCCGGGTTCTCCCACTGGGGAACCGGTTCCCACGACTCTGAGAGCCAAAAATACCAGTTGACAGCAACAGTTTTCCAAAACTATTTTCCCATTCTTTCCAAGACGTACCCATACGTTCCAACACAATAAAATCACTCAATTAACATCATTAACATGCAATATAACATGATTTGTTCATTCCTATTGACCCTATAACATACGAATCAATGGATTCTACACCATCCGACACCAATTGGGATAATTCTACAGAAACCTAGAATTTCTAAACTGGGATTCCTAACATACTATGATCCATACTATTGAATTCAAAACCGATAATACACAATGATTAATCGAAATCACCCCTTACCTTGTGGGTTCTTCGAATTCTGACACTTTTGGTTTTCCTCCTTCCTTTTCCTCTTCTCAATTGCACGTACGATGAATATTTCCCAAAAGTGATTCTTTTTCTCATTTCCTTCTTTTATTCCTCTTATTATTCTAACATAATAAAAATAAATTAAATAGTGTGAGTAAAGCCTTTTTACTCCTCACACCCTCACTTTACCCTTCACACCACCAATAATTCCACTTCCATTATTCTTTAATTAATTCCAATAATCCAAAATACCAATAATTAAATTTCTAATTAAATTAATAATTAAAAATTCTAATTATTTAATAATCGAATTATTTGGGGTGTCACAACTCTCCCCTACTAAAAAGAGTTTTCGTCCTCGAAAACATACCTTAGGCGAAACGTTCGGGATACGACTCCTTCATCTGACTCTCTAACTCCCATGTGACATTTCCATCTGCTGGTCCTCCCCAAGCTACTCTCACCAATGCTATATCCTTACCTCGCAACTGTTTCAAGTTCCGATCCTCAATTCTCGCAGGTACCGCTTCAACAGTCAAATTCTCTCGTACCTGTATATCATCTACCTGAATCTCATGAGACGGATCAGTAATGTACTTCCTCAGTTGAGATACATGGAAAACGTCATGCAAATTTGCAAGTGACGGCGGCAAAGCAATCTGATACGCCACCTTCCCAACTCTCTTGGTAATCTGAAACGGACCAATAAAACGCGGAGTCAACTTCTTTGACTTCAAAGCTCGACCAATACCAGTCATCGGAGTAACTCGCATGAACACATGTTCTCCTTCACTAAACTCGATATCTTTCCTCCTCTTATCGTGATAACTTTTCTAACGACTCTGAGAAGCTCTCATCTTCTCCTGAATCATTTTGATCTTTTCTGAAGTCTGTTGGATAATTTCCGGTCCAATCACAACACTTTCTCCTGACTCATACCAACACAACAGTGTCCGACACCTCCTACCATACAATGCCTCAAACGGAGCCATACCAATACTCGAATAAAAGCTATTGTTCTAGGTAAACTCAATCAACGGTAGATAACTATCCCAAGCTCCACCTTTCTCTAACACACAAGCTCTTAACAAATCCTCTAGCGACTGAATCGTTCTCTCCGTTTGACCATCTGTCTGTGGATGATAAGCAGAACTCAATCGCAATTTAGTACCCAACGCTTCTTGCAATCTCGTCCAGAACTTAGATGTAAACCTCGGATCTCTATCCGACACAATGCTAGAAGGAATACCATGCAAACTCACGATCTTCTCGGCATACAATTCTGCCAACCTCTCCATCGGATAATCCATTCTCATTGGGATAAAGTGAGCAGATTTTGTCAACCGATCAACAATAACCCAGATAGAATCACAATTCTTCGCAGTTCTTGGCAAACCAGACACAAAATCCATAGAAATGCCATCCCGTTTCCATTCCGGAACAAACAACGGTTCCATCAATCCTGACGGTTTCTAATGTTCGATTTTCGACTTCTGACAAACCAAACAAGCATACATGAATTCAGCAATTTCCTTTTTCATTCCAGGCCACTAGAACAATTTCTTCAAATCATGGTACATTTTAGTAGCACTGGGATGAATACTCAACCCGCTACGATGTTCTTCTTCCAAAATACTCTTTCTAATCTCGGCAACATCTGGAACACATACCCTATCACCAAATCTCATAACGCCATTCTCATCAATTCGGAACTCACCTCCTTGACCTTGGTTGTTAAATGTCAATTTATCAACTAAACCAACATCATATTTCTGTCCATTTCGAATTTCTTCCAGAATACCACTAGTCAGCTTCAACATACCCAATTTCACACTATTCGGAGTAGTTTCACATACCAAACTTAAGTCTCTGAACTATTCAATCAAATCCAATTCACGAACCATTAACATAGACATATGCAAGGACTTCCTACTCAAAGCATCCGCAACAACGTTTGCCTTACCAGGATGGTAATTCAAACCGAAATCGTAATCCTTCAGAAATTCCAACCACCTTCTCTGTCTCATGTTGAGCTCTTTCTGATCGAAGAGATACTTCAGACTCTTGTGATCACTGAATACTTCAAATCGAGATCCGTATAAATAATGCCTTCACAACTTCAAAACAAATACAACAGCTGCCAACTCTAAATCATGGGTCGGATAATTCCTTTCATGAACCTTCAATTGTCTTGAAGCATAAGCCACAACCTGGTTATCTTGCATCAACACACCACCTAATCCCATCAACGGCGCATCACAATACACAACAAAACACTTCGCCAGATTCGGCAAAATCAAAATCGGAGCACTAGGTAACCTTTCCTCCAGCTTTTGGAATCCTTTCCCACATTCAGCATCCCAAACAAACACCTGACCCTTTCTGGTTAACTTAGTCAATGGCAACGCCAATTTGGAAAATCCTTCGATGAACTTCCTGTAATAACCTGCAAGACCAAGAAAACTACGGATCTCAGAAGCATTCTTTGGCGCTTCCCACTGAGATACCACTTCTACCTTCGTAGGATCGACAACAATGCCATTCCTGGAAATCACATGACCAAGAAAGCTTACTTCGCTTAACCAAAACTCACATTTAGACAATTTCGCATAAAGTTTCTTCTCCTTCAATAATTCCAATACAATCCTAAGATGCTCTGCATGCTCTTCATCACTCTTCGAATAGATCAAAATGTCGTCAATAAATACCACCACAAACTTGTCAAGATACGGATGGAATATCCTGTTCATATACTCCATAAAAACACCAGGTGCATTAGTAACTCCAAACGGCATAACAGAATATTCATAATGCCCATACCTCGTTCTAAATGCAGTCTTCTGAATATCTTCCGCCTTAACACGAATCTGATGATATCCAGACCTCAGATCAATCTTACTAAATACACAAGCTCCAACTAACTGATCCATCAAATCATCAATCCTCGGCAATGGATACCAATTCTTGATTGTCACTTTGTTCAATTGCCTGTAGTCAACACACAATCTCATTGTACCTTCCTTCTTCTTAACCAACAATACCGGCGCACCCCACGGTGAAACACTAGGACGAATAAATCTCTTCTCAAGTAACTCCTCCAACTGTTTCTTCAACTCAGACAATTCAGATGCTGACATGCGATAAGGCGCCATCGACACCGGACTAGTTCCAGGAATCAAATCTATAGTAAATTCCACCTCTCTCTCAGGTGGCAATTCAGTAACGTCTTCCGGGAATACTTCTGGAAATTCATTCACCACTGGCAACCCATCACTCTTTGCCTTTCCCTCCGCTTCTATTGCAGAATACAACATAAACACCACAACACCGTCTTTTACAGCTAGGTTCATCTATTTAACCGACATAGTCACATCTTCGACACTAACCTCTTCAGGAAAAATAACTGTCTTCGCAAAACAATTGATATGAACCTGGTTGAATTCCAACCAGTTCATTCTAAGGATGATATCAAGTTGTTCTAACGGTAGGCACACTAAATCCATACCGAAACCCCTACCAAAAATCACAATAGGACAATTCCTACAAACATATGAAGTAGTCACTGAACCCGACGCAGGAGTGTCAATAACCATACTTCCATCCATATTAGAAATATCCAGATTCAATCTTTTAGCACAATCCAAAGCAATAAAAGAATGTGTGGCTCCAGTATCAATAATCGCAATCAAAGGAATGTCGTTAATAAAACATGTACCTTTAATCAACCAATCATCTGGCTTAGTCTCTGATCCAGACAATGCGAACACTTTACCACCAGCTTGCTCCTTCTTGGGTTTTATACACTGAGGACGAGTATGACCTTCTTCACCACAGTTGTAACAGGTCACCACCCTCACTCTACAATCATTAGCCACATGGCCGAGCTTCTCACACTTGAAACACTTCTTATCATTACTCTTGCAGTCCATCATACGGTGTCCTGACTCACCACACTTGTAGCACTTAATGGAAGAACCAGAATCTCCTCCACTAGACTTTTTCCAATCACCGGATCTCTGATTACTCCTATCATAAGGCTTACCACGATCCATCTGTTGCTTACCCTTTCTATCGACATACCCTCGAGCATTCGACTTGGTACTAGCAAGGTCCTCTTCCAGAATCCTACTACAGTCTACCAAATCAGAAAACCTTCGGATACGCTGATACCTGATACCCTTCTTGATCTCATCACGAAGACCATTCTCAAACTTAATACATTTGGAAAATTCTCCATCTGCATCATTAGTGTAATGAGCATAATACTTCTCCAATTCAGTAAACTTCGAAGCATACTCACTCACCGACCTGTTGCCTTGCTTGAGCTCCAGAAACTCAATCTCCTTCTTACCCCAAATGTCTTCAGGAAAGTACCTCCTCAGAAAAGCCCTCCTGAACACAGCCCAAGTCAACGCAATACCATCTCCTTCCATTTCCGTCCTGGTCGCAACCCACCAGTCATCAGCTTCCTTTGCTAACATGTGAGTACCATACCTCACTCTCAGCTCCTCAGCACAATCAATCACTCTGAAGATCCTCTCGATCTACTTCAACCACTTCTGAGCACCTTCGGGATCATGTGCACCCTTGAACAATGGAGGATTATTCCTCTGAAAATTTCCCAATTATCGGTCAGCACTAATAACAGCTCCCTGCTGGTTCCCTCCGAGCACTCCAGCTAACATTCCCAATGCTTCAGCAATAGCAGCATCGTCTCTTCCGTTACCTCTTCCAGCCATTGTTCTGTAACATTACAAAACAATCTCATCAGCAAACAAGTATCGACAGTGTCATCTTACACTAGTCGCATACAGAAGGGATAACGACACTAAGACAAGACCAACTATGCTCTGATACCACTATTGTAACACCCCTTCTAAAATACCCTGCGATTACATTAATTAAATCAGAGTTAACACGTAAAACAAGGGATGTCACAATTATGAAATAAATAAAACTTCAATAAAAACAGTAGTCATGCTACTGAGAGTCATTACTAAAGTAATCAATCAAATTAAGACCATGTCTTACACAGCGGAAAAATAATACCATAAACCAAACGGAATAAAACCAAGACATAATTATTCCCAATGAATTTCGAAGAACAATTGAATAATAAATAAGTCCTCAACTAAACGTTCCCCAGTGTTACAACCTATCAGAGCATGACACTGACACGCGAACTTAAAAAAAATATCATAGCTCTAGAGCCATCCTCACCAACTCCTGAGCTGCTAACTTTAATCTGAAATCATTAAAGTAGGGGTGAGATTTCTCATAATTAAGATGCATTATAAGTTTCTCAATCAACATATATCACAAGTATATTAATTCATCCATTCCAGCATAATTCAGATTTCAACATATAGTTACAACCACACAAATATTATGCATAGCAATTAACAACAAAAGAATCGTAACACTGGAAGACATCCTAACATGTTACAATCCCATGCAAACACAAATGCAGACACGATGCATGTGGTACCAACACGTGACCAAGTCACCCACATTGGTCCATCATCAACCAGATACAGTAATCATTGATTCGTCCATAACCACTCGGACACGAATCCAGCCTAACCACCCATCATCACCCGGGTACGGTTAACGGCAATACAAGTCAAATTCCACACAATGGGAATTAACTTCACCAAAAATGCATATGCACGCACAACACCAGCATGCAACATCAAATCAGTCTATGAAATACACCACATTATCATAACTGAATCAAAAACCAAACATGATATCTCAACGATCATGCGCACAACCAACAACAGTATAAACATGCCTTTCATTCACACAATACTAATACAACCATCGCCACAGAATCACTACTGCATACACACCAATGTGCGTCAGCCAATAATCACTTAATTCGGAATTCGAATCATTTTCAAAATAATTTCAAGTTATAGGAAATCTTTTCGTTTTATAAAATAGAGCATTAAATTTAAGAAACAACGTCCAAAACGGCGCTCAAAACGGACTTACGGTTTGAAAGTTATGAATTTTCAAAGTTTTGGAATTTTTCAAAAAGATACAGTGGAACCCGGTTCCTCCCAGGGAGTAACCGGTTCCCACAAAGTTCAAAAACCACGCCCCTGGAAAAATGTATGGGGAACCCGGTTCCTCCAGGCAGGGAACCGGTTCCCAGAAGAAAAGTCATTTTCTTTGGAAAATTTAAACGTGGAACCCGGTTCCTCCCCAGGAGTAACCGGTTCCTGAGTTCAAAAATGCCCATTTTCACCATTTCACACACTGGAACCCGGGTTCTCCCACTGGGGAACCGGTTCCCACGACTCTGAGAGCCAAAAATACCAGTTGACAGCAACAGTTTTCCAAAACTATTTTCCCATTCTTTCCAAGACGTACCCATACGTTCCAACACAATAAAATCACTCAATTAACATCATTAACATGCAATATAACATGATTTGTTCATTCCTATTGACCCTATAACATACGAATCAATGGATTCTACACCATCCGACACCAATTGGGATAATTCTACGGAAACCTAGAATTTCTAAACTGGGACTCCTAACATACTATGATCCATACTATTGAATTCAAAATCGATAATACACAATGATTAATCGAAATCACCCCTTACCTTGTGGGTTCTTCGAATTCTGACACTTTTGGTTTTCCTCCTTCCTTTTCCTCTTCTCAATTGCACGTACGGTGAATATTTCTCAAAAGTGATTCTTTTTCTCTTTTCCTTCTTTTATTCCTCTTATTATTCTAACATAATAAAAATAAATTAAATAGTGTGAGTAAAGCCTTTTTACTCCTCACACCCTCACTTTACCCTTCACACCACCAATAATTCCACTTCCATTATTCTTTAATTAATTCCAATAATCCAAAATACCAATAATTAAATTTCTAATTAAATTAATAATTAAAAATTCTAATTATTTAATAATCGAATTATTTGGAGTGTCACATTGGCTGGTTGTTCTAGCTCAACATTGTTGTCACCTACTCACAGGTTAAGGAGTGAAGCATCATCAGTAGCACAGTTTCAAGCTTGTCATTTCCAAATACCTTCAATGAGCGCACAGAGATTAGATTTACCTTGTAGCTTCCCGAGGAAAGACGGCTCTTCGCGTTCGAAGCAGCAGTTGAGTCCCGTGGAAATTTCGGTCGAAAAGCCTGAAGTCAAGAGCAGCAATAATGGCAGTAACACATGTTCTCTACAGCAGAACATTCGGTGGCCGCCTTTAGCACAATTTGAAAGGGAGAGTTTGAGTTTGGCACAATTTGGTGCTGGAAACTTTTGAGTTTGGCACAATTTGAAAGGGAGAGTTTGAGTTTGGCACAATAGATCTTGAGCTGAGAGAAAAGTGATGCCTTCAAGATGCACACCCAGTGTTGATGTTTAAACCATTGTTTTTATAAAATGCTTAATGATCAAGATATCTTTTAAATTGATTTTGAGTCCAAATGATCATTGTCATATGTATGTTAACACACTTTTCAATAGTATAAATTAGAACTATCAATAGATTTTCTGCACTGCAGATGGTTGATCTAGAAATTGACTGAGCCTACACACAGAAAAAATGATGTCAGGTTCAAATATTTGTAGGTTAGGATTGGGAAGAATGTCATCAGTCGTGGTCGTGAGTTTGTGGTTGGGGTTCACAGGTTGGGGTTCACATGTGAAAGTAGCAACATCCAAAGGATGGACATACAACTCTTTTATATTTTATGTTCTCTTAATTGAATTTAGTGTAATTGAATAGTATTCTTGTGTTTCGATAATGGACAAATCTGTGTGCAAGCTCTTTTATGTTCTTTTTTCAACACATAATGTTTCAAATGGAATTTCTAATTTGTTTTCCTATTTTGAATAGAATCAAGATGACTAATGTTGGCGCAACTTATGCGACATCCGAGAATACAGTTTCAACCCCTCCACCTAGCGTTTCTAATGAAATGTCGCCTCATCACACTAAGAAGCGAAAGAATCGTTCAGAGGCTTGGAATCATTTCATTGTATCATCAGAAGAATAATAAAAAGCTTCGTGCAAATACTGTGACACAAAAATTAAGTATAGTAATGGAACTAGTTCAATGTATGCTCATTTATCGAGATGCGTTGTTTACAAGAGGCAAAAAAACATCATCTTCTATGACAAGTGGTGAAGAACATGTTGGCTCTCCTTTAGTTGTCAAGTTTGACCAAGAAGCTATTCAAAGAGCAATGGTTAAGATGTTCATTAACATGGAGATTTCTTTTCGGAAGGTCGAACATGAGTCTTTTCATGAATTTATGAGTCTCGCTTCACCAAGATTTCAGATTTGTTCGCGCACAACATTGGCACGTGATGTCTTGAAACTATGGGACACAGAAATAATGATTTTGAAAAACTTTATATCTCTGAATTGTCAAAGAGTTTTCCTCACCACTGATATATGGACTTCTTGTCAAAAGTTGAGCTATATGTGTGTGACGGCCCATTTCATTGATAATAATTGGCACTTACAGAAGAAGATCTTAAACTTTTGTCAAGTCACAAGTCATACAGGGGATGCTATTTGTGAAACGATGGAGATGCGTTTGAATAGTTGGGGTTTAAATCGCGTGCTTAGTTTGACGGTTGATAATGCTTCATCTAACGATGTTGGGGTTGAACGTCTCAAGAGAAGGCTTTTGTCTAAGAATAGTTTAGTTATGAGCAGAAACCATTTTCATATGAGGTGTTGCGCACACGTATTGAATTTAATTGTGAAAGAAGGTTTAAAAGACATTGATGATTCAGTTTATAGAGTTCGTCATGCAGTTTGGTATGCTAGAACTTCTCCCGCGAGGCTTGCTAAATTCAAGGGATGTATTGATGAGGAGAACATGGACTATAAAGGTTTAGTTTCTCTAGATGTTGAGACTCGTTGGAATTAGACTTACTTGATGTTAGTATCTGCATCAAAACATGAAAGAACCTTTGAAGAATTAGGTTTTCAAAATAAAAGGTATGCGATTTCCAGGTTATGTTCAAACTATTCACATTCTATTTCCAGGTTTACAATTCTTTTTCTTCTAAGTCCATCAATTATATACATTTTTTCTTTGTGCTGGTAGCTTTATTCTTTCAACAAATTTTTTTGTCTGATCAATAAGTTAAAAGCTTTCGTTCATAGTAAACTCACACTTTTGGTAACTTTGGGCATGCCCAAGTATGTTAGGATACTCACTCCTGTATAACATGTGCTAGTTGCATGACAGATATGGTGATTATTAGATAATGCTGATATGGTGATTATTAGAATTTCTAGCCAAGATTTTGAGAGTACTTAGTTTACTGATAGAAGTATGGTAGACTAACCAAAAGTTGGATGTTAATATTAACAGAAATGAAAATCACAGAATAGAGATTTCTAGTTTTATATCTGCAAGTCTCAAGGATTCCTAGTTGGCTTGGGTTGCTAGTTAGTATCATTAATTACTTTTGGGAGTCGTTTCTTGCAACTTATGCCCAGAAAGTTGTATTTTAATAATCATATTAGACTTTTACTCATTTGTTGATGTAGCATTTTTGGTGTATGGATACATGTTTCTTCTTGAATTGATGTTGAACATTTTATGTTGTGCTAGGTATGTGAGTGAGTTGACAAGAAAGGGAAAAGGTGTTCCGACGAAAGACGATTGGAATCATATCAACTTAATCATTCCATTCTTGAAGTTGTTTTATGATGCTATTGTACATATATCAGGGTCTTCTTACTTGACAAGCAATATTTATATGTTTGAAGTCCTGGGTATTGGAAAGAGCATTGTGGATATGTGTGCGTCTGAGGATGCACATCTACGTTCAGCAGCTCAAAAGATGAAGAAGAAGTATGATAAGTATTGGGGATCTCACGAGAAGCTTAATATGATGTTGTTGATTGCTTTAGATTTCGATCCTAGACGCAAGGTTAAATTGGTTGATTGGATGGTGCGACGATATTATAATAAGGTTGATGTTGATGCCTTGAAAGAAACCTTAGAGTCTTGTTTGAAATCTATATATGAGGAATATTGTGTTGGCTTTATGCCTCCTCAAGGTAATTCAAATGAGTCGCAGGTTTTTGGTAGTGTTAGCCATCCGTATGAAACTGTTGAGTTTTATCTTTCAGAAGGGTGTGACAATGCAGATAACGAATTAACTACTTATCTTGGAGAGAGTTTAGAGCGTAACATGGAGATAAATGTCTTAGAGTGGTGGAAAGTAAATTTTGGTCGTTACCCCATCCTTGCAAACATTGCAAGAGACGTACTTGCTATACCAATAAGCACAGTGGTGTCTGAATCTGCATTTAGTACAGAAGAAAGGGTGCTTGATCCATATCGTAGCTCATTAACACCGACAACTGTCGAAGCATTGATATGCACTCAAGATTGGCTCAAAGGAACATCTTCATCATTGATTACAAATGAAGATTTTGATATTCTTGAGAGATTTGAGCAAGGTATGATAACTAAGTATATTCGCTAATGTATTATTATTTTATTATACTTGAGGCATAATGAAATATATTTATATATTTTGTAGAATTACTTTATACGGAAGATGGTGCTAGTTGTTCAACCTCTTCAACCTCTGTTGCATTCGAAGATGACTTAACGGTAAAGAATTCTAAAGTTTTATATATGAATTTTCCTTCCATTCTTGAGCTATAATTTCCTACAGAACATATTGGATTATTTAGAAATAAATTATTAGTCTTTTGATCTAAGTGCTTGTTGACAATTCACTACTCATATTGGATTCTATTCGATTAAGAGAATGAACTGAGTTGTTATTGGTTTACATGATTATTTAGAAATAGATGATTAGTTTTTTGATGAATATTGTAATGTAACCTAAAAAATCTATGAATGTCTTATGCAAACTCTAAGCATGAATTATGGTTATGTTGCAGACTTGATGACTCCAAGAAGACACATGTAAGGTTGACTCCTGATTATGATGGATGCATTGGATGTAGCAGTTAATTTTATATATTTATGACTATTTGGTTCCGCACAATATTGACTTGATTGTTAATCATTTAATTATAACATTATGAACAATTCAATGGTCATATGTTTTAAAACTGGTTTTAAAATTGTGCACATGCTTACTTGAAAATTGTCATATGTTTTAAAATTGTCAATGACAATAAATTTTGAGAAATGATCAGTTTTTTTTAAATTATTGTTTTTAACATAAAATAATTTTAGAATTTTTAAATTAAAATTTTTTTTTTGATATAAAACTTATTTTTTAAATTGGTTTTTTTATAAAACTGGTTTTAAAATTGATTTTTTATTTATAAAACTGGTTTTGAAATTAGTTTTTCTTTTTAAATTAAAAACTGATTTTTAGAAAAACTGGTTTAAAATTGATTTTTTTTTTAAATTGGTTTTTGTGAGAAACCGGTTCAAAACCGAACCGATCCACATGTAAACCGGTTTTAAAAATATAAACTGGTTTTAATGAAATAGTTTTAAAATCCAAACCAAACCATATATATGGTTCAATTTAGTTTGGTTATTGATCCATGCACACCCCTACTTGTCTGGATATGTACCTTTGTGCAGGTGTTATGGTTATTGTGAGGATGCACCTGATACGCGCATATATTGCATGATATCACATTATGGATTATATTGATCGAGCCATTTCTAACTATTGCATTTGTTGGTGCTAGATTGCTCGAGATTTCCCAGAGTAGTTATGCTTTGCTTGCTACAAACTATTTTGTTCGTTTGATATTACACTGCTTTTGGTTTATTATTTTGTACTTTACCGCTTTATAGAGATCATGAGAAATAGGAAACAATAAAAGTGTGGGCTCGAAAGTCGCTATTTAAAGTCCCATAGCAGGCATTTCGCATTTGTGTGCTAACTGTGTTTGTGGCTTGTTTAAAATCCTACCTTTGTAGTAGGTATTCTGCTGTGTGTTTATATTTGTGCCCAAAGACCTCGAAAGGATGCAATTTACCCATCCCCCACTGAAGTCCTCAAAAGAAGGAAAGCGAAAAGGGTCCGCAATCAACCCCCACACTTTCATTTGTGTCATCCTTAACTCGTGACACACCACGATGCTTCAAAGTTGTGTTGTTCATGTTATCGAGTTTTCAAGTGGAGTAGGGTTCCGATTCTGACACTCCACACTTTTTTAGGAGTTCGCACATCCAATGCTAACGCTATATGATTGTACATACCTCCTTTTGAACATCACTTTGCTCATTTGTTCTGCTTGCCTGGTCTTTCTGTGTCATGGTATATATACCCTTATCCCACACAGAGAGAGCTTGGTTGACTCGGGTGATTCACTCTCCTTGGATATGGCCTTTCTCCCTTATCCCTCTTAGTGCTTGTTTGCTTTGAGTGATTCGCTCCCCTTAGTTAAAGCCTTCTTCTCTCTGGATATGATTTCGCATTGCATATTTGAGTGTTTTTGCCAAAGCACTTGCTTGATTTTGTTCCCTTAGGACCGCTCGGTTAGGGTAGCTTTTGAGCTAGACATTGGGATAGTTATCCATGTATGTCAACATAGGTAGATACTCTTTTTTCATCCTTGACATAGGACCATCATTGTATGATAACATTAGAGTAGAAGCAGGTTAGTTCCCCCTAGTTGGTTTTCCTTTCTTTTGCATCCCTGCATTAAAACTAAAACTTCTTTCTTTTTCTTTTGAAAATCATAAAACACTCTAAAACAAATCAAACCCTTTTTTCAAGGTAAAAGCAATCAAACAATGCAAACCTTTTTCACACCCGGGCTCTTTTTTCTGCTTAAAACTTTTTCAGAAAGGACATGCTTCACCAAGCATCGTTCATAAAAAAGATTGTAACCCACCAAAATTTGTGAGCCGAACTACGACGCTATGATTTTCCCATTGCACGAGGGAATACGTAGGCATACGGTCACGGGGCTCGACCGAGCAACCTTTGTAAATATTTCCTTCTTTTCCCCGTGTTTCCTTTTTCACGCATTCTTCTTTAGCTTGTAAGCTTTAGACATAGATTATTTACACACCCTCTAGATAGATAATAGAAGTGGCTCATGTAGAGTACTACAGACGTGTGGGGTGCTAATACCTTCCCTTCACGTAACCGAATACCATACACGATCTCTTGGTCATAAGACCGTGATTTATCCATTTCAAGTTTAATCAATGTTTACCATTCTCCTTAAGTGAGCTAAAAAAACATTCATTGATTTCTCTCAATAATTTTCTCTAGTTGTTTCAGTGTGCTTCAAGGGGACATAGGAGTTTGCCCCTAGGATCTAATTGGTTTTACTTACTTTAAAATTGTTGTCGAATGAAGATGAGATTTTTTAAGGGATTCTCCGTCGAGTCCTTTGCTTGTCAGTGTAGATTGAGCCTACTTTCCTTCTCTGCAACACTATATTTATACACATTGGTGAATTTAGGTGTTAAGCTTGATAAGACTACCAATCAGAGATGTCTTGGACGGTGCTTTGCTATGAGGTTATTAGGAGCATGGGGCGCCTTCCTCATGTGTATTTTTCTCTAGTAATGAAGAAATCATCGATGTTCTCTAAGAATGAGCTATCAAATTACTGAAGGTCAAAGGATCTATGTTATCATGTGTATTCCAATTTTATTGGCGATGATCTGATAGTTCGACTACACTAGATCAAATGCTATCACGACGAATCCATCTTCTACGGGGTATCTTGTAAGCCTTTTCACCAATGGTGGAAGCTGTCAAAACCATTGTTGTTCAGTACTTAAGATTATTTGTATTTCCTCGTATCTCGAATGTCTCGTGCATTTCGATCTTTGTTTCTTGACTCACTATCAATTTATCATCCAGACAAGGCGTTCTAACAATGGGTCGCCATTGGATTTTATGATTATGTGGATTTCAATGGTGACGATCAAAGGAGATAGAATGAAATCAGAGCAGCTTAATAATTCATGTCGCAAAAATGTATCGTGTGATTTAAGATGGTAATCACCACCATCATCAATAACTCTGCTTTTAGGCTTTCGTTTTACCTCACTGCAATCTAGGAATTCTAGTAATATATGATCTTCATTTATCTTTCAATGATTATTTGTCATACATAGAAGGTACTCTTGTAGTAGATCTACGTTGGAAGTTGTTACAGTCTAGTTCTCACTGATAATGGATAATTGAAGTGATGTAAAATTAGAAGGTGGATTAAGGATCTTCGGCGCGAGCTTGGAGGTAATTGCCTACATTTCTCGTCGTCTCTAGTAGGGATTCAATCTTAGATCGAGGACGCTCCATTCGTGGAATTTTTGCGAAAATTAGGATTCATTTCCCACTAAAAGTGCCAATGTTCCATTCGGGAACAAGAGTTAGGAGTATGTTAATAGTGAATAATTCCAAATAGGTGGTATTGATCTCCGATACGGCGGCACACATATATACATCTGGAAGATTAATACTTCAACATAATTCAAAATAAATAGTAAAAAATAGAGATAAAAAATGTATCTTGAATAGTTCGTGTGATGTTCTTTTATACCTAAGATAATTTAAAATAGATTGATATCAATTTGAGTCTTTGTTCTTTGGACCTTTGACGGCCCAAATCATGGATCATCTTATGTTATAAATAAAAATTTAATAAGATCACAAATAAATTCATAAATAATATCTTTAATGTACTTTTTATATTTTATTACCCTTATATTTTTATTTATTTTGATAAAGAAAAAATAGTTTTTGTATTTTTGTTAATTCAATATTTATTTTATGTACTTTATGTATTATTCAATTTGAACACTTGTTAAAGAAAATAATGTTTACAATTTTAAACTGGAAATAATAAAAAGAGAGTTATTGAAATTTAAAAAACTAATACAGAATCTAAAACGGTATAAAATACACAGCGAGTTAATTTATTTTTCAATAAAATTGAGAAAAAATAATAGTTGAAAAATCTACAAATTTATACCGTACACATGTTTAAAATTATGTCTAATTTTTTTTAAAATAGTTGACAGTTAGATTAATTTAATATGAATTTAATAGTAACTAGTATATTTATAGTATATTTAGACCCGTGCGACGGGTTAAAATTTTCTTTAAGTAAAAAAATGTATTTTAGAACTACTTATAATTTACAAATAAAGTTATAGTATAGTGATATTTAAAATGTATAAAAAATATAAAAATAATATCAAATTTATATTTTCATAAGAAACTTGTGTATTCGCCCATCATAATTGTACCATGATTTTGATAAAAACAAATGTTTGTATCAATTATGTTAATATAAATGTTAACATTTTATCATAAAAAAAGATAATAGTTTTTCAAGTCAATTTTATTTTTTCTTGTATCATGTCATAATATCATATACTCCCCATCCCAAAATAAGTATAGTTCTATTAAGTCTATAATATTTTTTTATCTAAGAGAAATCATACTTAATAGATTAAATTAATTATTATAGAAGTCAGAACATAATTTACATTCTAATTCAAAAACAAATTTTAAAATCCAAAATAAAATTGAATGAATTCATTAAAGTCTTAAATGTATAGCATAAAAAATGATTTAACCTACAATCACGTTTTCAAAACTTCATTTTTAATTAATTTATAATAAATATTTATTTAACTATTTGATGTGTTTAATAATAGATTTTTATTTATAAACCATTCATTTGTACTAAATTTTAAATTTAGTAGAATTTTCCAATTATAATTTAAATTAGAATTATAAATTTTATTGTAACTTTTTCTTCTTAATGTCTAATTTCATTCCTTTAATAAATCTAAAACGTTATTTTCATTTTATCACAATATTGATTTTTATTAACGCATATTAATCATATAAAATTTTTATATCAAAAAATCACTTTTATATCAAAAAAATCAAAATAAACAAAAATATATAAGTACAACCAATATTATATATTTTTTAAAAATATAATAAAGAACGCCTTATTATATTTTGACTTTCTTATGTACTGGTCAACAAAAAAAAATCAAGTTATATAATACTATAATTATTTTTTGAATAATATCAACATATAATACTATAATTATTTTTTGAATAATATTAACATGTGACTTAGGACACATGTTAACATCTAAAGAAAATAGGTTTCTAAATAAAGAAAATAGGTTTCTTAACCTGTGCCACAATTACTCTTATTTTTTAAATATAGTAGTATAATATAGTTATTTCTTTTAAAATACGCATTAAAAAAACTGAACTCATTTGTATAAATATCAAAATGTTAATGCATGTAACTAATATATTAAAATAATAATTAAAAATTAAAATCTTTTGTGAGGTAATTTATAATTAATAAGTTTGTTATTATAAAATATAACAAATATAGAAATACTCTATGATCAATAGAGTTCCTAATTGAAATCGTCGATACCAAATTATTCTCTACAAAAATATCATAGTAGTAATCAATAGTGTTTCTATACAAAAATTTCAAAAATTAAAGGCAGGATCGCATCTATATTAGTTAAGTATATAATTTTTCATTTTGTGTTAAAAGATTCCTTATATCTTCCATCAAGGTGCGGTTGATTATATATGTTTATATAATAGAATTTGATACAAAGTATCTAAAAAATTGTTGTGATGTATCTAGAGAAAAAACGACCGTGGTGGTTGATTAGGGTTTATTTGGTGTTTTTGATTTTGTAAAATAGGAGATTATGAACTCTACAACTCACCTGTTTAGATTCCCAATTGATATCAATGACTCTACATTTTTCAAACAAACTATTGAATTGTCCAATCATACATCATTTAACGTGTTCGTAACAAAAATTTTTTTGCATTTTTTTAATATTTATTTAATTTAAAATAATAAATAATTAATAAAATTAAAGTAATACAAACTTTCCTTTTATAGCAACAATAAAAAAAGAATGCATGACACTTGACAAACTTAGCCAAAAATCTCATCTTCATTTTTTTCTATTATATGATGTCATTATATAAAAATATTACATAGGCATTAAATTATAATATTTTAAAATATCAAAATATAAAAATATTTTAAAATTTAAAATATGATTTGATATTTTACATAATTATCATTGATTCATAGTTTTCTCATTTAAAATACCTACCAAATGACAATTACGGTCATCCTTATTTGACATTTGTAACTATAAGTCAGTTGTGGTAGGTAAATTCATAAATATTTTTATTGTGGACATGAATATGAATGTAATTTATGTAAAATAGAGTTGATTAAATACAAGTATGATATTTCACTATCCATCTCCTCGTATATAAATAAAATTGATTAAAAAAATAAAAAAAATTAATTGAAATACAATATAAAAAAATTTAATACCGTTAATAAATAGTAACTATTAAATTTTAAATTTTATTTAAATTTTTAATAAAATAATATTTATGAGTGATTTTGATGTACTGTTATTCATGTAAATTATTTTTACATTGACAATACATGACAATTAATTTTTTTAAAAAATTAAAAGTGTACCTTGAATTATTAATACATTGAACGATATTTAGATTAATATATTAAAGTATTATTATAAAAAATAAAACAAGAGAAAAAATATATGCACTGACAGTATGAAATAATTTTATATTTTTAACCAATCACAATCATGTTAAATATCAAATTATATTATTATTTTTAAATAAATTATATAATATAATTAAATATTAAAATTTTATTGAATGACGTTGAATACACTACCTTTTAATTTTAAGAATAAAATAAGTTTCCTCTTTTCTTTTATATATTTTGAACATAAACCTATCAAATATATTTATACTTTTTTTCTGTAGAATAATTTTAAAAAATAATGTTATCAAACATGTTTATCTTTTAAAGTGAACACTCCGATACTTTTGAGTTTTGTTGGGTACTCGTATGTTTAATTAATTAAATAATCACATTTAATACCATGTCATTTTTATATTTATTTTATTTAAAATTTAAATTAATAATTTAAATTAATTTTCATTAAAGGTATTGGTACCTAATTACTTATTATGGTACCTAAAGAACTTATCTTCTTTTAAAATATTTTTTAAAATTATTTATATAAAAATTTAAAAATTAAAAGAGTTAAAAGGTAGTAAACTTACATTATAAAATTGTTTTATATTTTCATCAATAGAAATTTACCATTTTCTCAAATCATTTTTTTTAAAATAATAATATAATTTGACATTTATCATAATTGCGATTGATTGACAATATAAAACTATTTTACACCGTTAATATATATTTATTTTCTTAAAATAAATATAAAATTTCATTCAAACATAAATATACTGTGCATTTTCATTATTTTAATCTTTGAAATGTTAAACATACTAGTGTTTAGACCCGTGCGACGCACAGGTAAAAACACGTATAAGAATAATAAATTTATTAAAATTATTGATAAATTACAAAAATAATTTACCGTAAAATGAAAATATATTTAAAGATATTTTTAATTGTTAATAATAAAGATATGATGAAATATATTTGTACATTTTAAAATTTAAGCAACCTATTTAAATTTAATATTTAAAATAATCATAAATTATATAAATTTAAATAATTTTATAATTTACATATATAATAAATTGTTAGTCATAAAATTAGTTACTTAAATTATTATGTTAAAAATTTTTGATAAAGTATTAGCCAAAAAATTAATTACGTAAGTGAATTATGTCAAAAATTATGGACTTTCTTCAAAAAATTTACTTCCACCAGAAGTTCCACCTTGGTTAACTTCTAAACCTTGTCCAAAACCATCACCTTCAAAAGTTTCTCCTTCAGAATCATGACCACCACCAGAGGTTGGACTACCTTTAGAAGCTCCTCCTTAAGAAGGTCCACCTATAAAGTCATGATTACCACCAAAAATTTGATCACCTCCAGAACCTACGTCTTCAGAGTTTTCCCTTTCAGAAGCATGATCACCACCAGATTCTTGATCATCATCAAAATCTGGATCAGAATCAGATTTCACCATCTGACACATCCTTAGAGTCTCCAGAAGATTCTTTATCTTCTGACTCTAACTCTTATTCAGAACTTTCAAGTCCTGACTCATCTTCGGAACCTTCATGTTCTGACTCATATTCAAAAGCAGAATCTCTTGAGATTCTAACTCATCTTCTGATTCTTCTTCAAACTCAGAATTACCTTCGGATTCTGACTTGTCTTCAGCTTCAGAGTCATCTTCTAACTCTGACTCTTCTTCCGAAACCTCAGATTCTGACTCATCTTCAAAATCTTAAATGTCATTTTCTGACTCTTCTTCAGAAGTTTCAACTTCTAACTCTTCTTCAGAAGTTTCAACTTCTGACTCGTCTTCAAAAATAATTTACGATAAAATGAAAATATATTTAAAGATATTATTAATTGTTAATAATAAAGATATGAAGAAATATATTTGTGCATCTTAAAATTTAAGCAATCTATTAAAATTTAATATTTAAAATAATCATAAATTATGTAGATTTAAATAATTTTATAATTTACATATATAATAAATTATTAGTCATAAAATTAGTTACTTAAATTATTATGTTAAAATTTTCTAATAAAGTATTAGCCAAAAAATTAATTACGTAAGTGAATTATGTCAAAAATTATGGACTTTCTTCAGAAGTTTTACTTCCACTAGAAGTTCCACCTTGGTTAACTTCTAGACCTTGTCCAGAACCATCACCTTCAAAAGTTCCTCCTTCAGAATCGTGACCACCACCAGAGGTCGGACTACCTTTAGAAGCTCCTCCTTCAGAAGGTTCACCTTTAGAGTCATGATTACCACCAAAAATTTGATCACCTCCAGAAGCTTGTCCTCCAGAACCTACGTCTTCAGATTTTTCCCTTCCAGAAGCATGATCACCACAAGATTCCTGATCATCATCAAAATCTGGATCAGAATCAGATTCACCATCTAACACATCCTTAGAGTCTCCAGAAGATTCTTCATCTTCTGACTCTAACTCTTATTCAGAACTTTCAAGTCCTGACTCATCTTCGGAACCTTCATGTTCTGACTCATTTTCAAAAGCATAATCTCCTTGAGATTCTAACTCATCTTTTGATTCTTCTTCAGACTCAGAATCACCTTCGGATTCTGACTTGTCTTCAGCTTCAGAGTCATCTTCTAACTCTGACTCTTCTTCCGAAACCTCAGATTCTGACTCATCTTCAAAATCTTCAATGTCATTTTCCGACTCTTCAGAAGTTTCAACTTCTGACTCTTCTTCAGAAATTTCAACTTCTGACTCTTCTTCAGAAGTTTCAACTTCTGACTCCTCTTCAGAAGTTTCAACTTCTGACTCTTCTTCAGAAGTTTCAACTTCTGACTCCTCTTCAGAAGTTTCAACTTCAGAAGTTTCAACTTCTGACTCTTCTTTAGAAGTTTCAACTTTTGACTCCTCTTCAAAAGTTATCTCTACATCAGAAATTGGTTGGGACTTGCTCCAATCTCAAACTTCTGACTCTTTCACAACAACGTCTCTGATGACTTCTCCTAATTATGATTAAATAAACACAATTTGGTAGTATCATTTGATATAAATTCTAAAATTTAACTGATTGAATAATCATGAAGATGAAGAAATAGAGCTTTTTAAGAAGATATGTTTCATCCCATTTTCTCACGTGAAGTAAACATGTTAATATAATAATACTGTATGAAATAGTATGAAATCCTTAATAAGCTCACGTGAGGTAAACATGTTAATAAAACATGTTATTAAAAAATACGAAATCTAGACACAAAATCAGAATATAAACCCAAATGGCCTAAATCGTCTACACGCTAATAATATTAAAGAGCTTAATATCTCTTTCAATTCAATTCAATTATTGTTATCCAATTCAATTATCTCTTCCTTTGCACTTGTAACTTGTTGTAGCATTTGTTCTTTATGTTCCTTTTTGTTAAAGATGAATCAAAAGATCATCTTCTGGAGATGGGTCAGAAACTCATCTTCTAGAGATGACTCAGAAGTTCAACTTTTGGAGATGAACCAGAAGTGCAACTTCTGGAGATGAATAGAAAGTGAACTTCTGGAGCAGAAGAAGAAAAGTTTAGAGTGACAATTGATTATTCCTTTCACTGAATAATTACACAGTGGGTAAGAGTTGTATTTATAACAACTAATACAGTTACACAATGTAACAAACTGTAACAGAAAAGTACAAGTGGCAAGATATGACTTGCTGTAAAATCCTAAGTAAAAACTAACACTCCTAACAATCAGTTTTATATCCTATATATTCTAACACTTTTCCATATTCAATTCAATTTCCAACTGCTCCACCTTAACCAAGCGTTCAATTCTGAATCTCTAGCCAAAGTTTGAAAAGAAGTTAAATGACTTTGGTGCAGACACACGACCTCTAGAATTTAACTCAGACGTTTGGACATCTTTTGTATACAATTCTGATCTTCTACTGTCACAGACAAATACGAAAAAAATTTATATTCAAAGACACCAAAACTTTTCCCACTCACCTTCAAAGAAAAGTTAGTTACATCGAACAGAAGTAACTTGGCCTTAAAGTAGTGAGCTAAAGCTTGTCAAGCACCAGATGGTGATGGTAAAGTTCTGCAAGACATGAAAAGAAGAACTTTTTAATTAGCCAAACAAATCATTAGAAACAAATCATTATAAACACAATCCTGAGAGTATAAAATCCTGAGATGAACAACATGTGTTCTCCTTATCGTATTTGGGCTAGCTTCAGATCTAACAAATCTGTAACATATGAAAACGAAAAAAATCAGCGAAACACTATTAGGGTTTTAGTTGTGAAATTTCAGATTCATACCACCATCGTGAATCAACAACAACAAACTCGTAGCCACGGTGAACCATGCAAACCACACACCTTGCCACAAACCTGATGTTCTATGCTTCTGGATTTTTGGAAACCATAAGTAGATTATTCATTGTCACTAGTTTCCTGTTCACAGTTTAGAGCTAAGAAGTCTTTTTTCTCTGTTTCTCTCTACAACTGCAAAAAAAAAAAGGCACAAATCAAATCAAACATCCGACAAATCCAAAACCTTTCACAATATAATCCTTGATTCTAAAATCAAAACCTTCTCACGAAACTTGGCGTAGAGCATTCCACATAAAACTTCTCCATAGCTTTAATCTGTTAAATTGTGCTCTTTTCTGAAAATGGAAGATGACGAAGAAGAAATATTCGTGCTCTTTTTCGTGCAATTCAATTGAGGGTGATGAAGAAGAAGTCGCGGCTACAGTCCGATTGAAGTGCTCTCATCAATTCAATTGAGTTAAAGTGCTCTTTTTCGTGTAGTTTATATGAATTTAGCATAAAACAAAATCAATTAAAATTGTGATTCATGAACTTACATGGGAAACATAATTTATTGATGAGTAGAATTTGAAATCGACTCTTAGATCCATCTCAATACATGAATTAGGGTTTGGGAATTGGGAAGAATTAATTATATTGTATACAGAAGGTTGCCTTGTGAACTTGAAAATGAAAGAAAAAAAACAATTTCCGAGGGAAGTTAAATAGCTGCCAACGGTTGGAATGCTCGAAAAAACCAATCACAAGTATATGTTATAAGCGCGATACACAAAATAATGATGGCCTTGATATTAATGAGACTAATTAAAAAATAAAAAATAAAAGATAGTAATACATTTATAGAAAGTTTCTCTTTATAGATGAAATATAAATGGAAGAATTGATGAGAGCTTGTCAAGTGTAAAACTTGTCAAAGAACTCATTATAATATTTTATATTAAATAGATGTCAGTAAAAGATAGGTGGATAGCTCAATAGTATATAATAGTTGATTTAAATTGAATAGATGTAAATAAATAGTCCATAGTTTAATATTTATGGACAATATTTATTTATATTTATATATATTGATATAAATAAAATAGTGATATTTATAAAACAAAAATTAGATTTATAAAAATCTGAATCAATATCAAATAACAACGACTCCAAATAAAATAGTCCTTAAAATTTAATAATATTCGTCCATTTAATATATTTTCAAGGACTAAATTAAAAATGTTCCATACATAATTTTTGAAAATTGACTATATTTTTTATATCTATTTTGATAAAATAATTATTTATTTAAAATAAAAATTTAATTAAAATACATGTAAAAAAATTATATTATCAATTAATCATAATTATTAATTTTTAATTAATATTTTACTTTTTCTTTAATTAATATATCTCATGAATGATCGTGATTGACGACACTGTGTAAAAAATTTTATATTGTATATCAATTAATCCCTTAAAATAATATATAGATTTTTTATTTACTTTAATAGTTTTTTTCAAAGATATATTCAGATACAACCAAATAGTATTTGACCAATGTCATTACCTCTTTGCACTAGCTCATAAAGAAAAAAAATGATATTCAAATAAACCCATTAAAATGACTAGTATATTTTAATTTTAAAAAATTATTATTATTAAAAATAAGAAAAAAAAATTATTATTATTATTATTATTATTATTATTATTATTATTATTATTATTATTATTATTATTATTATTATTATTATTATTATAAAAATGAGATATACTTTTTTTTTACTGTTAATAATATAAGATATTGTTTGACTATAATAAATATGAGATATTTTATTAACTAAAAAGATAAGAGAAGGGTACACATCAACCATTTAAAAAAGATAAAATTACTTATATAAATAATAGATAGACACAAGAGATATATAGAAAGGAGAAGTGTGGAAGCAAGTATACACTTTTACAATTAAATTCTAAACTCATTCCTAATCCACTATCAATGAATGTTTGTTAAGATAAGAAACAAACCCCACACATGATCATCATCATGCTCTTCTCTCCCTCTCTCTTTCTCATCACTATTCCCTTCCTTTCTACCTTCCAATAAAAAACATCCACCTCTAACCAGACAAAAAACACAACGTTTTTATAACTCTCTTTGTTTCTTCTTCCACTTCCATTTCATCATCATTATTTTAACCACAACAAACTACCAACAACCGTTCTTTTCTCTGTCTTTTCCATACCTTGCCGTTTCTCAAAAAAACAAGACCAAATTTCTGGGTATTTTTTCTTTTTTGTTCTTGTTTATGTAAAGTTGAACGTGTTCAAGAATTTTATTTATTCATTTCAATTTTTCAGGTATTGTATCCTTAAAGTTTTGTCAAGTTTTGTGTCGTGACCATTCAGTGCGTAACTTTTGACGCTGAAGAATAAAAATAAACACTGTCCTTTTTTTCTTCTTGGAAAGTGATGGAACTTGCGGAAATTCCTGAGTTGGTGAGAATCTTAATTTCTTTTCCGATTTTTTTATTCTTTTTAACTGTTCCATTGAATTTGAAATTGGATTTTTCTTCCTATTTTATAATAATCTCTGTGGCTCTGTTTTTTTTTGTGGGTAGGATTTGGTTTCTTCTTCTTATGAGGGTTTGGAATCAGAACAGATGAACATAGGTTCGCAGAGAATTTTGATTTCTGATCATATAAACGCTTATCAATACTCTTCTGAGAAAGTAGATAGCTTTGTGGTTGATATGGATTCTTTCTCTACCAACATCAACAAAGACATCATCAATGCCAATTCAAGAACAACAGTAAGAATTTGAATTGTTCTTTTTGTTTTTATGAATTTTAAATTATATTTTATGTTGTCATGATTATTTTATTTTTATAATATTTAGCCCATCTCATGAGCAAAACAGAGTCAGTGTCATGTTCTGTTAATGGGATTATTTTTATTATGTAACCTCATAATTCTTGTATATATATTACTAGTATCTCCACCTCTCAAAAATAGTTGTCCATGATGTCAGACACTAACACGCAGATGTTTATTAACTGTGTTGATGTGTCAATCCAATGTTATATTTAATAACCGTATCAGATGTTTCTTCAACATGTCAGGTCTGTGTTGTATTTGATGTTTGATTTTGTGTTTGTTAGAAGTAGAATTTCATGTTTAGTCAAGACTTTGAAGACCAAATATCGAATTTAAAAAAAAGTTTGTACTTATATGAAAATTATGAAAAATAAAAACATATATATTATCAACTTTTGTTAAACCTTTGCGGCCATTAGAGTCTAACATTTTTCTCAACGTATTTTTCTCCCACGCCTTCTCCATTAACCTTACAATTACAATATTTTAATTGCTCAAGCGTTGAAGATTAGATAAAGCCAGTTAATTAACTTTGTGTGTGACATACTCAACTTCCACCACCAAGTTGCATTCTTAAGTTGTTCTTTCTTTTCAATTTTGCACTTAATAATTTCTTTGACATGAATTATTTATTTTTTTAAACTATATAATATAGTTGCAGAGGAGCCTTTCTAGGAAAGGATCTCAACGTTGGAGTGATAGGAATGTGAATGGTTGTAACGTTACAGTTCAAGACAAAGATATTGTCCCTACTACATGCTCTCCGAAAGGTACCTTAATAATTCCAAAGTGTTACCGACTAGTTTTTTGTATTCTGACAAACTTAATTCATGAAAATGTTTGTTTTATTTCATTTATTAGGATTTGGTTTATTTGATTTGATTTTTTTTACGTCACATGGCTATTTAAAGAAAAAATGTAAACAACAAAAATACAAATAAAATCATGAAATAATCCAAATTTATTTTTGTTCTTATGTTATCTATAGATCTGGACCGATAAATCTCTGGCTTGAGATTTTGTTTTCATCGATGTCTTGTTGAGTTGAAAAAATGTTTCATGTTACTATCAACTTTATGTGTGTGTTTGTTTTCCTTGGTTGACCGTTATGGCAAGTTAAGTTCATTTGGTCACTAAATTCAAATGGTAAAATAATTCATAACAAACATGTCTTATATGTCAGTATCTCATTTCAGACCAATATGATACATTATGTAAACTGAAAATTAAGAGAGTTGTTGAAGATTAGTTAAAGGAAAAAGAATAATTAACCTACTATGTAAAATTATGTAACTTAGTTGTTGGCAAATTTTATTTCAACAGGCAGAATAGGTTAGACACTATTTCTAAGGTTCGAATCCTACTACTCACGATTGTCAATTCAACTGATTCAAACATTTGATATAAGTTTATGGCTCAATCATATAGAAGGCTACAGAAGAGATTATATAATTTTATCATATGATATGTGATTAATATGTTTCTGGTACACCATACTTGGGGGCCACATGTACTGTCAATAATTATCAGAAATTTGGATATTAGTGTTGTGAATTTTGTAATGTAAATTGTAAACTCTAGTTTTTGTTTCATTGAACTGTAGCTTTTTTGTTAGGAGCCTCCAAGTCCACAGTAATGGCGGTAGGGTCCATGCAGAATTCACCAAACACACAACAACAAATACATCATCAGATTACTATCACCACAGCTAGTAGTAACATGTGCAACAACACCAACACAGAAAATAAATGTGTGACCAGGAGAAATAGTTTTGGACGATCTTATTCTTGGCTCCTTGATCCTAAGAAAATTCTTCTTATCTTTGCCACATTGTAAGATTCATCTCTTATCTATAAACTTGTGTTAGTCTTAATCCTTAATAAATCCTCCGGTCGCAAATTTACTTATAATAGTGACCTGAGAGTATACAAGTTTAGGTGCATTGATTAATATGTTTTGAAACTTGAAACAGGTCAAGCGTGGGAACGTTATTATTGATATACTTGACTCTTAGTATCAGCAAGCATAATAATGGAGTTGAATATGGAAGTGATTTGCAGTAGTTATTTATTCTTCGAACGCGGCTTATATACCGAATAGAATGTGATTTGAAAGCTTGCAAATGCTAACTAGAGCTTCCACCATCTTTATGTCGGAATCAGTTACCTCTTTCGGAGGTACAAGAGGGAGTTAAAGGATGAGGAAGTAACTTTTTTCTTTTTCTCTTGTTAGGGTTTATATACCTCAGCTTGTATCATTCTGTTCTACTTTTGCTCTCACATGGAATCATAATAGCAAATGAAACTTTTTCCATATTTGTAAATTTTAAAGTTAAGATAGGGAAAAGTAAAAGGAAAAAGAAGCAATAGTGCAATGCTATGAGCATGAGACGAGGCCCGTGAAAGGTACCTAGAAGCTACAATACAAAAGTGCAATACTGTGAGCAGTGGGAACTAAAGAGACATTGCATGCTCAATGAGATTTTTGGTCTTTATCAATAAAGCTGTAACCCACTAGATGTATTTTTCAGGGTCAAATAATGTTTGATATACAGGGAAACTTTTGGGAATAAACTAGATGTGTCATGTGTGAATCATTTAGTTTAATTTGGCAAGTTTCTTATGTTGTGTAGTTGGCTTACATAACTAAAAGCATGTGAACATTAGATCCTTTTCAACAAAGAACCTTTATCTTAAGATTGATGTTTGCCACTAACAGAACTAAACAAGCTTGATAAAAAAGTTAAATCCTAAATCCTTAGAGAATGAGAAAATGCTTGTTACTGCTAAATGAGTTTGGATCTTGCAAGGAAATAAGTTTAAAGGATGAGGTAATTCAAGCAAATTTATACATGTAACAATTTAGAAAGCTAAATAATGTAAGATTTTAATACAACTCAATATTCACCCTCACTTCTAGCATGGATTATGGGTAAAAAAATTCATTACAATTTGTTTTGTTCGATCAAGTCCGCATCACTGTGACTACGATTCTACAAGGTATTGTCCACTTTGGGTGTAAAAATCATCGCGGCTTAGTCCTTTAAAGGTGTTTCGTTGAGTTGAGGTGTATAAGTGTTGCATATAAACAAGTTTGCGTCACTGCAACTACAATGTATTTTCCCATTTTATGTGTGAAAACCTTTGCGGCTTTGTCCTTTAAAAAAACACCTCCTTGGGTTGAGGTGTATGAGTGTTGCATATAAACAAGTCTGTATCACTACAGTTACGAGGTACTGTCCACTTTGAATGTGAAAACATTCACGACTTTGTCCTTTAAAAAGATACCTCGTTAAGTTGAGGTGTATGAGTATTGCATATAAATAACCATTAACTTCGATTTTCAAACCATGTAAGACTATTTTAGCCAGCCCAAAATAGTTGCCCCCAGTCGAGACTAGGAAGCAGGGTACGAGTATGCGAGCCTATGAACCTGACCCCTCCTTCTAGCATTATTGTTCTAGCATCATTGTTATGAGGTATTGTCCGCTTTTGGTGTGAAAACCCACGTGGCTTTGTTTTTTACAAAAGGTGTTTCGTTGGGTTAAGGCATATGAGTGTTGTATATAAACTACTCTTAACCTTGATTTTTAAACAATGTGAGACTATTTTGACAACAAAAAAACACAAACTTAAATCTAATTTTGATGCAATGTTAAATAGATTTGGCTCTTGTTCCAAAAATTAGCTCAGAAATTGAAGATGTTGTTCAAACACAATACATCTATCAGCCTGAGGACATGAGTAGTATAAGACTCCAATACAATTTCAATAGTCGTAATGTTGCAGTAAAAAATTTAATACATACACCCGTCAGGTGAACAAGAACAAATCATAGAACTCAACCTAAGAAATTTGTGGCTTTGACTAATTTGTCAATGATAAAGAAGGAGAGAATTAAGGAAACTCACCATTCAAATGCCCATGTTTTTGTTCCTGCCTACAGGCATGTTTGGTACACCAGTTGTCTTACTTAAATATATTAAAAACCTATATAGGTTGCCTTAAGTCTAAGAATTTTAATATGTTTAGCATGTAATGCATTTTTTTTCAACAAGTGAATGCAAACACAGTGCATGAATACTATATCCCACCGGATAGTTTGGTAAGAAAATAGAGATATCGTACACAACAATTAAGTATTACTGGAACCATAAAGACAATTAGGCAAGCAAAAAATGTTCTATTAAAATCTCCTTAGGACAAGTTTTCTATATCTGACTTTGAAAACCAAACCATGGAGAAGAGAAATACTTCACCAACTTGGCAGGACCAGAGCTTCCTTTCCCTTGAAGGAAAGAAAACTTAATTCCCATTCACTGTATCTTTCACAAAAGAGAGGCCACCAGTACTCATCGGATCAAAACCGCTTTTCAACAGCTGGGCCTAATGAGATACTGTTCAGGATTAACTAGCACTCCTATTTCTTAGAATACTTACAAATCAAGTTTTGAAATTGATAGTGATGTTTCATACTATAACAGAATGATGTATGATACTAAAAAGGCATACCTGTTAGTGAAAGTATACGACAATCAGTTGATAATGAGAATAGAATATTGTAATTTTTTTATTTCATTTCATAGATGTTTATCATTATACAGACAGAGAAAGAGTCGTGTGAGATGAAAATCTCACCCAACATTAGATGTTTTGTATATATTTTTCTTGTTAGGCCTAATATTTAGATATTGGAAGGTGTTTGTTACATCAACCTCTATTTTTATGCAAGGTTAGTTACTTTAAACCCATATAAATAAAAAAAGTTCAGTAACTTGTAAAATTAAGAATTGCGAATCAACACAATTAGCATATTTAAAAAATTTACCACAATATATATAAGCCAATTGAGATGGAGCAATAGATTTTTGTTTGCCATAACTTGTTAATTGTTAGCTTAGAAAATGTGATAAATTTCATAAAAGTAATAATGCAAACATTGAAAATGAAAATTATAAATTATATTTCCGAAATCTTTATCATACAAGCTAATGAACTCCTTTATTTATATGGTTCAAAGTAACTAACTAACCTTAGGGTTGATATAAGATATAACAAACATCTCATAATAACTAACCTTAGACACAACAATAAAAAGATATACACAACACCTAAGGTTGGTTAACACCAGTTAACACAACTCAACCCGTGACAAATATTGGTTTATGAATCCATATTTTAGGAAAGGAAGAGAATCTTTGAACCGAATGACGACCATAACAGATGTTGGCTCAATCGGAAGGAAATTATGTATAGGCTTTACAGAATTATCACGAGGATAGGAGAGTGGAAATTGATCTCTATAATTGAAAGAGTATACAACTTAGGTGATTTACAATATGTAGTTCAACAAGAGAGAAAAGTGTCATCCCTAATAGCGTTTTGATATTCTAGACATTGTGCACTTATGCTTCCGGTCATGGAACAGCCTCAACACAACTGCAGCAGTTTCTTCTATGGCTTTTGCAGTCACATCTGTATTCATTAGTAAATAAATTTAGACTTGATCAGCATTAGTTTATAAGTAATATTTGCAACTCCCTTTGAAATAATCTAAATCACAATTTGAATTATAGAAATATAAAATCGGGTGTAATTTAAACTTCTTACCAATAACCGGCCATACAGGGTTCTGAGCAAAGAGCTTTCCTGCAAATTCAAGTTCCTCTCGAATATAATCCATCTCCGAGTAATTAGTCCTTGATTGTGAATCCAATCCCATAGTTTTAGCCCTTGTTCTTCTAATCTCCTGTAAGACACTCTGATTTATAGTCAATCCAAAAACCTTCTTCGGATCAACCTGCAAGAGAGACTTAGGCATATCAACACCCATCACAATCGGTACATTAGCGACCTTATACCCTTTCTGAGCAAGATAAATAGACAACGGCGTCTTCCCGGTGCGTGAAACCCCAGTCAACACAATATCCGCCTTAGCAAGATTCTGTGGAGACGCCCCATCATCTTGCTTGATAGTAAACTCAATAGCTTCAATCCTACGAAAGTAATCATCGGAAAGTGGAACGCCAGAAGCTCCACGAGAAAGGCCGGAAGGTGATGCTCCCAAATGAGAAGCAATGGCCTCCGTAATGGGTCCCAGTACATTGGTCGAAGGCACGCCCCATAATTCGCAGGCCTTCTCAGCAGTGGAAGATAATGAAGAATCAGCTAATGTATACACAAGCAATGCATTTTCATTCACTGCTTGCTTTATAATCTCCAATAACCTTTCCACATCATCAACCTAATTAACAACAATAACAATCTCAACATTATTTGAAATTCATATAATAACATAAGTTCTACTAAAACTATTAAAAAAAATGGAGGTTAGAAAAGTTAGTTACCCCAGAAAACAAATGGGTACTAACAGGGCAGCCACGATCAACCAAGCAGTAATCGAACTGACCCAAAGCGGCGGTAACGGAGTGTTCAGCGGTCCAACCGGTTCCATCAGAGACAATATAAATGGACTTGGCCCTAAACTCTGAACCGTCTTCACTAACGGCGTCATCTGAATCAACATCGAAGGGAACTGTAGGTGGTGGGGATTGGTTGGGTTCTAGGGTCTGGGTTCGGGAACTAGAGCGGTCCAGTTTTCGACCGGAGCGTATTGCACGGGCCCTGGACCACCGGTTCAGCTGGGGACTGGCCTTGGGTTTTCCTGTAACTGATTTGGATCCAGTGTCGTTGTGGTTGTTGCGGTTGCATGATTTGATTTGTAGAATTGGATGGGTGTTTGGATAATATAATTGGGAAATTGGCATAGCTAGCAACTGTTTCGGATTAGTAGGATATTTTGTTTTAATTTTAATGAAGTTTCAATTTCAAATTATTGATGAAATGCTAGGACAACAGTAATTTTTGTGTGTCATATCATTTTCATTCTCAACTTATTTCTTTCTAATTATAGTTTTTAAGTCGTTTCTACTATAACAAAATTCAAGTGGTTTCTTTCTAATTATAGTTTTAAAGTCGTTTCTAGTTTCTACTACTAACAAAATAAATCAATAATTTAATAAAAAATTATTTATTTCTTCTAGTATTGTTAGCAATATATTATGGTGGCTTTTAGGATAAAAGTCTCAGCTTCGCATTGTATCGGTAGAAAAAGCAAAGACATTGATTATTCAAAATATTAAAAAAAAAAAAAAAAATATATATATATATATATATATATATATTCTTTTATAAATTGGAATAGAAGAAATATTTACGTTTACGTGTATCTAACATGACTTTGTTTTAGAACATAGTTTGTTCTAATTTCATCTTAGAGTTTTGATGATAACAAATGAAATAAATTTTGTATAGTAAATTTGATACTCTGATAAGTATGTTTGCATCTGATACTCTGATAAATATGTTTTTCATTTCAGATGATGTTCTGACTCAAGCATTATAGAAAGTGAAATATTAACTTTCGTTGAGCAGATAAAGAATTAGAAGTTCTAAAGATGAAAATCAACTTCTGAATACGCACGCTGAAAGCAAACTCCTGAAAGCAAACTCTGATAGAAGAAAAGCTAACAAAGTCTGACAGAAGATAAAAAGAAATAGTTAAGACTTCAAGTTCTAAGACAAACTCTGCTACAGTACCGTTAGACATTTAAAGCTAAAACGGCTGAAACACTCAAGTGGAACAAAGTTCGAGGTTCATTGAAAATATTAAGTACAAGCAGACAAGCAACATTAAATGTGTTCTCATTGTTCAAGATAGTAACGGACAAATTCCTGAAACTATATATAGAAGATCAATTGCTTAAAAAAAAGGTTGTTGCACATTATTCATTCAAAAAACTCACGCTGCACTCAAGCAAGCAAGAACATTTTTTATTTCTGAGTTTATCATTGTATTGAGCTTAATACTTAGTGAAAAATCACAGTTGTGATAAAGTTTATTAGAAGTAAACTGAAACACTATTGTTAGAAGTTAATTTGTAATTGTTCCTTGAGAGATCACTTGAGTCAGATTTCTTGAGAGGGCTAGGACTAGAGAGTCTTATAGGTGTTAGTCACTTGCAGTTGACTTGTGCATTGTATTGTTAGTTACAATAATTGGTTGTGCACTTGTAATCAGTTTTGGTTATAGTGAATTAAGTCCTCGTTGAGAGAGGCAAAATCACCTTGACGGATGGACTGGAGTAGTTTGAGTTTCAAACGTACCAGGATAAAAATACTTGTGTTTTATATTGTTGTTATGCTAGAAAAAGAAGGAAAAACTTATTCAACCCCCATTCTAAGTGTTTTCTAAACCTTCACTTTGGACATGGATAAATCTGCTGATTTGCGGTCTTAAAACATTGTTGAGGTGAAATGATAAAGTTGAAAAATGGTTTTTGGACTTAATTCTTATATGAAAAATACTCTTTTTTCAATTTAAGAATTGTAGATAGGATTTTATTCACCGCCTATTTTATTTTTGACACTTCTGAAATGTTTAGTCACTTATTTCTCGTAAGTCTTCTTCAATTCATTTCATGGCTCACGATACTTGTTTTTTGTCAGTTTGATAAAAAAAAGCGGTTAATAGCTAAATTATTTAATAGTTTATAATAGATGGTGAGTGGTTGATGATTTATAACTTATAATTAATAGTTATTATAGTTTATTGTTGAAATTATTATCTAATAAATTTATTGAAGTGTTTAATAAAATTAATTGTTCAACTAACTTATAAATATAACATGATATAAAAATATTTATAGCATAATTTATTTTAAATAAAGAATAAAAATGGAAGAAAATATATAAGTTATAAGGTATAACCTAAAACACTATTGAAAAGCGTGTGAAAAATAAGCTATAAATTAGTAAAATAAATTATAAGTTCATGATTAAAAGATTGTTATTAAACAGATCTAAATTGTCATACAAGCTTATAATTATAAGATATAAACTCAAAAATGTGTCTTACCACAAAGAGTCTTTATCTTCAACAAGTTTGCTCACCCTATAATAATATGTTGATATTAAGCTTCACTTACATGTATAGTATTCTCTCACGTGAGGAAGTTGTTCTTACTTATATGGTGTTCTTTTACGTAAAGAAGTTTTTCTTACTTATTTAAATATGTCAGGTATTTATTGTTACGCAGTCTAAATATTTTATTATTGTCCAATCGTACAAGTAGGACGACAATTTAGAAATTTTATTATTGTCCAATTGTATAGGTTGGACAACGGTCTAGAAATCTTGTTATTGTCTGATTGTATAGGTTGGACAGAGAAGGGGTGACTCTTTCCTGCAAACATTTGACGCTTGATTCAACGTTTGTCTAATATGAGAGATATGAAATTTAAAGAATGTTTGTGAATACTATTATATTATGGTCTTATTAAGTTTCTAAAGACTCATAACCTTAGATTTAATCATAGTCGTCCAAGAAGACAAAATTCAGAATACTATTTGTTATGTTATCTGATGGTGTTACCTTAATTATTTGCTAGGATCAAGTGCACTCTTTTTAAGGTTAGTTTATATCTACTCCCCGGGCCATAGAACCTTTTGTTGGACAATTAGTATGGAGAATAATATTTTGATGTCTTTAACCTAACAATACACTACCATAAATATCTTTACCTTTTTAAACTTCATGGCTTTATTGGACTTCATCACATTGGACCGAGTTCTATGGTCGAGACTGGATAGGAAGTGTATGTGCAAGAAACGCAAGAAAAGTGGGTTTGAATTGAGTATCTCAAAATACAAAATTTTAAAACTCAAACATCAAATCTTAACAGAAAAATAAAAATAAATGAACACAATTAGTTGTATCCTGGTTCACTGTTAACTAAGTTAATCGATTCCACCCGCCAAGGTGATTCCACCTTCTCAATAAGTACTTAATCCATTATAATCAAACCGATTACAAAACCATAACAAGACTAACTATCACTATTGCAAACCATAAAGACCAATTGTTTATGTCTTCTTGAGTATACATGATAACACTTAATCACTAAAGGAACAAAATCTCAAAGACATATTGTCAATGACTTCTTAAGTGTATAGACTAACACTTACTCATTCAAGGAACTATCAACTCATTGTTGAATACATATTTTTGTGTTACACAAGATTGAAGTACAAATAAAAACACAAAATTGTTAAGCAAGTTAACGAACAAAAGTTCTTTGCTAGCAAGTTAATGAGCAACAATTTCTTGCTTTACAAAAATCACAAAGTTATTTTGGCAGTGTTTCAGCAACTTGAATAAGTGTGAGTTTCTTCAAAATTCTTCAACTTTTCCAATTCTTCTAAATCTTCCTTTTATTTCAGCAACATTTTAAATATGTTTAACGAACTCTGATTTAGTAGGAGTTGAACATAAAATATGCTGAAAAGTAATGAGTCTTTAAAGTATTATGTTTTAGAATTAGAAGTTGAATATATTTGTGATATTTAAAGGTATAATGATTTTGTTGTTTGTGTTAGTAAAAGATCTAATGTTATTGTACGTTATCTTTGCGTGTTGAAAATGTGTTTGAAGAACGCTGATTTAGTAGAAGCAAAGTTTTTTTTCTTTCAATTTCACACATAAATTAGCTACAAATAATTTTTAAGATTCTCCAGCCCCATGTTCTACTATATTTTTGTTAAAACCGAGAATATTAATGAAATTATAATGATTTGTAAATCATTTAAATGTTTAATCTATTTTTGTTATTATATAAGTTTAGATGTTTCTAATTATATTTTAATTTTGTATGTTTTATACTTATTTTATTAATTTATATAATTGTGTTATTATAGTATAAGGATATTTCAATAATTTATATTTATTTTATCTTAATAGTTATATAACTATTTCCATCACAATAATTATTATTAAAAATATTTCTTTTTATAGTTTATGATAATTTGGATTTATTTCATCAATTTTTACTTAATAATTATATTTTGCAACATAATATATCTTATTAGTGAAAAATATATAAAAGAAAAAACATCGATTATTTTGTTGAGTATCTAAATTTCAAAAAATGATGTGCATAAAATGATCCTCTATCTTTATCTTTCTTTGACTTAGTTATATGATAAAATAAATCAAAACAAAAATGCTTTTTAATGAGTCATTTATCATTGACTAGGGTGAAAATAAAAATTATGTCAAATTAATTTAATAATATATTAATAAATGAAAATATACTCTAATAAAATTGTAAATTTAGAATTCATTAATTAATTATTTTTTAAAATATAATGTCTAAAAAAGAGCAAAATTATAATAAAAAAATATTAAAAAAAAGAGATCAAAGGTTGTTGTAATGGAAAGAAAATCTTCTAAAAAATAATAGAAAATAATATTGAATAAAAATGAAATTAATCCCATTTATTAATTAAAATTTTGCATTAATACAATGAATGAATGAGTGTGTGATTATAGCTAAGAAGTAAAAGTTAAAGAATATAAAAACTGGTAGTTCAAAGAATGTAATTAAACTTATTTATTAATTAAAATTTAGCGTTAATCTATTGATTAAATGAATCTCACATATAAAAGGTCTTAATGTTATAATTTTTTTTAATAAATAAAGGTCTAGGTAATTTTTCTATGTAAATAGATATAATATAAATATATGTAATTTAATCTAACATATTATTGACTAAAAAGTAAAAAGTAAATTTCTTCTAATTTATTGTCGTTAACATTTAATAAATAATAGTATAATTATAAACATAATTTAAATAATCTATAAAATTATTTTCTATGCAAATAAAAAATTTAATAGTGAGCATTATAAAAAAAAAAAAGTTATATTTCTAATATATGCGTGTGAAAACACTATAATTTTGATGTGTAAATATATACAGTAATTAATGACATTATTTTTTGAAATTTATGCAAATATATCTTTTGAGAATTGGATAAAGGATCGGAATTATAAGTATTTTAAAGATAAATGGTATAAATAAGACAGAGCAAAGAAAAAGAAAATTCATGTATATAGGAATACAAAAGCTTACTATTTAAGTCGGTACAACTATCTATGATAGTTAGTTACAACAAACAAAGATGAATTATTAATGCCTGGTACACAATAGACCCATCGTCACAAAAATAATTCATAAAAAACAAAAAAATTCTTACACAATATATTAAAAGTAGAGCTTTTGCTTTCTTCCAATATAAGATTCTTATCTTTGTATTATTGCTTGTCTTTACTTTCCAAGATAAGATTCACTCTTATTTTTGTATTATTGCTTGTCTTTGCTTTTGCTTTCTTCCAAGATAAGATTCCCTCTTAACTTTGCACTATTTCTTCTGGACAATTATTGTAGTTGCTTAGCCTTGACTTTTTCTTTAGCCTTTTGGGCCATAGATTAAATCATAGCATCCCAAAAGTCTTCAGTTGTGGGGTTATCATTTTGAGCCTCGCTAGCTAAACCTTCAAAGGTGTTGGAATCTATTGATCCCATGGATGAATTGGTCTTTATAGATTGCATATCATCTCTTGAGATTAAAAAGTGTAGAAGAATTGAGTCTTCATATGATCCAAAGTCCTGACCATAATTTCTTCTTCTATTTCGTTGGGATACTTTCTTTGGAAAAATTCATTAAGTTTCCCATAGATTTTGAATTTTGGTCTTTAACATTGTTATTTTTGTCCTCAGCCATGACCTATTTGATTAGAACAATTTTTTCTGGATGTCTTCTAAACTTATCTTATTCCACCATTTGTAGAAAAAATTTCTTTCTAGAATGGGAATATTAAACTTGTCATCAGAAATAGTGATACTCCATCTCCAAATTCAAGGAATTTGAAACTTAGTGAAGAAAAGAAATGAACATTGTACAGCTATCAAATTTGATGACATTTTTAACCCCACTGGACTATTTTCACACCAAGGAGTATACAAATCATTTAACTCTTTTGGTAAAATTTCCAACGTAGGACAAAATTTAATCCACTAGGCATAGAACCAAATTGGAATGGGTCTATTAATCACGTATGGATTAATTGAGTAAAACTAAGAATGTTTATTCTTAGGATTCTGGTAATAAAAGGCTTGGGGGAAAGCCAAGGCATAGTCCTAATAATTGAAATAAATATATTTTCCTTCGGCAATTCTTATTGTCTTTTCACCATTAGGGTTAAGACCTCATTCTCTTGGTGATAATATCTTATTAATGTGGCATTTGCTGAAGTTTATGAAATTTTTAGGATTGTTGTTCTGATAATGATGAGAAAAGGTTACTGATTCGGTAACTGCTAGTAATATTGTTAGAAGCGGTCTTGATTTACGATAAAGATTTGGATATCCTCTCAATTTGAGGTATCTTATTTTGATAGCCCATCCATCATATGAATTTATTTTTAGATCCTCATCATCAATCATCAATATATAATTTCTCTGTAGGATATAATATTTTTAGAGGATGAAGAGAAAGGTATATCTTTCTTTTTTGAGGTAGGTAACTGTTGCATATTTATACTTTTATAGACTATAGTCCAATCCTCTATTTGAGAAATCTCATCCATAAGTGTCATTTTTTCCCTGCAGGTCCCCATATTACTCCTTGTGGGTATCGAACCCACATTATCTTTTATACCAATTCAATTGTATATATTTGAATGTTAATGTCCAATATTATGAAAAGATAACCTATTTAATTAAACTATTTAGTATTATGAATAAATAAATTGTTTAACAAAATATTTAGTATTATGAAAAAATAAATTTTTAACAAAATATTTAGTAAATAGTTAAAATATTTAATAAATTTAGTAAATAACAAATATCTCAACTATTAATATTTAAATATTAAATATTTTAAAATATCAACTAGTTATTAAGGTTTATTAAATTTATTTATTTATTTATTTAAGTAAATACTTAATTTATAAATGAATTATTAATTTATTACATTTTGTTGATATATAATTAGTTTACTATTTAATATTAATATATTAGGTTACTATATAATTATTAAATAAACTAAATAATTATAATTTTAATATTTGAAATAAAAAATAGTTAAAATATAAATACTTAAAATATTAGTAGTTAAAATATTTATAGTTTACAGTTTAAATAGGTTAAAAATATTTAATCATAAAATAATATAGTAAAGAAATAATTAAAATATTCCATACTATATATATAAATGACTGTATTTCATACTATAAAATGTTTAATAAATTAAATAGTTAAAATATTAATATTTGAAACCCAAAATTAGGAATTTATACTAAAAAAATACAGTATCAGAATCACATAATTAGGGATCCTAAACAAAATATATTTAGAGACTAAAACAAAAAACAAACTAACTAACAAGGACGAAAAACAAAAAAAAAGCTAATTAAATAATTTATTAAATATTTCAAATATTTATTAAATTGGTTAAAAAATATTTCAACAATTTAATAAATATTGTAAGTATTTAATATGTTAACTATTAAATATTTCAATTATTATATATTAAATAATTATTTCATAATATATAATTCAAACTATTGAATTTATTTATTAACTATTAAGTATTTACATTATTATTAATTAAATAATATAGTTAAAAAATAATTAAAATATTTTTAACTATTTAATATATAAATTACTGTATTTATTAATATATATTATTATTTATTAGAACAAAACAAAAATTATTACCAAAACTCAAAACAAAATAAAATATATTTCAACAAAGTTAAGTCATCATGTAATATATATATATATATATATATATATATATATATATATATATATATATATATATATATATATATATATATATATAATGAATTGCATTTATGTAACAAGTATTGCAAATGACATGTGGTAAAAACTGTCAATTGTAAGTCATTTTTTAAAATGGTTACAATTTTAGGAACCAAAAGCAAAAAAGTATCGCGAATTGAACATATGGGAATTTGGACAAAAAAAAAAAACAAAATAGGGACGAAAACAAAAAACACGCTAACTTACAGGGACGAAAGAATTATTTAAGTCTAAATTTTTTTTATTAAATAAATCATGAAATTTTGAAACACATTTTATAATTGAAAATATTTCTTTCTTGATAGTCGAATATTTTGACTAAGTAGGATTCCATTTACCAGAGGTAAACCTAACTAAAACTTCTTTAGATGTTTCAGGTGTAACATGTTTAAGAATTCCTCTATACCTTAAATTTGAAGCATCATTTTCAACAATTTCACAATACGTGAGATTAGCTAGAGATAGACAAGACAAACATTTAACCTTATTTTTAGTTATTCAGACTGCTTAAGAATGTTTATTAGTCCAAGGGTCAGAAATCTTCCTAAGCCTAGCATGTAATATACCGGTATCATTGACAAATTTCTCATAGTAGTCAGCAATATAATTAAGACTACCAAGAAACCTTTGTAATTGTTTCTTATCAGTAATGATATCAAGAGATTTAGAAGCAAATTCAATACTTCTTTGAATAGGAATAATACTTTCCTGATCAAATTCATGGCTTAAAAATCTAATTTTAGTCTGAAATAATTTAATTTTAGAAGTCGATACAATTAATCTATTATGCTCAACTAAACCCTTAATCCAAATCATTTTTAAATTTTTGTCAAAAAAATTAATATTTTAATCCACTTCTACGTGCATTTAATATTTTCCACTTCTCCGTTAGTACATTCAAGTCGGATCTCGGAGCATTGAAGATCCGAAACAGTTTGAGATTTGTGATTGTGATTAAAGAGAACACTCTCCGTTCGCTATTTTGGGTCAACTGAAAATAATAACAATAATAATAATAAAAAGAGAAAACTCACCGAATTCCGGCGACTCACATTTACCACAATGAATCCGCCGCCGGCACCAATCCGGTGGCGCACAACCGCAATCTCAATTCTCACGGCGGTTCTCATTTTCGCCACCATTTCTCCTTCCACCGCAATCTACTGCGATGAAGACGATTGCTATGATCTTCTCGGGTCTGCTAACCTAACCTTTCATATTCCTTTTCCCCAATTTTTTTCCTATCAATTTGTTGATTTTCATTTGTTTTTGATTGCAGGGTTACTCAGAGTGCGAATTCTTCTGAAATCAAGAAAGCATACTACAAACTCTCCTTGAAACAGTACTTCTTTCTCTCTCTAAGCATGTTTTTTACTTTCTCTCTCTAAATTATTTCAGTTGATTCATTTGTTTTTGGCTTTCTATTTAAATCAGTCATCCAGATAAAAATCCTGATCCTGAATCTCGAAAGATTTTTGTTAAAATCGCAACTGCTTATGAGGTGATTTGGTTATTCTTTTGTTAAATAGCAGCCACATTGCATTATATCTTGGTGAAAAAAGCTGTGTTGTTGTGATTATGAATGATGGAATTATAATTTCTTTACAGATTTTGAAGGATGAGGCTACAAGAGAAAAATATGATTATGCAATTGCGCATCCGGAGGAGGTATTTAGATTTTTCTTATGCATAAGTTTGGCTGTGATTTGTTCATAATGTTCATTGATTGAAGTAGAATTGAGTTCTTTCTTTTGATTCCAGGTGTTTTATAATACTGCACAATACTATCGGGCGTATTATGGTCACAAGACGGTGAGATTTGCTCCATATCGTTTGCTGATTATTAATATATTTTGGTTGGAATTGATTTGAAGTGGTGAATGGTTGGATGGATGTGCTTACCCTTGAATCTGATTTTGTAAGTATTTGTATACTGTAATTTTTGCTAGGATGCTCGCGCTGTATTGGTTGGCCTTCTCGTTATTCTTTCTGGTTTCCAATATCTTAATCAAACGACAAGGTATAATCAGGTACTGTGATATATTAAATATCATTTTAATGTTCTGGATGTTTAATTGCTTTATGCAGACAATATATTACCAAAAGTGTATAGATTCGTAATTTGTAATTATGTGAAATGTCCATTTATTCTACTCCGTGGTCTAACCGGGTAGCTAATGGCTAAAAAGATGTACTTATTGTGTTAAGTATTTTATTCAACCGACTTATGCGGCTATGCCTAACACTAACAGCCTGGCACAATTTTGTAAGAGGTTTTGAGTTTATACAAACCATTTTTTTTGCATTCGTGGGTGTAGAGCTTAGTTGTCTTGTTTGTGGGAACATATATTGGCAAGGAACCTAGGTCTTTGATGGAAACTCGAAATTCAGATAACGGAAAATGTATTATTGATTTAAACTAAAACTATTACATAGAGGAATAGATATAATCCCAGAGCCAAGTGCTCCTCAGAGGAGAGGTGATTCTCATTCTACCCAACCCAAAAGGTTTCTAACCAAAATACACAATGAAACTCCCTTGCTATCAGTGACCTTATATAACTATCCTTCCCTTCTAACATACGCAGCTATAACCAATTCTCTGTTACACCTTTCTATTAGGCTCCGAATCTATTATCCTATCAGTCTTACAGTTGAGCGTTGCTGCAACACAGATATTGTCCGATGAATCTAGGTGTCAATTTAAGCTAAAATGTTTGAATTCTCTAGTCTTGGATGCAAGCTAAATACTTGAAGTAGGTTAGGCTTTTGCAATGGAGTACCACATTTTGAAGAAATGTACAATCGATTTTTGCGAATTGCTCTATTTGTTATCTGTGAAATGTTTTTGGCAGATTAAAACATCCAGATTCGTTACTGACTTTTTTTGTGTTAATTAAGGCTGTGGCCATGGTGAAGAAGACACCGGCTTATAAAAATAAACTAAGGGCGTTGGAACTTGAGCGCAGTGGTGGGATTACAAATAAGAAGAAGGGTCAAAAGAATAAGGACAGGTATGTTACCCATGTCTACTGGCCTTCTCAATTTGGTTGTCCTCCTTGCAATCTTTCATTTTCTCTGTTAAATTAATTTGTCTCTGATTCATAAGATTTGGATTCATTGCCTGTAATTTCTCTATTTTTGATACACAATGTGAATGACCTTATATACAGAAGAGTTGAGGAAGACCTCAGTAAAGTGGAGGAAGAACTTGATTTGCAGATAACAGGAACCGAAAGGCCCTCCGTATGGAAACTTATTGGGGTCCGCATCATTCTTTTACCATATACTTTAGGAAAGGTTAGTGCTAAAATAATCCATTTGGAAAGTGAAATGAAATCATATTCTTATAATCTCTAATTCATTAATTATGTCCTCAATTCAGCTGCTGCTATGGTCTGGCTGTTGGTTTTGGACATACAAGGTGAAAAAGTCCCCTTATTCTTGGGAAGATGCTTCTTATCTCACCCAAAGTTCCCTTGGTCTTCCTGATGACAGATGGAGAAGTATAGGTGATTACAATTTTTCCGTGATGAACCTTCTTTAGGCACTAAGAATTTGTGTTCCGAAACATAACCATCCTGTTTTTATTACCTGTTATTCTCGATTGTACATTATAGTCTAACCGACTGCCATATCTCTTGAGGGTTCTGAACCTATTGGGTTTTTACTGATTTGGTGCCTGTTATTAATAGATGATGCAACAAAGGAAGATCTTGTGCTAAGAAGCCTTTGGGAGAAGTCAAATATGGAGAGCTACATGACAGAGATGCGGAAAGAATCAAAACGCAGAAGATAGCTCCTACAGTTACTTCACCTGCTGTTTTCGAAGGGCAAAATTTTGTTTTACTTTGGAATGAATTACAACGTGATAGTTAAAATTAAAATATTTTGAAATTATTTATTATCGGTAGCTTTATTAATATTTTTGGGGGAGAGTAAAATCGTTCCGGTCAAACACAATCTTATATTTATAAACAAGATGTACTAAGATAGCACATGAAATTTAAATAGGTTGCTATATGACAGTCTGTTAACAGAAAACCAAAGGAAACTGGTTTAGCTATTGCTACATTCTTTTAATATATGTACTTAACCTCAGTCTTGCAGCAGTTGAATGTTTGGCAGTGGTTTTGTGCACCTGTTGTTCAATAAGTATGAGGAGTTTATCAGAAAGTGGCATGTTGTAGCAGAGTTATGAATCGTGTAAAATATACAAGTGAAATACCTCTGCTTTTCATTATTTTTAGTTTTAAATGTCATGTTTCACGCTGCTTACTTAGGTTGGTGTGTAACAAAGTTCAATTTGGTATAATGTTGAAGTTATCACCGAAATGAAAGAGAAAATTGCGGATGACATTTCCTGTCAAATACATTGCATTTTCAAATCTTGTGATGAAACTCATACATTTGAGAGTTAATGGCTATTACATACAAGTAGTTAGTCAGGTTGCGCCCCGCATAGAATAACTGTGTTGTACACCCATCTCTCAAGAAATACTTGCATAAGAACACACTTATATTCTTTTTTTTTTTTAAATTAGAATCATGGGGTGGGTGGTGGTGATTATGAAGAACAAAGAAAAAAATATTTTTATTTTTTAATTAATAAAAAAATTTGATTAATTGTTTGTAAAGTTACATGTTATTTTTGTTTCTCATCTCTCACTACAACAAAGCAACCCACTATCATGCCTGTGCAACCACCACAACTCAACCCACTATGGTGCCTGCAACCACAAACAACCATACAATCTCAAGGCTACTTTACTATACTTTTTCAGCAAATACATATTATTTAATGTTCACACCGTCTATTCATTTCCATCATCTGATTGCATTTTAAAATAAAAGTCAAATTTCTTCCAACATCTAAGATTCATGATTAACTTATCGCGTAAAACTTTTATATTTATCAATTAAAAATAAGTTTATAAATTTAGTACAATGGCATCTCCATTAACAAACAAAAAACTCTTTTTCAATGATAAACTTCTCAAACAATAATCTCATTGAATTCTGGTGCATTGGCATCAAAGTATTTTTCCCGATAATTGCTCACTCAGTTACGAACTAACAATACACGTCACGCGCTATATATAAACTTACGTGAGTTTTTCAAGTTTACGTTCATTTTTACAACTGCACCCGCATTTTAAGATGAACGTGAATTTGGTTCGAGAGAGTGGAGAGTCTTTCACATTGAAGTTGAATCACTTCAACACTTTCATGGAAGTCAAAAAGATAATACAAAATCATCTCCACATCCCCATTTCCAACCAAATTCTAATCTTCAACAACCATCTTCTCAACGACAACGACATCATCTTCACAACCAACATCACTCACGCCTCAACCATTCACCTCCGAGTCGCCCCCGAACCACAAGAACCACCGGCAAAAGCGCCAGAAGAGGCACCAGCAACAGCGCCGGCGACACCAGAAACAGTACCGGCGACACCAGCAACAGCGCCGGCGACAGTGCCATCGAATTCAAGATCAAGAAGTTTGAGTGTGATGATGGTTCCTAGGGCTAATAGAGGGGAAGGTAACTTTAGCGTTGGCGAAATAGAACCGTGTGAGAAAGTAAGTGATTTGAAGAAGTTTTTAGAGAGTTGCAAGAAGAGTGCTCTTCCGGAAGACTGTAATTATTTCTTCATTCACAACCATGAAGTTATGTTTGAAGATAGGTCGTTTGCATGGCACGGGGTGAAAGACGGCGACATCATTGAAATCTTTGATGGAGTTGTTGATAACAATTGCTTAGGTGATACATTTGATTAGATCAAATTTTGTGATGCTTTTAGAATTAGAAACTATATTTCTCAACATTATTTTCTATGAATTTGAATATTGGTTATTCTAGAATTGAAGGAAGACTCGGAATTTTTTAATGATTTTTTATGATTCTGTTTTGAATTAATAAATGAAATTGTGATTACAAAGAATAGCTAACTGTTGTTTATAATAGGTTGTGTATGAACTGAGTTTGATTTGTTGATTATATGCAAAATTGTTACATTATTGCTATACTATTGAGAATCTGAATTTAGCATCATTGTTGTACTTTGTTTGTGAGAGAAACAGGCTACACTCAATTTCTAGGAAGTAATCAAGGTTGTCTACTTGTTTGAGTAAAAACTGGCATGTAATTTGAGACTAGATTTTGAATGTAAGGCTGTGAATTTCCTATGCTAATGATGTCATCTACATAGGCTATCATGAATATGGAGTAAGTAGGTGTTGAGAGTGAAAAGAGAAGGATCACACTTGTTTGAAAATCAAAGCTGTGTAAGGTAGTAGTCATTCTTTCAAACCAAGTCTTAGGTGCCTATTTTAGGCCTAAGTAACTTGTTTAGTTTAGAAACAAGTGATGTGTGTGCATTAATCAATCCAGGTGGATGTGCATACTGCATATATACTTCTTCTTAAAGAAAACCATTTAAAAAGGAATTAATTGTTTGCGTCCAATTGAGTGATGTGGCATTGTCTAAAGATGGCAAGTGCGAGGATAATTTTCACCAGAAAAGGTTTCCCTACAGGAGAAAAGGTCTCTTGAAAATCAAACCCTTGTTGATGCTGTCCATTTGCCACGAGCCTAACTTTGTATTTGAGCATAGAACCATCTAGATTTTGTTTGATCGTAAAGACCTACTACTATCCAATGTCACTTTTGTTTGGAGGAAGGAAAATGAGATACCATGTATTATTGTTAAGTAGAGTTGTATACTTATTTTGCATATGGACAGGTAAAGCCATTTGGTTGAAACAAGGTGAAATTTCTTTCTAAAAGGGAATGTTAAGCAAATCCATATAAAAAATAAAATTGTTAAAGTCAGGACAAGACATTTCAACCGGTACTAAAAACATCGATCTTCTGTTAAATTTATGATTTTAGGTTTGACATTCATTTTGTTAAAAATGGTCTAATCCTGATTTCATAAAGTTGTTTAACACGTTTCCCGCTATGCGAGAAAGAAACAATAAGAAATATATATTGGACTAATCTTGATTCTATAAAGTTGTTCAATATGTTTTCCACTATGCTCATAATTGATTCAATATATAAGATCGACCAACAACTACAATCTTTCATTATTAAATTTTTTTGGTGTGACGTCTAATAAGAAGACATATTCTGTCAGTTTTTCATTTCTAGAGTGTGAAAAAGAGGAGAACTTTGCTTGGGCTTTAGAGGTGTGTCAATCAATGTTGAAGAACCTATAACATATGTTGAAAGTCATTGTTATCGACTGCAATACCACTTTAATGAAGTCAGTTGCAAAGGTATTTTCTACTTCTTATGCATTACTTCGTAGGCATCACATTACTAAGAATGTGAGAGGTCGGGTTAACCCTGCAGTAGAGACAAAATAGATAGAGGTCGAAGATTAATTTTTTTTTTCAAAGCAAGCGTTATTGTGGAGAAAATTATGGATGCATGAAATGTTATAAGAAATACATTTATAAAAGACTTTTACGATGATATTGTTATACATTTCAGGAAGGTGTGAGAGAATTATCCCGCTTTATTTAAATATATTGAATGTACAATTTTGGATAAGGTAAAAGGGAAGATTGCTTGTGATTGGACCGATCAAATTAGACACCTTAGAAATACAACAACAAACCAGGTTGTGTCTGATATACTTTGTTTGAAGAATTAGTTGGGAAATAGTAAGGTGATTTATGTGTTGGTTTTTGTGAACCAAATGATACAAAACTAACATAATGAGATACACAATTCATTTAGTTCTAGTATCACAGTGTTGAAACACATGTTCAAAGATAAAACTCTATATTCTCAGTTGGTCAACAAGATATCTCAATCAACTTCGAATTATATTTTTCACGAAGCCAAGCGAGTTGATAATTTAGGTTCCAATAGCCCAAAGCGTGGTTGCACATTTGTGAGAACCATGGTCTCCCCTATGCTTGTGTTATATCTAAGAAGGTGAAGCTTGATAATCCGATACGAATGGACGAAATCTGTAGTCATTGGAAGAGGCTTAATTTTCATTATGATGGTGTTATGAAAGACAACAAATCAAATATCTTTGTCTTGACTGAATGGGAAGCTATACAAGAAAGTTTTTTTTGAATTTCGATGACAATACAAAACTCCACATCAAATAGCAATTGAGGAAAATTACGTTTCCAGAGACCACGAACTTGAAACCACCCTCTCAACTAATAAAACAAAAAAAAGCACCTAAGAAGGTCAAACCTACACCGAGTGACAATTCAAGAATGAGGAGTCCATCATATTTTGAACACATTGACAAAAGTTTTTCTGATTCACCAACGCTAAAATCTCAAAAATTATTTTTAAAGGAGCTCACATTAGCAAACAACCTTTGACACCGCCTCCACCAAAAATTTCATTCATTGAGGAGGTACCAGTTTTTATGCACAATTATATTAAGCAAATCATCAATATCAATGGTGACGATAACTGTGGTTTTCAAGTTGTTTCTTCTTTACTGAGTAAATGAGTAGATGATCACACATTTGTCCTCCATAGTCTTATCAAAGAGTTGAGGAGCAATAAAGAATTATACAACGGGTATTCAAGACTAAAGCAAAAGTTGAATAAATAATCACTCTCTTGTACTTGAATTAGTGGACCTGCATTAAAAGATAAATGGGTGCGCTTCTTTGAAATGGGTCATCTTATAACAAGTGCGTATGAGAGTGTGTGTAATGATCTTACAAGATACAAATTCTCGGAAACTTTTTTTCAATTGCGCATTGCTTCACCTCCTAATCTAAATGACTGTATTATTTGTTTTAAGCGAGTTTCTAATCCGCGCAATTTTGTTCAAATTTATTTAAAACTGCGATTCCCTATACCACTTACATCACCGAAGTGGACAACTCACTATACAACTAAAGTTGAGACCTAGCCAAACCAATTTGTTGAAACGATGCAAGAGTTCACCAAATTGAGCAAGATAGAAAGAGAAATAAATAAACAAAAGTCAAATGGTGTACCACCAATAACTGTAGATTTGACTGACGAGAAGTGTTTCAACTTACTTTAGTAGTTATTTATCAATTTTTTGTACATGACATTTTATTAATGTTTTATGATGTCTAATATATATTTTAAAGTTTGTAAAAAACTGCATTGATTACATGTTTTTGTCCTGTTCTGTTTTTGTTTTGTTATGCCTGGGAACGTTCTAGAAATACATTTCTGGAGTAAAGGGTAGTTACGGAGTTACATTTCTGGAATGTGCCCTATCACAAGATAGGGTTTGTGAAGTCCATATTAGTCTCCCACTACTATAAATATAGATAAATTGTCATATTGTTTCATACAAAACACAAAAACCAGAATGAACATCCTTTGACATGTTAACTTTATCGACGATACACCATCAAGAGAATTTAAGATCACCGAGTACACCCCTCTAGAAGATCTACTATACACACTGCAAGAGCTTCTAACATATGGATACAATAGCAAAATTGTGAAGATCGAGTACTGCTTGCTATCCGTTGACAAAGAAGGGAAGCTCGAGTTCAACCACTACGAGCTAAAGACAAATGTTGATTTTTAGACTATGTGGAGAACCTTTTTCCGTTTGAATCAAAAGTTCCGATCGATCTGGATGCAAATGTTTCGAGATTGGTCGATGATATTATCAAGATGTTACAATGTCTACATGAATATTAAAGTGTAATGTTTGATCTATGTTAAAATTCCTTATGTATTGCTGATTTTATGATATCAATGGTATTTTATTTTGTCAAGTTGTTGTTTTCCATTATGTTTTTCTACTTCGCAAGAAATATACCTCTGAATCCTTTACATATACACATCTCTAGAATAATTGATGCATCTGTTAGAACAAGATTTAGATTCTGCAATTAATCTCTATATTTTGATGATAATAATAGATATATAGTAGTTTCTTGAGTGTGGAGATTAGAACTTCTAAGTGATTCAGGACTGTTGTCCGAAGAGTCATCAGAAATATACTAAGCACACGTCAGAAAGACTATTTACATCCGATTCTGAAGAAACATCAGTAGTTCTGAAGAATGTTGAATGCTATCCAGAAAGAGGATCTCCGTGTGTACTTATCAATAAGCTGCTACTTCAGAAGTCACAAGTATTCTAGAAGAAAGGATTTCTGTTAGAGCTGTTGCTTCAAGATCATAAATCAAGATTGCACCAGAAACAAGTTATTAATTCAAAGATCAGAAGTCAAGATTTGTTCGTCAAGAAAAATTGTTTCTTCTAATTCTGAAGTAAAAATCAAGATTCTAAACACATCAAAGAATTTTTTTTACTTTCGGATCAGAAGTCAATATTTGTTCACTAAAAAAGATGTTGCTTCTAATTTTGAAGACAAAGTCAAGATTCTGAAGACCCAAATACTTTGTGGAATATGCACACATCTTCTCAACATAAAAAATGTTATGTCAGAAGAAAATATCAAGGATAATTAGATCTTATGGATTCATTACTATTCTATATCATATAGTCCATAAGAAGACAAGATCAAAAGATGATATCTTCTTAAGCCTATCTACTTCATCATAAGTAACTTTCATGAGAAGACAATATCATCAAGAACTTACGCTAGAAGAGTTAGTACAAGGTACAATTACACATTCCACTCAAATGGATATATTTTGTACTCTTTGTTACCCATGATGGTTTCTTACCGTTGGCAGCTGGAAAAATGAAAGTAGCGTGTGTACTACTACAACGATCTACTTCCTCAATACCTACATAAATGATCAACTGTTTCATTTGAAAATAGCAAGGCTAGAGAACATGAACAGTAACGCTGTCAAAATCAAAACTAGAAAAAGGGAAGGTCAAACACAAGAGTTGTTGTTCATTAATGTAATAATATTATTATTTGTTTGAACACAATAGTTTTTGCTCATAATTGTGTTAAAGAATTTGTACTTAAACATTAGTGTAATTTGCTTATTCTAGAAGCACTTTTGTAAACACTATTTGATTGTAATTATTTTGAGAATTATATTTCTCTAGTGACTAGGGTATAGTCAGAAAATATTTGAGAGGGCTAAGGTGTTTTTTAACTCTTAGTCTATTGTTGATTCCTCAAGTGACTAGGGTATAGTCAAGTATTTAAGAGGATTAAGGTGTTTTTTTAACTCTTAGACGTTGATTTTAATCTTTCAAGATTAGTGGATTAAGTCTTTTTCTAAGGGAAAATCACTTTAACGGATAGATAAGAGTAGCTTTTTCTAAGGTGAACTTTTATAAATCAAATGTGTCATTATTTCTATTTATAGCATTGATTCCATTTTAATGGTTTGTGTGAAGCACTTCTAAACGAAAAAGTTTTTGAAAACTCAATCTAAACCTCAATTTCTTGTGTTTTTATTAACCTTCAGTTTCAATAAAAATTTGATGCGTTCAAAAATACATCTCTAAAACCTAAGAGCACTATAATATTTTTGCACGACACATTAGAACATTATGTGATGCATTAAAAAGTTCTCTTTATTTTATTGGACTTTGTAACGCCCTGGACTGACTTCAGGATTATCGACTGACCCCACAAACTAACACGAGTCTTTTAAGCATGCTTTTGCCTCACTTGCGCTTTGAGAAACTTCTCACTTATACTACTCCAAGCCAAGCAAGCGTGGAGTTCTTATGGTTAGCTACCGAAAGAAGATGCATCTTCTTTTGGGAGCCTTCCATAAGAACTCCATAGTTAAAGCGTGCTTGACTGGAGTAGTAGGATGGTGACCTTCAAGTTTCGTGTGAGTGAGGCCAAAGCATGCTGAAAAGATTCGTGTTGATTTATGGGGTCAGTCGATAATTCTGAAGCCAATCTGGGGCGTTACAGACTTTATTTCACTCTTGCTATTTATTACTGGTATGTTTGTTGAAGTGAAATAAGGTAGTGATAAAGTTTAAGAAAATTCTAGTGTTTAAATTGTACCAAAAAAGTGAATTTCTTAATTCATCCCATGGGGTGGAATTAAAACCTATGCATTTATCAAAATGCCCTTTAAAACCAGAAGTATACATCCGGGACGCACCATATTTTTAAATATTTGGGTATAAACCGAAATATATTTCTGGTTCCAAATTAAATAATAAAATATTGAGAAATTATTCCAAATTCAGTCTCACATACACACTTTATTTAAAAGACTCGTGTTGGTTTATGGGGTCAGTCGGTAATCCTGAAGCCATTCCGGGGCGTTACAGACTTCATTTCACTTTTGACTATTTATTACTGGTATGTTTGTTGGAGTGAAATAAGGTAGTGATAAAGTTTAAGAAAATTCTAGTGTTTAAATTGTACAAAAAAAAGTGAATTTCTTAATCCACCTCATGAGGTGGAATTAAAACCTATGCATTTCTCAAAATGCCCTTTAAAATCGGAAGTATACTTCCGATACGCACCGTATTTTAAATATTTGGGTATAAACTGAAAAATATATTTCTGGTTCCAAACTAAATAATTAAATATTGAGAAATTATTTCAAATTCAGTCTCACATACACGCTTTATTTAAAAATTACACATAGTTTAAAATCGGAAGTATACTTCCGATTTACATCCAACCCTGTTTAACGTGATTTTCATGATATATGGTGCGAACTGTAAGTATATTTCTAGTTTCTAGAGGTATTTTAGAAAATTCACGTGGTTCACAAAAAGATTATGAGGTGGAACAAGAAAAATAAAATTTAGTGGGATCCATTAAAAATGGTTTCACACAAAAATGGAGAGAAAGTTAACATTGGAAAGTAATAAAATGTTTATGTATCTTTTTTCTAACTTTTTATTCACTTTCTCTCCTAACAAACAATCTAAAATCATCTTATCTTTTATTTATTTTCTACTCACTTTGACTCAATTATCATTTTTATTTACTTTCTTTCCTCCCCTTTTTGGCATCCAAGCAAAGCCTAACTCATGTTTGTTAGGGTTTAACTCATTTGGTCTTTTGTTTCCTTTTTATCTTAATTTTTCAAATATCTTTTTAGTCTTACGCTAAGTTAGTTAGAGTTAGTGAATAGCTAGTTGGTTTTTTAGTTTTCTACAAGCTCTATAAATAGAGCCAAAGCCTCTCAAATACTCATTTACCTCTTCAATACTCTCCTCTTCTCTCTCCCCTCTACAACTTTTGAGTTTTTGTTTCAGCCTTCAATATGAGCAGTTCAAGAAGAGATCCCATGTTTGTTCAAGAACGGGTGTTTGTAAAGAAAGCAAAATCCACGATCACGACAGAAAAGTATAATGAATTTTTAAAACTACTGTACAGTTACCATGCCAGAAGAATTGATATAGGAGTTTTCAAAGAAGGAGTATTGGAGTTGTTTAAAGAGCACGAAGATTTAGTTTCAAGATTCAACATGTTCTTGCCTCAGGGACACAAATTCTTACTTCCATTGGATCATGAACAACAAGGTGTTGAATGCATTAGCAGTCAAAGATGATGAACATCAAGATGATGGCAATGCATTAGCTGTCAAAGATGATGAATATCAAGGAGATGGTGATGCAATAGCAGTCAAAGATGATGAAGAAAAACAAGTTTGATTACAATCATGTGAGTAGAAATCCATAGTCTAATTTGTAATATGACAGGTTCTTTGGATAATTTCTTGAATTGTTGTATCAAATAAATTCTTCAGAATGTGAAATATTTCATTGTAAATCATTTTTCATTGTAAATTGTTTCCATTGTAAATTTATGCAGACTGTGAAATATTTCATCTAGTACATATAGAATTTTGTATCAATAAGTGTTCCTTTATCTCTTCCCAACTCTTTTTTTGGTTCTATATGTTGTGTTAAAGAATAAAGCATCAACAAGAAAGAAAAAAGATTAAAGTAAATCAACAAGTGAAGATGGAAGTTTCGGTGTTGGTACAAAAAGAAAGTAAAATACTAAGATCGACATCTAAGAAACTAAAGCCTCTAAGCCTGTTTGGGATCATGTACCTTAGTTATTTTTTTTATTTTTATCATTAATGTGTAATAAGTGAGAATATCTCTCAAAGTACTAATATAATTCACAAACATACTTAAAATGTTTTACAAAATTCATCTGATTTCTTATTATTAAAATCAATTCTAGTCTAAAAACTAATGGATTAGGAAGCCTACCTAGTCAAATAAGAAGTGGACATTTACATTTTAATGGTTTATAATTGCTAAAATTCATAACAAATTCAAAAATATCTCCATAATCTTATAACATCTCTAAAATATTATAAATATCTTATAATATCTCTTAAACTATTATAAATATATATCTTATAATATCTTTTATAATATTATAAATATAAAATATTATAACATTAATGAATGGATCAATGAACCACACCGATTGAATCTGATACCCGTAAATCGCTCGGATTAGATTATTTTTCGACTTTCTGGTTTTTGCCAATCTCGAAACATATTTTCTTTCTCTTCATCAATAAAGGTTTTAAGACATATTCCAACAATCTTCACCTTGACTTTAAACTGTGTTCATATCAATGTAACCATCAACAATCTTTCGACTTTAAAAAGTCTTTGGATTTCACCACATCTAGACTTGATTCAAAGTAATAGTACATTCCTTACCATGAAGAAGAGCATCCTTAAAATGCTCAAAGGATCTTGGTAATGAACTTAACAAGAGTGAAGCTTTGTCCTCATCATCAATCTTCACTCAATATTCTCAAGATCATCGATAATCTTCTAAAATTATAATAGTTGTTCAACTATTGATTTGTACTCCACCATTCGAAATGAATACAGTCGTTGTTTCAGACACAACCTGTGAGCCAAAGACTTTGTCATATACAATGGTTCAATTTTTGACCACATAGCAACCGCAGTTTGCTCTCTAGCGACTTCTCTTAGAACTTTATCCCTGAGGCACAAAATAATGGCACTCCTGGCCTTATCCACCATCTCGGTCTTCTATACTTGTGTAATACCTGCAACCATCAATGCACCACTCTTCAAAGCATTAATACGCTTCTCTTGAATTAAAATTGCTTACATCTTAATTTTACACAACCTGAAGTCGTTGTTACCGAAAAATTTCTCGATCTCCCATCTAACCATGTTGCTCAATACCTCTTTGCTCCAGGCTCACCGCACCATTTATTGTGAATCTTATTGTTAATAATGATAAACATATATATCAATTTGTGAGACAAAGAATAGTAGCAAACAAAATAAATGATCTACAAGAGTAATAATTCATACACAAATAATATAATAGAATAAGGTGAGAAAAAGACGAAGGTTTGTTTACACAATTTGATTAAACGATTTACTCTTGAGGTGATAACAACTCTCTAATTCACTATACTCGGAAAGTTGTTAAAAGAGATTACATATGAATTACAAGAAAATAGCTTTCTCCTTCAAGTTCCCAAGAACAACCTAGAAGGTGCCCAAGAATTATCATATTTTCTACCCAAGTGTTTTCTAACCTCTTCAATCTTCAATGTATGAATAACTCAAACACAATGTGTGTTAACAAGTGTTTCTCAATTCCAAATAACTTTAGATAACCCTAAAGGTTTCCAAAATATTTGTCTTTCTAAAGTTTCCTTTGAGAATAGCCAAAACCATATGATATGCCTTTAAACCTTTGCTCTCTCTTATTGGTGTAAGCTCTAAGATTGTTACACTATAATAATAGAAGAAATATATATATTTATAATTGTTAAAATCCATAACAAATACAAAACACACCTTCTTAATTGTTAGAATAAAAGATATTATTATAATCTTATTATATCTCTTAAATATTAGAAATATTTTATAATATCTCTTAGACTATTATAAATATATATCTTATAATACCTTTTAGAATATTATAAATATATATCTTATAAAATCTTTTAGAATATTATAAATGTTTTGTAATATCTTTTTATATTAATTTATTTGATCTCTAAATTAATATAACATATTCTAACATTAATGAATGGATCAATGAACCAAACCGATCGAACCTGATATCTGTAAATTGCTCGGATTAGACTACTTTTCGGCTTTCTAGTTTTTGACAATTTTGAATTATATTTTCTTTCTCTTCGTCAAGAAATGTTTTAAGGCATATTCTAACAAAAATAATGTACATTCTATTTAATAATTTTATTTTTAATTAACAAATTTTCATAAACTCCTTTAAATGCATTTTGAATTCGAGGGAAATTGAATTTTCTTTTCCTTTTACTCAATGAAAATGTTTTTTTATTTAATAATTCATAGGAGATGTTGGGATGGATTTGTTTCTTATATTTTACATGTACCATGGGAATAGGTAGCACAAAATTGTAGAAGTTTTTTAAATGAGTTACAATATTATTATTAACTTTTGATTTTTTTAAAGTTATTTTATATCATCATTAATATAAATATTTTCGTCTATGGTAGAAAAATGTGTATTAGTTCATTAGTATACTTTATCGTAGTACGGACCATTTATTAATCAGGTCCAAAACTCAAAGTAAGTTCTTTATTAAAGATTGTTATTGATGTTTTTTTGTACATCAAGTATCATTTGCGCATAATTATATAGACTAATTCTTTGAGTTGGAATAGATGATAAATCTTTCTTCAAAAGATTTAACATTGTTGCATTCTCAAGAATGAATTCGAACCAAAGACCTTTGATTAAGCTATAAGAGATTATATAATCTCTTAAAAGTGCTCTTAGATATCATTGGCGATGTTTTAAGCTCATTGTTTAAAGAAATCATAAAATAAAATATTATAACTAGATTTAGGGTAATTTAGTCATTTTACATTTTAACACTATTTATATTCCTCCTTCACATTCGTATTTTCTTATTAAAACCCTAATCACGCAGCTGCGCATAATCTTCTCATGAAACCCTAGTCGGCGTGCATCATCTCTCTTCCCTCTAAATCTTTTGAATTTTGAGTTAGATCTTCAAGATGAGTCGCTCCAGAAACAATCTCACATTCGAAGATGCAGTACAATATGTAATGGAAGTAAATGACACATTTAAAAATAAGCGGGGGAAATTTGCTGAATTCTTAAAAATTCTAAATGATTTCAAAGCCAGAAGAATTGACATTGAGGATGTCAAAGAAAGATTGATGGAGCTGTTTAAAGAGCACAAAGATTTACTTTTGGGAATGAACGTCTTCCTACCACCAGGACATGCAATCTCACTTCCATCAGATGATGAACAACAAAGTGATGGTGAAGAATAAAGGAATTGGTATGTGGTGACATAGAAGTATTTGATGAACAATAATAAGTTTGATTACAATCATGTATTTAGAAAATCATAGGTTGAACTATAAATGATGTGTTCTTTGGTCCCATTGATATTTTCTTGAACTATTGTTTTATCAAACAAAATAAGATATCAAATCTTCTACTTTGAATCACATGTGAACCTTTCCCTTTGTTGTATTTTAGTTTTCCAGCAATTATATTTTCCAATACTAGAAGTAGAATCACACCCAATAATTATTGAAAATAGTTATGAGTGAGATCTCTACAATCATGACAGATCTTAATTGTCGTATAAAAAGTGTACATATATACACCATTTAACATTTTAATTTCCTAGATTATTAGTATATTGTTAATTAATCTTCATTTATGAACAAAAATAAGTATGACCACAATTGCTCAACCATGTAATGTGCAAGAGTTTTGTTTGGTATTTGGTTTTGATTAAGTTGTTCCAGGTAGTAGTGGTATATTCATGATTCAAAATTGCACATACAAGTGCAGTTAAAATTGTGGTTGTTGCAAGGTGAAATAATTTTAAATTTTCATAAATTACATAAAGTGGCATCATTGTGCCAATGTATTATTTATTTGTCACAAAAGACTGTTTGATTACACTGTAAATACAATCTAGGATGTGTTTGAAATAAATACTAAGATATGTTAGAAATATGTTATTAAGTGATTGTAAAAATAAAATTTTATTTCATTATAAAAAATTAGAATTTAAGGTTCCAAAATTCTAAAATTTTATGAGAAATTTGAAGAAACTTTGCTGAAATCATCTGATTGGGTTACAATACGGCCGAACAAGTGTAATGACTACCACATCAACAATATTGCAGGTGTAATTACAAATTCATACCACATTTTAAAACTATAGTTGTTGTAGTTCATTAAAGTATGTGGATTTACTATGAATAAATACTAAACAACACAACTGCATCTATTTTAAACTTATCAAACTTGTGTTGTATTGTGAAAAATGTTGCAATAACAAAAAAGATTCATATGATATGATAATGGTGGCATAAATAAATTAAAAAATGTGTGCAGAAATTGAGAGTTTTATGTTTTATTTGTCCCATCAATGTCAGTAACTAGATGTGAGTGAATAAAGTGTAACACCCAGAATAATATTTGTTTAGAATAATACTATTCAAAGCATTGAATTTGGTATTGAGTCCAAACATAAGTGTATAGATGAGATACATATAATTGACAAAATAGTACAACATGGTACATATGTAAAGTGAATGTCAATACCACAACTAATACAAAAGCAATGGAAAATACAAAATATGAGACATTCAAAGTTTCTAAGTATATAAGCTATTATGCTTTTACCTTTATCTTTTCCCGAGCTACTTGAAAATAATCAAAATGAAGGGACTGAGATGCTACATCATAGTGGATCTCCAAACTACACCACAAATCCCGCTCGGCTCTAAGGTTTCCCTTACTCTATTCTATTCATGGAATTACTTTCTCTACTTTGCATATTTTACCATTATGAAAGTTTCAGGAATTCAAGATTTAATTGATCTCATATGGTGTCTGAATATCATAAGTTGGGCTCACATAGCCCATTGTTTACCTCCTAGGTGTTCTAAAAAAAGGGACATCTTTCTCCAACCATAACATATCACTCAAGTTTGGACGTGGGTCACAAATTTCCCTACTAAGTGAGGAACGTCTCTCCCTAGCCGCTACATCTCACATAGGCTTGGTCACAGGACACAAACTCCTTTCACTATATGGAACATCTCTCCCAGGCCGCTGCCTTTCACGTGGGTCCAGTAACGGGTCATAGGATCCCTCACTATATGAAACATCTCTCATCGATCACTTCCTCTCACATGATCCTGGTCATGGTTCATAGGAGTCCATTCTATATACAATGTCCTTCCCTAATCACTACTTATTGTATCCTAAACTCGGATCATATACAATAATTAAATTTCTCTCGATAATGGTAACAATTTATAGACATTTAAAAAGCCTTGATATTCCCCACACAAGTCTAAGCTTGGTTTCCTTCGAAAAATGATAGTTTTCAATACTTACCAACTAGGTATCATTAGTGTTGAAACATCAAATCTCTAGGTGAACTCTCTCGACCTAAGGTTTCCTCACATTTGATCATTCATTACTCCTTATCTAACTAGGAACCTAACATCAATGAGAAACCATCTTGATTATTAAATTAATTCCCAATGAATATCATGCTAATTCTTAATAACTAATTTAAGAGTGTCATAATTAATCTTATAGAAAAGACTACAACATTAATTATGTCGTAGGGTTTTCATTCCATTTCAGATTCCTCTACTTGTAAGAATATGATTATTAACCCTACTTCTCAATGAACATACATTCCCTTTGATGTTCACTAACACTTAATAAGTGAATCTTCGAGCATTTTCAAGAGAATTAACTTCACTCAACCACTTTTACAATGCCACAAGGAAAAAGCACCACACTTGGACCAACTAGGGTTTCAATTATCCAATACTAGATATCCTACATCATCCTAGGGTTTTCTCACAATTATTAATTAATAGTAAGCAAAAAGCATACATACAAGCATGATAGCATCTTTCCATAAGATAGATTTTAGAATCAACTTTCTAACACAACTGATTACGTATCAATCGCTGTTACAAAACTCAATTTATGATATTTTCAATTATACTTCAAAAATTTCCCTACTAATCTGTGATAATCGATTATGAATATGTAGTAATTTATTACCAACCCTCAAAACAGTCTCAAACTCCAATTTTATGTAGGAAATTAATTACCAATATATGGTAATTGATTACCACATTGTCCAAACTAAAAAAATACCTTATTTTCTACATTTAACACATTTCCAAAACCTCCCACATTATTCCTAACCTCACACACAACATGATCTTGAGAAACAAAATTAAATAATGCATTTGACATAACATGCGTAATTCCTCTATTCTATAACATGAAGATCATTCAAGAAATTTGAGCAAGTATCTCCACACACAATCATCTAATTCTCATAAATGGAAATCATGCTTCACTAGAATTACACGTCATTCAAACATCGGAATGCATGCAATTTATCATAATGAAATCAGACTCATTACAAGCATTTTGCATACATATTAACACAAACATGCACAAATTCATGAATCCTAACTCCCACCTCATCATGCCACCTAGTGGTACTACACCCAATCAGAACCTAGGGTCATAACCCCACCATAGATGATAGAACATGAAAACTAAAGGTGATGGTGAGAAAATGATGTTCATCCTTGATGAGAAATATTCTTCTAAATAGCTTTACTCTAAATCTAGATTTCTTCTTCTACGGATAGAAAAATCCCAACATGCAAGAACTTCATGTGATCAAAACCCTCTACTTATATTAATTACTCTACACTTTCTGAAATTGGCTTTCAAATAGAAAGAAAGTGATGATGATGATATTGTTGTAACTTCTTTAAATCTCCTTCTTCTTCAATAATTACAAGGAAGGTTGTACACGTAACAAGAAAGCAAGTTTTGATCAAGAGTTCTTCTCTTTTGTACCAAATTTTCTCTCAACCCTCTTTCTCACTCTCTAATTCCTCTCAACTCTTAACTTTCAGATTTTCTAGAGACGAAATTATGGTATGAAATGAGGCTTGGCTTAGAATTTTTTGTTTTATAACAAGGGTGGTATTGACTCTTTTTCCCATCCCACTAAATTTAATTTACCACTCATGCCACTCTTCACTGAATACATATTAGATCTCTTGATTAATTTTCTTAATATCTATATTAGATGCTAATTTCACACTCTAATGAATAATGACACTCTTAGAGAAAATTAAGGTATTGTATAAATTTTCAAATCCCTTCCAAATATTTTAGAAATATTAACTACAAGTAAAATCAAAAATCCATTATTTAAATAATTTATCAAGAATTGTTCTTGTAAACTTTGTGTCTATGTTTTGGCCTTAAATGTCTCTATTGAAGGTTTAGAAAACACTTAGAAGGGGGGTTGAATAATTTTTTCCTTCTTTTTCTAGCTTAACAACAATATAAAACACATGTATTTTTATCCTGGTTCGTTTGACACTCAAACTACTCAAGTCCACCCGCCAAGGTGATTTTGTCTCTCTCAACGAGGACTTAATTCACTATAACCAAAAGAGATTATAAGTGCACAACCAACTGTTGTGACTAACAATACAATGCATAAGTCAACTTCAAGTGACTAACACCTCTAAGACTCTCTAGTCCTAGCCCTCTCGAGAAATCTGACCCAACTGGTCTCTCAAGGAACAATTACAAAATAACATCTAATAATAGTGTTTCAGTTTTCTTTTAATAAGCTTTATCACAACTGTGATTTTTCACTAAGTATTAAGCTCAATACAAATAATAAACTCAATATTCAAATTGTTCTTGCGTGCATGAGTTAAGCTTGAGTTTACTGGTGAATAGCGTGCAACAACAACTATTTTTCTTTAAGCAACTGATCTTCTATAATATAGCTTCAGGAATTTGTCCGTTGCTATCTTGAACAATGATAATAATAATAATAATAATAATAATAATAATAATTTTGATCAAACAAATTAATATTTAAGTATGTTTTTAATTATTAACATATACGATACCATAACAACAACAACAATAACAATAACAATAATAATAATATTAACAACAACAACAACAACAATAATAATAATAATAATAATAATAATAATAATTTTGATCAAATAAATTAATATTTAAGTATTTTTTAATTATTAACATATACGGTACCATAACATACATCAAAAAACCTATTATGTTATCAAATGGTATGATATTCATATAGGATCTTTCGACTTTAGTACTAGGACTTTGAGTTATACTTAGCTTGAATTGATGAGTTATTGGCGTTATAACATGTTTTGAGTTCAACATATCAAACCTGTCAAGAATCTTCCTTATATACGACTTTTGATATAAGCTTAATTTCGACTACTTTTTATCTATCTTGATGTAGATACCTAAAATCATGGTTGTAGCTCCAAGGTCCTCCATTTTGAATTCCTAGTTAAGTTCAACCTTCATCCTCATTACTTCTTCGATGAAGTTGATTGCTATAAGGATGTCATCCACATAGAGCAATAAGATGATAAGTGAATTTTCAGGTGAGAACCTGAAATAAACACAATGATCAAAGTTGATCCTTGTGAAACCTCCGTGTACCATGAACATTTTGAATCTTCTATTCCATTGCCTACTTCTTCAACTTGCATACACAATAATCCTTACCATTTTATTCATACTCTTCACGTTGCTTCATCAAAATTGTTTCGTCTATATCACCATATAGAAAAGTATTTTTGACATCTATCTCCTCTAGTTCTAGGTCGAACCTAGCCACCATAGCAAGAAGGATTCTAATGGAAATATGTTTCACAATAGGAGAGAATACATTATTGAAATCCATTACTTCCCTCTAAGTGAAGACCCTTGCATTTGTTAGACATAATTCCTTCAAATCTTTCATTTACTATGAAAACCTATTTACAACTAACTAATCTAGCTTCTATGGGTTTCTTGATCAACTTCCATGTGATGTTGTCACAAAGATATTTCATCTCATTATTCATGGCTTTCATATATTCCTTCTTATTTCACTCCTTATAACTTCCTTGTAATCTATAGGTTCTTCATCAAGTACCTCACTAGCAGAGATTAAATCAAATGCTATGAGATATGCATAACCAAGTCTATAAGGTGGCTTGATCACTCTTCTTTACATGTATCTCTTTAGCAGGTAATCATCCTTAGTTTCCTTGTTTGATTCAACATCTCGTGCTTCTTCTACAGCTTTATCTAATAGACTTGTAGGCTGAAAGAAATTATTGAAACTTGTTGACAGAGCCACAATAGGTTGACAGAGCCACAACTGGTTGTTTCTTGGAACTCCAAGAAATAGGACCTCCCAGAAACTTGAACAAGTAGCGGAGGTACTACGCGACTCAATCTCGCGGTCGAGTCGGAATAGCTCACTAGTTTTCGTTCTAACTTTCTTCCAGAGGGAAATAGCACTCCATATTTCAGAGTTCCCTTTATATACCTCAAAATCCTGACAGCAGCTTGGTAACGGGACCACTTTGGATTACTCATAAATATGCTGACCATTCCAACTGCATAGCAAATGTCAGGTCTGGTATTGCACAAATACCTGAGAGAACTAACCAACTGCTTGAAGGTTGTAGCATCCACAGAATCACCATCAGAGTCAGAGTCCAATTTATGATTGGTTTTTAATGGTGTCACAACAACTGTATAATTATGCAGCTTAAATCTCTTCAGAAGTTCAAGTTCATACTTCAGCTGATGCAAAATGATACCCTCCTTTGAGTACAGAACTTTCATCCCTAGGAAATATACCATATTTCCTAGATATGTCATCTCAAATTGATTCATCAGCACTTTCTTGAACTTGGTTATATCTTATGGACAACTCCCCGTAAGCAATATGTCATCAACATAAAGATACATTAGAATCATATTGCTTCCAGAATGTTTCACATACACGCATACTCCATCTCACATTTCTGAAACCCTTGCTTCTTGAAAAATGAATCAATCTTCTGATTCCAAGCTTTGGATGCTTCCTTCAATCCATACAGAGCTTTGTGTAACTCGTACACCATCCATTCCTGATTCTTTTTCACGAAGCCAAGAGGTTGTGACACGTATACCTCCTCTTGTAATGGACCGCTCGAAATCGACTTCACATCCAATGCATCGGTGAACTTTTTGCCTAAAGAAATCACCAATCTGATTGTTTCATGCCTAGCTACAAGAGCAAACACCTCAAAATAATCTAGTCCAGGTTTCTGAAGAAAACCTCTAGCCCCTAGCCTTTCTTTGTGCTTGCCAACAGATCCATTTGGCTTAAGCTTCACCTTAAAAACCCATCTGACACTGATGGCTTTCTTCTTCTTTGGAAGTTCTGTCAACTCCCAAGTTTTGTTTCTCTTTATAGCCTCAAGTTCTTCTTTGATGGCATCCAACCAGACTTTCTTCTTGAGTACTTCTTCTATACCCAATGGTTCAGAATCTACTAACATGGCACACTGAATGACTTCTCCCTTTGAGTCAACATCAGTGTCTTGCAGCATGTCAAAATCTGCAAACCTTCTAGGTATGGTTCTGACTTATTGTGACCTCTGAACTTGTTCTCCAGAACTTGGAACAATATTAACTTCTAGACCTTGTCCAGAAGTTCTATCTTCAGAATTATCACCTTCAGAGACATGATCACCTTCAGAAGCTTGTCCTCCCAAACCTACGTCTTCAGAGTTTTCCCTTCCAGAAGAATGATCACCATCAAATTCTGGATCATTATCAGAATCTGGATCAGAATCAAATCCATCATCTTCATCTTCAGAATCATCTTCTGGCTCTGACTCTTCTTCAAAACTTTCAACTTCTGACTCGTCTTCAGAAGTTATCACTACATCAGAAGTTGGTTGGGACTTACTCCAATCCCAAAATTCTGACTCTTTCACAACAACGTTTTTGCTTATTTCAACTTTGTTGGTTTCTGGACAATAGAGCTTATATGCACCTGTACTGTGATACCCCACCAGTAACATTACCTTGCTTCTATCATCCAATTTCTATCTTCTAGCTTCCGGGACGTGTTTGTAACATACAGAACCAAACACTCTTAGATAACCAACACTTTGCCTATCTCCAGTCCACTTCTCTAAATTAACAATTTCCTCCAGCTTCTTTGTTGGACACCTGTTCAGAACATATGCTGATGTGGCAACAGCTTCTCCCCATGACATATGAGATAGCTTCTTCTCTTTCAGCATACTTCTGGACATATCAAGCAAAGTTTTGTTTCTTCTCTCAGCAAGACCATTGTGTTGAGGAGTATATGGAGCAGTAACCTCATGTTCTATTCCATTCTCCTCGCAAAACTTCTGGAACTCTATAGAGTTATACTCCCCTCCACCATTTGTTCTTAGAATCTTCATCTTCTGACCACTTTGCTTCTTAGCCTTCACATTGAACTTCGGAAACTCAGTAGGCACTTCATGTTTGAACTTAATGAGTGTTACCCACGTCATCCTTGTGAACTCATCCACAAAGGACAAAAAATATTTGTTTCCTCCAAGTGAAAGTACTGGAAATGGTCCACACACATCAGAATTTACTACTCCTAGAGCATGTTTTGCTCTTGGAGCAACTTCTGATGCAAATGGAAATCTTGGTTGCTTTCCTTTCAGGCACACCTCACATGACTTCTCAGGCTTCACAATCTTTGGAATGCCGCATACGAGCTTCTTTGAACTTAGATACCCTTAACTTCTATAGTTCAGATGCCCCAACCTCTTATGCCATAACTTACTATCACCTTCAGCGCCTTCTACACTAAGGCACTTTGCTTCAGTTGTACTAACTTTCACCTTGAATGTTCTGTTTCTTCCCTGTTCAGACTTCATAATCAACTTCTGATGGGAATCATACAACTTCAAGAGGTTTTCCTTCATTACAACTGAGAAACCTTTCTCAATGAGCTGACCTACACTCATCATATTGCTTTTAATTCCAGGAATATACCAAACATCTTTGATTAGAATGTTTTTCCCATTCTTCACCTTGACTCTGACATTTCCATACCTACGCATTAAGGTACTTATCATCACATCGATCTTTGTTCTTCCGGAGTCAAAGTCTATCGACCATTGTTTGTTCCCAATCAAGTGGTTTGAACACCCAGTGTCCATATACCACCAATCTTCTGACCGCTTACAATCAGAATCAAAAGCCATCAATAACACAAGTTCATCATCTGAATCTCCTCTGGCTATGTTTGCTTCTTCTAATTTCCTTTCTTTGTTTGACCAACAATCTCTAGCAAAATGGCCAAACTGCTTACAACAGTAACATTGAACTTTCCTCCTCTCCTTTCCCTTCTGATGTTTCTTCTCACTAGAAGTTGAGGTTTCTGACTTCTGAAATCTATCACCACGTCTATTCTTAGCCTCTGACCAAGACTACTTCTGGTCCTTCTTGACAAAAGTAGCTTTCAGAGCCTGCTTAACTTCCCTCTCAGAAGTTCTTTCAGTCAAACCCAACTCATGCGCTTCTAGACTACTTTGCAACTCTTCTATTTTCATGGTTTCCAAATCTTTAGAATGTTCAATAGCTACAACAATGTAATCAAACTGAGGAGTAAGTGACCTCATAACTTTCTCTATGATTACTTGTTCAGAAAGTGTTTCTCCACAAGCTTTCATTTCATTAGTGATCAGAATCACTCTTGAAATGTACTCAGAAACTTTCTCATTGTTCTTCATGTTGAGATTCTCATATTGCTTTCTCAAGGATTGAAGCTTCACCTTCTTCACTGATGCGTCACCACTGTAACATCTGACCAGTATGTCCCACGCCTCCTTTGACGTCATAGAATCATCAATCTTGTCAAACACATTCACATCCACACATTGATGGATGTAGAACAGAGCTTTTTGATCTTTCTTCCTCTTATTTCTCCGTGCCTCTTTCTCATCTTCTGTTGTATCTTCTGCAACTGGAATATACCCATCAGTAACAAGCTCTAGAACATCATGAGCTCCAAATAGCACGCGCATCTAAATCATCCATCTATTCCAGTTCTTGCCATCAAAAACTGGAAGTTTGGTGTTCATGTTGTCGTTTCCTTTCATTTTCTACCTTGTCCAATACACTTAGATATTCACTCACACGGTGTTTCCCAACCCACAAAATCAGGAAAAAAAATTATTCTTGTTCTAGATTCAACGTGAACCTAGAAGCAAAATCAACCACACAACACAAACTCGCGTTCACTCGTGTTTCCCTATGTTTCTAACCGGTGCTCTAGATACCAATTTGTTGGTGCACAAGAATAAAAATGATTGGAATGATGGAAGAATAAAAGAGAATGACGTCTACCAAAAAGAGTAAAAAAATAAGGATTGTTGTATTATTAATGAACATAGGAATACCTATTTATACACAAAAATGTCAAAAGTAAATATGCCACGTAAACCCTAATTAAAATAACCTTATAGCTAAGTTATCTAAATACTTCACAGCTAAGTTAACTTCACCGTTAAGATAATTTCACAGTTTAATTTAACTCTAACATAGAAAATACTAAGTTATCCTCCAGAACATCAGAACATCAGAAGTTCTGCATATGCCTTACTGAACATCAGAACTTCTGAATGACCCCCAGAAGTTCTGGATATGAATTATTCTCAACATTCATCTCACTTTCTTAAACATCAGAACAGAACACAGACACATACATACATATCTATAAGGGATAGAAATTCATTAGGATATTCATAAACATAAAATCGATTGTGTATGTCAGGTCTATACCAGGAGCATACTAAATGCAAATTTAGGAAGAGGAAAATGTAAAAAAAATAATTATTAACTAAAGGATTAAGAATCAAATAAAATCCACACAAACAAACACACACATACTCCTATACATCAACATATAAGAACAATATCAATATATTGATAATCAAAACACATTTAATGGAGGCAAACGATCACCGATTTAACAAAATGCAGATACATCATATACACACAGAAAATAATTTTCTAAGAAAGGTTCCAATGTCACACTATATAAAAATCCCCAAATTCTATACCCTAAAACGAGTTTCATCACAATGAGTATTGAAACAAATACCCTTCACAAAACGGAGACAAAATCACAATTTTACGGAAGACATTTACAAATGTGCAACAATAGATTAAATTGAAAAAAAAGTTCAAATGAAACTAAAAAAAACTTCATAGCTTGACGGTGTTGTCGAAGGACGATTTTGTTGAATTTAAAGAACGATTTCATCGATTTTACAACTATTTCAATAACCCCATAATTGTGATTTTGACGATTTTGTTGAATTTGAAGAAAGATTTCGTCGATTTCATTGAATTTGGGAAGAGGGTTTTGGATTTCATTGAATTTCTTGTACGACTGAGAGATGGAGAAAGAGACAAAATCTTATTTCTAAATGTGGTTTCCAATAAGCTTAACCAGTTTAAAATATGGGTACTCACTTTATTAAATTTTATTAAATGGGCCACCAGTTTTATAATGTAGTAATGGTTTGGATTTTAAAATTTAGAATAATTTAGATATAAATTTGGTTTTTAGTTTTTGGTTTTATTTCACACCACTAACCAACAACAACATAATTATTATTAAAACACACAACAAACATATGTCGCTAACATATTCTCCTACCATATCCCTAACACCCAAGAAACATATAACACCAACACTTCCTATATCATAGCCAAAACAACCAAATATGAAAACACCAAAACATCCAATTAACATATGGCTACCAAACACCACAACAACTATTTCTTCCTTTCTCCAATGAAGCATTCAAACTAATAACAACATTCAATTGACCAGGTCGCTCATCAATAACTCTGACAACTCAAACAACATAACTCAACTACAACGATATAAACAACAAACTCAATTATGCCAACGCGTTAGATACAAGACTATGTAGAATCAAAAAAAAAACAAAAACATGTACGAAAAATGGTGCATAGGGGGTGTGGAACCAATGGTGTGTGTGATAATTAAGCGGGACGTTATTATTAGTGTAAAAAATTGCTCATACACAATCCAATTTAAATTATTTAATGAATTATTTTAATTAAAATACAAAATTAATGCATACAATAATTTAATTAGCTTAGGGGTAGCAATTTTCTTTTTTTAATACATGAGTATTTTAAAAAATGTGAAAAACATAATCAAAATCCGAAGGTGTTGCAGTCTAAGACTTGTCGTGAGTACGAAATTATGTAATATGTTAAAATACACATAAACTTGTTGGTTCCTCGTGCAGGCCTACCTACCCCATAATTTGTATATTGAGGAGGTCACACATTTTTACTCTTCTAAGAAACCTTACACTCTCACATTCTCTTCAATGGCTTCTTCAACCAAAGAGATATCCATAGACCTTCCACCTCTTCTCCGTGTATACAAAGATGGAACCGTCCAACGTTTCCTAGGCTCTCCAATCATACCACCAATCCCTCTCGATCCACAAACAGGTGTTTCATCAAAAGACATAACCATTTCACAGTCCCCACTGATCTCAGCTCGTATTCATCTCCCAAAACTCACCAACCAAACACAAAAGCTTCCCATCTTAGTTTACTATCATGGTGGTGCTTTTTGTCTTGAATCCGCTTTCTCTTTCCTCCACCAACGTTACCTCAATATTATAGCTTCACAATCAAACGTTCTTGTTGTTTCTGTTGAATATAGACTTGCACCCGAACACTATCTTCCTGCTGCATATGATGATGGTTGGTTTTCTCTCAACTGGGTCGCTTCACATTCCATGATTGCCACTGGTGAACCATGGTTAATCAAACACGGTGATTTCGATAGATTTTACATCGGTGGTGACACGTCAGGTGCAAATATTGCACACAACTTACTTCTACGTTTTGGAAGCGGTGGTGAGGTGAAAATCAATGGAGCCATACTAGCTTTTCCTTTGTTTTGGAGTTCAAAACCGGTTTTGTCGGAAAACATTGAAAAGCATGAAGAGAGTTCACCTATGAAGGTTTGGAATTTTGTGTATCCTGATGCTGTTAATGGAATTGATAATCCTTTGATTAATCCTTTAGCTTCTGAGGCTGTTAGTTTGGACAAGATTGGTTGTACTAAGATGTTGATTTTTGTTGCGGGGAATGATGATTTGAGAGATAGAGGGATTTGGTACTATGATGCTGTTAAGGAAAGTGGTTGGAAAGGTGTTGTTGAACTTGTTCATGTTGAAGGTGAAGAACATTGTTTTCAGATTTATCATCCTGAAGCTAAGAATTCTGTTGATATGGTGAATCGTATTGCTTCTTTTCTTGTTTGATTTGAGGAGGGTTGTTATGTAATTTTGTTGTTGTTTTTTTGGTAATAAAATAGAGACGGGTTTATGAATTCAAAGTTTTTTCCAATAATAATTTTCTCGTGTTTTTTGTTTTTGTTTTGTGATCACTATTCTAAGATGGGTCTTTTTGTCACTATTATATTTATAGGTAGGATGAATCTTGATTATTTTGTATGTGCTAGGAGTTTGAGATATTGGTATATCATTGAGAATTCAAAAGAATTGAAATGTCCTCTACCATACAAGAGGCATGTCTACACTAAAAGAGGCTGGTATACGCTAAAAGTTACGGATGTTTGTGGTGCGGTTTGAGTGATTTTAAAATAAAAAATTATTTGAACTACAAGAGCAAAAAATGCATGGTTTAGTTTGGTTTGATTGATTTTTAAAAATAAAATCAAACTAAATCAAATTAAACAAATTCAATTTGGATTGATTGGTTAGTTTGATTTTTTACAACAAAAAAAAATTATTGATCATACACATACACGTATAGAGGAAAATATAATTTTGTGTTTAATCGTTCATACATTATCATAAAAAATTATAATTGTCAAAATAAATTTATAATTTAATAAACATAATTGCGTATTATCATTTTCTAAATTTAAAGAATGATATACATAAGATTGCATTCTTAAATAAATATTATTAAAAAAATATGATAAAATATATTTTGTGAAAATAATATTTATAAATAAATAATATTTTATTTTTATGATTTATAAATTAAAATAAATATCATACAAAGAATATGATAAAATATACACATAATACATGTTAATTTCTCTAAAAAAATTAAAGAAATATATATTGTTTCGATTTGCAAAATACAAACTACAAATCAAATCGAACCGTACGATTTCAATTTGGTTCGGTTCGGTTTTGCAATTTTCTATTGAACCGGTTTGATTTCGAAAACCCCTACTAAAAGCTACCCACTTCTCATCGAGTGAAGATCTTCTTCATTTTCTCACTTCTCCATTTTGTGCATTACTAAAGTTTTGAAAATATTAATGTAATAATGTGACATTTAATAGTAGATTTATTTTTTATACACCACATATATCTTCAAAACTATGATAATGGAGAGGAAAAATGGAGAGAGTAAATAGAGAGGATCCTATCTCATCCGAGATACATGAGGCATTATTATTATAAATAATATTAATGCAGCTTTTAAACACCAAGATGATAAATTCATATTTTTATGACGATCTTATTTATCTCGCTTCTGTAAACTGAAATAAAACACATTTTGAATCCGACGTTACAAGGAATTTTATAGTAGTGACAATGTTATTTACTCGATCATGTTAGTCCTTTATTTTAACTCCTGGTTCAATCTAACAAGACATAAACTCCCAACTACATCCCCGTATATTTTCTTTTGACACTATCAAAGGCTTCACTGAAAAAGAAATCCTTTTATTTTTGCTCATACTAGATTTTCAGTTCCCAACAACACTACACGATACTAATCTTGAATTGCGCCTCAAGAACTTCATAAACATCTGTGATAAATAGTTCTCATCATGATAAATCTCATTCTCAAAATATTGAGAAGCATCCAATTCATTTGTTTATATTTCATTAATTTTTTTTTAACTTCGAAAATAATGTGAACCTCAAAATCCTTCTCCAATATATTTTTCTTAATTCCTAAAATGTAAAAGATTTTGATTTATAAATAAGAAGAAATCTTCAAATCCTCTTCACTTAAATATCTATACTTTTTTCCATCCAATGTTTCTACCAATATTTCAAAAATCAGATCGGAGCGGTCGGTTGGATCGATTGGATTGAGAACCAGCCAAATAATCGATCTAGTTTAATGATTGGATTAGATATGTCTCTGAACCAGCACGAACTGATAAGAACCGATGAAAATCAAAAAAACCAGCGGTTTTCCAAAATCGGTGGTTCAACTGCTTTTCTAAATTTTTTAATTTTTTTTAATCAAATTTTAATTTTTTTTCAAAAATCTACAATTTAATTTTTTATTCATTTTGATTATTTTATTAAAATATTATATTTAAATAAAAATAAAATAATAAAAATTAAATTAATTAATTGTATTATTAATAGAGAAAATATTGCAGATGCAGTTGATTTTGTTGCATATAATTTTGATATTGAAAAATGATATCTCAATATTAAAACAATCTATTTATTGAAACTAAATTTATTAGACAATGAAGTTATGTTGTTATAAATTATTGAATTGTATTATGTTGCAATTAGACTTTGTAATTATATACTATTTTATTATATATGATATTTATATTTGAAATTTAAATTATCGAATTATAAATTTATTTATGATATGATATTTTCAAAATGTTTAAAATTTAAATTTAAATTATCAAATTGTGTATTTATTTATAATACGATATTTTTTAAAAGTTTAAGTCTTAGTTATATTTTGTAGAGATTGAGTCATTCGGTTTAACAAGTTTTATACCTATATAATTTTGTTATAACGACCGGTCTATTTAACTGAGTCACCCGGTTTAATCCGGTTTAGTCATGCGGTTCGACCAGTGACCCAGTACCTTCACTGGTTTGATGTCCGGTCCGGTTTTTAAAACACTGGTTTCTACTTTTTAAATCTCTCTCTCTCTCTCTCTCTCTCTCTCTCTCTCGCTCATTTTTAAACTTTCAAACAAAACCTAAAATCATTCGTAATATTTAGGCTAAATACCTTTTTTTGTCTCTTATCTTTTGATCGGGGTCCAGTTGGGTCCCTTAATTTTTAAAAGTGTAATTAAATCTCTTATCTATTAAAATGGAGTCACGTTCATCCTTCTGTTTGGGTTCGTTAGTTGTATTTTGTTTTTCGCATACACGTGGCTTGTTTGAAGGATGATGTACCTGGATGCTGCCAAAGTAGGGTTCATAACACACGAAGACTTGGAGAAGGAAGCGAAGTTTGAAGCCCAGATTCTGCAAAACTTGAGTGAAAGCTCAGATTGTACGTGAAGATTGAAATCGAAGCAAGATTGAAAACATGATTCACACACAAGTATGTTATGTATAAGCCATTATTTTTCGTCTTGTTTGAATATAAGAAATTAGGGTTTCGTTTATGGTATAAGAAATTAGGGTTTCGTTTGAGAAATTAGGGTTTCGTTTACGATTCTTATTTAGGGTTTCTTCTGATGTAGGTGTAATGGACATGTATTTGTATCTAACAATTCACCATAGTGGTGAATTCATTGATTGTGACTATAGTCAGTACGAAGGAGGAGATATTTCTGACCTGAGGATTGATGCAGACACGTGGGGATATTTTGAGTTTGTTGGTGTTCTTAAGGAGTTAGGTTATAGGGAGTTTGAGAAAATTTGGTATAGGGATCCTATATTTGGCATGATTGAATTGGTTGATGATAAAGGAGCCTTAGAAATAGCTGACATGTATAGTGTGCATTTAAATGTTGATATTTATGTTCAACACACAATATGTGAGCCAGAATTTTGTGATTTGGATATAGAGGCAGGTGTGGGTAATGATGGTGTAGATGAAGTTGAAGTTAATGTGGAGAAAGATAAGGAAGATGTAAGTGTTGAGAAAGATAAGGAAGCTGGGGAGGGGGTAATGTGAGTGTTGAGAAAGATAAGGAAGCTGAGGAGAGGGGTAATGAAAGTGTTAAGAAAGATAATGAAGCTGAGGAGAAAGGTACTGTGAGTGTTGATAAAGATAAGGAAGCGTGGAAGAAGGTAATGTTAGTGTTGATAAAGATAAGGAAGTTGTGGAGGAAGATGAGGTGCATGATGAGTCTATGACTGATAATGAAGATGATAGTGAGGATGAGAACTATGACAGTGCTTTGGAAGTGACATTTGATGATTCATTTGATGGTTTTGATGACTTAGAGGAAGAAGATTTGGATAATCTGATTACCTACGAGCCACAAAATGAGGTGGAACAAAGTAGAAAGCAAATGGATAGTGATGGTTTGGAAGAGTAACTAGATAATAATAGTGAAGAACTATAAAGTGGATGTGATAGTGATGATAGCAGTGGGGTTGTTAAAAGGAAGCGTTATCAATTGTTCAATTTGAAAAAGGACGTGGACAATTTCAATTGGGAAGTGGGAACATGCTTTAGGTCTAACATTGAGTTTAAGGAAGCCATTACCTCATATGTTGTCCAAAGTGGAAGAAATCTGAAGTTTATCAAGAATGACAAAGTGAGGGTGATGGTTAGATGCAAGGAGGGATGTCAATGAGAAGCTTATTGTGCTAAATTACCTAATGAATAAACATGGCAACTGAGAAAGGTAATTGACAAGCATGACTGTGGTAGGACTACAATGTGAAAATGATGATCACCAAATGGCTGACCAAAAGACTTCAAAACTCATTGAAAAACAATCCAAAGATGAAGATTAAGGATATCAAGGCAAAGGCTCAAAGAAAGTGGAATATAGGTGTTAATAAGACTAAGGTTATAAGGGAAAAATTTAAAGCTAGCGATATGGTTGATGGATCTTTTTTTAGGGGATTACACTAGGATATATGATTATTGTCATGAGTTGTTAAGAGCTAACCCTTTGTCTACTTTGAAGCTCAATGTAGATCATGTTCCAGAAGGTGTAGAGGACCAAAGACCTTATTTTAGAAGGTTATATGTTTGCTTTGCAACATGTAAGGAAAGCTTCAGGTTATCTAGACATATCATAGGTCTAGATAGCTGCTTTTTAAAGGGGCTTTGTGGAGGGCAGATTCTGTTTCCTTTGCAGTTGTAGAAGGAGAAAATAGAGATAGTTGGACCTGGTTTTTGGAACTATTGATTAATGACCTAGGAGACAAACAAGAATGTCTCACATACACATTCATCTCAGACCGACAAAAGGTGTATAACAATGCCAGCCATATTATCTGATATTTGTTATTTGTTTCATATTATCTTGTTATTGTTATCTATTTTTGCAGGGTCTACTGCCAACCACCTAGACCAACCACAAGATTAGGTGCATAAAAAATTGGACCAACAACTAGGAGGACAACCCCAACAAAAGAGCCAAATCCAAGAAGAATCCTTATGCTGTTTTTTATATGTATTTTGTTTGTTTGCTTGAACCACTTACGTAATGGACATTTAGTTCTTTTGGGTAAATGTACAATGTTCAATATGGTCTGTTTTGGAATCACTTTTGGGTTTATGTCAAAGTTTTAGAATGTTTACTTTTGGATCCACTTTTGGGTTAATGTACAATGTTTTGAACATGTCTATTAATGTCAATTTTATGTTGTCTAAACTGTCTACATTGTCTATGTTGTTATGTTGTATCCAAGTTGTTCAAATTTAAAAGGCATAAGGATGCATTATTATGTTGTATCTAAGTTGTTCAAAATTAAAAGGCTTAATGATGCGTTATTATGTTGTATCCAAGTTATTCAAATTTAAAAGGCATAAGGATGCATTATTATGTTGTATCCAAGTTGTTCAAAATTAAAAGGCATAAGGATGCATTATAACTAAACAAAATGTTGCATTCATGTTGTTTAAATTTACAATACATCACTGGTACATCAATTTGATACACATAATTCAACACCTGCAATCCTAATACTTAACAAAACTCAAATTGATACACATAATTCAACACCTACAACCCTAATACTTAACAAAACACAGAAACAACAAAATTATCACAATCATCAAGCTACAACATTTTTCCAAATTCATCATCTTATTCATCTGCAACTGAAATTTATCAATATATTTCCTTATTTCTGTAATTGACAACCTAACTTTGATAACATCCATTTTTAAGTCTTCAACATTTTTTGCAAGCTTTTCGAACCTGGCCATCATATTGTTATCTTCAACTTCCTCCAAAAACCATTCGAAAAACCCACACCTAAGATGAACCGGTCCCTACATTTTAAGGAAATTGATGTTCAGTTTCTTATACCTAAAAACCATGAATCACTTAACAAAAGACATTACCTTAAAGTTATGACATCCCCTTAATTGTTTTCCAAAGCTTTTAGTCATCTTTTCCCTACGTAGAATAGCTTTATCTCCACAATAGCAAACTGGTTTCCATGGCAGATTCGACATCGTACACGGCTGGGAATTCAGACTTTCATGGCTTCCTTGTAACATAGAGGAAGAGCACCTCGAGGATTGCATGGCTTCTAATTTCTAGATACGAAGGAAAATATAACCCTAGCCCTCAAATCAATTTTTCGTTTAAAAAGAAGAAGAAAACCAAGCTCAGACCTTTAAACGAAATTGTTAAAGCTTATAATCCATGTCATATGCCACGCAAGTTGTTCTACACGTCCGTTCCATAAAATAGATTGAAAGGGACTTACGTGACACCATTTTAATACATAAGGGATTCACTTGCACTTTTTAAAAATTAAGGGACCAACCTGGATCCCGAACGAAAGATAAGAGACGAAAAAATAATATTTTGCCAAATATTTATTACTATATATAAAGAAGACACAATAAAATAAGTTGGCCTATTTTGTTATTTCTTTTTTTACCTTTTACAAATTATTGACCGTTCTATCGATTATTAAATTAAACTACTACTTCTTTATTTGTTTAATAATTTATTTAATAAATATTTAAAATTAAGATAAAAAGTAAAATAAAAAAATATTTATATTTTAACGTTATACACATTAAAAAATTGGATAAACGAACAATGTTTAAACATTAGTAATGTACTATTTTTTCCGTACCATATTATTTGTCACAATGAATCATTTTACATAGGTTAAAAAATAATAATAAATAAAAGAGAGAAAATAGTGAGTTTATCAAATTATTCTGATTAACTGTCGGTGTATTCAAATTAGAGTTAATGTTAAGTGAAAAAATAATAAATTAGAAATATTAATTAGAGAATATAATTGAAAGATTAAATATAAAATTATATTAATAATATAAAGTGACGAGTATTTTAAAACAATTTTTTTTATTAAATGTAACATTTATTTTAAGACGGAATGAGTATTATAAAATAAAATAATCTCCCTTTAGGATAACATACCGTTATTATTTATTACGCTTTCCGAAATTGATTTTCAATTTCAATCCTCCTCATTATCGCCGGGTTTCCCTCCACTCTCTCACTCTTCCACAATCATCATTCAAATTCAAATTCATCAAGACACCAATTCTTCACATCAACAAAACAGGTATATTCTCTCTTTTCTAGGGTTCTTGTTTTTTTTTTCCTTTCACTTTATTGTTAATTTTTGTATTATGTTCGCCTTTTCACTGCGATTTTCCCAATGGGTTTCAAATTTTTATATAAAGTTCGTATTTTTACCATGTTTCAGATCTGTTCCAATTAGGGTTTAGTGTTCATGTTCTTGTTCTGATGACTTTGATTTGTGGGTTTACCGAATTTTTATCTGTTAATTACTGTCGCCGGGTATTCATAAATTAAATCTTCAATCTTTTTTGTTTTTATCGTCATCAATGGTACTTTGTTTGTAGTTTTACTTATTTTCATTTAGCCTATGATTGATTTGTGGTTAAAGTCTCACATCAACTCGAAATAGAGGAAATCTTAATATATATAAGAGAAAGGTTTCATAAATCCACGCTCTAAGATTGTGAGTGAATATGTGGTATCAGAGATTGGGGGAGCGGAAGTGAGATCCTAGTTTGACTCAAGACTAGTGATGTGGGTGACTAACACTTGTGAGAGATTGTTGGGATTCAAGTGTGAGTTGTAGTCTATTCAGACTTGTAATTGCAATTGTTTCTTTGACGGGTTTTCTATTGCTCATGCTCCTATTTCTTGACCTGCTTTTAAAATCACTTTTTTGGGTACAATAAAAGCACTTTTTGATAACTTGTAATTTGTGTAATAAGGGCTTCACACTAACCTGCCTTAGTTATAATTTTCGTGTGGACCTGTGGCTGTGATGATGATGATATTAACAAGTGATTAAATTGATGTATGCCTTTAGCATTCAGATACATTTAAGTGTGCAAGGGCTTGATAATGTTTTATTGTCTCTGACCGTATGACACCGTGATTATACACAAATGTGTGTGAACTAATCTTTGTTCTTATTCTGTCATACACTATATTTCTTATAGGTTTTTCATTGCTATGGAGCTGAATTCGCAGAACAGGCCATTTTCAGTCAAATTATGGCCTCCTAGTCAGAACACTAGACAGACACTTGTGGACAAGATGATCACCAATCTTACTACAAGATCTATTTTCACGCAGAAGTATGCAACTTTGGACCGTGAAGAGGCTGAAGAAAATGCAAAAAGAATTGAGGACGTGGCTTTTGCCACTGCAAACCTACATTATGAGAAAGAGCCAGATGGTGATGGAGGTTCTGCAGTCCAGCTTTATGCCAAAGAGTGCAGTAAGCTCCTCCTAGATGTGCTTAAAAGAGAACCTAGTAAGAACAGTGACACTGAAGTGGTGGTGCCTGATGATACCGCTGTTCCTCGTGAAACTGTTTTTGATATATCTAAAGGCAAAAGGGCTTTCATTGAAGCAGAGGAGGCTCGTGAACTTTTGAGGCCGTTAACGGAACCGGGAAATTCTTTCACTAAAATATGCTTCAGCAACAGAAGTTTTGGATTAGCAGCAGCAGAGGTTGCCCAGCCGATTCTCACTTCTCTCAAGGGACAGTTGAAAGAAGTCGACCTGTCAGATTTTGTTGCTGGAAGGCCAGAAGCAGAAGCACTTGATGTCATGAGGATATTCTCTGCTGCTCTAGAAGGCAGTGTCTTGAAGTATTTAAACCTTTCTGACAATGCTTTAGGTGAGAAAGGTGTTAGAGCATTTGGAGCTCTCTTGAAATCACAAAGCTGCTTGGAAGAGCTTTATCTTATGAATGATGGAATTTCAGAAGAAGCTGCACATGCAGTTTCTGAGTTGATTCCTTCTACAGAGAAGCTCAAAGTTCTTCATTTTCATAATAATATGACTGGAGATGAAGGAGCACTTGCTATAGCTGAGGTTGTGAAGCGCTCTCCTCTCTTGGAGGATTTCCGTTGCTCCTCCACAAGGATAGCCGAGGAAGGTGGCGTCGCCTTATCTGAAGCTTTAGGGAATTGCACCTATTTGAGGAAGCTTGATTTGCGAGACAACATGTTAGGTGTTGAGGGTGGGATTTCTCTGAGTAAAGCTCTTGCCAAGAACGCAGAGTTAAGAGAGATATACCTGAGCTACTTGAACTTGGAAGATGAAGGAGCAATTGCTATAGTTAACACTCTTAAGGAATCAGCTCCTCACCTTGAAGTTCTTGAGATGAATGGAAATGAAATTACAGTTGATGCTGCTCCTGCTATAGTAGACTGCCTAGCAGCAAAGAAGTTTCTTGCCAAGTTGATCCTCTCGGAGAACGAACTCAAGAACGAAGGTGCCATCCAGATAAGTAAGGCTCTAGAAGGGCTTGACCAGTTAAAGGAAGTCGATCTAAGTTCCAACGAAATAAGCAGTGACGGGGCTCATCAATTGGCTCTCGCTGTGGTGCAGAAGGCTGATTTCAAACTTCTGAACATTAATGGAAACCAAATTTCTGATGATGGCATTGAAGGGTTGAAGGTTATATTTGAAAAATCTCCAGACAAGCTCGGTCCATTAGACGAAAATGACCCTGATGGAAAAGATGGTGATGGAGAATCTGATGAAGAGGGTAGTGTGGAAGATGAACTTGAATCCAAAATGAAGAACCTTGTGGTTGATTGAATTGTAGGAGCCGGGAGTCAGCTTTCTCGTTCTGCTGCAAAATAACTCTTACCGTCTTATGACAGTATCGGTTTATTTATTCTTAGAATTATATGTAACGATTCAGATGCATCAGTTCACCAATCATCAACTATTTAGAGTATGTTTGGACTAGATATCATAATTTTGTCTTCAATGTTTCTTTTCTTTTTGTTAGATTGTATTATTGGAAGTTGTTGAGTCTAGTCATTAATGTAGAAACTCTTTGTTCATTTTTGCATGTTTGCTATCTAGTGTTTGTTGATTCTGCTGTATGACACTATCCCAACTTTTAAATGATTGTACATGACATTTAACAACTTTGAATATATAGGAGAAAGTAGACTCCCCCAACTGCAACAACTATTACCAGTAGAAACATAGGTCAATGACACACTAATTAAATACTACCTCTGTTCCTATATATAAGAGACAATTCATTTTTTAAATTCATTGAATAATCAATGTATTTGGTCAATTTATAGACTAGATACATTGATTATTCAATGAATCTAAAAATTGAATTGTCTCTTATATATAGGAACGAGGTAGTACAAAAGTTATACTTGAGCTATGATTTTGTAGCTATCTTGTTATTCAATTTCAAAGATTTAGTAAGAGATATACCTGACGTTTGTTTTAGATTTTTTTTTTCAAAAATAATTTCAAGTGTTCCCTTTTTTTTCTTCAAATTTAAGTTAGTTTAAAAGCTTAATAGATATGCACACATTATAATTCAATAAAAATATAATATCATCCATCTTTAAATAAGATTTAAATATACTTTTCAAATTTTTCATTGAAAAATAGTAAGTAGAATAAATATAAATTTACATTAAGGATGTATCTTTTATTTTATTTGATATTAAACTGTTTTTCTTAAATGTTATTTAAGATATTTCATATTTTTATTATTTTTTAATATTAAAATTTTAAAACATTATTTAAATTGAAAAATATTCCGAATAGTTTTTCATTTAAAACAATTTAAAATTTTTATTTTGAAAATTTTGCAATTTTTATATTTTAATTTTTAATAATGTATATTTATGTTACTTGATGTCAAAAAAATAAATCTTATTTTGATTTTATGTTTTGAAAATATCTTTTTATAAATATTTATTCAAAATTAAATAACTTATTTATCATAATTAGAAAAACAATTTTAATATTCACTAACTTAGATATTCGTTGTTAGATATTATAATATAATAAAGGTTACATATTTTTATATAAAATGTATCTTTTAAAAACAATAAATACTTAAAGAATTTAATTGAAATATACTTATAAAAAAAATTTACACCGTCGATGAATAATAACCGTTAGATCTTAAATTATATTTAACTTTTATTTTAATTATTAATAAAATAATATTTATGGATGGTTGTGATGTACTTATATGCATGCCAATGTCATATTTAAAATGGTTTAAAGAAAGACTTGAAATCTTTATTTTAAAAAATTAACAAAACATTCAATATTAAGAAATTACTATTTTCATCCCACAAATTACTATTTGCTGAATTAAAAAATCATATAAATGAAAGAGAAAAAAAAAAAGATTATTTACACAAATACACATTATCATATATTGGAATCAATAGCAACACTGATTATTTATCTTTCAACCATAGTTGCCAATGACATCTAACAACAAAAAATAGTAATCATGAGAATCACACCTTTTGAAAAGAAAATCATTCGATAAGCCACATTTGAAAAATTTACCTAATCTTATACTTTTTTAATCCTCGATACTTTTTAAGTTGAAAGTTCTAATCTTATAGTAGATTCAAATTATGTTTTTCTTTTAGGAGATTCAAATTATTACTTTTACTTTTATGACATTTAATTTTATTATAAATTATATCAATCACAAACCGTTACATGATTCAAGTTGCTCATCATTTCTGCTACAAGACTACACGTTCAATAATTGTACAAAATCCGGGCAGCTACAGCTAGTTTTAAATTCAGATCAATTCCAGTTTCCTCTTCCATTTGAGTTTTGTCCTTTACTATCAGATAATGAACCCTGGCCTTGATGGCTTGATCTCTTCTTTTTGTGAGTATTCCAGGAGAAAACATGCTGGTTTAGACCACTTCCGCCGACATCCTCGTATGCCTGTTTCTGAAATTTTGTTCTTTCAGGCTTGAATCTCTTTGAGGAAGGAGATGTATGGAAACTATCTTCATTTTCCATGGGGGCAATTTTAGTCCTTGACCTAAATAAGCTTTCATCTGCCCCTGCATTATCACTGACTTGTGCTATGCTGTCAGATGAGAGATAATCTCTTGACTCTCTTCTTTTCCCTTTAGATAAAACTGTTGACATGTCACCCCCATTCTCCATAGCCTTCATCCATTGTTGTTCACTCAATGTATCAGCATATATCACGTCTTTTCTTTTTCGCTTTCCAGTAACACCACTGCTGAAACTTTTGGATTTGTCATCCTTTTGAATTGGAGCATACACCCACTCTGGCAATTCATGCTCTTCCATGAGACGTGATCTGTAGTTTTCTTTTTGTCTTCTTTCTTCATCCATTTTCTCGAACAGCCAAAATTCCTCATCTGATCGAGCAGCAAGGCGGTTAATTTCTCTCTCACTAGGCACGTCTGCTCCAAGTGAGCTTGAGCCTCGTCGCATAATCTCCTCCAACATTTCTCTTCTGTCCTGGGCTGCACAAATAAGAACACCACATGTTCAAATAATTTTCATCTTTTCACAATATGACCTAAGGAGCACTGACATGGTGGACCAGTGCATTATAATGGAAAAATTAAAAGAGTCATTAAAATTTAAAATGTTCCAACTCTGATTTGTTTGAACTGAAGGAAGTGAGGGAAAGTAAAGTGTGATAGTATTACATCAGAGAGGGGATCAATAGTTTCTGTTAGGAGAACTAGGTAAAAACGATTCATCATACTTCAGCAAGATACACAACTTGTATATATAGGAAGCAACTCTTCGGAAGCAAACTATGATTAAAATAAAAAAATTCCATGTCCTAAATTTTAATTCCGACAAGGAAATGTGGGACACTCTTAAAATGATCTATGGAGTCTCTCCAAGAATCGAACAAGAGAGAATGAATACACGAGGCGAAAAAGACGAATGTTTTCTTCATAAATGTTTTTCAACCTTTAGAAGTTTGGAAATAATATTAGAACCTTTGTCACAAACAAATGTCTAAGAATTAATAATTGGAATCAGAAACCGGGTCCTGAAATCAAGAGATGATAATGTTTACAATTTTCAGGAAAAATCCAAGGAGGAAATCACTGAAAAAATTGAATGAGTTGATTCAACTAATAAGGATGAAGGTATGAACTCAAACCTAGAATAATCTTCTAGCAACTTCAACAAAAAACTCATGAGAAGAAGAATCAACTCTAGTAATCTCCTTCGAAAAAACAATCTCAGTGGTTGAAGCATCCTAAATTTTTTCATTTGAAGCCGTGACTAAGAAATTTTTAGTTTTAAAATCAATTTTTATTTCCATCTTAAATCAAAAAATAACTACGGATAGATATCAACAGGACACAGCAAGTATCAAGAGCTACAAACCTGTTGATGTTGTGTTGAAAAGTCCTGCCTGAATAACTTTGGCATCTATACCCATCTTTTGTTTTGCACGCTCCAAAATTACCTCTTCAATTGATCCAACACTTACCAACACAAAAACCCGAACTTCCTTTTTCTGTCCAATACGATGAGCTCGGTCCTCGGCTTGTTGATCCATTTGTGGGTTCCAATCGCTGTCAAAGATGATAACAGTATCTGCTGTTTGTAAGTTCAAACCAAGACCGCCAGCCCGAGTGCTTAAGAGAAACATAAAGAATGGGGAGTCGGGAGCATTAAATTTGCGTAGTAAAGAGCCTCTTTCTTCAGTTTTTGTTGATCCATCAAGTCTAAGATACTTGAAATCATGAAGTCTTAAATAAACTTCGAGAGTGTCCATGAGTCGAGTCATTTGTGAGAAAAGAAGGACTCGGTGACCAGCTCTGCGAAGTTTTGGAAGCAAACGATCAAGAAGTTCAAATTTTCCCGATGCTCTGACAATCTCCTCCTTACATTTATACATATCATAATCTCCCACAAAGAGGTAAGGATGGTTACAACACTTTCTGAGTTGCATTGTTAAGTTCTGTAGACTTTTCGATTTTCCAGAACCTACAAATTGATTCATAATTAGGGAAGTTTTTAATGCAGGTTCTAATAAATCAGGCTAACATAAAAGGACCTAGAAATCATCAAATGTTATATGGGTAGTTTTTTTTGGCACAAAAAGAAGACAACAAGATACAATAAAAAGTTATTGCAAACCACATTTATATTGAATTAATAATCAAACTTCACCAATTCGTAAGAAAGCCGCAACTGGCAATAATATTTGTAGGCAATAAAACCACATTTATTTCTATTTGATTTTAGTGTGATTTGTTTTGTTTTAGTCCATCGTTAGTCCCAAATCCTAATTATTTGAACGCCATTTATTGCAATTACTATTATATAAATAGTCCTAGACTGTAGTTACAAACATAAAAGTATTATTTCCATTTGTTTCTACAATATTGGCAAGTGTAATTATGCGATTGAAGGGAAAATAGGCTTATGGCTTACCTCCTAAAGGACGGCCTAAACTAAGTCAAAAACATATTGAAAACACAATTAAACGCGTGGGTTCTGAAATGTGAAAACTAACCAAATTAACCAACCGAGACAAACAGCCAAACAGCGTGCAATGGGATTAAAGAAATACGTTTGGCATATCAATATTCAAAATCAAAGTAACTGGGGGAAAATTGCATTTGATTGAGTTAAAAAGGAGAAGTGGATATCAGGGGAAAAAAGAAATATTATACAGACCATTGTCCAAACCAACTCGGCCTACGTCAGTAACTTGTTGATAATAAACTTTCTGCCAGGCTGACATATCACATTTGAGTATGACCTGAGATTTCCCAGGAAGAAATTTTTCCACCTCATTCTTTTTCCTTCGTAATATGAATGGCCTTATAACCTAAGAGTAAATGAAAGTAGTCAGAAAAAAGTTGAAATAGGAAGAAATTTAAAGCTTAGAAGAGAGAAACACACTTGATGCAGACGCCGAATGATTAGTAGTTGTTCTTCATCTGATAAAGAGACATCAACTCGGTCTGCAAAGGGGGCATTGAACCAGTCCTCGAAATTTTGAACTGAGTTGAATATGTTAGGAAGGAGAAAATTAAGCAGGGACCACAACTCTTGCAAGCTGTTCTGAATAGGGGTACCAGTCAGCAAAAGTCTCCGTTGGATGTTATAACTGCACACAGATAAAATCCAAAAATTAGAGAAGAGCTGAACCATCTGAAATGTAATACCACCCTGCCAGATAATGAATTGAGCCTACTCTTGAGTACTTGACTGTACTAAGGAAAGTTTTGAAAGCTATCCCAGGGTATACTTTCTTCTCTTTTTGTCTTATTGTTCAGTATCCACAGGTTGTTTAGTATTATTACATTAAAGTACTTTTTAGCACTATCATACCTAACCCTCTTAATAATTACTCCAAATTGGTTTTGTAACATTGAGAAGAATTCTAGAAACCCATTAGCTAATTTCAGCCTTTGGTTTTATTAAATAAACCTAAGTGATCCGAGTACAATCATATAAATACTAGATACCAGCAGGGACCTAATATATTTGAAAGTAAGACGAACCCCACACAATAGTAAGAATAAAGTACATGCTGATATGTTTAAATAGGTTATTCTAAACCTAATAAGCCCAGTTAATTGACCAAATACAAGTATAGTTATTAATTATAAATATATTGACAACAGGTACATATTAATCATTTTATTAAAAAAAAAACCGATATCATCATTATTCATCATGTAGAATCGTACCTATTGTCCAAGGTTTTTGCTAGAACAGACTCATGATTCTTCAACCGATGACCTTCATCCACAATTAAGTAGTTCCATTTAATTTTCTTGAGAAATGCTTTGTCTCTCATTATAAGATCATAATGTGTTATCATAACATTAAATTTCCCCTCTCCTGAAAATTCCTCCTTTATTGCTTTTCTCTCATCCATTCGCCCATCATAAAGAATAACTTTAATGCTGTATCAGAAAGAAAAAGCACAAGTGATTTAAAACCTGTATGAATGTGCACAATTGAATAGATAGTTCTAACTTCTATCCCTTCTCCCCAAAGAAGCAGGGAAAGAAATAATTTGCAATTTCTGCTTAGACTTACCTAGGAGCCCATGTTGAGAATTCAATGATCCAGTTTGGCAGAACTGCCTTTGGAGCAACAATCAAGTGGGGACCACTCACACCTTTGTATTCCAAAAGATGTGCTATGAGAGAAATAGTTTGTATTGTTTTCCCAAGCCCCATTTCATCAGCCAAAATCCCATTTAAGTTGTTATTAAACAAAGAAATCATCCATTGCAGCCCCTCTATCTGATATGATCTTAATTCTCCACCTTGAAGTATAGACGGTTGTTCAGTTACCTGTAGACAATTGAGTTTGTTATTTCCAATGAAATACAACTTTATTGAAGAAAAATAACTTCTTTACTTTCTTTTTCTTAAGTAAAGAAGAAACATATAAAGATAGAAAACATTGCAATGAATTCGAAAGATAAGGAATTCTCCTAAATATTAGAGAAAAAGAATGAACAAAACATAAAATATCAATAACAAATGGCTGTCAATCCTTCAGCATATCAGTACAGGAAACAATATGCATTACACCAAATATAAGCAAGGACCTAAATCCCAAACAGCTGTAATGGCAAACATCCAATCAGGAAACAAATTGTGTAAACAAACTTCATTGCATTTCTGTCCAAAAAGTGAAATAAAATTCACATATGCTTTACCTTTTCCTGAATTGAATGTATGGCAGAATTGTATTGTCGCTGACCTTCAAGTAAATCGCTTGAGTCACCATCATTATGATCAGAATCTATCGCATCAATATCTTCATCAACAGGCGATTCCTTAGAAATTCCATTCTTTGAAGCATCTGACTCGGGTAAATCAGCTTCGGAATCTTCCAAGGGTTCAATACCATCTGAATGTTTGAAGTCCCTTTGACGTTGGACGGCTGCTCCTAGATTTACCAGTAGTTTATTTGTTTCTTCAAGAAGCAAAGTTAATCTTTCATTCTTACTCTCTTTCACCATTCTCATGTAAGCTTCTTGATCATCAGCCTTCAAGGCTTGGAATCTCAATTTCTCTGCACGGGTTGCCCTTTGTCTTTGCCTTCCATGCCATGCCTGCAAAATCATTTATACTCATGAGCCATGTTCAATAAATGACAAATTAACTTTCTACCCACAACCAAGAGAAAAAACATCATGAACATATAACTGTCCATGAATGAACGTCGCTTTGTCTATTTAAAATACTATGATCACAATAACAATTTAGCATTCCAACTCCAAAATAAATCAAAGGAGCAAATCACAATCTTGTTTTAAATGAAGATTCATATTAAATGGGAATCTGAGAGAATAAAATCACAGTACAAACAACAAAGTGTTAAGTGGAAATTCTAATTAAACGTTGAAACTGGAAACCGGTATACAAAAGAACTTTTCAGGAGAGGTACTAAATGAAAGGTTGAGAGGAAGAGGATATTTTCTGGAGACTGCGCTGAGCCGACATGGCTTATGTTAAAAGGGAAGCAAAGGTGAAGTAGCTAAAAAAGGGCAGAGGTTTTACTCTAAGGTCTGAGCTCTGGTGAACATTGTAAACACAGGTGAAGGTCTGAAGTCAGAACCATAGGAGAGTTCTGAAGAGGAGCATAGGTTTAGCTCAAAAGCTTAAGATCTCAAGTGGAGCTTTGATCCTAAATGCGAAGGTGACAAATTAAACAAACTCAGACTGTATTTTAGGCCTTTTTCCTTTTGGTTTCATCAGACTCGCTAATTCATGAGCTTGAGCGAATTTTTCCAAGTCTATTTGTGTCTACCGAGACAGTTAAAACTCATCCAAGTTGAATAACTCGTTAACTCGTGAGTTTGACAACCATGTTCATTACTGTCACTCTATCTCGTGATAGTGTGTATATTACCATATGGAATATTCTGAGAAGCTTTTAATATTCTAGAAGATTCTTGATCAGCATTTGTTAGTTATCTAACTGTTATACCGTGATTTCTGATAGATTTAGTTATTTTTGTTGTGATAAAAGACTTATCTAGAAAGCTCGGGCATATTTATAAAATATTCTGGAAACAATTCAACATTTAGAATACAGTTTTCGGATTCAGAAACATTTTTTTAACTCTCTTTTTCTCATTTCTCAATTCTCAATAACTCAAACTCAATGAATTCTAAATAGTTAGATCCAGCTCACTGATTTAGAATCAAAATTCAGAAAAGCTTCAACATTCATTTGGTTAAATATTGAAGTTCACAAAACAATTTAGGAGTAATAGGGGCAGAGAGCTAAATCCTATACACAATTGACAATGAAATATAATGGGGTTAGAGTGAATAAAAAGCTCTTGGGTACCATGCAAACCACTAATATAACAAATCTCATAGGAAGAGGATGTCCAGAACTTCTAATTCTGACAAACCCAAAAGTAAATTGCACCTATCCAGCATAAATATCAATGATTTATAACTATTAGACTAAAGAGTCATTCTTCAAATAATCACATGTGAGTTGTACTTATAGTGCGTAGAAACTTGTGCTTAGAAAATAGTATATGTAGTTAGTGTACAATTATAAGGTTCATGTTACCTATTATGTATATAAACAGATCAGCTGTGAGTTCAAGACAAACACTTGCCAAACCCTAATTGCATCTTTTACAATAACAAATGAAAGATAGAGCAGAGAAGATTGTACCTGGACACCATCATTCCTCTGTTTTCTCCGCTTCAAAGAAGCTTGAATTTGTAACTGGAGCTCGCGGACACCATTGAGTATTTCTGCAAAAAACCTTCTTTTTGTAGTCTCTATGTGATTTTTCTCTGCCTCTTCTAATCTTGACAGTTTCTGCATTTCAGTGTCTATAGGAGATAAGCAGTGCAGACTAATTTCATTACATGCTCAGATATTGGAAAATCACGCATATATCAGGAAAAAAGAAACTAAAGCACTACGCCCCAAGTCTTGTATATTTAACTACTATATTAGTGGCAGTTCATTTATAAAAGTTGAAACTCCAGATAAAATTACATTCCCTAGTTCCTAAATAGTTGTACGCATCTATGAATGGGTTAGCATGTCAGTCTATCTGCCTGTGTTTTTCGACCTGCCATGTTTTGTTCCTTTATTTGCAGAAAGAATTGATAAATAACATTCAAATTATAATGTATCTAATAAGAGAAGACAGACACGTTCTTTCTTTTCCTTCCCCGTGTGACAATGTTGTTTATGCTGTCAGATTTACAATAAGATGGTTAAAAAATATATAATCACCTCAGAATCCCGTTTCTTCCTTAATTGATCATCGGCGTCCATGGCAAATGGATCTCCAACTCCATAGAACGGACGGCGCAGTCTCATCATGCCCCAATCAAACAATTTCCTGTCCGGATATGCACATTCAACATTGAGCCAGTATTCAGAACTCACATCAGACCGAATCTTTGACTGCAACCCTGCTAACTGCCAGAAGAGAAGTCCTTGCCAACAAGGACACATTTATTGTCATTTCTCAGTTATATAGAGAAAATATAAAAATTAAAGCTTAAATAGATTTTTTGTAACTACTATTTTCTTAAATTCAGTATTTGGTCTCCTATTTTATATTTCACGAATTCAACCTCACACATAATACTTTTCAGAGCACTTTTTAATTATATTGTTGGTCCGTCAATTTCGAGGATTTTTGCAAAATCCACAAAGGTTAATCTAAGAAGTGAAGAGACCGGTTTTGCAAAAATAAGAAGTATGACGACAAAAATTGTATTTAAAATAAACCAATGGCCGCATTAGAAATTATTTTTAACCTATGCCTTTCATAATGAAGTAAGCTATAAAGTTGTTGCATCTGTGGAATGTTTTACTTATACTAGTCAAGCAAAGTCATACAATAGACACAATGGAAGAAGACAGAATGACAACAATCATCTGTTTCGTATCTTTGTGAACAGAAAGCAATTTGCACGAACTCTAATATAAGAACACAGCCTATTAAGAAAAGAAGACTAAACAATGACATAGCTTAAAATAATGAAGAACAATTAAGTTTAATACTACAAGAAATTTCAGCGATCAATTTGTGGAAGATAGACAACAACAGTCACTGTCATTCCTTTTCCTACTATGAGGAATAGGCTACAACTGAAAGTTAAACATATTTTACAGTAAAAAAGCATTGAAGTTAGACATGACTCATACACAGTATACTAAGTATTGAAGAAAGATTCAAGAATCAATTTTACCTTCAGTCCATAAAGTTCAAGCAGGCACTTTGTCTGCAGGTCCTCTCCCCTGCTTGAAGGCAAGTCTGGTTTGAAATAGTAATACAGTTCTTCAGTAAAATTGTAAAGATTCTTATTGAGAGGGAGTGTTTTAGAGAAACTTAATATATAACTGAATTCCTAACCTTAAGCACATTTAAACTATACAGTCTACCCATAATCATATGACATGTTTATAACTTAATGGAAGACTCATATCATGAAGAGAAGCACACTTGAGCATTGTTGACGCTTGTTCTGATTGTCGAGATATGAATGGTTACATCTTTCTGAATAAGACCGGTGACCTTGATGGATGTTTGCTTGAAGAGATGGATGGTCCGAAAAAGGAATTGGTATTTGGTAATGTATTGTTAACCCAATTTGGAGTATTTTGGTGCAAGTCCTTATAAAACCATTAATAGCTTTGCGATAAGAGAAGTTAAAGGAAAGGGGCCAACTAAAAGGAAACAGTAGATGAAGAAATGGAGGGCCAACTAAAAGGACACAGTAGATCAACAAATTGAGGGCCACAAACCTAGTGATGCTGATGAGAGCAGTAATTATGATAATGAGATATCGATTGTCACGACAATGACTGGCAGTCCAGGGATTTAAGAGACTTTCTGTCTTGTTTAGTAAAGTGTTCTTTATGACTTGCCTTGCCTTGGCTTGGGGTATACTTACCTTATCACATTTCTATTATGGCCTCTTTAATTACTTTCTTTTTCAATTAAATATTGAATTTGTTGTTACATAGTTTGCATTAAAATCTTATTTTAGGGACGATTCAGTTGTCTGGAAAAATTTAGTTCTTTATTTTCATTGCTTTCTTTAAAACCCATGCCCTTTAGTGAAACAGCCACATTGCCTCATCACATCACACCAAGCTCCAAAGTGATGTGGTCTGGGGGCTTACTTCCTTAACCTGCTTTTCTCCTCCGGACAACACTAACAAACTAACACAATGAAGCAATCATCCTAACCACATAATCCTTTTGATGTTTATGCATGAAATAGTTCCATCTAGTTTAGCAGTAATGGATTTGCACAACCTAAACCTCTAAGTATCAATAATAGCGTAGCAACATCATGCAGATTTATCAACCAACGGTAATGGAAATAAAAGCAGCATATATAAATGAAACCTTAATTCTATGCCAAGCTAACATGGAAACAAGCAAAATATATATATGCAATACAGGTATTTCCTTTTTACTAAAGTTGCTGGCTGACCTTCAAGCTCATTCAATCGATGCCAAATCTGACTTTGTTGACGGCTTTTCATTGCTTCCTCCAATTTGAAACGTGAAGCACATTTTGGGCGCTGTTCCAATATTGCATCTTTAAGATCTGTTACTAAATCATCTCCAGAACTCCCTGCGTCACCCTGCATTCACAAAAAAAAACAGAAACATTATTGTATAATTCATATCAAAATGTTTTCAATTGTAACCAAGAAACAACATTCCACACAACCGGCTAATAAAAGAACAATCTATAACCAAACGGCAACAGAATGCGCGCACTTAAGCAAACAACAAAATAAATCAAAGTAGATAACACGTATAAAGAAAACGAAAGTAACACAGCTGATTCTTTGAAGTGAATCTATAATAACAAACGGACAAAACGCTAGAATATCTTACTATATAACTTTCTAGACTCATATAAATCACAAACAAACAAAAAAATTAGTTCCAAATAATAAACAACAATTCAACCAATTCAAATCAAAGTAGAATTCCTTACAATATTTATCTGATCCAACTCTTGAACCATGGAAATATTGTATTAAGCGGAAAAAAAAAACTCTCCTCTCACCAAAAATCAACCAAATTTCAGCATGCCATTGCAATTGCACATTATTTGGTTATGCAGTGAAAATAATTGATTTTGAATGAATTGATAATGTAAATTGATTCTAGCAAAAACTGAGTTGAAGATAAAGTGATATATGTTTAGATAAATTCACGTAGAAGTGAGCTGAATAGTAATTTCAATGTAAAAATCAGGTTTAAACTCAAAAGCTACAAATTCTAACTTCAAGTAGAATCAAATTCTAGAGGCAGAATCAATTCTACTTTAGAAGAACCAAACACTTCAAAATCAATCCAAAATCAATTCCACACCTCTAAAATTGCTTTTGCCTTGCCACATCCAAAAGTTAAACCAAACACACACAATCCGTAGCGCTAAAAAATCAAAACAAACAAGCGCACGAAAAAGCACTTCTCAGCATAGCAAACAAACAAAACATGGCAACAGATTAGAACTAATCAGAATCGAAACAGTGAATAAACTCTAACAGAATAGAACCAACCGGAATCAAAAACAGTTCAATCGAACAAACTCTAACAGAATAGAACTAATCAGAATCGAAACCGTGAATGAACTACTCTAACAGAATAAAACTAATCAGAATCAAAAACAGTTAAATCGAATGGGCGAAATCAAAAGAAATCAAAAGAAAACGAAAGAAGAGGCGCATTACATTGACATCACTGCTGTGATGATAAATGGAAGAGACGGAGTTGAGGATATGATTGGGGAGAGGAACGTCGCGAGAGAGAAAGTTGAGAGCACAGATGAGTGTTTTGGTGCGTTGTTGTTCATTCTCGATCTTCTCTTCATCATCTATCGCCATGGATATGGCGCGGGAGAGTACGCAACGCTGCCGTTTTCGTATTTTCTTTAACCGATATTTGAAATTAACAACTAATTGCTTGATCTCACGCCCTCTCTCGATGTCACCAAACTAATTACAAACTCGAGAGAGAGACTAAACCCTTTCGTTCTTCGCCTTCTTTGTGTTTTTGTATTTAGGGATCTATTATTTTTTTCGTTATTTTTCCTTATATATACTGTATTATATAATATACCTCTATTTTAGTATTTACCATAGGGTTACTTTATTTTTTTGTGTAATACATATATACCCACAATCTAAATTAGTGTGATTTGTTATTAATATGGTGCTGATTCACCGTATAAAATTATTTTATAATATTTGTTTTGTATTTATGTCAAATATGCTTTATTTATTTGCAAAGACATTTTAGCCTCTTTTTATTGAGAGTAAATATCATTTTTGTACTTTTAAACTAAAAGCATTTTATATAAATAAAATATTTTTATTAAAAAAATTATAATTTATTTTGTTATAAAAAAGTCAAAATTACATTCACTTTGAATGAGATAAATTTCATTGAGTTGTCAATGAAAATAAATTATTCTATTATGTCATATTAATAATTTAAATTTTGTAATATGATGTGGCGGAATACATGATACTAATTGGTTAATAGTGTGAAATAATTTTATATTGTCAATGGATGTACCATTTTTTTTATTTGTGGTAGAATCACAATGAAATACAATCGAAAAGAACGGAGCAGAATAAAATAAATATGTCATTCTATTCATTAGGTATGTCAAGATGAAATACAATAATTTTGTCATTCTGTCCAAATCGGAGGATATAAAAAATAATGAAAAGTGATGGAATACATTCTATCTGATACCACTCAACTACTTCTTTTTTTAGTCAATCCAAACGATAAAACATGACTTTATTTCATTCCATTATGCTTCACTCCATCCTATTTCATCAATCCAAACATATCTTTAAGAATAATTTTGACTTTTAATTAGAGTGGGTGAGCAACCCTTAAGGTTGCACGAGCCCATTATGTAGAGAGTGATGTTATCAAAATATTTAGAGAATTTATTTTCCCTATTACACCTTCTTAGCCATCTCTAGTGAAATTACGTTGTTATCCCTAGAATCCAGAGATGTATCTCCGAACGCACCATAATTTATTTTTTTGGGGTATTTTCATAGATGTGTTGCTGAAACACATTTTTTTCAAAATCAAGGGTGTTTTGAAGATACATCTCCGAATTAGGCTATTACTATAACAAAAACGAACAACCACTCATCTGCTCATTTCTTCTAAATTCTAACCCTCAAACGCCCCAAAAACCTCCAAAATCTCTACTTTCAAAACTCATTCAAGTTTCCCACTGATTTGCACTTGTTACAACTCACTTCAACTCTCAATTTCAACACATTTCAACGACTCTAAAAGCTTCAAATTTGAATAAGTTATTCAATCTCTTTTAATCTCTGCATTTCTATTTTAAGTTGTTTAGATTATGTACAAACTGTAAAAAGTTTGCTTTTGTGTAAAAATTGGATTTTTGTGTAAGAATGGTGTTGTTCGGTTGAAGTTTGGGCAACGGAAGTCGCAGGTTTTTTCGGAGATATATCTCTGAAAACCCCTCTGATGTGTTTCGGAGATGTATCTCCAAAAAAAGGTCTAAGTTTAATTTTTTTAATTTTCAAAGATGTGTTTGTTCGTTCGCTTACCTTTGATTTGATTAACATTTATTTATTTTTTTCAGAATAATGGCACGGAACCCCAACAGATTGAGACTTGGTAGGCCTAGCCATACAGCATCCGTTCGACGAAAGAGCTGAGCAGACTACGAGTCGTCAAGGATGCGGTCGGATACCGTGGGTAGAAGTGGAGCGAACATGTTTCGATGAGACGACTTTCACGTGCGTCCTCGAGAGTTTGTTTCGGAACCCAAGAAGGAGACTAACTTGGGTTTTGCAGAAGGATCATCTGACACCTCCCTCTTGATCTATTACATCGATCATGTCGTTTTATATATTTTAGAGGGACATGTATATTAATATTTGTTAAAGTTTTCATTTTAATGATTTAAGCATTGGTATGTTTAAGTTTATATTCATTATTTATATTTACAGCAACAAGGGCCTCTAAAGTGTGTGAACCACGCACGAAAGATATATGAGATGCATCACTCTGATGAGGATTGGTTTAGAGAGGTCGTTTTTGCCTCTAGAGTTGGCGGCCTTTGTTGTTCCAGTTACAACATAATCAGCCACAGCATCTACGTAACATTTGTGGAGAGGTGACACAAGGAAATGTCCTCTTTATAAGATTATATGATGTTAATTTTATTTGTATAATTATTTGTAGAAATATTTTGATCACTTGAGAATATAAATTATCAATTAAAACAATTAAATTAAAAGAAAATATGATACTAAGATTTAGAGCAAATCTTTAAACATACTCTTAAAGACAATATAATTCATCTCATATATAATCGAGTTGACTTATGAACCTAACAAGTTGAACTACATATAGTTTAAGTTCAACTCATTTAGTTAGCGAACTTAGTTTTAAACTCATATTCAGCTCATTTGGTTAATAAACGTAATTCAACGATTTAATTTTCTAACCGATTTCCAAACTATTTTCAAGTTAACTCAGTTCATTGTCAGGCCATATCTATTTTTTCCTTTCCTAAGAGTAATCTATTTTTTTCTTTCGTAAGAGTAATCTAAATTTAAAATCTTCTCTCTCCTTTATAATCTCAACCATCCATGATATCAATTAAAAAAAAAAAATTAAATAAAAGTTTTATGTGCGTGACCACACAAGAATTCTTTTATCTTATTAGTGTTTATGTAAGTTATCTTTGTAACAAAAATCACAAGTAAATTATAAATAAACTCTAACAAGTCGATCCAAAGAGACCTAGTTTCATCAAGACTTCTTGGGTGAGACAAAATTAAGACTAGCATTCCTCACAAATTATGACTAGTAATTCTATTTCTGAATCTGAACTATTTGATATACAAATATAGATAGACGGGACACTGTTTGCAAGCCTTACAACCAGAGAGTACTGCAAGTCTGCAACTTCCATAAGTCTTCAGGAAGAATCCCATAACATAACATCATGGCCAATTCAGGATGAAGTTAGAAGGCCAGTTTCTAATATCTGTTTTGAAAATTTTCCCATGTTTCTGCCATAATTCGGAGAATCAATGTCTGAACTACATGAATATTAAGAATACAACAATACTCAACCCAGCATTGCTCGGCTTATCGGTTCTTGGAAGTACTGAAGAGATATAAGAATAGCCTCCTATACAAAAAGACGAGGAATAAATATGGACTGGAAATTGAATACAGAAATTAATAAAAACAATTTGACCGTAAAAACTTAGACGTATAGTACCTCTGTTCGAATTGTTCGGCTCCCCTGATTTGGACATGTATTTAAATATAAACTGAATACTTCCTTCGCATTTTTTCCCTGGCATTTTTTAGGGGGTTAGAATGAAAGAACTATACAAAAACGTGTTTACATTTCTTATTCTAATTAGTATATCGAACCAAAATGTGTGGCACAAGCACAACAACAAAGACGTGTGGCCAAATTTTCGGTCAAATTTATGGACTTTCGGATTGGTAGTAATCTCAAAAAAGGATGGGAAGGGAGCCGCAACAATCATATATATAAAAGGAATGGAACAATGCAATACCTTAAAGTTATCATCTTCCTCTATACTCTCTTCTAACCCAGCCAATCCACCAAAGGAGATCAATAAATGTCTACAAATTCAATGAATGAAGCAATTAATAAAACAATTTAGTCTCACGTATACTCAAGTGCACTCAAGCGATTCGCAAGTCATATTTTGTCATCAAAATATTCATATGAACAATTATCATGCTAGAAATACGTAAAAGAATTGAAATAAAACAGATTAGTAGGAAGGCAAGGACGACAGTCAAAACATGAGTACCTGAAGGAAGGTAATTCAAGATCAGATGACTTGATAATCTGACCATGCTCAGAGGTACCGATTATACAATCATAGCCACCCTGTGATGATAACAAGTCAACAAAAGAAAGAGTTCATGAGTAGGACAACGGATGTCAATGAATAATAGGCTATAGCCTATAGGTATCAAAAGGCAAAGATGTGTGTTTGGGAGGTGAGAGGATACCTTGTATGTACATTCATTAAATACTGCACTAATATTGTGAGCATAACGCACTTGATATCCCCAATATGCGCCTTCTTCCCTAGGCTTGGATGATGAGACAACCTCGCGTGGTAGATCTAGATGAAGTATAGCGTTGCAAATCAGCTTAAATTCATATATAGCCAAGAAATTATGGAAAAACTTTTAACAGTAAAAATTGTCTTTCATGCAAGAAAGAACCATATTGTCCTTATTATGCATTTGCATGGCATCCAAAATAATACTTCAATATCATAGGATATGTAGAATAGAAGAGTCACAAAAACAAAGGAAGATTGTCAAATATTAAAATATAAATAAAAAAGCATATTTCTACACAAAGAAGAAGAGCATGGAAGCATGCTACTGTAGTTAACTCGCGTGAGAATTAAAAAAGATAAGAAAATATCAATTGATTACCGGAATCCAAATTGCGGTTGGCACCCATGGCGACAGTAACTCTTTTTCCCGGTTCAAGTATTTGGTCAACTGCAACGTGCTGCATATGTCGTGTAGTGAATCAGAGATCATACAGAAATCAACTCAAGCCTACTTGATAGAAATATCATTAGAACAAACATTGCAATATTCCCTCTTCTACCACAATCTTATAATCTGTAAATGTAATAATTATTAACAAACATTGCAATTTTCAAACTAAAATAGAAGAAAAGGGAAGGAATAGTAAGAGAAACGGAACGGTATGATCACATTCGATACAACCATGGTTGTCAAGATCTATAGTAAGATCGTGAGATCTTAAGATCTTACGAGTTAGGATAGGGTTTCCGCGCTGGATCTTAACTGAGATCGTTGGAGATGGCGGAGTGCTTGAAGCGCAGTACAAGATCGTAAGAGCGGAGATCTATTGCGATCCACTTTTTCTGCATCGACCCGGTTTGACCTGGTTCGGCCCGACCCAATCCAATTGGAATTTAAACTGTTCTGTTTAAATTTCAGCCGTATTAACATTTACAATCAGTAACCATTCCTTTCTCCAAGGTTGATTTGATTTATGGGGGAACTTTAGGGTTTTCAATATGGAAAATATCAACCCATTAATTAACATAATCATACATTTTATTCCCTCCTTCAGTTCCCTCTATAAATTTCCTTTATTCCTTATTCATCTCACATCATTCTCACAAATTATTTACTTTTTATTCTACGGTTTCTACCTTATTCTATTCTTCAATCTCACGTCAATATGTCTTTCATTCCAGTTCATGCTTCCTCATTTGTATCACCAAAACCTAAAACAATTCATTTCTATCACCAAAACCTAAAACAATGCTTCTGGAAGCAGAACTGAAGCATGGTGTATCTGTGATTTTTATAATTCCAGTTAATGTTAAATTTCTTTTAGTTATTTTTATAATTCTGTTGATTTTGTTGGATCTTACAAACCATGTTTTTTTCATGCTCCAACGATCTTGAGTGAAATCCCGATTTTGACAATCATGGATACAACCCTTGTTGAACTTGCTATAAGAAGCCAGTGGCCAAATAAACTACACGGCAAAGATGGTCGAAAATATGAACAAGACAATAAAATGTCCTTGAGCAGGATGTCATAGGAGAACCAAGGGAAATGAAAGGAAAGTAAAAATAAATAACTTAACTTTCGGGTCAAAAAATCTATGAAATGCATACCCATACCTTAAATAAGCCAACATCAACTAGTGTTGTGCCAGAGTTTGAATGTCCTTTTATTGAGACACCTAAGAAATTATTGCAATGAATCAAAACCTGGCCGTCGTAACCATGGAACAAAACAACAAAAGTGTAACAGCAATGCCAATACAAAAGTGTAAGAGCTAAAGAACAAGTAGTTAAAATATGAAGTCCTCTAGAGTCTTGAGAAAGGAAAAGGATTACGCAGTGGAAACAAACAACGCCAATCATTGGCAAATGCTAACCAACCGGATAAAGGTCATCAACCCTTTACATATCCATTAAGGAGAATCTACAACAACAAGAAGTTAATAACCAAGCATTATTTAAAAAGATGGAGTGATCAATGAATTAATCAACACCATTGGACAGAAGAAAAACTAAATTTTAAATAAACTCATTTAGCGAAAGGGCCCTCTACCATAATTCCTCCTAAAATATTCTTCCACTTCTCACATGAGCAAACAACCTTAGATGAGCTCTGATCATAGTCAGTAGTCACCATATTAGGTGTGTCATTCCAATTCCAACTATTTACCAAATAACTCCATTCTGGATATCATCTCTTTCTCATGCAAGCATGCTCACTTCAGTGTTTTTGTCTATACTTCTATGAGTACCTCACTGTCCAACATTCTTTAGCATAGAGTATCTATAGCCTCATAGCTGTATGGTATAATTTTCATGTGAATTTGATAGCTAATTTGCAATTACAAACTACAGCACAATTAGTATGTGACATGTGGCTCAAATTAAAGACCTCGGCCTTAACCACTCCATGGCTTAAAATATTTCAAATTTCAAACATTTCCAAGTCTTTTGACTACTCTCCTAACTAACAAGAAAAAGAGAAGTATATGAAAACAATAACCTACCTTCCCGATACGGACCCCACTCGTGTTTGCGCAAATGGTGTGGAGCATCAAGCGGTGGCAACATTCCCTGCAGAAACCAATACAAAAAACCAAAAATTAAGCATGAACTAAACAAACAGTCAACAAAATAACCAACTTCAGAAAATGCATCTGCAGGAAAGTTAATCCAACCACAAATCTTAAGCTGCTATGCATTGGGAAAAGAGCCTTCCTCAAATACTGAGGTGTCTCAAGATAGTGCAAAATCCGCACGAGAAAAGCCGAACTGCTTTCATCATCCGAATTCTCCGCCACGGTATAATCTTTATCTGTGTTACTTCTATTATCAAATACAACCACCTATGCACACACATAAACACACATAAACAAATAACAGCTCCCTATATCAGCAACATATAATGATATAACAGTTACAAAAACAACATTAAAAATGCATAGAACAACATGATCAACCTCATTGATTCGAAAAATAGTCGCAGCGCGAGCGATTTGACTAGCCAACTGAAAGGGGAAAACCAAACAATTTACATTCAGAATGAAAGGTAAATGAAATCAAGTTTAGATTTTTGTAACAAAACTGACGTTTTTGTGATGGAAATGAAAGGGATGTTGAAATGGATACCCGAGTGGCGAGTTCTAGGGTTGGAACGTTGTCAATGATGGAAGCGGGAACGGCTATGGTGACAGTGGGTATTTCGTTTGTTTTGTTCTTCTTGTGCTTCTTGAGCTTCTTGTTACTGTGAGATTCGTCGTTGTTTGCGGTGATTGGGTCTAGCTCCGGTGCGGCGTCTGCGTCTGTTGTGAGGCGCTGCTTCTTCTTCCCCATGGTTACTAACGGGCAGAGTTGGAGTTGAGGAGGGTTTTGGGAGTTCCTAGTTCCTATTTGGTTGTTTATTCACCTTTTGAAAATTGATAAATTAATATAACTAAGTATTAAAAAATAATAAAAAATAAATGCTACAAAAGTGATCACACAAGAAATTAGAACCACTTGATGTTAGAACTTATCTCTCAATTATGTGGTCGGAAAAGAACTAGAACCACTTGATGTTAAAATTGATATTTAAATCTGCGCGATCGGAAAAGAACTAGAACCACTTGATGTTAAAATTGATATTTAAATCCGCACGGTCGGAAAGGAACTAGAACCACTAGATTTTAACATATTTTTTGTTTTCAAATTGTAAGAGGCCTTTCTTATTTTTTTTATCATTCCCATCCTCTTCGATAGCAACCCAAATCAATTTATGAACTAACATGAGATGCATGTACGTGCAATCTTTCTAATATGTTTTCTTCATGAATATCAAAGTTCTAGTATACGCACTCTTCAGATCGTCGTTACCCATATTCAAAACTTTTGTGATCGCGAGGCTTGATCAAAAGATTAAATCTATATGCCACTTGTTAGTGAATATTGAAGAATAATGGTCTATAAGAGAGTTGAATGAAGCTTTCCCTTCTAAAAATATTTTTTAAAACATGAGTTAATCTGAATCAGAAGTTTGAAAAGAGTTTTTAGAGATTAACTAATTGGATAAATGTACAATAAAATCTTAAAGAAATGCAAAACAATGATGAATTAACTAATAATAGTGGAAGAATTGATCTATTTAGATTCAAATAAAGAAACTTGAATATAATTAGATTAATTGACTAAACATTATTATATTGCAATTCTTAAGTATAATCATTAAAAAGATGAACTTAGAAGACCAAATCTAACTCGATCTAGTCTTAGAAGTTAAACCTCTATGAATCAAGAAAATAACCTAAAAGCATGCAAACTACTGAAAACAATAAAACTACCACATGCATGATCTAAGGCTATGCATAATGACTTCATTATTCAACACTCTCTTTTTTCACTTTTTATACTTCACATCATCTTCTCTTTCTTTCACCTAATAATTTAACACACATTCAATTTTTATTCACTATAATGGTTTTGTTTAATAAAATTCAACACCATACCTCACCACCATTCACAACACATTAAAAATCTAAATATTCACAACAACCAATAAAATATTTTATGGGTCTCACTTCCTCCTCATTCAACATGTTGAATGTTTTCAACACCAATTAATCTACATCACTTTCAACACCACATTACAAGCATTCAGCTTTTGAATTTTTTTTCAACATCCTCATTGTCCATAACCTAAGTAGAAAATAAAGAGAAAAGTCGTAAAGATAGTAATCATATTTATATTGGTCAAGTGCATTCGTTCTTGCACGGCACATAATCCATTATTTGATGGTAAACAATCATAAATTTAGTTGTGGTCTTCCACTGTGAGTTGGCTTTTGTCTTAGATACGAGTTGATTTTTTAGTTTAATTACTTGTTGGGTTATTTGGAAGTGTATAATGAGATCATTTTCAAAGGTGTTTTCTTGTCTAATTTTGATGGGGTGGGCTTGATAAAATTGCTCGTGTGAGATTAATTTTTTTGGTGTTTTAAGGTTAGGAGTTCTTTGTTATGGCAGGCCAGATTGGTGTGACGATCTGAGAGCGGCTTTGGGGTCATTTTCTAGTTGGTTGTAGTTGATAGTTTCAGACATGTCTTTCCCTCCAAGTTCTTTTCTTTTGTAACCATGGATTAAACATCCCTTGTGCTCTTTAATATATCCGTTTGCTTATAAAAAAAATAATTTAGTTCTAAATAGTTATTTGGCCTCAAAAAATTTATCACTTATTGATTTTAGTTCATGTAATATTTTCTATAGTTTTGACCCCTGCAAATGATTTTATTTTTCTTTTAATCCTTATTATTTTGTTTTAGTTCTTGCAAAATTGATTTATATTAGAATTCACCCATGTAATATGTATGATATTTTATTTTAGTCATATCATCAAATCCACCCTCCAATCACCATTCAGAATGAAAGGGTACAAAAATCCCACAGAAGGTTGAAACCATTGTGCAAGAGCAACCCAAGACCAAAAGAGTGGTGTCATGTCTAGAAAGTTACGACATAGAAGTAAAGTATAAGCTAAACAAAGCTCTTAAACACAAAAATCTAAGATCAACCATCACTCTCTAGCACTAACACCACCACCAATGATGGTGTAAAATTAAACAAGTTTCTTAAAATGTAAATGCATACAATTCTAAACACATACTAGTACGAGTTAGTGATGTAGGACGATAAGAAGAAGAACAATTCCAGAAATATGAGGCATCTCCAACCAGGAACTAGAATCCTCTCACGAGTGGTGAACATGACAACAGTAATAGAAGAAGAGAATAAAGAGTACGCATAAATAAGGAATGTTTGAAATGAACCTCCCAAACAGAAAATGCAAGAATTATATACACCAATAGTAAGGTCAATATGTTATTTTGTGAGTAGACATATCTTTTATATGAAAAATATATGTATGTTTTTGCCCCCTTATAAAATCATTTCCACTACTTATCCATAATTTTTATTGAAATCGTTAATTAATTAAGCGCATTCAAAACGTGTTGTTTGCTTGCTACTCAAACTAGCTGAGGCTGCATCCACATCACTGCGTGTGTCCTCCTTGAAACAGAAAACAAAACATATTTTTTATTAATACAAAGCTAAATTCATTGATTTTCTCTAATCCTTTTTTTCAGCATCATTTGTTTCTTCTCCAATCATTTCATTTTCAGAAAATATTTCTTCATTGCGTGGTGGTTCATTTTCGTCTATCACACCATCATCAATATCAATCTCATTATCTTCTTCCCAGTCAAAACTAGTTTCGTTTGTCAAAAAACAGAGGCGAAGACGACCGTGGCTTCTCTCAGCTTCAAAACAAGATGTTCTCGGTGGGACCTTAGTGAATTCAATCACCAATCTTCCATCTTCGCGGCGAGATTCCAATCCCCTTATCGTTGTCAAAGGTGGCGGAAAATTCTGAATTTTCACTTTCTTAGCAACCGCTAAAACTTGACGACAAGCTTCTCTTTCCTCCGTTTTTCCCATTAAAGACAACAACCTATCATTTTCTACAATGTCACTACCACTCTCATTACCAAGATTCTCCGTACACATTTCAAGACTCTTTGGATTCAAAACCAAAGAGGAACGTTTCTGTTGAGGATCAACATGATAGGTTGTGGTTGTGTTTTGAGAGATATTGGAAACAGCATCAAGGAAGTTCCAACCACTATTGTTGGGCTTGTCTTGAAAAGTTTCTGTTTTGTTCATGTTTGAATCATTGGATTGCTTTGGAGAAGGCAACCTTAATGCTAGTGTTCTTGATTCAACAAGGTGAGATTCAAGATGCAACTGTAATCTAGGATGGTGCACAATTGCAGCCATGGTTGATGTTTGAGTCTTAACTAGGATGTTTGAAAATTCAAGTTAAGATGAAAGGACTAACAGAGTTTTAAGGTGAAGGCTAAAAGAGTGTTATGTTTTTTTGTTTGTTTGTAAGAAATGGGAATGAAACAATGTTTTATTAATGATGAACTTGTAGTTATTTAATTATTAGAGTGAAATAAGTAATGAGAATATGTGTGGAAGAAGTGAAGGGAGTGAGGGTGAATATGTAGTCCCAAAAAGTGTTTGAAAATTGTTTGTGACATAAAATAGGAAGGAAAAAAAAAGAAGCCTTTTTAGCCATTTGTGTCGAACATTTTCTTAATGACATATATTTTTTTACTTCAATGATAAAATTTCAAATCCACGAATAAGTAAATTTCATAAGTGTCATAATCAATAAAAAAAAATTTGACCCGTCTATTTGTAGATACATTTTATTTATTTAAAAACATAATAAATTTTAAGTTTAAATAAACGCATAGCGTGTAAAATATTCTTAAAGAAAGTCATCTTAATTATGTTACAAATATTTACAGAATTGTCACCGCATCACTTCTTAAGTCAGGTGACATGTGAAGTGACTTAAAAATCTTTGCTAAAAAATTATTTTTGTAATAGTGTCTCCTACATGAACTAGAGATAAAATGCCTAAATGGATTATTCTTAAAGAAAATCATCTTAATTATGATATTCATTTACATCCATAATAAATTTATTTTTGTGTTTATTATTACTCATTATATTAAATTTATTTGTAGACGAGGCAACAAATTGGTTTTATTTGGCTGCTTGTAGCCATTCAAATATATGCTACGCATTTGTGATAAGCTTTATAACTGATTGTGAAAAGTAATGAATATCACATTGATCTTACACAAGAATGAGGAAAAATTAAGATATTTCACCGGTCACTTATTGTTTTTCCCTTCGGTTGCACTGCAAGCTCGATGTGAAAAACTATTTTTCACCTCAACTAGTCGTCGGATGTAAAAAATGATAAAATTATGGTAACACTATACCTTACCTCGAAAGGTTATATAATAAGAAATGCTTATTCTACTCGATGTTAAATGTTTTTTTTATGAAGTGGTGTATATTGATTAAATATGTATGTGTGTTTATGATAAAATATATCTCTATTTTGATATGAAAACATGTTATGTCTACCTGGAGAGAGCGGGGTTAGTCTCTCACAAGAATTTCCGCTTTTGTGACACTTTAAAATTGCCGTTAAATGAATAAATCCAAAAATACATCGAAATATTTTGGAAATTTTAAATTGCTGCTAAATAAATTTTAAAATTGCCTTGAAATAATTTAATAATAAAATGAAAAAGTGTTGAAATTCACGTAAAGTCTCTCACCCTATGCAACACCCATAAAAGATAATAGTAAAACTACACCTTGATAATATTAATTAAAAAAAAAGTTAAATATATTTTTAATTCTATAAATAATTCAAATTTCATTTTAGTTTCTATTAAAAAACTAACAAATTTTAATTCTTAAAAATTTGTTATTTATTCAGTTTTAGTCTAATAATTCTTTTCATACGTGTTTAGAATACTATAAATTATTTTTTTATTAAATTTTTTAAAAGTTTTAAAAATGAGAAGAATTAATATAATTTTTCTAAATTTTAAAATATATTAATTAAAATAACGAAAAATCTCTTAGAAATTAAATTTTCAATTTTTATTTTTAATTTTTTTTATAACGTTCAAAATATATCTGTTAAATAATCATTTAAAAATACATATTAATTTAAGAGCAAAGACTAAAACTGGATACATAATAATTTGTAAGAATTAAAATATATCATTTTTTTATAAGAATGAAAAATAATATTTGATAATTTATAAGAACTAAAATAATATTTAACACAAAAAATATTATGTGTAATTAAATATATATATATGTTCTTAAACTTTATTTTCCTATTTAGAAAAGTATGAGATGACATAATCATAAAAGTTTACAGGTGTGTGTCGGCTATATTTGTTGCTTACGATATTCTTTTAGATTGTGACCTCTTAATATAATACTAGTAACTTTGACATCATGAGCACTGTATATAACAATAAATTGTAAAACCATGTTATGTTATTGAAGAAGAAAAACTTGATTTCAACTTGTGGAAAATCATGAGATTACTGTATTAGAGAAACAACCAAAAGGCAAACTAATTAAAATATATTTATGCAATTAAAACAAGTTAATATGCGCTACTTTGTCTTTTTTCCTTCACACATCTACTACACTTGTGATTGGTAAGTGCTTTGTTGTTGAACACAAGTTCTTGGCTACTTAAGATTCTAAATAAAGTATGTTATGGATTCAAATTCAAACTTAGTTGTCAATGGAAAGCTCAAAGTGACGTTAGATTGCACAACCTTTTTACCTTGCCCACTGTGGAAAAATCTAAGTAAAGAAATGGAATTCATAGGTTGATTTATGGTGAATGCTTAATTAACAAGACAATCACTTTGATTTGGTTGGTTTGTTTGGCATAGAGAGCTTTACCACAAGTTATATATATATATATATATATATATATATATATATATATATATATATATATATATATATATATATATATATATATATATATATATATATATATATATATATACTTGTGTCAACGTTGTTCCAATTATTTTACTATTACACCAACAGTGGCATAGATGAAAGTGCGTCATCACCACATATACAAAGTTGATGGCACAAATTTCCTTCAACCTAAGGTAATATCCACTTATTTTGATTCATTTAAATATTTCTGCAACTATTTATTCTCTGTTTACGTACCTATTCAGAAAAGATTCAAAATCCAAACAATTGGTTGTGGAAAGTAAGCGTGTGTATGTCAGCACATTCAACTATATATGAATAAGAGAAGTAGATTAGATAAGCACAGAATGAAAGTAGTGTACTGTATCAATTACTATAATATGATTGCTGCTGCATTTGGCTCCAGTTGTAAACTTGAGGCTCATTTTTATTTTTATAGAGACCAGATGCAAAAGTTCTGAGAAATTAAAGATTCTGTTATGTACTGCACAAAGTAAATATATAGTAGTAGATGCTTTAATTTGTGACAGAGAAAATGCAGATGAATGTAATATCTATCAATAAACATGTAAAACTCTGAGTGTACTATTATCAATTTTACACCATATAAAATATATGTCATACTTTTAATTAATATAATGCGTTACATCTCAAAATTTTGATAATGACACTCTCCATTTCTTTAAAAAAATGAAGAGAATCTCAACTCGTAAAACTCATATATAGAATATTTCTAGTATATGCATGTAATGTACAAATATTTAATATAGAAATTTTATTTTATATTTTTGTAATTTCCTAAGGTGTGTTGCGATAATGTGTGTTTTATTGGGAGAAACAAGTGGATGTAATGCTTGTGATTTGTTTTTATCAGCGGAGAATCCAAATCCATTAGCTTGAAATCCATTTTGTTTGAAATCCATTTTGTTGGGATTTATAATTATGTAGAAATACAAGGTAAACAAAAAATAAATTGTGCTAAATTTTTTTTTAATGACAAAATCAATCATATGTTAAAACTATATTCATTGTTCTACAAGATGCAATATTATTATGCATAAATCTATAGACTCGGTAAAAGATTGAGTGCTTCTAGTAATATGAAATCAATTGTGTGAGAAAAATGGAATAAAAGTATGTTGATTGTGGAAATAAACTTTTTCGTGGTTGACCAATTTATTTGAAGTAATTTTGAGGGTTGTCTGATCACAGTAAAACTTTCAATCCTTAGTCCTCCTAGTGGAGATACCCTTGTCAAGTCCACACATGTATGTTTTCCTCCTATTCATTTGTACATCAAAACATATGTTAGTCTAAGTGTCGATTTCTCCTCATGTGGGTCAGTCCAGAAATTCACAGACGTTTTTTTCCGTAGATACTTCAGGCCGCCAAAATATATTAAATAGGATATCTCTGACAAGGTCATGTTGGTAATTGAAGCCTAAAAACTCCCTATAATGAATCATGTGTTTCTCAAGTGTAACCTGTAACACCCCAACTAAATACCCCGAATATATTAATTAAATTAATATCTAGATCATCTTTTAATCAGAGTTAACACGGAAATCAGGGATGTCACAATTAATAAATGAATTAAACCTTCAATCAAACAGTAGCCACGCTACACTGAGGATCAACATTTTCAATAAATCAGTCAAACTAAGACCATGTCTTACACAGCGGAAAATACCATCACCAAAAACGGAATAATTCAATCATTATATTCCCATCAAAATTTTAATTAAACAATAAACAATGTCTAATTCCTCATCTACGTTCCCCAGTGTTACAATCTAATCAGAGCATGACACTGACACGCGGACTAAACGATAAGCTCTAGAGCCATCCTCACCGACTCTTCAGCTGCTAACCTTAATCTGAAATGGTAAAGTAAGGGTGAGACTTCTCATAATTAAAGCATATTATAAGTCTTTCAGTCAATAATATATCACAAGCATATTATTTCACCCACTTAACATAAATTCAGATTCACACACACAACCACATTCATCATGCATAATCATAACAATCAAGAAGAGTAACACTGGAAGACATCCTAACATGTTACCACTTCATACAAATATAATGCAGACTCAATGCATGCGGTACCGACACGTGACCAAGTCACCCAACACTGATCCATCATCAACCGGATACAGTTCCATCGATTCGTCCATAACCACCCGGACACGAATCCAGCCTAACCACCCATCCTCACTCGGGTATCGGTTATCGGCAATCCAAGTCAAATTCCGCACAATGGGAATTAACTTCACCAAACAATGCAAATGCATGCACATCACTAGCATGCAACATCAATCAGTCTATGTATACATTCATTTAACATAACTGAATCACCACAATCAACATGATACATCAACCAATCATGCATACATCTGTCATCAGCATAAACATGCAAACCAATCACCATGATATATCACCAATCATGCCTACATCTAACGTCAGCATAAACATGCTATTACATCTACACCATACAATACATCCATCAACACAGGATCTCTGCTATATACAATTCAATATGCGTCAGTCAAAAGTCACCTATCTCGGAAATTGGCTCATTTTCAAAATAATTTCAAGTTTTGGAAAATATTTTCATTTCATAAAATAGAGCATTAAATTTAGAAAATAACGTCCAAAACGGCGCTCAAAACGGACTTACGGTTTGAAAGTTATGAATTTTCAAAGTTTGACATTTTTCAAAAATTTGAAGTGGAACCCGGTTCCTACATATACAGGAACCGGTTCCTAAAACGTTCCAAAACCTCGCTTCTGGAAAAATGTATGGGAACCCGGTTCCTACCCATACAGGAACCGATTCCTGAGTGCATTTTTCCAGTTTTTGCCAATTTTCCAAAGTGGAACCCGGTTCCTCCCCACTGGGAACCGGTTCCCACGTGTTAAAATGCCATTTCCTGCACTTTTGACAGCATTTCTTCATTCTCAATCCAACCCAAACTTGTCCATACGAATCCCAACATGGAAAACACTAAACCACATCCTATTGACATCATTATCACATCAAACAACATATTTCCATCATTTATTTTCATCTACTGACACTCTAATCATATTCCATACATATTCTGACACAATCAGACTCAATCTGACACCATCTGACACTATTAGGTACACATCCATGGGAACCTAGAAATTCCTAAACATAGATTTCCTAACATGCCCTGATCTATAATATTAAAATCAAAACCTATAATAAACAATAACCAATCGAAATCACCCCTTACCTTGTGGGTTCTTCGATTTCTGACGCTTCTAGGTTTTCTTCCTTCTTTTCTCCTCTTCTCACTTCACGTATTCTTGTTTCTCCAAAAATGATTCTATTTTTCCTTCTTTCCTTATTTTATTCCTTTAATTCCTTTTTAACATAATTAAAATAAATCAATTAATGTGAGTAGAGTCTTTTACTCCTCACACCCCACTTTACTCAACATACTCCCAATAAATCCATATTTAATCTCAATAATTCAATATATTAATAAATTACATTCTCAATTAAATTAATAATTAAAAATCGTAATTATTTAATTACCGAATTATTTTGGGGTGTCACAACTCCCCCCAACTTAAAAGAGTTTTCGTCCTCGAAAACATACCTCAGACGAATAGTTCGGGATACGAGTCCTTCATCTGACTCTCCAGCTCCCAAGTGACATTTCCATCAGCTGGTCCTCCCCAAGCCACTCTTACCAATGCAATCTCTTTGCCTCGCAACTGCTTCAACTTTCGATCCTCAATCCTCGCAGGCACCGCTTCCACAGTCAAATTCTCCCGTACCTGTATATCATCTACCCGAATCTCATGGGACGGATCAGCAATGTACTTCCTCAGCTGAGACACATGAAAAACATCATGCAGATTCGCAAGTGACGGCGGCAAAGCAATTTGATATGCAACCTTCCCAACTCTTTTGGTAATCTGAAAAGGACCAATAAATCGTGGAGTCAACTTCTTTGACTTCAAAGCTCGACCAATACCAGTCATCGGAGTAACTCGCATAAACACATGCTCTCCTTCACTAAACTCAAGGTCTTTCCTCCTCTTATCATGATAACTTTTCTGACGACTCTGAGAAGTCCTCATCTTCTCCTGAATCATCTTAATCTTTTCCGAAGTTTGTTGAACAATTTCCGGTCCAACCACAGCACTCTCTCCAGTTTCATACCAACACAATGGTGTCCGACACCTCCTACCATACAATGCCTCAAACGGAGCCATACCAATACTCGATTGAAAGCTATTGTTGTAGGTAAACTCAATCAACGGCAGATAACTATCCTTCTGCCAACCTCTCCATCGGATAATCCATTCTTATCGGAATGAAGTGAGCAGATTTTGTCAACCTATCCACAATAACCCAGATGGAATCACAATTCTTAGCTGTTCTTGGCAAACCAGACACAAAATCCATTGAGATTCCATCCCATTTCCATTCTGGAACAAACAACGGCTCCATCAATCCTGACGGCTTCTGATGCTCGATTTTCGACTTCTGACAAATCAAACAAGCATACACAAACTCAGCAATTTCCTTTTTCATTCCCGGCCACCAAAACAACTTTTTCAAATCATGGTACATTTTAGTAGCACCGGGATGGATACTCAACCCACTACGATGTCCTTCTTCCAAAATACTCTTCCTAATCTCGGCAACATCCGGAACACACACCCGATCACCAAATCTTATAACACCATTTTCGTCAATTCGGAACTCGCCTCCTTGACCTTGGTTGATCAATGTCATCTTATCAACTAAACCAACATCAGATTTCTGTCCATTTCTAATCTCCTCCAGAATACCACTAGTCAGTTTCAACATACCCAATTTCACACTATTCGGAGTAGTTTCACAAACCAAACTCAGATCTCTGAACTGCTCAACCAAATCTAACTCACGAACCATTAACATCGACATATGCAAGGACTTCCTACTCAAAGCATCTGCAACAACGTTTGCCTTACCAGGATGGTAATTCAACCCAAAATCATAATCCTTTAAGAATTCCAACCATCTTCTCTGCCTCATGTTCAACTCCTTCTGATCGAAGAGATACTTCAGACTCTTATGATCACTGAATACCTCAAACCGAGAACCATATAAATAATGTCTCCATAACTTCAAACGAATCGACACCAACTCCAAATCATGAGTCGGATAATTCCTCTCATGCACTTTCAATTGTCGTGAAGCATAAGCCACGACCTGCTTATCTTGCATCAACACACCACCTAATCCCATTAATGATGCGTCACAATACACCACAAAAGACTTAGCGGATCGGCAAAATCAAGATCGAGTACTTGTCAACCTCCTCTTGACTCTTGAAATCCTTTCTCACATTCAACATCCCAAACAAATATCGACCCTTCCTTGTCAACTTAGTCAATGGCAACGCTTGGAAAACCCTTCAATAAACTTAGAATAACTGCAAGACCCGAAAACTACGGATCTCGAAGCATTCTTGGCCCCCGAGACACCGCCTACCTTAGGATCCACAACAATTCCATTCTTGGAAATTACATGACCAAGAAAACTCACCTCCTCAACGAATTCACACTTGGACAACTTCGCATAAAGCTTCTTTTCTTTCAACAATTCCAACACAACTCTGAGATGTTCTGCATGCTCCTCATCGCTTTTCGAATAAATCAGAATATCATCAATGAACACTACTACGAACTTGTCAAGATACGGATGAAATATCCTGTTCATATACTCCATGAAAACACCAGGTGCATTAGTAACTCCAAACGGCATAACAGAATATTCATAGTGCCCATACCTCGTTCTAAATGCAGTTTTCTGAATATCCTCCGACTTCACACGAATCTGATGATACCCAGATCTCAGATCAATCTTACTAAATACACAAGCTCCAACGAGTTGATCCATCAAATCATCAATCCTCGCCAACGGATACCGATTCTTGATTGTAACTTTATTCAACTGTCGGTAGTCAACACATAACCTCATTGAACCTTCCTTCTTCTTAACCAATAACACCAGAGCACCCCACGGCGAAACACTCGGACGAATAAACTTCTTCTCCAGCAGTTCCTCTAACTGCTTCTTCAGTTCAGCTAGTTCAGATGCCGACATGCGATAAGGCGCCATCGACACTGGACTAGTTCCAGGAATCAAATCTATAGTAAATTCTACCTCTCTCTCAGGTGGCAATTCACTAACGTCTTCCGGAAACACCTCTGGAAATTCATTCACCACTGGCAATCCATCGCCCTTTGCTTTACCCTCCGCTTCTATCGCGGAATACAACATAAACACCACCGCACCATCCTTCACAGCTAGGTTCATCTGCTTAACTGACATAATCTCACTTTCGACCTTAACCTCTTCAGGGAAAATGACCGTCTTCTCAAAACAGTTGATATGAACTGGTTGAATTCCAACCGATCATTCCAAGGATGATATCAGTTGTTCTAGCGGTAGGCACACTAAATCCATACGAAACCCCTATCAAAATCACAACAGACAATTCCTACAAACATACGGTAGTCATGAACCCGACGCGAGTATCAATAACCATACTTCCATCCATATTAGAAATTTCCAAATTCAATCTCTTAGCACAATCTAACGCAATAAAAGAATCGTAGCTCGATCAATAATCGCAATCAAAGGTATGCCATTAATAAAACATGTACCTTTAATCACCGATCATCCGTTTAGTTTATGATCCGACAATGCAAACACTTTCCCACCGCTTGCTTTTGGGTTTTGTGCCGAGGACAGTATGACCCTCTTCACCACAGTTATAGCAAGTCACCACTTTCACTCTGCAGTCATTGGCCACATGGCCGAACTTTCCACACTTGAAACACTTCTTATCATTGCTCTTACAGTCCACCATGCGATGTCCTGTCTCACCACACTTATAGCACCTAGCGGAAGAACTCGAATCTCCTCCACCAGATCTCTTCCCACCTCCGGATCTCTGATTACTCCTATCATAAGGTTTACCACGATCCATCTGTTGCTTACCTTTCCTGTCAACATACCCTCGAGCATTCGACTTAGTGTTAGCAAGATCCTCCTCTAGAATCCTACTACAATCAACCAGATCAGAAAATCTTCGGATACGCTGATACCGAATACCCTGCTTAATCTCATCACGAAGACCATTCTCAAACTTGATACATTTGGAAAATTCTCCATCTGCATCGTTAGGGTAATGAGCATAATACTTGCTAACTCGGAAACTTGAAGCATACTCACCGACGCTTGTTGCCGCTGAGTTCGAAACTCAATCTCCTTCTTACCTCTGACGTCCTCAGGAAAATACCTCCTCAGAAAAACTCTTCTGAACACAGCCCAAGTCAGTGCAACACCATCTTCTTCCGATTCGATTCGGTAGCAACCCACGGTCATCGACTTCCTAACATGTGAGTTCCATATCTCACCTTGACCCCTCCGCAGATCAATCACTCAAGATCCTCTCGATCTCCTTCAACCACTTCGAGCACCTTCGGGATCATGTGCACCTTGAACAATGGAGGATTATTCCTCGAAAATTCCCCAATTGTCATCGGCCAATCGCGACTCCTGTGGTTCCCTCCGAGCACTCCAGCCAACATTCGCAAAGCCTCAGCGATGGCATCATCATTCCTTCCGTTACCTCTTCCGGCCATTGTTCTTGTAACAAGACAAAACAATCTACATCAGCACACAAGTATCGACAGTGTCACTTCACACTAGTCACATACTAAAGGGATAACGACACAGGACAAGACCGACTATGCTCTGATACCACTATTGTAACACCCCAACTAAATACCCCGAATATATTAATTAAATTAATATCTAGATCATCTTTTAATCAGAGTTAACACGGAAATCAGGGATGTCACAATTAATAAATGAATTAAACCTTCAATCAAACAGTAGCCACGCTACACTGAGGATCAACATTTTCAATAAATCAGTCAAACTAAGACCATGTCTTACACAGCGGAAAATACCATCACCAAAAACGGAATAATTCAATCATTATATTCCCATCAAAATTTTAATTAAACAATAAACAATGTCTAATTCCTCATCTACGTTCCCCAGTGTTACAATCTAATCAGAGCATGACACTGACACGCGGACTAAACGATAAGCTCTAGAGCCATCCTCACCGACTCTTCAGCTGCTAACCTTAATCTGAAATGGTAAAGTAAGGGTGAGACTTCTCATAATTAAAGCATATTATAAGTCTTTCAGTCAATAATATATCACAAGCATATTATTTCACCCACTTAACATAAATTCAGATTCACACACACAACCACATTCATCATGCATAATCATAACAATCAAGAAGAGTAACACTGGAAGACATCCTAACATGTTACCACTTCATACAAATATAATGCAGACTCAATGCATGCGGTACCGACACGTGACCAAGTCACCCAACACTGATCCATCATCAACCGGATACAGTTCCATCGATTCGTCCATAACCACCCGGACACGAATCCAGCCTAACCACCCATCCTCACTCGGGTATCGGTTATCGGCAATCCAAGTCAAATTCCGCACAATGGGAATTAACTTCACCAAACAATGCAAATGCACGCACATCACTAGCATGCAACATCAATCAGTCTATGTATACATTCATTTAACATAACTGAATCACCACAATCAACATGATACATCAACCAATCATGCATACATCTGTCATCAGCATAAACATGCAAACCAATCACCATGATATATCACCAATCATGCCTACATCTAACGTCAGCATAAACATGCTATTACATCTACACCATACAATACATCCATCAACACAGGATCTCTGCTATATACAATTCAATATGCGTCAGTCAAAAGTCACCTATCTCGGAAATTGGCTCATTTTCAAAATAATTTCAAGTTTTGGAAAATAAAATATTTTCATTTCATAAAATAGAGCATTAAATTTAGAAAATAACGTCCAAATACCAAAGCGGACTTACGGTTTGAAAGTTATGAATTTTCAAAGTTTGACATTTTCAAAATTTGAAGTGGAACCGGTTCCTACATATGAGAACCGGTTCCTAAACGTTCAAAACCTCGCTCGAAAAATATGGGAACCGGTTCCTACCCATACGAACCGATTCACGAGTGCATTTTCCGTTTTAATTTTCCAAAGTGGAACCCGGTTCCTCCCCACTGGGAACCGGTTCCCACGTGTTAAAATGCCATTTCCTGCACTTTTGACAGCATTTCTTCATTCTCAATCCAACCCAAACTTGTCCATACGAATCCCAACATGGAAAACACTAAACCACATCCTATTGACATCATTATCACATCAAACAACATATTTCCATCATTTATTTTCATCTACCGACACTCTAATCATATTCCATACATATTCTGACACAATCAGACTCAATCTGACACCATCTGACACTATTAGGTACACATCCATGGGAACCTAGAAATTCCTAAACATAGATTTCCTAACATGCCCTGATCTATAATATTAAAATCAAAACCTATAATAAACAATAACCAATCGAAATCACCCCTTACCTTGTGGGTTCTTCGATTTCTGACGCTTCTAGGTTTTCTTCCTTCTTTTCTCCTCTTCTCACTTCACGTATTCTTGTTTCTCCAAAATGATTCTATTTTCCTTCTTTCCTTATTTTATTCCTTTAATTCCTTTTAACATAATTAAAATAAATCAATTAATGTGAGTAGAGTCTTTTACTCCTCACACCCACTTTACTCAACATACTCCCAATAAATCCATATTTAATCTCAATAATTCAATATATTAATAAATTACATTCTCAATTAAATTAATAATTAAAAATCGTAATTATTTAATTACGAATTATTTTGGGGTGTCACAACTCCCCAACTTAAAGAGTTTTCGTCCTCGAAAACATACCTCGAACGAATAGTTCGGGATACAAGTCCTTCATCGACTCTCCGCTCCCAGTGACATTTCCATCAGCTGGTCCTCCCCAAACCACTCTTACCAATGCAATCTCTTTGCCTCGCAACTGCTTCAACTTTCGATCCTCAATCCTCGCAGGCACCGCTTCCACAGCCAAATTCTCCCGTACCTGTATATCATCTACCCGAATCTCATGGGACGGATCAGAATGTACTTCCTCGGTGAGACACATGAAAACATCATGATTCGCAAGTGGCGGCAAAGCAATTTGATATGCAACCTTCCCAACTCTTTTGGTAATCTGAAAAGGACCAATAAATCGTGGAGTCAACTTCTTTGACTTCAAAGCTCGACCAATACCAGTCATCGGAGTAACTCGCATAAACACATGCTCTCCTTCACTAAACTCAAGGTCTTTCCTCCTCTTATCATGATAACTTTTCTGACGACTCTGAGAAGTCCTCATCTTCTCCTGAATCATCTTAATCTTTTCCGAAGTTTGTTGAACAATTTCCGGTCCAACCACAGCACTCTCTCCAGTTTCATACCAACACAATGGTGTCCGACACCTCCTACCATACAATGCCTCAAACGGAGCCATACCAATACTCGATTGAAAGCTATTGTTGTAGGTAAACTCAATCAACGGCAGATAACTATCCTTCTGCCAACCTCTCCATCGGATAATCCATTCTTATCGGAATGAAGTGAGCAGATTTTGTCAACCTATCCACAATAACCCAGATGGAATCACAATTCTTAGCTGTTCTTGGCAAACCAGACACAAAATCCATTGAGATTCCATCCCATTTCCATTCTGGAACAAACAACGGCTCCATCAATCCTGACGGCTTCTGATGCTCGATTTTCGACTTCTGACAAATCAAACAAGCATACACAAACTCAGCAATTTCCTTTTTCATTCCCGGCCACCAAAACAACTTTTTCAAATCATGGTACATTTTAGTAGCACCGGGATGGATACTCAACCCACTACGATGTCCTTCTTCCAAAATACTCTTCCTAATCTCGCAACATCCGAACACACACCCGATCACCAAATCTTATAACACCATTTTCGTCAATTCGAACTCGCCTCCTTGACCTTGGTTGATCAATGTCATCTTATCAACTAAACCAACATCGATTTACATCCATTTCTAATCTCCTCCGAATACCACTAGTCGGTTTCAACATACCCAATTTCACACTATTCGAGTAGTTTCACAAACCAAACTCGGATCTACGAGCGCTCAACCAAATCTAACTCACGAACCATTAACATCGACATATGCAAGGACTTCCTACTCAAAGCAGAACAACGTTTGCCTTACCGGGATGGTAATTCAACCCAAAATCATAATCCTTTAAGAATTCCAACCATCTTCTCTGCCTCATGTTCAACTCCTTCTGATCGAAGAGATACTTCAGACTCTTATGATCACTGAATACCTCAAACCGAGAACCATATAAATAATGTCTCCATAACTTCAAAGCGAATCGACATGCTAACTCCAAATCATGAGTCGGATAATTCCTCTCATGCACTTTCAATTGTCGTGAAGCATAAGCCACGACCTGCTTATCTTGCATCAACACACCACCTAATCCCATTAATGATGCGTCACAATACACCACAAAAGACTTAGCCGGATCTGGCAAAATCAAGATCGGTACTTGTCAACCTCCTCTTGACTCTTGAAATCCTTTCTCATTCAACATCCCAAACAAATATCGACCCTTCCTTGTCAACTTAGTCAATGGCAGCGCCATTTGGAAAACCCTTCAATAAACTTAGTAATAACTGCAAGACCCGAAAACTACGGATCTCAGAAGCATTCTTCGGCGCTTCCCACTGAGACACCGCCTCTACCTTCGTAGGATCCACAACAATTCCATTCTTGGAAATTACATGACCAAGAAAACTCACCTCCTCTAACCAGAATTCACACTTGGACAACTTCGCATAAAGCTTCTTTTCTTTCAACAATTCCAACACAACTCTGAGATGTTCTGCATGCTCCTCATCGCTTTTCGAATAAATCAGAATATCATCAATGAACACTACTACGAACTTGTCAAGATACGGATGAAATATCCTGTTCATATACTCCATGAAAACACGGTGCATTAGTAACTCCAAGCGGCATAGAATATTCATAGTGCCCATACCTCGTCTAAATGCGGTCAATATCCTCCGACTTCACACAATCGATGATACCCGGATCTCGGATCAATCTTACTAAATACACAAGCTCCAGCGAGTTGATCCATCAAATCATCAATCCTCGCCAACGGATACCGATTCTTGATTGTAACTTTATTCAACCGGTAGTCAACACATAACCTCATTGAACCTTCCTTCTTAACCAATAACACCGAGCACCCCACGAAACACTCGGACGAATAAACTTCTTCTCCGCGGTTCCTCTAGCGCTTCTTGATTCACTAGTTCGGATGCCGACATGCGATAAGGCGCCATCGACCTTTGGACTAGTTCCGAGAATCAAATCTATAGTAAATTCTACCTCTCTCTGTGGCAATTCACTAACGTCTTAGGAAACACCTCCGGAAATTCATTCACCACGGCAATCCATCGCCTTTGCTTTACCCTCCGCTTATCGCGGAATACAACATAAACACCACCGCACCATCCTTCACTAGGTTCATCCGCTTAGCGACATAATCTCACTTTCGACCTTAACCTCTTCGGGAAAATGACCGTCTTCTCAAAGCAGTTGATATGAACTCGTTGAATTCCAACCATTCATTCCAAGGATGATATCAGTTGTTCTAGCGGTAGGCACACTAAATCCATACGAAACCCTATCAAAAATCACAACAGACAATTCCTACAAACATACAAGTAGTCGAACCCGACGCAGAGTATCAATAACCATACTTCCATCCATATTAGAAATTTCCAAATTCAATCTCTTAGCACAATCTAACGCAATAAAAGAATGCGTAGCTCCAGTATCAATAATCGCAATCAAAGGTATGCCATTAATAAAACATGTACCTTTAATCAGCCGATCATCTAGTTTAGTTTATGATCCAGACAATGCAAACACTTTCCCACCAGCTTGCTCTTTCTTGGGTTTTGTGCACTGAGGACGAGTATGACCCTCTTCACCACAGTTATAGCAAGTCACCACTTTCACTCTGCAGTCATTGGCCACATGGCCGAACTTTCCACACTTGAAACACTTCTTATCATTGCTCTTACAGTCCACCATGCGATGTCCTGTCTCACCACACTTATAGCACCTAGCGGAAGAACTCGAATCTCCTCCACCAGATCTCTTCCCACCTCCGGATCTCTGATTACTCCTATCATAAGGTTTACCACGATCCATCTATTGCTTACCTTTCCCGTCAACATACCCCGAGCATTCGACTTAGTGTTAGCAAGATCCTCCTCTAGAATCCTACTACAATCAACGGATCGAAAATCTTCGATCGCGATACCGAATACCGCTTAATCTCATCACGAAGACCATTCTCAAACTTGATACATTTGGAAAATTCTCCATCTGCATCGTTAGGGTAATGAGCATAATACTTCGCTAACTCAGCAAACTTCGAAGCATACTCACTGACAGTCTTGTTGCCTGCTGAGTTCGAAACTCAATCTCCTTCTTACCTCGGCGTCCTCGGAAAATACCTCCTCGGAAAACTCTTACGAACACACCAAGTCAACACCATCTTCTTCGATTCGTTCGGGTAGCAACCCACCGGTCATCGCCTCCTCGGCTAACATGTGAGTTCCATATCTCACCTTGACCCTCTCGCATCAATCACTCGAAGATCCTCTCGATCTCCTTCAACCACTGAGCACCTTCGGGATCATGTGCACCCTTGAACAATGGAGGATTATTCCTCCGAAAATTCCCCAATTGTCATCATCGCCAATCGCGACTCCTGCCGGTTCCTCCGAGCACTCCGACCAACATTCCCAAAGCCTCGTGATGGCATCATCATTCCTTCCGTTACCTCTTGGGACATTGTTCTTGTAACAAGACAAAACAATCTACATCACACACAAGTATCGGGTGTCACTTCACACTAGTCACATACTAAAGGGATAACGACACGAGACAAGACCGACTATGCTCGATACCACTATTGTAACACCCAACTAAATACCCGAATATATTAATTAAATTAATATCTAGATCATCTTTTAATCGAGTTAACACGGAAATCGGGGATGTCACAATTAATAAATGAATTAAACCTTCAATCAAGCAGAGCCACGCTACTCGAGGATCAACATTTTCAATAAATCGGTCAAACTAAGACCATGTCTTACAGTGAAAATACCATCACCGAAGCAGAATAATTCAATCATTATATTCCCATCAAAATTTTAATTAAACAATAAACAATGTCTAATTCCTCTACGTTCCCCGTGTTACAATCTAATCGAGCATGACACCGACACGGACTAAGCGATAAGCTCTAGAGCCATCCTCACCGACTCTTGCTAACCTTAATCGAAATGGTAAAGTAAGGGTGAGACTTCTCATAATTAAAGCATATTATAAGTCTTTCATCAATAATATATCACAAGCATATTATTTCACCCACTTAACATAAATTGATTCACACACACACCACATTCATCATGCATAATCATAACAATCAAGAAGAGTAACAGAAGACATCCTAACATGTTACCACTTCATACAAATATAATGGACTCAATGCATGCGGTGCGACACGTGACCAAGTCACCCAACACCGATCCATCATCAACCGGATACGGTTCCATCGATTCGTCCATAACCACGGGACACGAATCCATAACCACCCATCCTCACTCGGGTATCGGTTATCGGCAATCCAAGTCAAATTCCGCACAATGGGAATTAACTTCACCAACAATGCAAATGCCGCACATCACTAGCATGCAACATCAATCGCTATGTATACATTCATTTAACATAAGCGAATCACCACAATCAACATGATACATCAACCAATCATGCATACATCATCATCGGCATAAACATGCAAACCAATCACCATGATATATCACCAATCATGCCTACATCTAACGTCGGCATAAACATGCTATTACATCTACACCATACAATACATCCATCAACACGGGATCTCGCTATATACAATTCAATATCGTCGGTCAAAGTCACCTATCTCGAAATTGGCTCATTTTCAAAATAATTTCAAGTTTTGGAAAATATTTTCATTTCATAAAATAGAGCATTAAATTTAGAAAATAACGTCCAAAGCGGCGCTCAAAACGGACTTACGGTTTGAAAGTTATGAATTTTCAAAGTTTGACATTTTCAAAATTTGAAGTGGAACCCTACATATCAGAACCGGTTCCTAAACGTTCAAAACCTCGCTCGGAAAATGTATGGGAACCGGTTCCTACCCATACAGAACCGATTCTGAGTGCATTTTCTTTTCCAATTTTCCAAAGTGGAACCTTCCTCCCCACTGAACCGGTTCCCACGTGTTAAAATGCCATTGCACTTTTGACATTTCTTCATTCTCAATCCAACCCAAACTTGTCCATACGAATCCCAACATGGAAAACACTAAACCACATCCTATTGACATCATTATCACATCAAACAACATATTTCCATCATTTATTTTCATCTCACACTCTAATCATATTCCATACATATTCGACACAATCGGACTCGATCGACACCATCGACACTATTAGGTACACATCCATGGGAACCTAGAAATTCCTAAACATAGATTTCCTAACATGCCCTGATCTATAATATTAAAATCAAAACCTATAATAAACAATAACCAATCGAAATCACCCACCTTGTGGGTTCTTGATTTTCTAGGTTTTCTTCCTTCTTTCTCCTCTTCTCACTTCACGTATTCTTGTTTCTCCAAAATGATTCTATTTTCCTTCTTTCCTTATTTTATTCCTTTAATTCCTTTTAACATAATTAAAATAAATCAATTAATGTGAGTAGAGTCTTTTACTCCTCACACCCACTTTACTCAACATACTCCCAATAAATCCATATTTAATCTCAATAATTCAATATATTAATAAATTACATTCTCAATTAAATTAATAATTAAAAATCGTAATTATTTAATTACAATTATTTTGGGTGTCACAACTCCCCAACTTAAAGAGTTTTCGTCCTCGAAAACATACCTCGAACGAATAGTTCGGGATACGAGTCCTTCATCGACTCTCCGCTCCCAGTGACATTTCCATCATTTGGTCCTCCCAAGCCACTCTTACCAATGCAATCTCTTTGCCTCGCTGCTTCAACTTCGATCCTCAATCCTCGCAGCACCGCCCACATCAAATTCTCCCGCACTGTATATCATCTACCGAATCTCATGGGACGGATCAGCAATGTACTTCCTCGGTGAGACACATGAAAACATCATGCGATTCGCAAGTGGCGGCAAAGCAATTTGATATGCAACCTTCCCAACTCTTTTGGTAATCGAAAAGGACCAATAAATCGTGGAGTCAACTTCTTTGACTTCAAAGCTCGACCATACCGATCATGGAGTAACTTCGCATAAACACATGCTCTCCTTCACTAAACTCAAGGTCTTTCCTCCTCTTATCATGATAACTTTTACGACGACTAGAAGTCCTCATCTTCTCCTGAATCATCTTAATCTTTTCCGAAGTTTGTTGAACAATTTCCGGTCCAACCACAGGACTCTCTCCAGTTTCATACCAACACAATGGTGTCCGACACCTCCTACCATACAATGCCTCAAACGGGCCATACCAATACTCGATTGAAAGCTATTGTTGTAGGTAAACTCAATCAACGGCAGATAACTATCCTTCGCCAACCTCTCCATCGGATAATCCATTCTTATCGGAATGAAGTGAGCAGATTTTGTCAACCTATCCACAATAACCCAGATGGAATCACAATTCTTAGCTGTTCTTGGCAAACCAGACACAAAATCCATTGAGATTCCATCCCATTTCCATTCTGGAACAAACAACGGCTCCATCAATCCTGACGGCTTCCGATGCTCGATTTTCGACAAATCAAACAAGCATACACAAACTCAGCAATTTCCTTTTTCATTCCCGGCCACCAAAACAACTTTTTCAAATCATGGTACATTTTAGTAGCACCGGGATGGATACTCAACCCACTACGATGTCCTTCTTCCAAAATACTCTTCCTAATCTCGGCAACATCCGGAACACACACCCGATCACCAAATCTTATAACACCATTTTCGTCAATTCGGAACTCGCCTCCTTGACCTTGGTTGATCAATGTCATCTTATCAACTAAACCAACATCAGATTTCTGTCCATTTCTAATCTCCTCCAGAATACCACTAGTCAGTTTCAACATACCCAATTTCACACTATTCGGAGTAGTTTCACAAACCAAACTCAGATCTCTGAACTGCTCAACCAAATCTAACTCACGAACCATTAACATCGACATATGCAAGGACTTCCTACTCAAAGCATCGAACAACGTTTGCCTTACCGGATGGTAATTCAACCCAAAATCATAATCCTTTAAGAATTCCAACCATCTTCTGCTCATGTTCAACTCCTTCGATCGAAGAGATACTTCAGACTCTTATGATCCTTTGAATACCTCAAACCGAGAACCATATAAATAATGTCTCCATCTTCAAAACGAATCGACATTAACTCCAAATCATGAGTCGGATAATTCCTCTCATGCACTTTCAATTGTCGTGAAGCATAAGCCACGACCGCTTATCTTGCATCAACACACCACCTAATCCCATTAATGATGCGTCACAATACACCACAAAGACTTAGCGGATCGCAAAATCAAGATCGAGTACTTGTCAACCTCCTCTTGACTCTTGAAATCCTTTCTCACATTCAACATCCCAAACAAATATCGACCCTTCCTTGTCAACTTAGTCAATGGCAGCGCCATTTGGAAAACCCTTCAATAAACTTAGGTAATAACGCAAGACCAAAACTACGGATCTCGAAGCATTCTTGGCGCTTCCCGAGACACCGCCTACCTTCGTAGGATCCACAACAATTCCATTCTTGGAAATTACATGACCAAGAAAACTCACCTCCTCTAACGAATTCACACTTGGACAACCGCATAAAGCTTCTTTTCTTTCAACAATTCCAACACAACTCGAGATGTTCGCATGCTCCTCATCGCGAATAAATCGAATATCATCAATGAACACTACTACGAACTTGTCAAGATACGGATGAAATATCTGTTCATATACTCCATGAAAACACCGGTGCATTAGTAACTCCAAGCGGCATAACGAATATTCATAGTGCCCATACCTCGTTCTAAATGCGGTTTAATATCCTCCGACTTCACGAATCGATGATACCCGGATCTCGGATCAATCTTACTAAATACACAAGCTCCAACGAGTTGATCCATCAAATCATCAATCCTCGCCAGCGGATACCGATTCTTGATTGTAACTTTATTCAACCGGTAGTCAACACATAACCTCATTGAACCTTCCTTCTTCTTAACCAATAACACGAGCACCCCACGGCGAAACACTCGGACGAATAAACTTCTTCTCCGCAGCCTCTAGCGCTTCTTGATTCAGCTAGTTCGGATGCCGACATGCGATAAGCGCCATCGACCTTTGGACTAGTTCCGGAATCAAATCTATAGTAAATTCTACCTCTCTCTGGTGGCAATTCACTAACGTCTTGAAACACCTCCGAAATTCATTCACCAGCAATCCATCTTTGCTTTACCCTCCGCTATCGCGGAATACAACATAAACACCACCGCACCATCCTTCACGCTAGGTTCATCCTTAGCGACATAATCTCACTTTCGACCTTAACCTCTTGGAAAATGACCGTTCTCAAAGCAGTTGATATGAACACGGTTGAATTCCAACCATTCATTCCAAGGATGATATCGGTTGTTCTAGCGGTAGGCACACTAAATCCATACCGAAACCCTATCAAAAATCACAGCGGACAATTCCTACAAACATACGAAGTAGTCAGAACCCGACGCAGAGTATCAATAACCATACTTCCATCCATATTAGAAATTTCCAAATTCAATCTCTTAGCACAATCTAATAATAAAAGAATCGTAGCTCGGATCAATAATCGCAATCAAAGGTATGCCATTAATAAAACATGTACCTTTAATCGGCCGATCATCCGGTTTAGTTTATGATCCAATGCAAACACTTTCCCACCACTTGCTCTTTCTTGGGTTTTGTGCCGAGGGAGTATGACCCTCTTCACCACGTTATAGCAAGTCACCACTTTCACTCTGCTCATTGGCCACATGGCGAACTTTCCACACTTGAAACACTTCTTATCATTGCTCTTACAGTCCACCATGCGATGTCTGTCTCACCACACTTATAGCACCTAGCGGAAGAACTCGAATCTCCTCCACGGATCTCTTCCCACCTCGGATCTCGATTACTCCTATCATAAGGTTTACCACGATCCATCATTGCTTACCTTTCCGTCAACATACCCTCGAGCATTCGACTTAGTGTTAGCAAGATCCTCCTCTAGAATCCTACTACAATCAACCGATCGGAAAATCTTCGGATACGATACGAATACCGCTTAATCTCATCACGAAGACCATTCTCAAACTTGATACATTTGGAAAATTCTCCATACGCATCGTTAGGGTAATGAGCATAATACGCTAACTCAGAAACTTGAAGCATACTCACCGACAGTCTTGTTGCCTGTTTGAGTTCGAAACTCAATCTCCTTCTTACCTCGGCGTCCTCGGAAAATACCTCCTCGAAAACTCTTACGAACACACCAAGTCGATGCAACACCATCTTCTTCGATTCGGGTAGCAACCCACCATCGACTTCCTCGGCTAACATGTGAGTTCCATATCTCACCTTGACCCCTCGCAGATCAATCACTCAAGATCCTCTCGATCTCCTTCAACCACTTCGAGCACCTTGGGATCATGTGCACCCTTGAACAATGGAGGATTATTCCTCGAAAATTCCCAATTGTCGTCACCAATCGCGCTCCTGCGGTTCCCTCCGAGCACTCCACCAACATTCCCAAAGCCTCGGATGGCATCATCATTCCTTCCGTTACCTCTTCCGCCATTGTTCTTGTAACAAGACAAAACAATCTACATCACACACAAGTATCGACGGTGTCACTACACTAGTCACATACTAAAGGGATAACGACACGGACAAGACCGACTATGCTCGATACCACTATTGTAACACCCAACTAAATACCGAATATATTAATTAAATTAATATCTAGATCATCTTTTAATCGAGTTAACACGAAATCGGGATGTCACAATTAATAAATGAATTAAACCTTCAATCAAGCAGAGCCACGCTACCGAGGATCAACATTTTCAATAAATCGTCAAACTAAGACCATGTCTTACATGGAAAATACCATCACCAGAAACAGAATAATTCAATCATTATATTCCCATCAAAATTTTAATTAAACAATAAACAATGTCTAATTCCTCATCTACGTTCCCCAGTGTTACAATCTAATCAGAGCATGACACTGACACGCGGACTAAACGATAAGCTTTAGAGCCATCCTCACCGACTCTTCAGCGGCTAACCTTAATCTGAAATGGTAAAGTAAGGGTGAGACTTCTCATAATTAAAGCATATTATAAGTCTTTCAGTCAATAATATATCACAAGCATATTATTTCACCCACTTAACATAAATTCAGATTCACACACACAACCACATTCATCATGCATAATCATAACAATCAAGAAGAGTAACACTCGAAGACATCCTAACATGTTACCACTTCATACAAATATAATGCGACTCAATGCATGCGGTACGACACGTGACCAAGTCACCCAACACCGATCCATCATCAACGGATACGGTTCCATCGATTCGTCCATAAACACCGGACGAATCCAATAACCACCCATCCTCACTCGGCATCGGTTATCGGAATCCAAGTCAAATTCCGCACAATGGGAATTAACTTCACCAAACAATGCAAATGCACGCACATCACTAGCATGCAACATCAATCAGTCTATGTATACATTTATTTAACATAACTGAATCACCACAATCAACATGATACATCAACCAATCATGCATACATCTGTCATCAGCATAAACATGCAAACCAATCACCATGATATATCACCAATCATGCCTACATCTAACGTCAGCATAAACATGCTATTACATCTACACCATACAATACATCCATCAACACAGGATCTCTGCTATATACAATTCAATATGCGTCAGTCAAAAGTCACCTATCTCGGAAATTGGCTCATTTTCAAAATAATTTCAAGTTTTGGAAAATATTTTCATTTCATAAAATAGAGCATTAAATTAATAATTAAAAATCGTAATTATTTAATTACCGAATTATTTTGGGGTGTCACATAACCAAACACGTCTTGTGACAAATACGATAAACCTCATCAATAGGAAATAAGGGAATCAAAAGGCAATGTCCCAGAATAGTACGATATTCCACCGATAACATATGTTGACCTAGCCATCAATAGAAATAACAAGGAGAAAGTCCTGAGTATGTGCGAATTAAAAAAAAAAACCTAAAAAATATTTTTGTCTTGTGCTTATGTCAAACTTTACATATGTTTCCTGAATACTTTTACTAAAATGGGCACTCGACAAAATATTTGTGCTTTAGGAAGGATAGTATCTTTCCTAGTAAAACTTCCAAGGTCAAAATATGGAATCACAACACTAATTTTTGAAACTCTGGCGAAATTAGAGTTCATATCATATATCCAATTGTCTCTCAATATATGGTCCTATAAAAATCAAGATTGGGTCGTAGAAGCCACAAATTTGTATGAGGCAACCTTTACTACCGGGTACAAACCAAATCTCCCAACTCTAATGAGAAAATAAACCACCCTCCATTGAAGGTTCACAACTCTTTATCAAACCAAATAGATGTTTCATCCATATGATTAGGTTGACACGTTCTTAGGCCAAAAATAATTAAGTAATACCCATGCATGAGCGAAGTAGAAGATGATCACTATGAAGATCCCTTAGTTGTGGTAGAAGATGCATTAAATAAACAACCCTAAAAGCTCTATTCATAGACAAACTCTTGCTAAGGTATTCGTCTTGACTAACAACCTCTTCTAGCAACTTCATGCCCAACATCGACCTTCGTCATGAAGTTCACTACCATCTCACGAAAGTCAAAAGATATCAGTCTTAAGAATATTCAATTTGAGACCTAAACATTAACATGTGTCCTGAATGATGTCAAGGGCTTTAACCGCCTTATGTGAATCCCCTATAATGTTCATGTCATTGATATATCAAGTGTAACACCCCTTCTAATTTACCCGCGATTTATATAATTTAATCAGAGTTTTATACATAACAAGAGGCGTCACAATTTAATAATTCAAATAACCAAAAACAATAATCATGCCTTTACTAGAGAACGTATTAAATAAAACAAAACCAAGGATTATGTTTATACAGCAGAAAGATAACATAAAATCCGGAATAATTCAATCAATAATTATTCCCAACATAATTCAGAATAATAAGTTTAAATCCATAAAACTCCAAAACGATCGTTCCCCAGTGTTACAACTACCAGAGCATGACACTGACACGCGGGCTATCTAAATAGCACAACTCTATAAGCCGTCCTCACCAATTCTCGAGCAGCTAATCTCCTCAATATGAAATCATCAAAGTAAGGGTGAGATTTCATCAAGATTAAAAAGCATTATACATTTCTTTAACACAATAAAACAATAAATTCGTTAATCCACCCTTATTAGCAGCATTAGCATACGATTCATAAATACAAACACACAGCTCATTATGCCAACAACAACAAACAATGCAATTATAACACTGGAAACCATCCTAACATGTTATAATTACATATGCAATGCAGACTCAAATGCATGTGGTACCAAACGTGAACCAAGTCCACACCCTGTTCCGCTTACACCTCGGAAAACAGCGTCAATCAATGATTCGCCCATACATCACTGGGTCAAGAATCTAGCCTGACTACCTCTGTCCATTAGGTAAGTTTATTGGCCCTGCAAGTTCAATTCCGCACAATGGGAATGAACCATCAACAATGCTTATGCATGCACATCAGAAGCATGCAACAGTTCAAAACACAAAATAAGAACATGCAGCATTATTCCATTCATGATCAATAACAGCAACAACACGTGCTAACAGAGAAATCATGAATATAACATTAATCACAATACAAGGAATCAACATACAGCATTTACACGCAACGAATAACCACGAAATCACAACGTATTCTTACTACGGAAACCATATTAATTCCTCCAAATCTCAATTGCTGGTTTTGAAATTATTTTCATTAGGTAGTACTCATTCTAAGCTTTCCAACGATACCAACTACGTCTAAATCGGAGTTACGGTCGCAAAGTTATGATCGAAATCGATTTTAGAAAAATCATGTTCAGCCCAACACAGTATGCATCGATGCATAAGGCTATGCATCAATGCATAAACAGCTTGCATCGACCCAAAATTGATATGCATCGATGCATAACATAAAATTTTATGCATTTTTAAAATTTTCTTCAGGATGTGTCGACACATACGCATCTTGCATCGATGCATAGCCCTGTTTTTGGCCTATGTATCGATGCATACACATCTTGCATCGATGCATAGCTTCAAAATTTCCCCTATGGATTGATGCATGGATCTATGAGTCGATGCATAGCTTTTCAAAGCTTCTGGTTTTCAAAAATTACACTGCATGCATCGATTCATAAAGGCTTGTGTCGACCCATACTGTTGTTTTTCATCAAAAACACAACTTTTCTTCACTATTACGAAATCCTATTACACCCAAACTTCACCAAACCTCATATCATCATAAAACAGAATTTATTCATGCAAAATTTACATACTTTTGATCACAGAAACATGTTTTCTAATCATCCTAGAATCATATTACACAAATTCACCGTTCATACCAATCCTAATCAAGGTTTTACGGCGGATTATAACATTAGGGCATATTCAATTATTCCAATTCGAGATTCCTAACGGATTGAATTATTCTATCGATTCTCAAAACCTATAAGGCATAATAATTAGACTCAATCCCCCCTTACCTCGTGATGAATCTTCGAATTCTCGGCGTTTGGCTTCTTCTCCTCTTTCTCCTCTCTTCTCCAACTTTACGTAGAATGCAAATCCTAATTTCCTCTTCCCACTTTTTTCCTTTTATTCCTTTATTTATTCCTTTTTATTTGCCAAATAATAGAAATAAATTAATTAGGATTAAGTAGAGATTTTTACTCCATACACCCTACAATTCAACTTCACACCCCCAACACTTCCATTATTTAATTAATTAATTAAACCCATTAATCCAAAAATATTAATAATTAAACCTTTAATTAAATTAATAATTAAATTTCTAATTATTTAATACTTGAATTAATTTGGGGTGTCACAACTCTCCCCTACTAAAAAGAGTTTTCGTCCTCGAAAACATACCTTAGACGAAAAGTTCGGGATACGAGTCATTCATCTGGCTCTCCAGTTCCCAAGTTACATTTCCACCTGCTGGTCCTCCCCAAGCTACTTTCACCAGCGCTATCTCTTTACCACGTAATTGTTTCACCTTCCGATCCTCAATTCTCGCAGGTAATGCTTCAACAGTCAGATTATCTCGTACCTGTACGTCATCTACCTGAATCTCATGAGACGGATCAACAATGTACTTCCTCAACTGAGATACATGAAAAACATCATGCAAATTCGCAAGTGACGGTGGTAAAGCAATCTGATAAGCAACTCTTCCAACCTTCTTGGTAATCTGATACGAACCAATAAAGCGCGGAGTCAACTTCTTTGACTTCAAGGCTCAACCAATACCAGTCATCGGAGTAACTCGCATAAACACATGATCTCCTTCACTAAACTCAAGATCCTTCCTCCTCTTATCATTATAACTCTTCTGACGACTCTGAGAAGCTTTCATCTTCTCCTGAATCATCTTAATCTTTTCTGAAGATATTCCCCTGCTCGTGCGTGCTCAGATGGATAACTTTGATGTTAGGAGAATATTGGTCGATCAAGGGAGTTCGGACAATATCATGTACACTTATCTCTTCCGCACATTAAAACTCAATGAGACCCACCTGATGCCTTACATTAGCTCAGATCTGCAGGGATTCAACGGATCCATGACAAAACCGTCTGGGTACGAAGAGATGATCGTGACCTTCGACGCCGGTGAGACCGAAAGGTCGATCAAAACCCAGTTCCTGGTCGTTGACTGTCTGTCCTTATATTAGTGCATTTTTGGCTGGCCCACTCTCACCGAGCTGATTAGGGTACCATCCACAGTCCACCTAAAAATTAAATACTACATAGCGAGCGGGATAGTGGCAACCTTGTATGGAGACATTCAGGGGGCCCGAAGATGCTTTGAAGCATCTGCAAAGGGCATGGATTCCATCAATCTCCTACCACAAGTCTGAGGCAGAATCGACCTTCCAAAAATCTAGGCCTGAACTCCTCCCTCGAGTCGATGTCGTCGACTTTGACAGCCGCTAGGAGCCCGAGGACTTGGCAAGAGAAGAAGGAAAGGTAAAGTTCCTATGATTGAAGAATATGCACCTGCTCCCAGCAGATCGGAAGGATCCTCGAAGAAACATATGCGACCAATCCCAAATGGAGAATTTGAGTTTGTACCGCTCGACAACGACCCCATCAAAGGAGTCAAGATTGGAGCAGATCTTCCTAAGTTAGCCCGAAACTAGCTCAAAGAATGTCTGAAGGACAACACGGACCTCTTTTCATAGAGCGCGGCCGAAATGCCTGGTGTCGACCCAAAGATTGCATGACATCATCTGACTGTTGATCTTGCCCTTAAGGCTGTAGCACATCGTAGGCGAAAGCAGTCCCCAAAGAAAACTGAGGCTTCCGAGTAAGCTATTAGGGACCTTCTAGAGGCCAATTTTGTATCAGAAGTCCAATATACTACTTGGTTGTCCAACCCTATACTTGTGAAAAAGAATAATAGAAAATGGTGCATGTGCATTGATTACTTTGATCTCAATAAGGAAATGTCCTAAGGACGCCTACCCCTACCTAACATTGATAAACTCGTTGACAATTCTGTAGGTTTTAAATTACTTTCATTCATGAACGGCTATTGGGCTATAACCAAATCCCGATGTCCAAAATGGACAAAATTTACACGGCCTTCATATCTGAATCGGGAAACTATCACTACAATGTGATGCCCTTCGGCTTGAAGAACATCGGCGCCACATATCAACGGATGATGAACAATGTCTTCAAGGGTGAAATCGGGGACATGCTCGAAGTGTATATGGAAGATATGATCGTAAAATCTCAGGAGGAGGTCGGTCATGCCCTACACCTTCGAAGAGTCTTCGACCAAGACAGAAGAGTCAAAATGAGGTTCAACCCTGAGAAGTGCACCTTCGGAGTTCGAGCCAAAAAGTTCCTCCGCTTCTATCTCACCAAGCGTGGCATAAAAGCTAACCCCGACAAACGTCTGACATTCTCAGGATTGTCCACTTTGAAGTCCAAAAAATATATTCAAGTCTTCAACAGGGTGCTCACTTTGTTGTCGCGATTTGTCGCAAGGTCGACACAACAAGCACTCCCGTTCTTCAAACTGTTAAGAAAAGAGGTTGCGTTCGACTAGAGCGAAGAGTGCGAACAAGCCATACTTCACCTCAAACAAACCCTATCGCAACCCCCCGTACTGTCTCGACTAGTCAAAGAAGAAATATTCTATATGTACATGGTCGTAACGCCCGAGTCCATTATCGTGACCCTCATTCAAGAAATCCCGAAAGGTCAGAAACTGATCTACTTCATAAGTAAAGCCCTAGAAGGGCCCGAAATAAGGTACCAGCAGATCGAAAAGATATCCCTCGTACTAATCAACGCAGCAAGAGGAATCCGACACTTCCTAGCTCACACCATCATAGTTCAGACAGATCAACCTATCAAGCAACTGTTAGGCCTTCCAGATATGGCCAGACGGATGCTCAAATGGTCTTTGGAGCTATCTGAGTTCGATATCACCTACGAAAGCAGAAAGGCCCTCATAGCCCAGGTTATCTCCGATTTCATGGCAGAAATGACCTTTCCCACTTCCTAAGAATGGACCAACAAATGGATAATATTCGTCGATGGTGCTTCTAGCTCGACGAGAAGCAAAACAAGTATAATTCTGGAAAACAGAGAAGGGATCATCATCGAAGTATCCCTCTCCCTTCTCATTTCCCACTTCTAACAACCAAGCAGAGTACGAGGCTTTCCTCGCTGGCCTCCGTCTCGCTGAGGACATGGGATCAAAAGAGGTCAAAATCCTCACAGACTCATAACTCGTAGCCTCCCAAGTCCGAGGGGAATATCAGGTTAAGAACAACCAGTTGGCCGAATATTGGGCCCTCATCCAAGATCATTTGAAGAAGTTTACCTATGTTGACATACAACACATCCTCCGAGAACACAATGCTCAAGCATATGTTCTATCCAAACTCACCAGTACAAGCACAAAAGGAGGAAACAAAACATATTTACAAAATAACTAAATTTTGACACTTATCAGGATTCTGCCCGAGGAAAATTCACGTCGTATTGTCGAAATAAGTTCGGTCGATCCAGCAAGGAGGGAGATCAAATTTCCTTTTACCTCTCTCCCAGGTCAGATCCACCGTCTCGTCAACCTGAAACCTTTTATTCCTCGAAGGAATTTATTGAGGGGAAAGAGTCCCGACCGCCTGACTTGTCGACGAATTTCCCAGTCCAGCTTTGGGGGTAACCTCCGGTTCGTTCAATGACCCTGCTCCTTTCCCCTTTTTCCTCTGTAGCTCCTGTTGTGCGATGCGTTCCTGTATGGGATTCATCCTAGCTGCAACAAAGAAAAAACTTCAGATTAAATCCGAACAAATATAAAAACACTCAGCAGTGACATAAATGAAAAATGATGCATGAATATTAAATAACAAATCATCTACCCAAATAAGCCTTAGGATCCCCGCTAAGGAGGAGATCCCTCACATTGATGAGTGGAGGTTCAAACACATAACCCACATATTCTCCTATGAGTGCTCTTCCCCCTTTCCCCATCCGTTGGACTTGGGAAGACCCTCGACATAGGATGATAGTACGTCAAGATTGGTCAAATCTTCCGCATCTAGCTCCTCTTTTGCCCACACGTATTGATCTGCATTCTGCTTGAAATGCTCCTCCTTCTAGTGGAAATTAAACTTGGACGCGAGCTTATACACCCGCCCCCTTCTCGTTCACCTTAGGAGAACCATCTTCCTTGACAACGGGAGTCCTCGTGAACACATTAAAAAGGGCCCGCTCAGAGATCAGTCGGACTAACATGAACTTATCCTTGAAAAAACGGACAGATTCTTGATAAGGCTTGAAACGTTTACCGTTCTGCTGCCGAAAGGATACCCAGCTCCATCGAACTATCCCGTCAACCTTGGCCGAATTCCTATGGAGGCAGAAGATATGAAAAAACAAGGAGAGAGTAGCACCTATCTCTAAAAAATTTCATACAATCTCGAATGCCCTGATAAAAGGTATTGCGTTGGGGTGAAGTTGGGACGGAGCCAATCGAAGGTGATCGAACACTGCCACTTGCATATTAGTTAAAGGGTGGAGAAACCCTAGGTCTCTAAACCAAATATCAAACACGGGGATATGATCAACCTCATATACCGAGCACACTCGATGCTCGGAAGTAGGTATATATACAATCAAATCCCTTCGACCCCTCTCTTCGTTCGTGTCACTTTTCTCGGGATCATACCAATCCACCTTGTCAAAGATCTCATCCTGACGATCAGTAACATATGACCCCCTCAACCTAACCTCGGGGGCCACCAAATCTGTTGGATCCTCCCCACCAGTCGAAACGATGGAAGGGGCCGCATCCTCGGTCGGTATGAGTTCCTCCTCCAAGACCCCCACCGAGACACTTTCTTCGTCGAAAGAGAAATCAAAATATTCCTGCTCGAAACTCCCAAAGCCTCCACTCTCATCTTCACTAACGTCTGTCATAAGTACCTGAAAAGCAGAGGAATTTGGTGAGGTCGACAGAAATGCCAAATCCACTCTTCCACCACTAATCAAGTGAAAGGGCTCAGACGATCGAGGATCTCCTTCCTCGGTCAACAACCCTTTCTCGGACAACTACACTCAATTTCGAATCCCCTTAATTCAAAGGGAGAAACACACAGGAGGCCCCAACGATGTAAAACACCGAAAGGAGGCGGAGAAACCGCTCATCACCAAACGGAATTCCTACTATTCGAAACGCTAACCACATGCATTTCTCTGAACATACGAGATTTTTGAAACTTAATCAAACAAATCAGTACAAAATATTCGAAAACACACCGTTTGAGAGTGATGGAAACTTTGGAACGAATGATCAAGACGCTAACATGGTGGCAGAAGGCAGAGATGGCTCTGAAACATGTTAATTTAGGTTCCTCGGATTGATGGGTGTTGAAGTCGAGCACGCGCGAGCAAGATCATATAAATAAAAATCACCAAATGATGGGTCTTCCTCCCTTTTATAGACCCTCGCTCCGCACGTGCACCTGCACGTGCCTAAGGAACCTAGGGGACTCATCATCACACCCTAGTCCCAAGGCGTGTCAGGAAATCAATGTACACGGCTCGAGGCCACGTGGATTGAAACCGTCAAAATTCTGTAACCTTTCGCTTCCTCGACAACTCCTCGTCTCCCTGGATAAAATGACCTCGACTATACTCTTCGAATTCAAGTCACCGCCCCTGTGGCCAGACGCGACGACTTGGTGGGTTACTGTTCTGGACTGCCCAAATACTTGTCAAGAAGGTCACTCCACCTTGAGGCACAACGATCCGTCGAGATTCAATAACATACTGGGGGCTTCTATCTTCCCGTTTCATGCACCACACGGCGTCCTCTGCTCGACATCTGTCGAGCAGTTCCATAGTTTATCTTGCTAAGGACTATGACCGTTATGTCTCCTCTACTCGACATAACGGCTAGTTTCGAGCATCAATGCCCAGTATGACCAAGTCAGCTCAGATAGTTATATTCACGGATCTGTATATCCAGGCCCAAATATAGTAACCAATGAGAATCCTCCTAAGATCGTTATATAAACCCTCATACCTTTGAGGGCAAGATATCGCATTCTTACTCTCAAAATCCTAATATTCACTATTCTCACTTTAAACACTTGCTTACTTTAGCATCGCAGTGCCTTGCAGGTACACCACCCTCTCCTCAATATCAATCTTGCTCGAAGGATCTTCATTTGTTCCAACCATCTCCAGTTCTGTTCAACAGACCAGATCATTTTCCAATAACCATAGTTGTCTCCCGTAAAAATGGAGGCTCTTTTATAATCCATTTTAGGTTCGTACGCCATTTTCAAATAAGTTTCAAAGCCATAATGAAACTGACTCTTGATGCCACTTGTTAGACGATGATGCCTTATCTAGAGGGGACAAATACATCATCAAGGCAAAAAATACAGATACATTTTGGTTTTGAAAATAGAGTGCTCGCTGAAGGTTTTGATTTTTTTTAAAATATGTCGTCTATACAAACTAAGTTATTGGATGTCACATATGAAAATATAAAAGGAATTATGGAATAAACAATATACTACTCCCTTCGTCTCATATTATTTGTCACAATGGACTATTTCACACAGATTAAGAAACAATAATAAATGAAAGAGAGAGAATTGTGACTTTACCATATTATCCTGACTAATTATTGGTGAATTCAAATTTGCATTAATGTTAAGTGAGAAAATAATAAATTAAGAATATTTATTAGAGGGTACAATTGGAAGATTAAATATAAAACTGCATTGGTAATGTAAAGTGACAAGTATTTTGGGACATATTTTTTACTAAGTGTGACACTTATTTTGGGACGGATGGAGTACATAATTTATAAACTTCAATCAAGTAACAAAGTATTAATCGTTTGTAGCAAGTTATTAGAAATACTATTTTCAATGGTAACTAGCAAAATAACAAACTACACAGTTTGTCAAACGCTTGATATGCGACCAAATTTTCAGAAATTTTCTTTGAGTTTTGTTGATATAAAAAGTACTTATAATCAAAATTGATTTTAAGCAAATCAACACACAATTGAAAACAAAAACAGTTACAGAAAAATTCTTACGAGTTAATCGATTACTCAATGTTATTTAACAAATTGATATATGAAAATTAAAGCAAGTAAAGTAATAAGAAAAAAAGACACGATGACTTGTTTAGGAATTTCACCAATCGTCCTTGCTATGGCTACGTCTTCCCCCAATTCCAATTTTGGAATAAGGATAATTCTTACTATGCAAAAAGTCATTACAAGAAAAGTGTTTCAAGAGTAACCCTACAAACCCTAACTGTTTATTATTGATTTAACCATTTATTTTCTTTTGATCTTGAGAAAGACCAAGCCACAATAAATCCCAATTGACATGTCGATATTTTTACTCATTTGCATTCTTTATCTGCAAAATTTTCGCGCATGATCAAATTTACCTATTGCGGACAAGACTTCAATTTGATTTGTCGTTCTCGCGCTATTTCCTTTGCGTTATTTATCTCTAAAAGATCCTTTGTGTTATTTATCTCCAAAGACTTTCACTAGGTTGTAATCCTCTCTTTAAGTTCTTGCACGAAAACCCCCAAATCTATCAACGATCTTGGAGGACAAACCCAGAGTTTTTCCGGATGAAACCTCTTGGAAATCTAAACGCAATATTCTCGGCTACACAAGAACCTAATTAGACGTTATCAAACTTCGCCTAGATGGCACCCCGAAAAAAGATTATTATGTGTGATTTATCAGTGTGTATGCATAGGTTGGAGGTTGAAGATGAAGAACAAGTGTAGTAAGTGTTTATAGTTTCATCAAGTTGGAATGGTGCATGAATGATGTGTTTATAATTGTGGAGGTTTAGATGTAAATAGAAATTTTTTGGAATTAAAAAGAATTGAAAAATTGACTCAATTAAATAGTATGTGTCACTTGAAACATAGGGAAAATTAACTATATGTGTCCACCAGAAAAACAGATGTGTCAGCCTAAGTATTACATTAGTGTTTCGCCTTTAAAACTGCAGTACATGTGCCGACACATAAAATAAGAATTTTTGCAATTTCTAAAAGCTCTAGTATGTGTCAGTCTGTATGAATGTATGTTTCGACCTAAGATTTCTATAGGCTAGATGCTCTAAAACTTAGTTGCAAGTGTCGACTTGAAATACGTATGTGTGGACACATGCAAGCAAAAATTATGCAAAAAATGAATTTTCAAGACTATGGTCAATTTCAAAATGGTTTTTAATAGTTTCTAAGACTCCTAATACAAAATAATGGCATAAGACATAGAGATACCATCCAATATACAAAAATGATAAGTTTTCCTAGTTTTGACATCGAGCAAAACATCTAATGTGGAGAAGTCGTACTCACAAATTATCCATTCTTCTAACACACTTTATTTTGGGTCTTGCTTCGCTAGTTCTGGCTATTCTGCCACTTCTTAATCTCATGCAACAATGTTAAAGAAAAATGTGTATGTAGAAAGAAAAAAACTTCTAAAATGCAAATGAACCAACTAGACACTGGGTCCCACTGGATGTACCAATTTGTTTACTTTGAAATTTGGTAAACAAACGTTAGTCTTCTAAAATCTAAGATCTTTGGTTACTTGCAGGATCGGCTAGATTGATCCTAAGACAATAATGTATAATTTATGTTTAAGTTTTATAGATGTTGATCTTTTTGAAAGTAAAAAACAACTTTACATGTCATAACAAAACGAAGATTAATAAAAATTACAATGAAATAAAGGATTCCGACGGTAAACTAAAGAGAATGTAAAATGACTTTTCATGAAACATAAACTGGCATTTGAAAATAAATGTGGTGTTTCATACGCACATTTCTTAGAAAACTCGTTTGTCGATAATACTTTAGTACTTTTAGTGAATATGAGTAATTTGTACAATATTGAACACCCAAAATCTTAATACTAAAGACTCCTATTTTAACTATTTTGACACGAACGATCTTCTTCAAAAGAGGACACGTTCTCGCGTACATGTGTTCTATCCTTCACGGGCTTCCACGCGTCTCTTTTCAAAAGAACAGATAAGCGCTAAAATTCAAAATATGTCTGTCAAACCCACTTCGAGTCAATTCCAAACGCTAAGTTTCGACCTTGCGTCGTTTCACCAAAACTTCAGTAAAAAAGGTCATTATGCTTATGTCGAAACAAACATAATAAGTTTAATATTCTTGATTTTTTTAAAAACCATTATTATCTATTTGAGCGTCGAATTTTCAACTAACACATACATTGTTCGCGAATATTATTCACACGATCATAATATTATTTATGGTCATTGTTCATATCGTATTTTATAAATTTAATTCAATATAGATGTGAAGAATATTGTATAAATAACATAACCGATAACATAATCATCCACATGATAACATAGTCATCCACATGTAGATGACGTTACCTGTTTAGTTATGAATATTATTATATATACATACAACAAATTAAGTGATACAACTGCATGTGTAAGTTTCAAGGAAAGTACGAAGCATCAATTCTAATCAATCAACAATGAGTTGCAATTTGGTTGGTCATCATATTTATATAAACTTTGTTTCTCTAACTTTATCGCCACCAATTTGTGTCCCACTTAGCTCTAATGTTGGAAATCCAATCCCAATGAATGAATTCCATAACAAATATGCATGGTGATAAAATACGTCAAAATTAGTACAAGTAACATGTTTTTAATATAATGATGCATGTATGTGCGCCAGCTGAGACAAATTAGCCTGAATCCTAAAGTTGAATAGTTATTCATTGCCTTATGCTAGTCACTTTCGATTGTAAAGCTCCAATTCTTAATTTAAATAAAAGTTTACCAATTTGTATTTAGACACTTTTTCTCGGGCTCGATGTACATAAATATTATTTATTAATCTAATAATATTTGGATGATACAACAGTTTTTTTTCAACTATTTTTTAAATTTAAATTTTATCTTAAAGAATATATTTATTAGACTTTTAAGAAGATTTTTACGCTTTATTATATTTCTTTCTTAGAAAAGGGTGATTGAACAAAATTTAAGAAAAGACATTCAAGTTAATGAAAATCTATTTGATTATATGTCTACGTGCTGGAACATGAAATTGTCTATCTACTAGAGTAACTCTTCTATAGTCATAAAATTTTAGGCACAAATTTTAGACACACTCACTAAAAAGTAAAAGGTTAAATTAAATTTTTAATTATTTGTTAAACACTTAAGAAAATAAAATGTAGAGTTAATAGTTTGTGAGTGTCCCTAACAAATATATATTAGATATTGTGACCAAATTAAAAAAACTCTCATCTACTATGGTGTATGATGAAACAATGTCAATATCAGTATCTGATGGATTAAAAAAATTTGTACATAATTTTTATTAATTTAGTGAAGACATATGATAGAGTGTCTAAATTTTTTTTGTGAAAATCTCTAAAAAAAAATAAAGAGGTAGGATTGTATTTGTTGATTAGTGTGCGGTCCTATGATGGAGAAATAAATGTTTTTCTCATTACAATAAATTTGCATAAAGGATCAATCACAATCTCCTACCTTTTTACTTTAATTTTAAATATACTCACGATACACATTCAAGAGCTAGCACTAGATACAACTCAGATACACATGCAAGAGCTAACACTAGATACATACTTTTTACATATGATATAATCTTATTTGGAGAATAAAATGATGCTTTAAATGAGAGGTTGGAGAACTAGACGGGCTTTAGTAACAAATGTCTTTCACATAAGCGAAAGTATGATGGAGTATATGGAATTTAAGTTCAACAAAAGAAGAAGGGTTTCTAACTTAATTATGAAATTTAGAGACTTTATCATCTCATAAATCACGCATGATAAATATTTTGAGTTTGTAATACAAAAAGGTGGAGAAATAGAAAGAGATGCAAACCATCGAGTTCAAATTTAATGGCTGAAATGGAAGGGAGTTTCAAAAAATTTATATGACACAAATGTACCACTCAAGTTGAAAGAAATATTGTATCGGTAAGAGATACATATTGTATGAGACAAAATATTAAATGTTTAAAAATCAACACATATATAAAGTAAATGAAGCAAAAATGAGAATGATGTGTTGGATGTTTGGTAAGATTAGACACAATGAGATTATAAACTACAATATTAGAGAAATTGTTTGGATAGAATATGATGGAAAATAAGTCTAAGTTGTTTGGTCATTTAGAGGTAAAATATGTAAATTTTGTGAAAAAATGAGTAAATTGGATGAAAATCTAAAGATAGGTAAAGAAAAAAACCGCTTTTGTTATTTTCTTGTTAATTTAAGCTATGATCTGGATTCTCTTGTTGTTCCCAATAAAATGCTAGTACTATACTACTACTACTAAAGATGGAGTATCCATTTGAAAGCATAGGCTTCACCATTAGGTTTCCCTTATGAGCAAAGAGACATGACGTATACTTTGTCAAAGATTCTCCATTACAAAAAAATAAGACTAAAGAAAATGCATTTACATATGGATTCTGATTAAGATCATTCTTCCTCTCTCTAATCAACTTGTCGTACTTAACTAGCTCCTTATAGGTTTAAATCTTAGAGTAAATTGTTTTTTCTATTATATAAATGAAAAGGTTTGTATAACTAAATAGGTCCAATAAAAAACAGCCAATCAAATTAAAGCAAATTAAAATAGTAAAGACTCACATTTTATTCGGATATGATTGTGTTATTTAACTGATTGACTACATCAATTTAGGGTTTGTATTTTATAAAAATTAATTATAAATATAATTTTGACAAAAATTTATTTTATCATATTTTTTTATAATATTTATTTAAGAATGCAATTTTTTTTACATCGTTTTTTGACCTAAGGTAAAATTATAAAACACAATTTTGTACATTCAATTATAAATTTATTTTGACAATTATAAATTTATCATCTTTGGTAATGTATGAATGATTAAACTAACATTATATTTTTCTCTACATGTGTATGTATAACTTTTTTTGTTGTTGTAAAAAATCGCATCAATCCAAATTACATCAATTTGGTTTGGTTAGATATTATTTCTAAAAGGCAACTGAACCAAATCAAACCATGTGTTTTTTTTCTCTTGCAACTTGGATCAGTTTTACGTAAAAATCGATCAAACCGCACCGCAAATACCCTTAAATTCACATGTCTAATACATTTAGATTTTAAATGAAGATATGACCTTAAAACGTAATAGTGTGGTAGCTCTTAATTCAATGTGAAGATTACAAAAATATTATAAACTCCTCCAAAATTTTTAGCAAATTACAAATCAATTTTATCCATAGTGGAGCAACTTACATAATATCACAAGATTATTGTTGATTTTGAGAATATTGAAGTGAAGATTGACGATGAGGACAAAATTTTACTCTTGTTGAGTTTATTATCCAGATTCTTTGAGCACTTTAATAATGTCTTTCTTTATGGAAATGAAGGTACTTTGCGTGGAGTCTAGACAGCGGTAAAATCTAAATAATTTTAAAAACGAAAGATTTGAAGATTAAAGATAGTGGTGAAGGCTTAAGTGTCTTAATAGGAGGAAATGAGCATAGAGGAATGTCCAAATCAAAGAAGCTTGACAATTCAAAGGTAAAATGTTGTAAAATGCCTTAGACAACGATGGTTATGAGAATGCGGATGCACTAGTGGTGTTGAGCTTGAAAATTGAAGATAGTCAGGTCATCGACTAGTGGAGTGTTACATGATAAGAATAATCTGAGATTTGAAGTCAAGGAATTATGAATGTATGGAGGTTGTTTCAGAAGTGTATAACGAATTTTGTAGAAAACAAGAGATAAAAATGCATGTGACCGCTGAGTTGTATTTGGGTTTTTAAGCTAGGTTGGTGTCAAAGCAGCTTACTTGGTTCGTAGATGATTTCTTCAGAGGAAGAATAGTAAAAAATAAGGGATAAACATGTAAGAAACTATAAAAGTTGCATGGAGTTTCCTACTATGGATACTAGTCGTGGTGGCTTTTAATTCAATGTGAAGATTACACAAATATTATAAACTTCAAAAATTTCAACAAATTACAAATAAATTTTATCCATAGTGGAGCAACTTACATAATATCACAAGATTATTGTTGATTTTGAGAATGTTTAAGTGAAGATTGACGATAAGGACAAAACTTTACTCTTGTTGAGTTCATTACCCATATTCCTCGAGCACTTTAATGATGTCTTTTGTAACACCCAGATTCTACCCCAAAATAATTATTATTAAAATCAGAGTATTTAAAATTTCTAACATAATCAGGATGTCACAAATATAACTCAAACACGCAAAACATGTCATACTTGTTCCAAACGGATACATAACACTATAAAGAGGCGGATACGAACGCAATACATATATGTTAGTATTCAACATAACAAATTCATTAAATACGCAACAGAATGATAACAATTTTACACAACTATTATAGCATCTTGTAAGTCTTAAACAACATCAACATATTACAAACTTTTAATTCAACAACTAAAGTTTCATAATTAAAGTCAACAAAATAAAACAAGTGTTCATTCCCCCGAGTGCTACGTATCAGAGCAATGACACCAGACTAAAAACGGTAATGACTACTCCTCCTGGTTACCCGCACGTTACCAATATAAAGGCAACGGCAAAAAAAAAGAAAGGGTGAGATATCAAATCATATAATTGGGATTATGATAAATAATATATAGTTAGAATCACGCAAAATTACTATTTTTGTCATCTCACCAACAAACAACAACAACACAAATTCATCACGCAACAACAACATTATGCTATAAAGTATGCGACTTGGACAATGCAGATGCATGTGGTACCATCGGAGTAAAACTCCCAACTTAGAACATTTTCCAGTAATTCCGAGGCACAAGGCATAAGCCTTCAACATTTTGCCAATTCAGGCCAACTTTTTGCCATTAAGGCCAACATAAACGAGCATAGCTCCAACTTTAATGAGATGCAATGTATGCGACTTTCATGCATGTCATACAACAACATTCACACAATACTACTCAAAACAACAAACAACTCAGAGAAACTACTAATTTCAATGTCAACAACTTTCAAATTTATCAACTTCAACATTGGCTTATAAACCTCCAACCCAACTTATATATATATATATATATATATATATATATATATATATATACACACACACACACACAACAACAACAACAACAACAATCAACATTCATTTGGCAAGAACAAGCACTCTACGGTAGCTCACTAACGTATACGAGTCAACCCTCCATTTATTCCAACACCGGTCAAACGACTAAATCGCTTACGAGCACTAACATGCTAATTCGGGATCCTTTTCATTCAATTCCTACATCATTCCCTATTAATTATTAATGTTATTATGTCCTTTAAAACTCACTTGAGGTTCCCTAGCTAAAGTATGCAAAACTGGACAGAATTCAAAATTTGGAAAAATTGGACAGAACAACACAGTACGCGCCGCGGTCCTCTCTTCGCGTCGCGAACATAGCAGGCTTCAGTTTGCATCTCGCAATCCCGTTGGCACCGCGAACTGAGCGTGACCGAACATTTCTCTACAGCGCTGCCAGCATCCTCTCCAACCCATTTTCCTCAAAATCCCGCCATCAAACACCACTACAACCTAAAACGAGTCATTCTAAGCTACTAGTAACAAAGGCACTCGAATAACAACAACAATTTACACAACATGCATAAAATCTTATAGATTTTAGGTTTTAGATTGGGTTTTCCTCAACAACCACAAACAGCACAAGCCTAGCAATTATACGATTCCACTATCTATTACCCATCATATTCCCGATTAGAGAGTAAGAACCCCACCTTACCTTGTAAATCGGAGCTCAAATGCTTGAAGATGGTAGTTGCCCTAGCTCAAGTTTCCTTCTTTTATTCTTCTCTCTTTTCTCTCCAACTTCTATTTCTATCTTCTACTCATAACATACATTCTATTTTTCTACTTATTCTAATTTTTTCCAAATAATAATACTCTATTATTATTATTATTATTATTCTTACTAACATTATTATTATTTCTAATATTTATTTTATTCATTCAACTTATTATAATTAATTATCCCATAACTAAATAAATACTTAAGTTAATATTTCTACAATATCCTCTATTATATGGTCAATAATACGAAAACATCAATTCAAGCGAATAAGTAAATAATTCGAATAATTAAAATAAAACGGGCGTTACATCTTTCTTTATGGAAATGGAGGTACTTTGCGTGGAGTCTAGACAACGGTAAAATCTAAATAATTATAAAAAACGAAAGATTTGAAGATTAAAGATAGTGGTGAAGGCTTGAGTGTCTCAAGAAAAAGAACTGAGCATAGAGGAATGTACAAATCAAAGAAGCTTGACAAGTCAAAGGTAAAATGTTATAAAATGCCTTAGACGACGATGTTTATGAGAATGCGGATGCACTAGTGGTGTTGAGTTTGAAAACTGAAGATAGTCAGGTCATCGACTAATAGAGTGTTACATGATAAAAATAAGTTATGAGATTTGAAGTCAAGGCATTATGAATGTATGAAGGTTGTTTTAGAAGTGTATAGTGAATTTTGCAGAAAATAAGAGATAAAAATGCATGTGATCGCTGAGTTGTATTTGGGTTTTTAAGCTAGGCTGGTGTCAAAGCAGCTTACTTGGTTGGTAGACGATTTCTTCAGAGGAAGAATAGTAAAAACTAAGAGATAAACATGTTAGAAACTATAATAGTTGCGGTGCAGTTTCTTACTATGGATACTAGTAGTGGTGAGGAAACGATGACAAAGATATTTGATTATCATTTGACTCATGATAAAGTAAGGAGGGAGACTGTAACATCTCAAATGAATGATTATGCTATCCTTGGGTGTTATGCTTTGAATGTGGCTGAAAGGGTTACAAAATACATAAATAATGGCCTTCAGGGATGCGCTAGAAGGCATGTGGATTCAATGATGGTTGAAGAATCATACTTGTGGGCATGTTAGATTACCTAGGCAGGAAATGGTAATTAGAATCAAGTGTATGTAAGCGGCGAGATCAAGATTCAAGGGTTCCTTGAATTTGATTAATATTATTGATTAGAGTTTCAAAATAGTAGAGAGCAGCAAGGTGGTTGATGGTTAAATTGACATCAATGTGGCTTAAAGTCAAGGTGGAAATTGTTGAAGTATGTCTTAAAATTTTGTTGATGAAGATAAAGAAAATACATTTCGAGATTGCCAAAAATCAGGAAGGTGGAGAGCATCAAGAATGTTTGGTTCAAGTGGTTCGATGATGGTTTGATAAGTTTGGTTTGCAGAGTTTAAGATTTGGGTTTAGGGTTTAGGGTTTAGATATGTTCATTAATATTAGAATATTGGATATATATTGTATATTAATTTAGAAATAGTCTAAATTAATATAAAAGATATTATAAGATATTTATAATATTTTATTCTAATAACTAATGAATTTTGTTTTGGGATTTGTATATTGGGTTTTAATAATTATAGATATGTATCTCTTTTGGTTATTACACTGTGACAATTTTAGAGCTTTAGGGCAAAAAAGAGAAATAATGGTTTATGATTTGAGAGAAACATTGTAGAGTTATCTAGAAGGATGATATAATACTTCTTGATACATTTGGTTTGAGTGATTCATATATTAAGAGTGAGAGAGGTTGAAAAATACTTGGATAAAAAATAGAGATTTGTTCTTGGGCGATTTCAAGGTTTGTTCTTGAAAATAATAGGCAAACACTATTTTCTTATAACGCATTTGTAATTTCTTATAACAACTTTATGAGTATAGTGAATTGGAGAGAAGCTCTATCTCTCAGACATATATCTTTTGATCGAATTGGCTAAATAAATCTTTCAACTTTTCTCGCCTTATTCTGTTATATTTTATACTTATTAATCATAATTGTTGATGATCATTTATTTTAGTTACTACTATTATTTTTCTCACATATCAAAGTGTTGTTTGAAATTAAACTTTGTCAATATCACAATAGCATTCATTTGTATATCAATTTCATATATTAAATATTTCATGGTATTCTTAGTCTATTAATTTTTATCGTTGCACAACAAAAAATTTAGTTTTTATTCTTGCACAACAAAAAATATATAGATATAATTGTTATAATAAGCCAAAGTTAATGAAATATTTATGAGATGCAGGTACACATAGATTGGAATATATAATGTGTAGATCGATGTTATTGGTGTTTGTATGAATATTAAATAGATACTAGTAAGATATTTGTACTCTCCCACATGTAAACTTATTTGATATTATATAAAATATACTTAAACATAAGTAAAATTAAAATAAGTGACTTAAACAATGAACATATAAATTAATCTTATAAAAAAAATGGAAAAAATTTGAAAATTTATCATTTTAGAATAAAAATTATCTTTTAAATAAAGATAATCACATACAAATAAAGGTAATTAAATATTACGATGATAATGACTTGTGAGATAAAAAATTATTTGATGTGATATAAAATATATTTAAATATAAATATAAAATTTGAAAGGACTCATTTAATTATAAAATAAATAATAATTATATAGATTTAATTATATAAAATAACCATACAAAAATAAGAAAAAAAATTGTGAGATTGAGAAAGAAAATAGATTAATATTTAAAAGTATGGATTTTGTTTATCAAATTAAAACGATGATTGATTAAAATAAAATATATATTATATTGATATAGACACGTGGGATACATAAAATTTTAATTTTATTAAAATTGAAAAAATAGACTATTAATATTTGTAGTGATAATACATAAATATATAAAAAATCAAAATGAAAGTAAGAACGTGTGGGAAAATTTGTGAGAGAAATTTAAAGTATTAATCAAAAAAGAAAAGTAGGGTATATAAAAAATGTAGTTGAAGATAAAATTGGGTGTAATGATCGGTGAATATTTGAAGAGAATGAAAGAGAAAGAGATAGCGTTTCATGAGAATGGAAGAAAGAGAATTTTATAATTTTGGAATTAAATAGTTGGAAGAGATACGTGCCATGTGTAACAAATTAAGAGGAATGAGAGTTGAAAATTGTGGTGCATTTTTTAATTACTAAATTGATCTTTTTGGTAGTGTAAATGTTTTTTTTTATATAGATGGTAGATGCGTTCAAATTACCACCTTAAATATATGTAAATTTATTATATTAAACAACATTAACACAACAAAAGAATAAAAGACGTTTAACTCAACAAAAGAATAAAAGAGGATAAAGTACCACATGAATAAGTGTGGTGGTCTTAAATATTATTTTATTTAACGATTTATAAGTAAATTTGACTTTTTTAATACATTTGACAATTAATGTATGTAGTCTATATATAAGCTACATATATTAATTGTCAAATGTACCAAAAAAGTTAAATTTGCTTATAATTCGTTACGGAAGGAGTATGTCACTTGTCTTTGCCATACAATGTTTGCTTATAATTTACTTATAATCCGACGACGGGGGCATAGTGGCGGTTGGTAGAAGACACTTGAACACTTAAGCATGACGCATCATAGCAATCAGACAATTCGCAATGTTAATGAGGCGACGACAGACATTATGTTTTGAATTCAAAAATAACAATACTTCATAAAGTGTTGTAGAATGAAAACATGCAATTCTTGACACACGTTGTAGGCTAAACATTGTAACTAGGGATGGCAACAGGTGGATTTGGGTGCGGGTTTTACACTACCCAAACCCACACCCGAAATTACCACCCGAACTCAAACCCAAACCCAAAGACTATTCGGGTGACAAAGTAACACCCACGCCCACACTCGTTGGGTTCGGGTTTTTTCCACCCAAACCCGAAACCCGCAGCAAAACACATAAAATACAAAAATATTACAATTTTCCATAAATTTTACTACAACTTTCCAACATCAACATTACAATTTTCCATGAATTTTCCTAAATCTTTACACTTATATATATAATATATATATATATATATATATATATATATATATATATACATACTTAGGGGTAGTTATGTAATTTAAAGTCTAAATGAGTTTGGTTTCGAGTTTCGGGTGTGGGTTTGAGTGAACCCAAACCCATACTCGAAATTTCGAGTGGCACCCGAACCCAAACCCAATCAACTCGGGTTTTACCCGTTGACTCGGGTTTGGGCGCGGAAGGTCCCCATGGATTCGGATCTGTTTGCCATCCCTAATTATAACTTTTGGTAAAAGAAAATTGTTCAACCAATGGTTACTGCCTTGTGAAAGAATACTAATATGGCCTATAAATGATTCATTTTGGATTAAGAAATTCAGAAACAAAAACACATATCCTCTAGAAACAATTCCAAACACTCTTCACTGCATTCGAGTTTTCATCTGTCCTGTGAAAACTCAAGTAGTCTGGATTATCCTAGGTATTCCTACATAAAAAATCTAAGACAATTGAGACTGCTTGAAATACTATAAGGAAAATATTGCGTACACAATTACAACCTAGATTCATTCAACTTTGAAGTGTTATCTAACAATCTTATAATATCTCAAATTATGGCCATCGACACTTTCGTTTCAACTATCAAATAGATGAACCAGGACCTTGTCAAGTTGTATCATTTTGATGGAACAAACTACACCTGTTGGCAACAAAAATGATCCACTACAAAAAAAAAACCCTAGTAATGGCGGTGATTAATTTTGAAAAATTATAGTGCTTTTAATCGACACTATTTACATGATTGGCAGTTTTTATAAACACCATATATTTTGCTGCTGCTCGGTAAAAAGTAACGGTTTATCAAAAACTGCCATACAAACCACCATAATATACATTGTCAAAAGTGGCCGTATTTTGAATGAAAATAGTGTCGGTTTAAACCGCCAGAATTTTCTACTATTCACAATTTTTTTTTATTCTTACTATTTTTCACTTGATCTGTAATGCCACAATATAATTTAACCAAGTCATATTTAAAATAGATGATTTAAATAGTTATCACATAACCAATTGTTCAAAAACATAACTAGTTTATGACCCATATGATGTCTCCCCGTATAATTCCAATATACTGCATCAGTATATTGATTACAAAATTGAACTACTAAAAATATAAGGGGTCGTTTGTTTCACAGAATCAAAATTATTTTCCAGGAACTAATTACTCAGGAATATAAAAATAGAAAATTTATTCGAAGGAATTTTTTACAAAAAGTGTTTGGCAAACATTTTGATATTTCAAGGAAATTTATGATTTTAATTTTTTTTTTAATTTTTTTATTATAAAATATCACTGAAATCTACATTCTCGTCTTTTTACATGGAAATATTTTCACAGAAATATGAGAAGTTATTAGAAGTTACTTTTTTCTTTAGAATCTTTATTCCTAGGTATAATTATTTTCAAACTAATAACAAACATGGGTATACTCATTTTTTATTTATGTATTCCCAAAAATCTTGTTCCTAAATTTGAAACAAACACCCCTTAAAATATTCACATCACTAATGTTCTCTGTCAAAAATTCATGGTAAGATATATATAGCGCTTTATAACATAAATATGAGTAATAAGAAAAGTAATAATAATACCATAATATATATATATATATATATATATATATATATATATATATATATATATATATATATATATATATATATATATAAAAGTACTCATTCATTCTCACTCTTATAAATTACATTTCTTTAACTTCTGGAATGTTTAAATACTAACCATACAGATTTACTTCGCCTACTATATTAAAGACTCGTACCACTGCAGCAAAGAGTGCACTCCATATCAACGCATTTAATAACCCTAAAATATATATATATATATATATATATATATATATATATATATATATATATATATATATATATATATATATATATATATATATAAAAATATGTCTTAAAACCTATGTTGATGAAGAGAAAGAAAACATATTTCGAGATTGTCAAAAATTAAGAAGTCAACAAATATATTTGGTCGGTTAGGTTCATTAATGTTATAATATTCTAAATTAATTTGGAGATCATATAAATTAATATAAAAATATATTATAAGTTATTTATAATATTCTAAAAGATATTCTAAGATATATATTTATAATAATCTAAGAGATATTATAAGATATATATTTATAATAGTCTAAGAGATATTATAAGATATTTATAATATTTGAGAGATATGATTTTGGATTTGTTATGGATTTAGTGGAAGAGGTTGAGAAACACTTGGGTAGAAAATAGAGTAATTCTTGGTCACATGTTGTTCTTGGGAACCTGAAGGCAAAAACTATTTTCTTGTAACTCATCTGTAATCGCTTATAACAACTTTCTGAGTATAGTGAATTAGAGAGCTGTTCTCTCCCTCAGAGTAGATCGTTTGATCGAACTGGGTAAACTTTCTCCTTATTCTGTTATATTTTTTGTGTAAGACTTATTATTGCTGCAGACTATTTATTTTGGTTGCTACTATTCTTTGTCACACAAATTGATACTGAATTTTGTCCTAATTAACAATAGGATAATATATATATATATATATATATATATATATATATATATATATATATATATATATATATATATATATATATATATATATATATATATATATATATATATATTTTAAGTTTTGACAAAGACTTTAATATTTTATTTAATTGATGAATTGCGAATATAAGTTTGACTCGTTTTTTCTTGATAGATGATATGGTCTAAGTTAGGTGCACTTTAAAATATTATTAATTTTTAATGTTGACTGAATTTTATTTCCATTTTTATATTCAGAAGATTGACAAAAGAAAAACCGCCGATACTTTTTAATTGGAATTTGAGATTGAGAATAAAAAAATTATTTCGAAATACTGAGTTGCTTAAACATTGATTTTTATATATCCAAAAAGTATTTTAAATTGGTGAGTTATAATACGTCAAAGTTTATTCCAAAATTAACATTTATATAAATTAATATAAAGATAGTAGATACCAAACGATAAGTAAATACTTAACCAAACTCGATGTTTTTAATTATGGGTAAATTGCCCCACAACCACATTGAATTAGCTAAGTATATTTAACTTTTGTTTAGAATTTAAAAATTTGAGCTAAGAAAGATTGGCTCAATTATTAAGTTGCCTACACACCCAAAAATTATTTGTTTAACTTGATAGAAAGATTTTTTCAAAAATCTACTAATTCAAAAACTGTTGATTTTATTTGAATAATTATTTTTAAAAATATTTCATTCATTTGAAAATTTAAATTATCAATTTAAATTATTTGATTAAAAGAAAATATAAGATTAAGATTTCGAATAAATATTTAAATTTAATCTTAAATATAATATAATTTTTCTCATATATAATCGAGTAGACTCATGAATTTAACGAACTTAGTTTTTCGGTCATATTCAACTGATTTGGTTCATGAACCTAATTCAACAATTTAATTGTCGAACCGACACTACAACAAATAACATTTTTCATGACGAAACATAGACCTCGAACAATGAAATAAATGAGGGTATAGGTCTTGAGTGCGCTATGTTGTATTAATTTTTTTAATAAAAAATATTAGACTTCAGATATTTAATATAACCGAGGTAAGGTAGCATTAAGGGAGCTCCCCTTTGACACCCAAATGATGCATTTTATATTTTTTTCCCCAATCATTTAGTAGATATTTCTCACTAGGCGTCTTTCTAATTTCCATTTTTTATTAGTTTTTATTTGTTCCATTCCATTAGTACTTGTCTCGGCTATATGATTCAACTGAGACGTAATATATTTTGCATTAACAATTTCATAATACTAATTTCAAAATCTTATTCTAATACTTTATTTGGTATATTTTAACCCATCGATTTTCCTAAATATCCGACATGATATATCTTTTAAATGAATTTCTAGAATATGGCGCTATGAAGTTATTTTTGTATTTTATATTTTTAATAAAAAAAACCACATTGGTTTGTCACTCTCATTTTGCAAAAAAATATATAGTTAGTTTCTAACTTTTTATTTATCTATCCACACTCAAATGTCAGTTCGTCACTCTTATTTCACAAAAAACCTAGGTAATATCAAGACTCTTCCAACAGATATTCATCAAACTTCATTTTCGCAACAAGTTTGTTCTTGACTAAATCGTTAGTTTGTATATTCATCAACGTTAATTTTTCACTTTGTCTATTGATTATTTTATTTAGGGTTTCTTCGTTACTTTGTATATTGATCATTTTCTTTCTATTATTGTCTATTTGTATATTAATCAACGTTGATTTTTCACTATGTCTATTCATCTTGATAATCATGGCCAATTCGACAAGCACCTCTCATACAACATATGTTGCAAACTCTGTTAATACACAAAGTCGTAAAAAGAAAAACTATAGGTGCCACAATGTATGCAAAGGTGAAAAAAGCCAACGAATCTGGTATTCAACATCCGGTTAGAGTTGATGCAGAAACTGGCAAGGTTGAAGGTGAACATGCAAATATTTTTTGGGTTACATTGTGTTACAAGGTAGAAGTAAAATGAGTATTTTGGTAAATAGTTGGCATGACATTGATGATGAATTTAAAAATGACACATGAGTCAATATTGCAGTATTTATCTTGTATCCTATCATTTGTTTTACAAATATATTTTTGTGCAATAATAATAACATCTCTATTGTGTAAACATATGATCACTTCATTGTTACTCCAAATGATAAATATGTGAAAAAGAAAATGCTTACTTATTATGGTGAACATTGGAGGGGGTTTAAGGCACAACTCACCCATGATTATATTAAGCATCATAAAGAACCACCTCCATACGAGGTATTTTTCTTTATTGATCAAGCTACTTAAGAGAAATTTGTAGAGTCTCACAAAATTCCCGACTTCCTGGCAAAGATCCAAAAAGGAAAGGAAAGTCGAGCTAGAAATATCTATCCACATAGGTGTTGGCTGAAGATTTTGATATATGTGATTCGAATTGGAATAGTTAAGTTCGAAATGAAACAAGATTAGTGTTCGTGGGAATAAAAGTGAATGTCACAGTTCGGAATGGAAGAAATGGTTCTTCGAATGGACATACTAAAGCTCGGAGCTTCGAGTGACAGTTATGAAGATATATTTAAAAGAAGCCTCGAAGTGGTAGCGAGACTGTGTCTATGAAATGAGTTCGAAGCGAAGATTGTCAAAGCATTTGAAATTCAAACGCGAGCGGGATGATTGGAATTCAAATATACATGCGCTGGAACGGTTCGAAGACGCGTGGAAGCTAGAGAGAAGCAGTGCTCTGCATGTTCTGAACGTGGCAGAATCTTATAAGTGAGACCGTTATGGTCGAAGTAGTATAAATAGAAGTCTTAGTGTTAGGATTTCGTGTGTCATATCTATTGTACAAAATTCAATAAACATTCAAAATACCACATGGCTAGGGAAACGAATGCTCGAACAATGTACGTATGATAACACCTAACCTTTATAATTCAGTAAAACTCTTTATCTTTCCAGTTTATCTTCCATTTTTGCATCAATGTCTTTTAAATACTTTTACATTCAGAGTCATTTAACTATTTCCTGCATTTAAATGCTTTTCTACTTTTGAATCATTTACGTTTCAGAAACCTTTTACATTAACGTTTCACATTCATGCTTTTACATTCATGTCTTTACATATGTTATACTTTTATATTCATGTTTTTACATTAAAATCTTTACTTTCAAAGTTATTTACTTATTTCTGCATTTAAACATTTCTTTGCAAATCGAATCTTTACTCATTCAAACCAGTTTTGTATTTCTTTACTTGATCATGTCATTAAGTTCTTTGACATTGTAATCGAAGTGAATTGAACATCTATAAAACACTCTAAATACAAATCTTAACAATGAATACCAGTTTTGTTATTAGATTTATCCAAACGACCAATACCCCATAGGATCAATCTAGTCGATCCTGCAAGTTACCAGAGAGATTAAATAACAGTCATTAAGATTATTTGATAGTTTGGAGGACTAGCGGTTGTTTTACCGAAATCATCAGAAACAAATTGGCACGCCCAGTGGGACAGTCATTGGTCGTTACAAATTCAAAACAAAATAAAGATTGTTAAGACATAATCATTATAAAAGTTCTTTCTGAATGTTAAGTTCGTTGTTATATGAACCTTAGGAGTGGTAGAATAACTAATAGCAACCAACCCTTACCCAGAAGAAAACGTAATAATAGGATGTCTAATCCAAACAATCAACAAGGGGAACAAAATTCCCCACATGGAACAGGCTCTAATGCGTCTGCTTCGACGGGAACGTCTAACCCGATCCCTTCGAATGCACAATCTGTTGCATCCTCTACTAGTAATGTGGCCACGAACGGAACAAGTGGCATGTCAACTAACAATTCGATCCTAGGGAATACAGGAACCACTAGGTATCCTGGGGGATTTGTCCCACCATCAGGGACACAAACCCATTTCGCCACCCCACCACCAACTAGACCACCCAATTTCGATGGTAATAGACCCAGGAATCCCCCTTATGGGATGCCAACATCTTTTATGGCAGGTTTGCAAACTTCGATGTCGAACACGTCACCACAATTAGGGTCTGGATCTGGGGCTAATCAATTTATGACAAATAACCAAGGGTCAGTAGGTTATAATCCATTGCCTATCTTAACCACAGAAAACCAGATGGCTTTTAGGCAATTAATGGATGATAGTAACCATAATATGATAGGAGTGTTAGCACAAACTATGCAAGAAATCTTTGCCCCAATAGTACAAAATGTGATCGTGACAAAGAGAAAATAATATGAGTCGAATAACAGATTTCTTCGCCCGCCGTAAAGGCGAGATGTAACCGCATTGGTTTGAGCAAACGTACCTATCATAGAACAAATTGATGACCCACCCTATAGACCGTCGAGAGGGATTAATTTGGGGCAAGGGCACAAGGTTAGACGCCCTGATTCGAGAAGAACCACAAAGGGATTTATAGAACCAAAGGGTGGGTCGAAGATTAGATGCCCTGATTCGAGAAGAACCACAGGGAGTTATGGAACCAGGGCATGGGTCGAAAGGCTAGAAGTCCCAGCCGAGATGAACAACCTAGAGGGGTGTCATGGTGGGTCGAAACCAAGATCGATGCGATTATTCATAGAATTCAAACGACAACATCTTGGCGTAAAATAATTTAACCACCATGATAGAGAGGATTATGGCCCAAACGGTCTTAATATGTGATTAAAGGCCAAATTATGCCTCTCTATAGTAGATTATGTAATGCATAATGATTTACCAAGGGATATAAGATCCCTAAGTTTACAAAGTTTCTCGGAGATACCAATGAATTAACATGAACACATAGCCGTATCCGATCAAGGGAGATATAGCAAATAATGAGAACCTTAGATTAAATATTTCCCAAGTTCCTCACTAAGAATTCTTTCACATGGTTTACCACATTGCCTCCGGATCCATAGATACTTGGACCCTCTTAGAGATTATTCCATGAACAATTCTATATGGGACAATCTAAAATAAGTCCAAGGAACTAGCCATAAAGAGGAAGTTTTCAATCCATAGATGATTACAATAGGTTCGACTCTTGAAATCTAGATGCTTCACAAGAGTTCCCGAACATGAGTTAGTCGAAATGGCCGTGGTGGCCGGACTATTCTATTCGAAAGAAGTTAGACACACATACTTGAGGACATAGCTCGGTTAGCGAGATAGGTTCGACAAGTCGAAAGACTAAAGGCGAAAAGGCCGTGGCTTTTAAAAGTAATAAGAAAGAAAGAATTTCCTATGTCGAACCGAGGAAGTCAAGACTATCCCGAATCAAGAGGTCGAAATTGATCTCATGAATTAAAATAGGCTCCACCTTACTCTTGTAAACTATTAGTTCCCACAAAGGAAAGAAATTGTTGAAAATGAGAAAAGTGATAAATTCCCAAAGAAGGTGTATACCTTCGATGTAACAAAATGTGACGAGATCTTTGATTTGCTTGTCAAAGATGGCCAACTAATTGTGCCATCGAATGTCAAAATACCTCCTTTAGATCAAAGAAAGAAAAGAGGATTTTGTAAATATCATAGTTTCCTAGGCCACAAAACCTCACAGTGTTTTCTTTTCAGGGATCTGATTCAAAATGCAATTAAGGATGGCAAATTAAAATTTGCTGACAAACCAAAAATGAAAGTAGACGAAGACCCTCTGGATGTTACAGACACCAATTACTCCGAACCTGCATGTATTGGAGAAATCAATATGGTGGAAGCAGATCAAGATGACACTCCATTAGGAGAAAAGAGTACTGAAAACAAAAACTGTGTGTTAGTCGAAGCCAACAAGCAACTAGAGGCTTCGATCGAGCAGACTTTCGCTTGAAAGAGATCCAGCCAAGGCCGTGAGAACCAAAAGCAAGAGTTGACACAAGGCCCGAGGCTAAAATGGAGAGAGTCCAGATCACAAAGCCGCCTCCCTCGAAAGAAATCGGATACTTGAGAGCTTGGGAATTTCAACTATCCGTGAAATACTCGCCCGAAAGTTCGAAAATCCCAATCGAAGACGTCAAACCCACAGGATAGGGTGATGATGACATAAAGGGGGAGGATGGAGATGTTAACATTCCTCAAAAAGAAATCTGGGATACTTTAGGGGAACCCAGTGGAAAATTTGACTACCTGGTGAAACACTCTGCCCCAGAAAGTTCAAAAATCCAAATCGAAGATGTCAAACCATCAGGATGGGGAGATGATGACGAAAAAGTGGAAGATGTTGGTGTCAACATGGTGGATATGGAGAGACCTCGTTCTGAGATGGAGGAGATGGAAAGATACCTAGAAAAAGAAAAATACAAAGTGGAGGATAGCTATGCTGTAGATACCAGCCTCAAAGATTATCTCATGTCACCACAAGGAAATCTGAATGATACTATGTCCCGGCAAGATCATCCGCAACCGAGAATTGGCAGACTCGAGAGGAAACAAAGGGCTCGAATCGGCATCAATCGCGCCAAGATAACCATTATTTAGGTGTTACCCTAAAGCGGAGAAAGTCTATTGAGTTTTAGTGCCACAAAGGGCAACCAAATGCCCGATATGCCCAAGGTGTTCGCGCAGATGATCGTAACATGGTTGAGCTCAAACCATTCCTTTCTCCATCCGGAACCACAAAGAAGCGGTCGATGAGCCAGCTTCGAGGGTAACTACACTCAACGAAAGCTCGACACCCTATCCTAAAGGTGCTCAAGGGTGACGTTCAAAATCCTCAAGTACCAATGACAAATGGCAAGTCGAGCTAACAAGGGAAGGACAAATGGAGGAGCAATCAACAAAATGCACACGCCATGACATATAAAAGACAATTCAACACCGCAGAGGGAGGAATTGAGGTTAGAAAATTATAAAGGAAAAACCTATGTTCGATCACAATGGCGAAGACAACAGAGAAGGCTAAAAGGGAAGTCAGGCGTATAAATGAGCAACTTCGATCAAAACCAAGGAGAATCAAGCACCAACAAACCAAAACCAAATAATCAACTCAAGACAAACCTCCAAAGAGGAGACTCTTCTCCAAACACAACAAGATGAATCGAAGAGTACACACCAAGTCCAAGAAGACGAGGATATCGACGACAACTTCGAATCGAGGGAATCTTCACTCAACATAAATTGCAACGTGGTATCCGTACTACCTTCCGAGTTTGGACAGAAACCGAGATCAAGAGCATGAGGAGGATGATACCATAGATTTGATGAAGCATAGACCAAGATGCTACTACGTGATGGATAACGGCCGTCGAAGAGCGAATGTGTTCTTCAACACCCGCAGCCACCCATGAAGAATCATCCAAGCCATGCTCACCGAAAAAGATGGTGACGCCCACACAACATGGTCCTATCCAACTAAAGTCTTGGTGATTTGTAGGATCGAATGGCAGCATTTCAATGCCCCACTTCATGGAGAAGAGATTTAGAATATCAATATTATTTTATGACGGTTAACTTGGTCAATAAAAGGAATTATGACAAGTACCTAGCCGAATAGCCCTTGTACCCCAAGTGACGAAATAAACGAAACCAGAATGCACACTATTATATGACCGCCATGATGGCATGTATCGATAGGAAGATAATTAAAGGAGACGGAGTCAAGGCACTTCAAGAAAGACGGCCGCAGGGAGTTCGACAACCTTGCTCATGACTGAGTCCTCTTTCTTCGAAAGCATTGCGGCCTATATGGTTGAAAACGAATGGAAAGCGACCTCAGAGGTTGAAATAGATAATATGGCTGAAGTAAACGAAATAGAGGGGAATGACTCGAAAGACTCACCCTTTGAAGAACACGAAATAGATCAAAGGCTAGATGCCATCTATGATAAAGAACCCCTAGGCTTCGAGAAGGACCCCACAAACTCAGGTGCCAAAATGTTAGCACAGGATCCACTCGAAGAGGTAAATTTGGGGGATGCCAATTCAAAAAGAATATCTTACATAAGCGCAAAACTCGACCCAAGCTTCAAGCAGGAGGTGATCGAAGTTCTCAAGAGAAACAAAGACTGCTTTGCATGGGACTCTGACGAAATGCCCGATTTGAAGAGAGTTAGTGGTGCGACTTCAATTAAGGATGGCAAGAAGCCCATCAAACAAACTCCTAGAAGATTCGCGCCACCTCACAAAGATTAAAGTTGAGGTCGAAGGTTGTCACCGCAAATTCATCGTAACCACACGCCGAATGGTTAGCAAATATAGTACCTATTATTAAAAAAATGGCTCGAGAATTTGCATAGATTTTAGGATTTAAATCGCTACCCCTAAAGATGAATATTCCATGCCCGCGTAAATGTTAATAGACTCGCAGGATTCGAATACCTAAGTATGCTAGATGGATACTCCGATATAACCATTTTTATTGTCAAGAAGATGTTGCTAAGACAGCATTTCGTTGCCCAGGAGCCTTAGGCACCTACGAATGGGTAGTGATGCCTTTTGGTTTAAAAAATGCTGGAGCAACTTACCAAAGAGTAATGAATTCGATCTTTCATGATTTTATTGAGACATTTATGCAGGTCTATATTGATGATATAGTCATCAAATCTATATCTGCAGAAACCCATTTGCATCATTTGAGCCAATCATTCGAAAGAATGAGAAAACATGGCTTAAAAATGAACCCCCTTAAATGTGCATTTTTTGTGCAGGCTGGAGATTTCCTTGGCTTCGTGGTTCATAAGAAAGGAATTGAGATCAACCAGAATAAAACCAAAGCCATTATGGAGACGAAATCACCTACATCGAAAAAGGAGCTACAATATTTGCTAGGGAAGATTAACTTTCTCAGAAGGTTCATTTCGAATCTAAGTGGAAGAACCCAAGCTTTCTCTCTGCTGCTTCGTCTAAAGCAAGGACAAGCCTTCGAGTGGGACGAAGCACATCAGGAGGCATTTGACAAGATAAAAAGATATCTCTCTCAGCCTCCTATCTTGTCTCCACCTTCATGGGGAAAACCCATGAGATTGTACATATCCGCCTCTGAAGTTAGTATATGTAGTATGTTAGTACAAGAAGATAGCAATGACATCGAAAGAGCCATATACTATTTAAGTAGGGTATTGAATGATGCAGAAACTAGATATAGCAATATAGAAAAGCTATGTCTTTATTTATACTTTTCTTGTATGAAACTTAAGTATTATATAAAGCCTGTTGATGTTTCATCTCATTTCGGTGTTATCAAACACATGCTTTCAAAACCAATAATGCATAGCAGAGTTGGTAAATGGGCTTTAGCCTTAACAGAATACTCTTTGACTTTCATGCCTTTAAGAGCTGCGAAAGGTCAAGTAATTTCTGATTTCATTGTGGACCATTCACTGGTCGAAAAGACTGTCATGGGTTACGTTGAAATGCAACCTTGGAAATTATACTTTGATGGTTCGACCCATAAGGAGGATAGTGGTGTTGGAGTTCTCATAATTTCTCAAGGAATTCCAACAAAATTCAAGTATAGGTTAGATGGTCCTCGTTGTTCGAACAACGGTCGAGTAAGCGCTTATTGTTGGACTTGAAGCTTTGTTGGAATTGGGGCAACTAGAGTCGAAATTAAAGGTGATTCTAATTAGTAGTCAAGCAAATAACAAAGGAATATAAATGCATAAAGGAAAATCTGACATACTTTGTCATAGTTAACAGCTACTCAAAAATTCAATACATGGATATTCAACACATACCAAGAATAGAAAATCAAGAAGCAAATGACCTAGCATTGGCTTGGGTATAAAGTTTCTGCCAAAAACTTTGAGGATTTGGTCGAAATAAGAGGTAGGGTTATGGCTACTAGACTCACACCATCAGATTTAGAAAATATTAAATTAGGTTGTGGTGATAAAGATAGATTCAAAGTATTAGCCATAGACACCTTATCAGATGCAGATTGGCGAAGTCCACTAGTGAGTTATTTAAAAATCCAACATTGAATGTTGATAGGAAAATAAAATATAGAGCATTATCATATGTCCTTATGGAAATGAATTGTTCAAAAGACCCAAGAAGGCGATTACTCAAATGCCTAGGAGAAAGTGAGGCATACTTAGCATTGTCGAAGTCCACAATGGGCATGTCGGGCACATCAAGCGCCATAAAATGAAATGGTTGTTATTTCGATATGGTATGTATTGCCCAAAGATGCTCAAAGATTGTATAGATTTTACTAAAGGTGTGAAGAGTGCGAAACATGCAGGATTCAACATGCTCCGCAAGTGAGTTGCATTCGATCATTAAACCATGGCCCTTTAGAGGATGGACATTAGACTTAATAGGAGAAATCAATCCGCTTCGTCAAAGGACAAAAATATATCTTGGTAGGAATAGACTATTTTACCAAGTGGATCAAGCAATACCATTAATAGCACGATCAAGAGGCTATTATTGAGTTCATACTAAAGATTATCTATAGGTTCGATTGCGAGAGCATAACCATAGACCAAGGTTACGTGTTTCTTGGTAGGAAGATGCAAGAATTTGCCCAAGAGATGGGGTTTAGATTACTAACATCAACACCATATTATGCTCAAGCAAATGGTCGTCGAAGACCAATAAAGTGATAATAGGATTAATCAAGAAACATGTTGGTAAAAGCCAAGGAACTGCACAAGACTTTAGACCAAATACTATGGGCTGAGAACATCTCCTAAAGAAGCTACTAACACCACGCCTTTCCAACTAACATTTGGTCATGATGCGCTTCTACCAAGAGAAATTCATCTACAATCGATTCAATTCAAAGACAAAATGAGATCCCATCTGCATTATATTGGGAGATGATGATGAATGAGTTAGTTGAGTTAGACGAAGTTAGATTGCATGCATTGGAAATCCTAATGAGACAAAAGGAAAGAGTAGCCAGGGCATATAACAAAAGGGTGAAAGGTAAAACATTCACTATTAATGACTTAGTCTGGAAAGTCATATTGCCCATGGACAAGAAAAATAAAACATTAGGTAAATGGCCACCTCATTGGGAAGGCCCTTTTCGAATAGTAAAAATATTTTCAAATAATGCATATGAAATCGAAGAGTTGGCTGATGATAAGCGAATCTTAAAGGTAAATGGGAAATATTTAAAGAAATATAAACCACGCCCGCAGGAGATTCGAATAATAACAACGTAATCAAAATATCATAAAGGTATGCCAAAATGGTAATATAGATTGCCAAAATGGCGTTGTTTGGGTATTACAGACCAAAATCTAATCAATATTCAAAGCTAATTAAATAAACAAAAATTTAGAAATAGGCATTGTTCCTTAATCTATCAAAGGTACTTCGAAAAGACTCAAGCCTTTGCTGAGTGAAGCGCCTTGCTCCTTCCAGAGTAGCAACTTCACCTTTAAGTTGCTCAGCTGCTTCCATTTCGGCAAGTCCTTTGTTAAGAAGTTCTTCGAATTGAGTGCCAGCAATATCGGTGTCATATGCCAATTGTTGTTGTTGGGCCTCCTTAACCTTTTGTTGGAGCTCTTGAATTTGCTTTTCCCAGAGAAGAATAGACTGAGCTCGAGTTTCATAATCAGTCTTGGCTTGCTTTATGTGCATGGCTTGATCTTCAGCTTCTTTAGATAGCTTCGAAGCATGCTCATAAGCAGCATCCATAGCAGTTCGCTTCTCTTGGACCTTATTAGTGGCAAATTCGTCCTGAAGGAGACACCCAGTCACGTTATCCAACAGAGCTTAAAGTTCGAATAAAATGGTGCTGACTTCCAGAGAGCAGGTGGCGAGATTAACTTGCGTAAGGAGCTCCTTCATAGTATAACAAGCTGTATTATCCCTCTTGAGCACTTCGAACAAGTCCACATCAAGGATTGTTCTCCTAACTTTGTTCAGGAGTACAACTCTATCATCTGAGGGCAATGGATCGTTAGTCGAATTTGTACTAGCCCTAGCAAGAGGAGTGTCCCTTTGAGCTAGTTTAGCCTTCATGTACCCAATTGGGTCATTTCGTCTCAAGAGAGCTAGCTCTTCTTCAGTCATCTGAGATTGGGAAGACTCAGGAAGTTCCATACGCAAGGGAGTTACATCCATGTCAACCTCCATAGGTTCGTTAGTCTGGAAACCGTCACCTTCACCTTGGTCTTGCTCATTTTCTTCTTCATCACCAACCAGATCCACCACTTCGATATCATTGTTTTCGCTGCTGTGTGCGTCAGACTCAATTCCATCGCTCGAACCGTCTTGGGCCTCTTCTTCTCCTTCTCCCTCAGATCCTTCCTCACCAGATTCTTCGCTCTCTTGAGATGAACTAGCCTTTTCCTCTTCAGCATGAGTAACTTTTTGGCTCTCTTGAGGGATTTCGAGAGGAGACTTTGGAAGGGAAGATTCTGGAGGAACCTCTGCAGATTCATGAGGCATTGCTTCTTCTATTTCCTTTAGAGGAGGAGAAGTGCCTTGGTCATCTTGCTGCTCTGAAGCCCCAGTCGGAACTGCCATGTTGGAGGATCCTTTGTTTTGCACCAGGTTAGTAGAGTCCCCATGAGGAGAAGAGTTGATTGGAGCAGCAGTCTTCGATGGAGGAGTCGAAATGGTTGGATTCTGATTTGAATTGTCCTATAGAAACAAAGAAAGATTAAAAAGCATGCACCAAGGTACGAATAACTATTTTGTTAAAAATTTTAATTCAATTTACCTTTGGATTATCGGAGGAAAGATTACTATCTATATGTTCCAACATTACGTTGGAGGTCGAAGGTGGATTTTTGGATTTTGGTAAGGGAGCAACATCTCTGGAATCGAGTCCAGAAATGCCAGTTGGTTCAGTGTCCTTGGGAACATCTTTCTTTTGCTTTTTCTTCGAAGCTATTGGTGAATTTTCCCCAACCTTGAGATTTTTCCTAGTGGTACTTGGTTTTCTCTTCTTTGGAGTGGTTGGTGGGAGCTTGTTAGTCTGAAAAGGTTTAAACATGGGTTAGACCTCAATCATAAGTTTTAGTCCATTCGAAACATCAGGATTAATTGACTACCTTTGGAGTTGGGACAGTTGCTGTTGTTGGTGTTGTTGTTATTGCTGGTGTTGTTGTTGTTGTTGTTGCAGTAGTTGTTGTTGGAATTGCTAGAGGCACGTTGTCATCAGTTGCGAAGGTTTGTTGAGAACTACTTCCTTCCTTAGCCTTCGAAGCAACAGTCTTTATCCTGATGGCTGAAAATCGAAACAATTAAGGTAAATGTTAAAATAAAGAAAGTAAGAAATATTTGGGAATTTCCCAAGCATTCGCACCTGCGCCTTAATTAGATATAATCGACATGGAAGAAAGGTCATAGCGAAGATGTCCTGGGAAATTATGGAGCCAATGACGAGCCCATGTCACAGTCTCAAATGGCTTTAGTTTCTTTTGAGATTTATATTTGAACATATTTTTGCAAGTCAACCACCAAGGGTATGGAGGAAACCAAGCCAGAGCCAGTTCTGAGGTAGGTAATCTAGGAAATTTAGGTGGATGCATTTCGAGTGTCAACCTATACCTATCCTCAGGTGACAACCCTGAAGGAAGTTTGAACTTAGAAATTTTTTCTTTAAATTTTTCCTTCAAGGTTTCGGACGCTCGATACACAGTGGTTTCCAAGCGCGTAGGATCATAAGTTGTTTCGAAATAATTCTGAAAGGTCCTAATCTCTTTGGCGTGAGTGAAAATACCTTTCTTTGAGTGTACCTGCACATCGAACGCATCAGTTAGTTTCTTTTGAGTGGTGAGAGTATCGAACATATAAGATTGGTAGAACTTAGTCCACCATTCCAGAAAACCCTTCGCTGTAAAATGTGTTGGTTCAAAAGGAATTAGTTCGAACTGAGCAAAGTCCTGGTATTGTTCTTGTTGCAGCTTAGCTTCTCTTGCTTTGAAGGTTCGACCAGAAGTGATGACACTCTGGGTTTGGAAAAGAGGTTCAGGGATTAACTGACATAAACCAAATTGTATGGAAACAAAATTAGGTTGATAGGCAAAAAGGAAGATTTGATTCTTGGACGGAGTGATTCGAGAGGAGATTAATCTAGGGAGCAAAAAGGCTTTCCAAATGTCTTGAATCTCTTTGCTTTTAACAGCCTCTGAAAGAGACATGGTGAACCATGATGGTCCATGAGTCCTCGAAGCAAAGGGTGCCATAGTCTCTTCAAATTTATGTCTTTTAGAGAAAATCATGATGTACTATGAGAAGAGGACTTTGAAGTCAGCTTTATCATCATTTGGAGTAAGTTTTCTCAGCCTTGTACCTTCAATAATTCGATCCGCTATATCTGGATCTTGTTCAACAATGGTGTCAACAGTTGATAATGAGGATTCAAACACGACATTAAGCCATAATTGGAGTAACCAGAAGGGGCCAGCTAGAAGGATGTTTTTGGGAGTGTGAGATTTCAAACTCGAAACAGCTGATCTCAAGCTTTCATAGAGATCAACAAGTAACAGTTCACTCAAACATACTCTCCTATTTTCATGTAAGTCCCTAGCTAGAGGAATAAACCTACTGGCTACCTGTAAGGACCTGCTACAGAACACGTATCTTGATAACCACAGAGTAAGAAAGGCAATATGTTCCACATCTGACACACTATCTCCTTCAGTGTAGTAATGGCTAATGAACTTAGAGAAACTGGCCAATTTGACATCGAAGTCAATGATACTCGAGTGTTCTTCAATATCAGGAATGTAAGTCTCTCCTATTGGTGACAAACCAGTGATGGCTGCTATATCGAAGAATGTGGGTGTTATCATTCCTCCAGGGAGGTGAAAAGTGTTGTAAGTACTGTCCCAGAAATATAAAGATGCAAATAACAATGGGTGGCTATAGGTGAAGCCTGGTTTCGATAATTTGATCAAATTATAGATTCTTAGCTCCTCCCACTGATGGGATTTCTTAGCTTCTACCTTAGTAAGCCAATTCTGGTAAGCTATGTCAGGGGTAGGGCAAGATCGGAATGGTTTAAAGTTGCTCTTAACGTAATCCAAGACAAAAGGATCTTTTGGGGGAACGTTTGGGGTTTCTATGGTTTTCGAAGCAGAAGATTCACTTATATTCTCAGTTCCTATCCTAGGGATATCCATCTTATTAAACAAGGGCTTAAAGTTATAACAGACAGGGAAGATTTTTCTGGTATCTTTCAAGATTTCAAAGACTGTAAGAAGGCCCATCAGAGCAAACCTCTTTCCAGCAGCATTAGTTGGAATCAGTACCTGAGAGGCGTATAGCAGTTCCTGTTCCTTGGAGATTGATTGAGGGATAAGTACAGATTGGCCTTGATGAGTACCGACCTTGCTTTCCATAATTGTTCCTGTGTTCTTGCTTTTCTTCTTGGAAGTTTTCTTCATTTGGGATGATGTTGTTGAAGACATTGTTGAAGATTGTTGAAAGTTTTAGGGTTTTTCAGTGAGAGTAGAAGAAGAAAAAGTTTCAGAATATGGAAAAAAGGGTAAAAGGCTAAGTTGTTTAGTTTTTATAGTAAGGAAGTTAAAATATTCTCCAACTGAGGCTAGGATACGTGGGGATCGTGGGTTGGATCTGGAAGGAGGTGGCGTAAAGTTAACATGGGTAATAAGCGTGATTAATGATAATCATTGTTTGGTAACTGCACCATGCTGTGATGACTGTTTTGAGACGGTTAAGAGAACCAAGAGGCGTCTTGATTGACGTAGTTGAAATTCATGTACAGTGAGTATCATGATTACTCAAAAGTCACATCAAAATCTTGTGAATATGTTTAAAATAAGTATTTCTCAAAAGAGGTTCGAAATACATATTTTAAAGGGGCATTTTGTTGGCTGAAGATTTTGATATATGTGATTCGAATTGGAATAGTTAAGTTCGAAATGAAACAAGATTAGTGTTCGTGGGAATAAAAGTGAATGTCACAGTTCGGAATGGAAGAAATGGTTCTTCGAATGGACATACTAAAGCTCGGAGCTTCGAGTGACAGTTATGAAGATATATTTAAAAGAAGCCTCGAAGTGGTAGCGAGACTGTGTCTATGAAATGAGTTCGAAGCGAAGATTGTCAAAGCATTTGAAATTCAAACGCGAGCGGGATGATTGGAATTCAAATATACATGCGCTGGAATGGTTCGAAGACGCGTGGAAGCTAGAGAGAAGCAGTGCTCTGCATGTTCTGAACGTGGCAGAATCTTATAAGTGAGACCGTTATGGTCGAAGTAGTATAAATAGAAGTCTTAGTGTTAGGATTTCGTGTGTCATATCTATTGTACAAAATTCAATAAACATTCAAAATACCACATGGCTAGGGAAACGAATGCTCGAACAATGTACGTATGATAACACCTAACCTTTATAATTCAGTAAAACTCTTTATCTTTCCAGTTTATCTTCCATTTTTGCATCAATGTCTTTTAAATACTTTTACATTCAGAGTCATTTAACTATTTCCTGCATTTAAATGCTTTTCTACTTTTGAATCATTTACGTTTCAGAAACCTTTTACATTAACGTTTCACATTCATGCTTTTACATTCATGTCTTTACATATTTTATGCTTTTATATTCATGTTTTTACATTAAAATCTTTACTTTCAAAGTTATTTACTTATTTCTGCATATAAACATTTCTTTGCAAATCGAATCTTTACTGCTCAAACCGCTTTTATTTCTTTACTTGATCATGTCATTAAGTTCTTTGACATTGTAATCGAAGTGAATTGAACATCTATAAAACACTCTAAATACAAATCTTAACAATGAATACCAGTTTTGTTATTAGATTTATCCAAACGACTAATACCCCATAGGATCAATCTAGTCGATCCTGCAAGTTACCAGAGAGATTAAATAACAGTCATTAAGATTATTTGATAGTTTGGAGGACTAGCGGTTGTTTTACCAGAAATCACTATAAACAATAGGTTATCTCATGGATGATATCAAAGAATTGAAAAAACTTTGATGGACGAAAAAAAAGAAGGAAGAAGAGCTAGGAGGTTCTATAGGTCTTGATCAAAGTCCATCTCCACCATCATGCACAATAAATGGATGATGGAACGCCAAAGAAAATACGAAGAATACACATCAAATGCTACACACGAAGTGGCTCAAAGGATTTTAAGTAGATGTAAGTACAGAGTGCGCCCAAGAGGGGAGAGTAAATTGGGTCTTTAAATTTTTTATCGGTTTTATGAATACTTGAAATAATTTTCTGGTTTAATGTATGAAGTTTTATGACTGTTTCTTTCTTTTCTGGTTAATATATGATGAAAGCGATAAATGCGGAAAAGTAAAGAACACAAGGATGTATCCTGGTTCCCCTCACTGTCCGAGAGTACTCCAGTCCTCTTACAGCATGCAAGATATTTCACTATAGTTAGAACGATTGTACAGCCTATTCACACCAATGGTGATGCTTACTATCTAACCTATAGGGAGATCAAAGGCTCTTAAAACCTTTAAGATCTAAAAACTCAGTGCAAGAAGAACAATCCTCTTCAATGCATTCACTTGCTTCCAACAATCCTGTACAACAAGGAAATACAAAACACACAATCTTAATTCCAACAATCTTGGATAAATAAGATGTGACACAACAAGAATTTTTTAATAAGAAAATTTGTAGTATATAAATCCTATGAAGTACTTCTTCTCTTTCAAATATGAAACTCAAGAACAATATACTCTCTTAAGTGATCAAGATACTTTTATGAATATGATATAAAAATGTTATTCAAAAATATTAATGTATGAAAATTCTGTTTGAGAAAATATGCAGAGAGTTTTTTATGATTGTTTGAAAAAGGTTATTTGAAATTGAAAAATCAATATCAATTTATAGTAAGTAAAAAAACCTTTTCATATATCATGGAAATGGTTAGAAATATGAATAAATGAAAGTGAAAAGATACAAGTGTTGCCATGAAGAGGTATTTCTCAAAAGGTGCATGAAAATACTGATTTTTCAAAAACTGACAGCAGACAATCGATTGCACTAAGGCTACAATCGATTCCATCTTTGCAACGTTTAAAAAATTTGAAAAAATGAACTATGTCAACCGATTGACATAAGGATAAATCGATTGCATTAGTTCCAAAATTATTTTCTGCCTATTTTTCAAGGGATGCAATCGATTGATGAAATGGTGCAATCGATTGCATCAGTGCAAATTTTGAAAATTTTATTATTTTATTATTTTGAGAAATATATCGATTTAACTTTTTATCAAATTTCACTAGCATCTTTGTCAAAGGTTAATAAAATATTTTCTTGAATATTTATGCATGAGAAAATATTTTTGAGCACTAAGATCATAAAAGTCAAGATTTTCATATACCTATGTAAAAGTCTTGAAACCATGAACTTGACAAGATATCTTTTTCCATTCTTTTTCTATGATCATTTGCTTCTAAATTTGTCTTCATCAAAACTAATATTTGGAGAAGCTTGATTTCACATTCTCCTCCTTTTTGATGATGACAACCCGTTGAAAGTTGAGATGCTTGAATATTTAGAACAAATGAGAATCTCTTATGTGAATGCTCCTTCTGTCTTTGATAATTCCCCCTTGATCAAATCACTCCCTTGATTTAAGATAATGTTTCATCTTTGGCTGCAATAGTTAGAGACAATCATGCACATACACATATATATCTTCTTCCCCTTTGTCATTAGCAAAAAGAATGGGAAAAGACTTATAAAGTATATATTTAAATTTTGAAAATAAAAATAATTTATACTTATGAGTTTTACCTCATGTAAGTGACTTTATCAAACATTCACCCTTGACGAACTTGAAGCCTTTGTCACAAAGTTTCCTTTCTAGAAGATTTTGCTTTAGTCCTTCAACATAAAGTATATCTTCAATGGATGTGAAAGTTAGAGTGCTCTAACTTTGTATATGCCAAGAATTATTTCTTTAAGGTATTCCCCATATGTGAAATAACCCTTGGACTTTAGAACTAGATTTGAAAGTTAGTTTATGTCTTCCATCAAATGCTTAGAACCACCACTTATCAAGAAACCATATATTTTAAGTGGTCCTCAAGTCAACCTACAAAACAAATTAAGTTTGATTTGGTATCCAATGTGCTTTGGTTCTATCATAGTTAGTTCCCTTCTTAACCCACACATAATGATCATTTTCCATGCTAAAGTTTCTAACATAGCAAGCATTCGGTGTATGGCCAACAATACCACAATAAAAGAAAGTAAGTACAAAATTGATTATATATCTAGGAGTATAAGATTTATTGTTAACAAATCTTTTCCTTTTATGATAATAATGAACTTTTTGTGCTTTATTCACTTTTTTCTTATTGGATTGGTCATTTGCCTTAACAAAGATAGTTTTACTAGTACATGATTTGTTAACTTTTGAATAACCAAGACCATTTTTATCATTAGAAAATATTTATTTTCTAAGGACATTATCCAATCCAATTTGTCCATTTTCATATCTTTCAAGAATCCTTTTTAATTGGACAATTTTAAAAGAAAATGATTCACACTCTTTGCATGTAAGATTTTGTTTTTCAAGAAAATTTTGTTTTTCAATTTGAAAATCTTTTTCCATGATGCCAATCTTTTCTTCAAGAGATGATATATATTTCTTTTGAGTTGGCACCTTTTTATACAAATCTTACATTCATTAAGTAGTTCATTAATAGCATTTAAAGAATCATTATCATAAGAAGATATTTTATTACTAACCTCTTCTTCTTCTTCATCAGAATGATGTGTTGCTATTAATACAAGATTTGCATGTTCTTTATTTGATGATGAACTCATTTCATTATCATCTCATGCTACATATGCTTTCTTTGGCCTTCTTTCCTTCTTTTCTTTGAAGTGTTTATTCTTTCTTTCAAGTGTAGGACATTCACTTTTGACATGACCTTTTTCTCCACATTCAAAGAATTTGATCTTTCTTGGAGGTGCTTCCATTTTACTGATATCCTTTTTCTTTTCTTTTCTTAGGAATTTTTCAAATTTCTTGATAAGACCATCATCTTCACTACTAGTGGATTCATCCTCTTGATCACTATTATGATTTTTTATTCTTGCCTTTAAAGCAATGTCTTTTGAATATTTTACTTGAATGTCATACTTTTCAAGTCTTGCAAGTTCCATCTCACATTCTTGAAGTTTTCCAAAAAGTGTTGCGGAAGTCATTGTGGATAGATTCTTCTTTTCCGATATAGCCGTCACTTTTGGTTGTCATTCCCTGGTTAAAGATCTAAGCACTTTAAGATTTAATTCATCGTTAGTTAAAGTCTTACCGAGTACTTTCAAATGATTTGTCAAATGCAGGAATATTTTATGCAAGTCGAGGATTGACTCTCAGGGCTGCATTTAGAATAAGTCATACTCTTGACTCAATGTATTAAATCTAGATCTTTTAACTTCAGCAGTTCCTTCATGAGTTTCTACCAATGTATCCCATATTTCTTTCGCCGTTGTGCATGCCGAAACACGAAAGAATTCATCCATGCTGAGTGCACCTTGAAGAAGATTAATTGTTTTCTTGTCGTAGAGGACCTTTTTCTTATCATCGACATCCCATGATCCTTTAGGCTTTGATGAACCAACACCATTGACAACCGTTGTAAGAACAGATGGACCATTTTAGACGGCATCCCATATTTCTTCTCCTTGCGCTTCTAGGTGAGCCTTTATGCGAATTTTCCAAAAATCAAAGTATTCACCACAAAACAATGGAGGCTTGTTATTGCTACCACCATCTTTGAAAACTGGGTTTTGGTTTGCGGAAGCCATTCTGGATATTTAGGAACAAGTTACCTATAACTTGCTCTGATACCAATTATAAGTTCAGAGTGCGCCTAAGAGGGGAGGTGAATTAGGTCTTTAAAAATTTTATCGGTTATGAATACTTGAAATAATTTTCTGGTTTGATGTATGAATTTTTATGAGTGTTTCTTTCTTTTCTGGTTAATATATGATGAAAGCGATAAATGCGAAAAAGTAAAGAACACAAGGATGTATCCTAGTTCCCCTTACAAGACGAGAGTACTCCAGTCCCCTTACAACATGCAAGAGATTTCACTATAGTTAGAATGATTGTACAGCCTATTCACACCAATGATGATGCTTACTATCTAAACTATAGGGAGATCAAAGGCTCTTAAAACCTTTAAGATCTAAACACTAAGTGCAAGAAGAAAAATCCTCTTCAATGGACACACTTGCTTCCAACAATCCTGGACAACAAGGAAATACAAAACACACAATCTTAATTCCAACAATTCTGGAAAAATAAGAAGTGACACAACAAAAAAATTTGAATAAGAAAATTTGTAGTATATAAATCTTATGAAGGACTTATTCTCTTTCAAATATGAAACTCAAGAACAATATACTCTCTTAAGTTCTCAAGATACTTTTATGAATATGATATGAAAATGTTATTAAAAAAGTATTACTGTATGAAAATTCTGTTTGAGAAAATATGCAGAGAGTTTTTTATGATTGTTTGAAAGAGTTTATTTGAAATTGAAAAATCAATATCAATTTATAGTAAAGTAAAAAACCTGTTCATATATCATGGCAATGGTTAGAAATATGAATAAGTGAAAGTGAAAAGATACAAATGTTTCTATGAAGAGGTATTTCTCAAAAGGTGCATGAAAATACTGATATTTCAAAATCTGGCAGCATGCAATCGATTGCAGTAAGGCTACAATGGATTGCATCTTTGCAATGTTTAAAAATTTTGAAAAAATGAACTATATCATAAGGATGCAATCGATTGCATCAGTTCTAGAATTATTTTCTGCCTATTTTTCAAGGGATGCAATCGATTGATGAAATGGTGCAATCGATTGCATCAGTGCAAATTTTGAAAATTATATTATTTTATTATTTTGAGAAATATATCGATTTAATTTTTATCAAATTTCACTAACATCTTTGTCAAAGGTTAAGAAAATATTTTCTTGAATATTTATGCATGAGAAAATATTTTTGAGCACTAAGATCATAAAAGTCAAGATTTTCATATACCTATGTAAAAGTCTTGAAACCATGAACTTGATAAGAGATATTTTTCCATTCTTTTGCTATGATCATTTGCTTCTAAGTTTCTCTTCATCAAAACTAATATTTGGAGAAGCTTGATTTCATAATACTTTATTTAAGAATATTTATTTTAGTTAAATTAATTTGGTAAAGATAAAATTTAATGTGTTGTAGGATGATCTTGTTGAACAAACCAAATCCGACCTCTTCACTTTACAAGGTCGTCATGAAATATTAGTAGAAACAATTGGAACCGAGGAGCATCCTGTGCGTGTCTATTGTCTTGGTAGAGGCATTGGTTTGAAGGTATTTTTTGGACGCTCTTAATCATCTAGAGAGAAAATGAGTAAGAGAGAGGTTAAAGATATGTTTGTTGTTAAGTTAGAGGAGATACAAAGGTTGTGGAAGACGGTGCATGAGAATTTATTGGAGGAGGAGAGGGAGAGTATGTGGCAGACGATGCAAGACAAGTTCTTGGAGAAGGAGAGAGAGTATATTGCAGACGGTGAAGAAGAAGTTTTTGTAAGAGGAGAGTGAGAAGTTGTTTTATGCGGGAGAGTGTCCGGAATGAGCAAGAGGAGCAATAGAGGATGAATGAAAAGAAGAGGACCGAGAAGTGTACTTGTGATGTTCTTAATGTATAAGTTGTATTTTGTTATTATTGTATGTGCATTTCAGGTTTAGATTGTGTTTCTGTTGTTTTATGATGCTGAAATTGAGTTTGTTAGGTATACTTAGCCAAAAAAAATCAAATCAGATGGAAATTTAAGAGAATATGGTTGAGAAAGTTACGGGTGGTACAAGAGCGACACATAGTTTTTCTACCAACCAGGGCAGTGTTGAACCCCTACCACCAAATCAAGATAACCTTTGGAGACTAAAGATGATGATGCAGAAGTTTGAACCCATTACTATGGGCATTAAATTAAGTCATGATCCATAGTGAAATTCTAGTGCAACAAAATCAAATGTCCTATTAGAATGTCGAGACATCTGATCTGACATTAAACAGACAAGGTATAAATTAACAGTGCAGGAAATCATAAAGAACACACAAGATTGTTTATCCAGTTTGGTGCTACACACCTACATCCGGAGGCTTCCAAGGCAGGAATGAAATCCACTATCAACAATATTAATTCAGAGCTAAACAACCATATTTATAACTCCTCACTTAATCACTACCTAATGCAATTTCTACCTAATAACCCCTTAGATACGAGAACCCCTCTCACTCCCCCTCAATCACACGCCGTGACTATAACAACAATACAAACTTGAAGACACTCTTCAAAGACACATGATCAGAAGCTACACTTCTGTCACAAACTACCTAAGACTAAAAGCATCATGCTTATAACTTAGAACACACCTTGGAGTTACCTTATAGCTTCCTCCAAGAATAATAACTCATCTCATTTCTTCACAGCTTTTGAGTGAGTACAACTATCCTCTTTCCTACGGGCTTTGAGGTAAATATTTAGTGTCCATCCCATAGACCGGGTGGTTCACACACGGCTAACCCTAATGATTACATACTTACTAAACTTGGATAGCTTCCTAAACTAGGTCGCAAACTCTTTATTTATAACCGTCTCCCAAACTAGACTTGGACCTTTAAACAACAGCTTATTGGCTGTAACAAACTGCAGAAAACTTCTGCTACAATCAAGGTCTTCAATCTTTAAGTTTCTTGATTTTTCTCTTTAGTTTCTGATTGAATCTCCTGGACCTTCACGCATGCCTTCTTATTCCAAGCTCTCGGAGCTTGTTTAAGTCCATACAGGACTTTATGCATCATGTGCACCTTTCTCTCTTCACCATGCTTCACAAACCCAACTGACTGTGCAATATAAACATATTCATCTAAGGGTCCATTTAAGAATACACAATTCACTTTCATCTGACATATGTGCCAACTATTAGTTTCTTCTAGGCCAACAACTAACCTTATTATTTCGATCCTAGCAACACGTGCAAAGACCTCATCAAAGTGGATTCCTTATTTTTGAAGAGATCATTTTTCTAGAAGTATCGTATTGTGTTGAGTTACTTATTGCCTAGAGACAATTACACAAGTCCACAAGTGACCAAGTGTTGTTGACTTTGATGGACTTCAATTACTCATTCATTGCTTTCATCCACTTTGAATCCTACAATTCCTCATTCATTGCGTTCATCCAATTTGAATCCTGCAATGCCTCAGTCACATTGAGTGGTTTTACATCTGCATGGAAAACATAGTATACCATCTCATTGAAGCAACTAGCTAAAAATCATCAAGCAATAAAGTCACCATCGAACATTTTATCCCACATAAGGGAAAGGAAAACATCGAGTAAACCTGAGAAAAAAAATCGTCGAGGTCTCGTGACCAAGAGAAAGGACACGAGAGTCGATTACGCAAGAGGAAGGTATTAGCACCCCTCACGTCTGTGGTACTCACATGATCCACTCTTGATGTTCTAATCAAAGTGGGTGTTTGTATTTAAATCTTACAACTAAGGGAAAATGCATGAATGCAAAGTATGTAAAAGAAAAAGGTTTTATTAGTTATGCCCGCCGCAATTGTGAACCTTTTGTGCTTGTTCCCCCCTTTCGTGCAATAGGGGATCAGGGCACTCGTAGTTCTTCTAGAAAATATTGGTTTGTTTGTGTTTTTTAGGTGGATAATGTTACATTCGTACTTTTGTAGTTGACATATTGTAGCCCGACCTTTGGGGACTTACGAGTCGTATTGCACGGAGTGAAAATAACACATCCTTTTATGAAAAAAATTCAAAAAGAAAAGCCCATAGGCAAAAGAAGTTTGATTGGTTGAGTCTTTTTTACCTTGATAATGATTTGGTGATTTGAACCACATTAAAGACTATAATAAAAAGGAGGTACAAGGTTGGGAATGCACCCTCTCATACCCCCTAATGCTTAAAGTTCGTGACACAAGGTTCACCTCTTTATTTGTTAAGTGTTTTGAGAAGTTTGATTAAGAAAAAGAAATTTTAGTTTTAAAGAAGCAAAAAGGGAGTGAAAAAGTCCAGGGGAGACTAGAGTCCTAATGTTGTCATGCAATGGTGGTCTTAAAGTTAGGATGAAATAGAAACATCTACCTAAGTTAAAATGCTTGAATTTAAATCCTAAAATCTAATTAATTCAATTTAATCAAAAGATCATAATCAAATTAATAATCCTAAAGGTACATGGTAGTCACACAAGCAATCAAAAAATGTTAACCATAAAATTATCTCAAGCATTATTTGTTATGAATTGTAAACAAAGGAATATCCACAATTGTTTATAAAATTAGATTCAAAAGATTAAGAAAAATAATAGGAGAAATCCTAATTAATTTATAAAAGAAGTCCTAGAAAATCCTAATGTTTCATATTACTTATTATTAGCAATTTTATTAACAAAAATTTTGAAAAGAAAATTTAAAGTCGTAACGCATAGATATCATTGTTAGGAGAGTTTACACTAGGAGCATTGATATATAGTGTAGGATTAGACACTTTTGTGAGAGACACACGACTTATTCACCTAAAACCTTAAATTCTCCACAGTACTATCCAATGTGAGACTATTTCTCCACTTACTCGCACTTGCAATATTATTGTAACACTCCTCCTCAAGTGTGAGTCCACAATACTACCCCTCATACTTGTACCTCCATTGATACCTTGCAATGGAATGACACATCTTCTTGAGTGCTCTTCGATACAAGCAAGCTGATCTCTTTCTCGAACCAAAGACTCATGATACCATTTGTTGGAGGAGTTACTAGGAGAATTGATACAAAGTTGAAGATTAGACACCTTTGTGAGAGACACACCACTTATCCACCTAAAATCTTAAGGTGATATGTGAGTGAGTTCTTCCACTTATATATGCTCAAGTCTCCAAAATACTATTCAATGTGGGACAATTTCTCCACTTAATCACACTTGCATTATTATTCTAACAACCATATCGTAATTTAGCGATATGTGCTTGAATAAAACAAATTAAATAAGCCATTCATATAAACGTGTTGTCTAATAAATTTAAATTTTAACATGTTTCTGCATCGGCAAAAATTGCAAATACTTTAACCAAGTATCAACCAACAGGTGTCTTTTAAGAATTAAGAAGTAAATTCAAAGTTGTTTTTCTTAAACCACATTCATCTTGTAGGAGTATTAATGTTAAAGATTTTGAATAAATCAAGTTACACAAAATAAATTTTTAATTTTTCAAAATCACTTTGCTTGTTTAGAGAGAGACAAGTTAGTTAATCTATTAAAAGATTGTTAGGAACTCTAATTGCTTCATCAACTCTATAAATAGAGTATTTGCAACTGTTTTACATTTCAGAATTCAATTAAAAAATTTCATAATATAGTTCTCATTCTCTCTCTATATATATATATTTTTATTAGATAAAAAATGAATTTAAATAATTTATTATAAAAAAATATTTTAACCCTTTTATCATTGTACTGGTCAATAAGTAAATATGTGTGTTCTCTCTGTAAGGATGGAGAGTTCAGAGGCTTTAATAGGTGTATAACATATTTCAGTGGTGAGGGTTTGCTCATGGTGGCGATAAGTCTTATATGGTGGTGTTTTGAGGTATTTTAAAGGACCAACTCACATGACAAGATACACACTATTAATGGTCGACGATGTCTGGTCACTTGCGGGCGGTTAAGTCAGTTGTGTGTGTTTAGATTGTGATGAGCATGGTGCTCTTTAATTTGCGGAGAATGTGTATATTACTTAGAGTCTATCCCTCTTTCCCCTAGGAGAAAGGATATTTATAGAGGCTCCCGGGTCTATGATTCTTTTGAAACGTGTCGTTGCCCACTTAGTCAACAATGGACTGTTGAATACCTATTTTTAATGGAGACATGTGTCGTTAATAACCTTAATTTTCCCTTTCTCCAAGAAACATCTTATTCCATATTTCCCACGCCGAGGCAGTGGAAAACTCATTAGGCGAGGCGATACATCTTTTTGGGCAATCTTCACTTGTCGCATCTCCTTGGGCGGTACAAACACATTGCCCTAGGCGGGGTCGTTTGCAATTATAACACTGCATCTCCTTGGGCGGTATAATTTTAAAAGATTTAAGAGTCTATAGGTAGTTCACTGTCAGTGTAAAGCAATATTACACATACATCCAAATAATATATATATATATATATATATATATATATATATATATATATATATATATATATATATATATATATATATATATATATATATATATATATATATATATATATATATATATATATATATTTGACATGTCATAACAATATTTTAAAAATAAAAGGGAGATTTGATAGTATACACGCCTCCTTTTAATTGACAGTGTAAAAATATTTTTTTATATTCCAGTTTCTCAAAAATTAAAATGAAAAAAAATTTTAAAAATTACTTTTAAGATATATATATTTTTTAAAGTATGTGATTTATATTATGTTAATTTTTTTTAACAATGAATCATTTCATAAGATGTATATGTAACATTAATTTCCACCTATATTTGAAAATCAAAATCTTATAAGTATTGGTCATAATTAGCCACTATATTTTTTATAAAACAATGATGTGATGTGAATGCCACTAAAAAACTTGTATCCAAGCAAGGACCAAAGCAAACTATGATGAATGTATTTGAATTTGTTTCATAAGTGCAGACAGAACATATCATGCTTCGTAGGACTCACTATTGTGTTTATCTTCAAATTTCAAACCCTAGGTAGAAAAATAAAACCTTATGAGATCTTGTTTTTTGGCTCTAGATTTTTTCCTAAAACACAATCATTGATGCATGAATCATTCAACCCCAAACACGTACCAAACATCCCCATTTAAATAAATCATAAATTCTTGATGCTTAATTTTTTGTAAAACATTAATCTTTTTCCCATAAGATTCTGTTCACCATTTTGTATATATAATAGGTACGATTCATCAAGCACTTACTTACCCTATGATTCAAAATATTCTGAATATATATAAATAAGCAATCGCAATCAAAGTATCAAAGTTTTTTTGTGAGAATCCAATTGTGTTATGACCTTTTGTTTGTTTACTTTTGGAAAAGAATAGTAAAGCTGGTAATTTTGCTGCCAAATAATTCCACTTGTATCTCCTTTTTAAGATATAATTGATTTCTATATACGTACATACCTTCAACAACAATTTTCTACAAATATTCAGAACAATTATTTTATGAAGCTTTAAATTTTTTTAAAGGGGAAGCAACAAAAAACATAATAATATTGCTTATCTTTTGTGTTTTGAGAAGTCAAAAGCAATGTAAACTTACAAAAATGATCTTAAAGTAATAGCTTTAATATATTATTCATTTTTTTGCTATATCATATTTATAGATTTTTATTGTCTTCATAAACATTATTAATGCATATTAATTCATTGTTCAAAAAGTAAGAATTCAACCGAAATCTTAGAAGATACTTAGTTTGAATTTAACTTAGAGGAGAAGGGTGACTTTATTGAAAGATAACATATAAATATTTTGGTAAAATATCTTTTTTTCCTTAACTATACTCCGGAGTACATTTTGGTCCCTTATTTCTAAAAGTGTCAAAGTGGTCCTTTAATTATTAAAAAAAAAGGTCCACGTTAGTCATTTCCGTCCAATTTTGACTAACGATGTTAATTTTTGTTTGATGTGGCACTGACTTGACATACATTCTTCTTCAAAGTCATTAAATTCGAAGAAAAGTTTTAAAAAAATTTATTGAACCAAGATTTGAACTCAAGTTCGTTTGGTGAGTACATAACTTATCAACCACTAGGCTACTTCACACTTATGTTATATAATTCATCACGTGTGTGTGTGTCTATATATATATATATATATATATATATATATATATATATCATTTTACACTGATTTCCATCCTTACCATCTTCATCCTACAAGTCTACAACCCGACATCCACCATTTTCAACCCTTCTCATTATCGATTGTAATTTACAGGTTACAGATACAATATTTCTCCCTCTCGCCATGAATCCATCGGCGCCACCCTCTCACCGTCACCACCACATCATCGTCATTCACCATGGTTCCGTCTAGGATTTTCTCTGCTTCTCCCTCTTGCTGTTAGCATTTTCTTTACATACATCAATTCACCTGGGTTTCATCAAACGAATCCCCAAATTCCCTCTTTGAACCCTAATCCCCAAATTCGGATTTTAGCAAACAAATCAAAGACAATACAACCCCAAATTCAGTTTCAGAAAACGAAATTGAATACAATAAACAGATTCAAGTGGGAGTTTGCTCTGAATGTGTTAGAAGGAAACTCTAGACCTGGATCCAGTGAACCCGGAGGTGGTTCTCAACTGGACGACGATACTGTTGTGCATGCTGCTGATAATAAACATGTTGCCAAGTCATTTCCAGGACGTCAGGCTCTTCTCCGCAAAGCCATCAACCACCGCGCACAATCCTAAACAGCATCTCATATCTTATTTTCTAGTATTACCATCTACTCTAATTAATTCCATATTTCTTTCTCTTGTTACTGGTTACTCTCTTTTTTTCTAAATATTGCTTACATTCTAAAAATAAAGGAAGAGTTTTTAGAAAAGATGAAGAGGTTGTTGGTTTAATGAGAAAGAAAGGAAGTAGTGAGATCTGAGTTTTTTCATTTTTCCTCAATTTGAGTTATTGGGTATCGATGCTATTGGAATTGTTGTTATAATTGATGAAATTGAAAAGTTCTATTGTTGTTATAATTGATGAAATTGAGAAGTAGAACTGATGGAGTTGTTGTTACAGATTAAAAAAATCAATAAAGTGCATATGAAATCCATGAAAGTATATAATGAATTTGGGACTTAGGCTTCATGAAGTTGAAGCCCAAGTTGAAGAATCTAGGTTGAGGAAACGAATGTGATTGTGAATACAAATATTATTTGAATGAAAATATAAACATCCATTGCCAAATGATTTGATGGTAAATGGTTTCTCCTATTACCCAAAGTGGCTTGGGTTCGAATCTAGCTTAAATAAAAACTTTTAAAATTTTCACCAAACGACGTTACAATGAATAATATATTTTATAATAAATCTTTCATTTTAATCAATAAATAATTGAAGTATAAGTTTTGAATGCACCACATATTATTATTTTTTATAATAAAAATACCATCTATTTTGTCGATTGAAAATTTAGAGTGGATGATCGATAGAAAATTAATTTGGGAGACATACTTTAAGACTCAACATATGCAAATTATACTTTTATTTTCTTAAAATATCATCTTTTTATTTTTTATTTAAAAATTAAATGATATATTCCTTCAGTTATACTAGTAATCTAAGGGTTTGATATCTTTATTTAATTATAAAAATATTTGCTTATTATGTTTTATCCTAAACTTAACTCATTTACAATTGCTCCAAACTCGTAAATATTATTTTTGACATGAAGTGTAAAACTGAAATTTTTTCAAATTTTCTTAATTTGTTAAGAAATTTTTCAAGGTTTGTGTTGTTCTTCTTCTAGATATGCATGGGCGAAATTAATTTAACCAACCTTAACAATTTTCTTTTTCTATTTTTACAATTTATCTCACATAATTGTGTTGTTGTTTCTACTTTTTGCAAGACAATTGTTATTTTTGAAATAGCTTCTCAATATTATCACTCAATGAAAGCATATTATAATTTATTGTTTTTCTCAGCTGATAATATTGAGAAATTTATTTTTAATCATACTGATAATATATTGTAAGCAATGTTGTAACATGATCTTGAAAATTTTGTTTAGGATATAATCCTTTATTTGAGTATTTCCTTACATAAAAAATTAATGAAGGATAAAAAAGTTGTAAAAAGAAACAATTCATATTAATTTTAAATTTTTATTCACATTTTTTTCTCCAATAGAAACAATCTATTGCCAAAGTGAATTTAGACATGGAGGAGAGAAGTCGGTATTTTATTTGTATTGTTTATTTAAAAAATAAATAATATTTTATGTCAGTTTTACTAAAGAACCGAGGGAAAAAGTAATGACGTTTTGTCTATAACAAATTTGCATCTTTATTTATAAAATAACAATGCTCAAGATATTGTCAACATATCAATTCACAAGAAACTCTCTACACCCAATCAGAATGTAAACACCAAACATACACACATACATACATACATACATGTATAGGATGATACATTGTAAAACTCAATCATTGATAATGAAAACATTTCGATTAGAAATAGTAAAACATAAAGAAGCTTAGAAACAATCTTTGAGATGGATTGCAAGAAAAAAAATTGTACAAATTTGATATTCTTAGATAACCACTTCTCTTATAACCGACAAATTTAAGTTATTTAGCTATCTCTTTTTTTCTTGTTTTATATCAGAAACAAATGCATGCAAAAGTCATTAAAGTATCATGCATGCTCTTTTTCTCCAAGATGACGATGAATTAGATTTATAATTCGTTAAAAATTATATTTGTAGATTGAAACAAAAATAATATAAATTTTTTTATATTTTAATAAGACTATGTGTGTGTATATATATATATATATATATATATATATATATATATATATATATATATATATATATATATATATATATATATATATATATATATATATATATATATATATATATATATATATATATATATATATATATATATCTAATGAGAACTGATATGTTTTGTAAGAAACGAGAATTATCATTATCAACCTTAAGATTTAAAACTTTTATATAAGGATCTCCTTACTCAATCTTTTTCTATTACACTTATTATTAAAAATAGGGTTAAATAAGTTTTTGGTCCCTATAAATATCTCAAATTTCGTTTTTAGTCACTCTAAAATTTTCCTTTAAAGAATGGTCCTCCTAAAAATTTAAATTTTAACTTTTGGTCCTTACTACAATTTAGCGACGGTTTTTACGGCAGTTTTAGCGACGATTTTTTATTTAACGACAGTTTTTTATTTAGCGATGAAATTAGAGACTATTTTAGCTCCGATTTTTCCACGAGGGATCAAAAGTTAAAATTTAAATTTTTAGGAGGATCATTCTTAAAGGAAAATTTTAAAGGGACTAAAAACAAAATTTGAGATATTTATAAGAACCAAAAACTTATTTAACCCTTAAAAGTATATATTCTTTTCAAAAATATTTTTACTTCAATTATTATATTATTATTAAAATATTTTTTTTAAAAAAATATTTTCTATTTGTTGTAATTATTAGAATATTATCTCTATAGGAGAATTTTTTTCAGAGTTATTATGCTATCACTATTTTTTTTAATTTATTTTCAATATTATTCTTACTCCAAAAATATATATATTTTAATTTGATCTTTATATAAATTCATTTATTACATAATTATAAATATTATTAATTTAACATCTATATTTTTACTTAATTAAAAATATTCAAATATCTAAAATTAAAACCTCTATTTCAATTGAATTGATTTATTTATTTGCACATCTAAAAACTTGATTTTTACATGATCTACTATTATGAACATTTTAAATAAAACACTATTTGAATATTATTTCTATGGAAAATATTTTTCAGAATTATTATGCTTAATATTAAAATGTTATTACAATAATATCTTTCAGAAATAAATTTTTTCCTAACCTTCAAATAAAAAAATAAAAAAAATAAAAATAAAAGTAATAAATAAACAATTCTTATATAAATAATTGGCTTAATTATAGGTTTGGTCCCTATTTTTCCCAACTCACGATATCAGTCTCCTATTTTGTTTTTAAACAGTTTTGGTCCCCATGTCTATTTTTTTTGCCAGAAAACGCTGAGTTATACTAGTTTTAATTACATTTTTGGTCCCCTATTTTTTTATTTTAAATAATTTTGGTCCTCATCTTTTTCCCAACTCAACATTTTCTAAAAGAAAAATAGACATAGGAGACCAAAACTGTTTAAAACAAAATAGGGGAAATGATATCATGAGTTAGAAAAAATAGAGGGACTAAATTAAAAAACAATCAAATTAAAATATTAAAATGTAAGAATATTAGAGCACATAAAAATTAAAAGATTTAATTTAAAAATAAATAAATTAACATACTTAAAATATAGGTAATAAGTTTACTTTCTTAATTTGTTTTATAAAACTAAATCAATATTAAGATAACAATTTAAAAGTATCTCTATAACAATTTATTTATTAAAATAAATTGTGAAAACTATGTTTTTATAAAATTCGTGATACAATATTAAGATAATTTATTTAAATAAAGAAAGATTCAAAGAGTAATGTTTTTTAAAATTAGACATAATTTTATATAATAATAATAATTATTTTAGTACAAAAAAGATGAGTAAACAATTTATGTGCTTGATTATTTTAAAACTAATATTATTTTTTATAAATTTGAGCAATAGTATATTTTAATAATAATAATATGTTTATAAGTTATAACAATATATTTTAATAACAATTTATAGCAAAAAAACATTTTTGGTATAATATTTATAACAAATATTTTAATAATAATATAATAATCAAAGTAAAAATATTTTTGAAAAAAATATATTTTTAATAATAAGTGTAATAGAAAAAGATTGAGTAAGGTTGATTGATAATAATAGTTCTCATTTCTCACAAAACATATCAGTTTTTATCGGATATCCAAAAATGTGTATATATATATATATATATGTATGTATGTATTAATTACTACCAATTTCGCTTTTTCTCTCGTTTACCGATAGACCAAAAAGAAAAATGACGAATTTTCACAACACTCTTTGTTATGTTGTCCAAAATATTAAAGTGATAACATTTTTTCAACCAAAATAATAAATAAAACAAGTTATTTATATTAGTGCGAGACAAATCCTTAGATCTAATTTGCTAAACAAAATTATAATAAAAAATAATGTATTTTGATGATAACAATCGATACTCTTGTGCTAAATATAACTTTGACAATAAAATTTATACATGAAGGTTTGAACTTTAATTTTTCTATTTTTCAATATTTAGGGTGATAGTAAATTTGTTGTAATCATGCTTCACCATTGTAATTTTACATATTTTGCCAAATTTATTGAAGTTGTGTTAAAAATTGTAAAAAGAAAAAACAATTTATACACAAAATAATGGATATTCATTACGATATTGTAATTTTTCATTTGGAGGATAAAAGAGGACAACCCGAGAAATTCTTTTTATGTACAAAAGTGGACAATGCCCCCAAAAATGTACTAAATTATGTTAGGATTTTTGAAAACAATCATGTTGGTTAATTTTAGATTTAAATATGTTTTTGGTCCCTATAAATATTTTAAATTTGTTTTTAGTTTTTTTAAATTTTTTTTAAAGAATGGTTTTTTTAAAAATTTAAATTTAATTTTTTGGTCCCTCTTGCAATTTAGCGACGATTTTAACAATTTAGCGACGGTTTTTACGACGATTTTTATTTACTCACGGTTTTTACGACAGTTTTAGCGACGAAATTAGAGACTATACGATTTTGCCACGAGGGACCAAAAATTAAAATTGAAACTTTTAAGAGGACCATTTTTTTTTAAAAATTTTTAGAGGAATTAAAAATGAAATTTGAGATATTTATAGAGACAAAAAAATTATTTAGCCCTTAATTTTATAAAGAGAAAGAGAGTATAAAGCTACCTATCCCAAAAATATTACATGGATTTAAGTGTCACTACAAAATTTATCAATAAAAAATATTTTAAATTTGTATTTGATTTATTTATTTTCTTATATTGAATATTTTTATTGAGAAGTGTATGTACTATAGATCTAAAATGGTTGAAAGTTAACTGTGTATTGTAATAAGTTTTACATTCTTTAATTATATTTAATAACGACCATAATTTTTTATTTAATATTAAAAATTTTATATTATGTTTTTGTGTTGTAATTATATTATTTTATTTTCTTTTTTATCAGATTTTTCTAATAATATAATAGGCAAAATTATTCCAGAATTCTTTAAGTTATTTAATTGAAACAAGCCTGTTTTTTTATGTTTTTTCGTTAGACGTGGATTCTTTAGGTTAATTAGCGTTTGGACCGTTGACTTTTTTCTGCTTTATTATATTTTATTATTATTTTTTAATTTCTAAAATTCATATTGAATCCATTTTTGTCCAGAAATTATGAAAATATTTCTAAAAGTATTTCTTCTCATTTTACACTTCGTATAATTTTCTAAGAATTTTATTTTATTTTTTACTATTTTTTAAAATTTTTCTTTTACGTACATTTTAATTAGTTTAAAAATACTTTTATGCATTAAAAAATTATAAATTTTTTTTATATGATCTATAGTCTATGACCTATATTTTGAAAAAAAAAAATCAATAATGCAGGTGTTAATTAACATAAAGAAGTCACGTGTAATTAAAAAAACATAAATAATTAACTTATTACAACTAAATAACTTAAAGAATCATAGAGTAATTTTGTCAAAAATACTAAATTTTTGCAAATCAACTACACTATATTTCTTTTGCGTCAAATATGACACACTTTTATATTTCCTCTTTAGTTTCAACAACTTCGAAATTCAACAAACTAGAATTGAAATTACTCCAATTAAACTTATAACTTTTAAGAAATTATTTCGATTAAAATCTTCGAGTCGCTTATGACTATAAGACAAGAATAATATTTATCTTAAATAGAAATCAAACATATTATCATGGGAATAATGTTTCTTTCAAGCTATCTCCATTCTTCAAATCATTTACCACAATATTTTAATTTGTTATTGTTTAATTAAATGAAGATCAATTGCATGCCGAGTAAATATTGTGGACCATCTTAGTTTTGCCGAAAGTACTTGTCTTTGTGTGAAATTTATTGAGAAATAAATTTCATTTGAATGAGGCTCTTCATCATACAAATTTATCTACTTATTCTATCGATCAGATTTCAACAATTAATGTCAATCACCTTTTCTTTAAATGTCTATTTTCTCACTCGATTCGTTACAAGTAAATAAAAATAAAGACTCGAGAAAGTTAAAATGACTTTGAGCATAATTTTAAAAGATGTAAAAAAATGTTGATGTCTGTTTTAGAAGAAAAAAAATTAAATTAAGAAAGAAGTTAAAAAAGTTAGAAAAATTAACATTAACTCCAAACCCGTTAAAGGCTATGAATAAAAGTTGTAAGGGTTAATGATGAATATAGTATTAACCATTTTACACTTGCCCATACATATATGATTAAATAAAAAAATTATAGTTTCTTATCAATAATAATTTGCAAAATAAACCACATGTCTCTCCTTTTATAGATATAATTGATTTTTTACATAAGGACATGCCAACAACACTACATTTATCTACACACTATATTATAAAACAAAATAATTATGCACACAACTATTATCTTTTAACATTATGTATGACACAAACACAAACACAAACAAAAATACTTGACACCATTACTCGTTTTCCTTATTTTGAATTTTTGTTTTTTTAATAAATCTTTTATGTTGTGTGGTGGATTAAAAAAATTGTACAATTCAAGTGGTGCAAAAAGGACTCTTCTCTTTTCCTTACCTCATGTTTCCAAACACTTTTTGGGGACTATAAATGCATCCCTTCCCCATCACTTCTTCAACACACCATTCTCATTCCATCTTTCATTTCTCTCCCCCTCTCTCTCTTCATACCTAACCCTCTTTTTCTTTCCCAATCCTTAAAAAAAAAATTTAACACTATTTTACAATTTTTTCAATTTTCACCTTAATTTGAACTTTGAAACATCCTAGTTAAAACAAAACATCCTAGTTAAGATTAAGACAGAAACATTAATCATGGCTGCAACTGTGTGTCACCCTGGATTACAGTTACATCTTGAAACTCAACTTGTTGAGTCAAGAACATTAAGATTAAGGTTACCTTCACCAAAACAATCCATTGATTTAGCCTTCAAATCTTGTTTCACTGACTCAAACATCAAAACCCAACATCATCATGAAGAAAACATCAACATCAACAAAACAGAAACTTGTCAAACCAAGCCCAACAATGGTGGTTGGAACTTTCTTGATGCTCTTTCCAATATCTCACAAAACACGTCAACAAAAGAAACCACAACCGGGTACGTTCATCCTCAACAGAAACGTTCCTCTTTGGTTCTGAGTCCAAAGAGTCTTGAAATGTGTACGGAGAATCTTGGTAATGAGAGTGGTACTGACATTGTGGAAAATGACATGTTGTTGTCTTTAATGGGAAAAACGGAGGAAAGACAACAACAACAACCTTGTCGTGAAGTTTTTGGTGGTTCTAAGAAAGCGAAGATTCAGAATTTTCCACCACCTTTGACAACGATAAGAGGATCGGAATCTCTTCGTGTTAAACCTCGCCGCGAAGATGGAAGATTAGTGATTGAAGTGACTAAGATCCCAGCAAGAACATCTTGTTTTGAAGCTGATAGAAGTCATGGCCGTCTTCGCCTTTGTTTTTCGACGAATCAAACTCGGGAAGAAGAAGAAGCAGTAGAAGAAGGAGAACTAGAACAAGAAGAAGAAGAATATGATGGTGATGTTGTTGATGATGTAATAGATGAAAATGAAGAACTACTCAATGAAGATGAAATTTCTGAAAATGGAATGATTGGAGGAGAAATAAAAGATGTTGAGGAAGAGGAAGAAGAAAAAGAGGAGGAAGTGGTAGAATTAGAAAGTGGAATTGTTGTTGCATGTGGAGAGACTAAAGATAAAGATAGTGAGGTAGGAATGAAAAAGTATGAGAGAATTAGAAAATGCAAGGAAGGTGGTGAGAGTGAAAACAATGAATTGTTGAATTGGGGTGAGAGCATTTGGATGGCTGCTACTACTACATGAAATTATGATATTTTAGAAACTATTTAACTATGTATTAGTAAACAATTAAATAAAAAATCAATTTATGTATATTTGTCCTTTTTGGAAATTAAACTGCTCTTGTTTTGTTTAATGAATTTTTCATGTTTTGATCTCATAAACTATGGTTCTGGTTGGTAGTTATTATGGTTACTCTGTTTCAAAGAGGACACACGTGCAGTGATGCTGATGCAAATAGAAAAATGGTGAATGGATAAGAATAGTGTGTGTGCGTGTGTGCGCTTCATTAAGAAACAATAAATAGATAGTTCACATGAAGAGTAGCATGGAGCTGATCTATGAAAAATTGTGCCTTTACTAATCAAATTCATTAAGATTGGTGAGAAACCAACTGCTAACTCAACATTAGCATGGCAAATTCATTAATTTGATGCGGGGTTTTTATAGACTTTAACTCAATATCAATCATGGCTAACCTTTGTCTCAGTTGTTACATGGATATTCATTTGCAACATAAGAAATCATATCCTATTACTTATTAAACCCACTTCCAATGAAATCATAAACATTCATCAAAAAGATCCAAAATGTTGCAAATTTGATAGAATAATTTTAAAAAATGCTCTCAAGCTGGCCTGATAACGACCAGTTTCTCACTGATAACAACTAGCTCTCTTCTCCCTCTCTCGCCTACTTCCTCTCCCTCTGTCTGTCTAGTCTACTCTCTAATCACGTAAGCAACTTTTCTCTTCCCAGAAACACACTTGACTAAATAAAATTCAAATATACCAGTAGATACATCAAGCACAAGCTAGATTCAAGGAAACGACAAATTGAACCAGATTCCAAAGAAATCTTTTGCTGCAGTCGTATCACACAATGTGTGTGACATTCCTTTGAGCTAGTTTCCAACCCCGTGTTTAAAGGGTGACAGGCTTGCAATCACGATCCCAGAGAATTAATATAAACTCGGTGTTGATGCTTGCAAACACCACCTCCATGGAAGAGTGGTCTGGTCTAAAGGCTCCCAACCACTCACAATAGTTAACCTAAGAGCCAAACTTCTGGATATTTGGACTTCAATTGGAAAGTGAGGGTAACTTCGCTTGGTAAAGGCTTCTTTGAGTTTGCCTTTTCATCTCTTGAGGACATTCAAAGGGTCAGATCTGTGAACTCATGGGCATTACCTTAAGGTATCCTGAAGCTCTTTCCATGGACCAAAGACTTTGTCCCAGCCACCTTGAAACAAACTTCTGCTCAAGTCTGGATCAGGATCCATGGGCTCTCCCAGGAATATTAATACTGGTGTCCGCGGATTTTATTTGCAATAACGAGCAGCATTAGAACTCCAATATGCATTGACTCCGCTTCCAGCAAATCAGCCTTTGATAGACCCTTTGGATATTTTGTCAAGGTGCTTGTGGATTTGGACATGACAAAAGATCTAAGCTATAAAATTCTGGTGGAAAGGGTAGGTTTCACCTTTTTTTGTGGATATTGAATATGAGAAGTTACCAGAATTCTGCTCTTTCTGCTCCAGCATTGGGCATGACTTAAGCAACTGTAAAAGGAAATAAGCCCACCTTGGAAAATCCAAGGAGTCTGAGACAACAACAGCCAAAGGAAAAATGAATGTATCAGACCACAAAGTGGTAGATGAGGTGCAAATGGATGAAAATCTAGCCAACATGAGAAAGGGAGATAATACACAAAGGGATAATGACACAATCAATGCTCTAAGTAATCCACCACAGGCGGTGGCTGATCCTAGTATTCCTATTGCTGGCTCTAGTACTCTTGTTGCTTAGGATCAACATGATGGTAATAGTGGGAATGGTGTAGAATCAAATCAGGTTGAAACTGAAAATTCTTCTGAGGATGAAATTGAGACAACTCAACTTATGGAATATGTGCCTGAAACATAGTTGAACCCAGTCCACAGTAACAAACTTCTGGAATGAAGCTTGGGAAAACATTGAAGATTTCGAACATAATGAGGATAATGGAGTAGACCTGTTTCCCTCGAAGTATTTTAAGCTGGTAACCTCTAAAAAAAAGAAGAGTAAAAAAGAAAAATCTGAAAACAAAACTAGACTTCGTTCTAGTCATGCCAAACTGACCTTATGAATTGCCTATATTGGAACATTCGAGGCATTTCCAATAATGCTTCTCAGCTAGCCCTGAAGAAGCTGATCAACAATAACTCTTCCGATTTTGTATTTATTGCATAGCCTTAGATGACTTATGATAATTTTCCTCAAGCTTGGCTTTCCAGGTTTGATCTTAAACTTTTTGCTGTTAACTCCAGGTCTGATCAACTTCCTAACCTGTGGTGTTTCTGTAAGTCCTTCTTGAACCCTAACATTTTGAAATCTGATGACCAACATGTTTCTTTCACTCTTAACATTAATAACTGCACTTATGATTTATCTGTTGTGTATGCCTCTACCAGTTATGTGCTTAGGAAAAATTTATGGCATAGTTTAAGTAGTAATCCTCCTAACATCCCCTGGTGTTACATTGGGACTTTAATACTATTCTTAGTGCTGATGAATATCGGGGTAGTCACACTCTTGCTAAATCTCCTATAAAAGATTTCCAAAAACTGGACTGACTCTAACAACCACATCCACCTAAGAACCCTTGGAAACTCCCTTACTTGGTGCAATGGGAGAAAAGGTTGGGGGAGAATTGAGAAAAGATTGGATAAGGTGGTCTGCAACCTACTTATTATGGATGCTTTCCATTCTGTTGTGTGCAACACTTTACCTAAGATCAAATCTGACCACTATCCAATTCTTCTCTCTTTCAAATTCGAGAACATGACTTTCAAATGCCAATTCAAGTTCCTAAAAGTTTGGACCCTGCACATGGACTGTGATAGGATTGTTAGAGAGGCTTGGAACTCTAAGTTTTTTGGTTGCCCTATGTATATTCTTGATATGAAGCTTAGACTTTTGAAATCTAGGATGAAAGATTGGAATTACAAAACCTTTGCAAATGTTCATAGTAATGTGAGTATTGCTGAGAAAAATCTAAAAGACATACAAGTTGACATTCAAAACACTGGTTATACGGACAACCTGCAAGACAAAGAGTCTAAAGCCCAACATGATTTAGAATTAGCTTTAAACACTGAAGAGGTTTTATGGAAATAAAAGTCTAGGATTAATTGGCATCTTCATGGCGATAGGAACACTAACTACTCCCACACATATGCCAAGATTAAAAGAAAATCGAAATTGATTTCCTCTTTAGTGATAGATGGCAAAGTGGAAACTGAACCTGACATATTAGAAAATCACATTGAATCTACTTTCCAAAGTTTATTCAACAACTCTACCAACACTCATGACACTAGTCTGATTCAAAAAGTGATCCATTGCCTTATCAACAACCAGATTAATGACAGATTAACCATGTTGCCCAATCCTGACGAAGTTCATCAGGTTGTCCTAAACCTTAACGCTGATTCTACTCCAGGTCCAGATGGATTTGGTGGTTACTTTTTTCAAAAATTCTGGGACATCATTAGTAAAGATATCATTGATGCGGTTAATCAATTCTTTATGCAGAGCTGGCTTATGCCTAACTTCAACTCTAACACTCTTATTCTTCTCCCAAAATCCAAAGGTGCTAACTGTGTTAGTCAATATCGTCCCATTTCTTTGGCTAACTTCAAGTACAAAATAATCTCCAAAATTTTTGCTGACAAACTTTCTTCTATTCTGCCCAACATTATCTCTCCTGAACAAAATGGTTTTGTGCCTGGCAGAAATATCAAAAATGGCATTTGTCTTACCTCTTAAGCCATTAACACTCTTCAAAACAAGATTTATAATGGAAATGTTGCTCTGAAAATTGATATATCTAAAGCCTTTGACACTATCAATTGGGATTTTTTGATTAAAATACTCACTTGCTTTAGCTTCAGTCAGAAATTTTGCACTTGATACATACTATTCTTAAATCTGCCAAGTTATCCATAGGTTTTAATGGTAAGTATGTGGGCTATTTCTCTTGCTCTAATGGTGTGAGACAGGGAGACCCCCTCTCTCCCATCCTGTTCAACATAACTGAAGATGTCTTGAGCAGAGGCATCATTAATCATGTCAAAAATAATGCCATAAACCTTATTCAAGCTAACAAGCATTTCAAAATTCCATCACATACTCTTTTTGCTGATGACATAATGATTTTTTGCAGGGGTGACACCAAATCTCTGACAACCATTTCTAAGCTCCTAAATGATAGGCATAACAGACTTGCTGATATTATAGGCTTCATAAAAGCTTTCCCTCCATTTATATACCTTGGCATCCCTATTTTGGTTGGCAAGCCAAAAGCTTCTCATTTTCATTATCTGGCTGACAATATCAGAAACAAGCTGGCATAGTGGAAAGAGAAACTCCTTTCAATAGCTGGTAGAGTGCTCTTGGTGAAAACTGTCATCCATAGCATGCCGGTTCATTGCATTTCTATATACAACTGGCCTAGCAGTGCTATACAACAAATTGAGACAGATATGAGGAACTTCATATGGAGTGGTAATATAGAAAAGAAGAAATGCGTCATTGTGGCTTGGAAAACTTGTTGCAAGAACATCAAATCTGGTGGTCTTGGCATCATTTCCCTAAAAGCATACAACCAAGCCTCTAACCTTCTTTTATGCTGGCAGTTTATAAACAATAGGCAAGCATGGACCAAACTTCTCAACTCTAGGGTGAAAAGAAAAAACAAGTACATTTAATACTCCATCAAGTCTTCGTTGTGGAAAGGCGTAAAGGATAGATGTAACATAGTTCTGGAAAAATGTGTCTGGATTCTTGGAAACGGGAATAGTATTAATTTTTGGCTTGATAACTAGACAGGTGAACCACTAGTTTTGACTCTGAAAATTCCGGTTCAATATCACGCAACCTTAATTTCTAATGTTAGTGATTGGTGGATAAATAGAAATTGGCTGATTCATGACAATATCAAAGCAACATTCCCTTCATTAAATTCTATTGTGACTAGTTTTTCTATTCCCGGATCTCATAATGACTTTCTAGCTCGGAAGTCTATAGAGGATGGAAATATTACCATGAAGCGCGCCTATATGAAAACATCCTTGAGAGACAAACATGATTCTTGGAATTTCTTACCCTGGGATAATGATTCTCCCCCTCTCACTCTTTGTTGGTATAAAGATTTCTCCATAACAAGATACCAACAAATGAGCTGTTCAAAACCCGTGGCTTCTCTCTCCCTTCAAAATTCCTATTGTGTAACAAGGAGAGTGAAGACACAACTCACCTTTTCTTCCATTACAGTTTTGCTTCAAACATTTGGGCGTGGCTGGTCACTAAATTTCAACTTTCTCTCAATATCCTTGATTTCAATGACTGCAAAATAATTATGGACAAGAATTGGAATAAACAAACTACTTCTGTCATTAAATCCTATGTTATGCATTCTTTTTATCTCATTTGGCAGGCTAGGAACCACAACAAATTCAATAAATAAAATCACTCACTGAAAGGCTTGCTGTTCGGAAGTTGCTGCTCGAGCCAAATTAGTTGGAAATGACTCTAACAAGTATGCTAGTAATTTAATATCTTGTTTTACTATCTTGAAATATTTTGACATCACAATTAATCCGAAACCTACTCCTTCTTGCACTGAAGTTTTATGGAGTCCTCCTCTTGAAGGTTAGATAACGGGTAACATTGATGGGGGTGCTGCTGGCTCTCCATCGTTCTCCGCTTGTGGAGGCATTTTCAGGGATAATCATGTTGCTCATATGATTAGTTTTAGCTCTTTTATGGGGAAGGGAAACTCCTCGTATAATGAATTCATGGCTACAGTTTTAGCCATTGAATGTACCTTGGATAAAGGCTGGACAAAGTTATGGCTCAAAACTGACATCGTTCGTGTTGTAAAAGCATTCTTAAATTATTCTCTGGTGCCATAGAAGATCAAATCTCGTTGGCTTACGTGATGGGCATACACTCTTAATATAGATTTCATGATAACACACACACACACACACACACACACACACACACACACACACACACACACATATATATATATATATATATATATATATAATATAGAAGCCAATTTTTGTGCGGATCTTCTCGGTAACATAGGCTTAAAGAGCAAAACAACTTGTTAATATAATTTTGTCCACCCAATTTTGTTAAAGGATTACTTTCTAGATAAGGTGGGTACCCCTCACATTTGGTACTGCTTTAAAGAGGCTTAGGTTTGGTCCCCTCTTGTGTTTTTTTGTAATCCTTTTTCTCTTTTAATATATTTTGAAGCTTATTAAAAAAAAAATCCTATTACGTATTATAAAAGAAATATGTGATATAATATTGTAATATATCCCAAGAATTTGATTGAAAAATATTTTGGTATGTTCATTAAATGAAAAGTATTAAAAATTACTCTCTCAGTTCTTTTTTAATTGTCACACTTACAAAATCTCTATTACCATGACAACAAAAAAAGAACAATAATATTCATCTTTTTTCCTAATTTACCCTTACATTTATCTTTATTCAACCTATTATTTCTCTTTTCTAAACACTTATCGTTTAATGTGTCAATTAAAAAACAAAGATATAATTGACCTTATACCTATAAAGTGACAATTAAATAGAAATAATTTTTTTGTGGCAAATGTGACAATTAAAAAGGAACGGAAGGAGTATATGACAATAACAAAGGATCAAGGTAAATTCTTGACTAACCCTTTAAATATTGGAGGTAATTTACTCCTAATGACTTATATCAATGAAATTTTGTGACATAAAATACGTTTTTAAAATCACATACTAATCTAAAACCTTAAAGAACTAAAATGAAATCAAGAAAAAATATATGACTTTATTTTTTTTAGTAGTAAGATCTTGGTATGTCAAGTGTGACTAATAATTCTCATATTGGATGAAAAAGAAAATGTTAAACAATTTTAAAGTGAAAAGAGGCATAGATTCAATACCTTAAGATTTTAGGTTAATATGTAATTTTATAAATATATTCTATGTCACAAAATTTTATTGATATAAGCTATTAGGGGTAAATTACCCCCAATTTTTCAAGGGGTAGCCTAGGCCTCACGAGGTATTTATACTATACCTATATTAAATGTAGTACTTTTGAATGTTGACAATTTTAATTTATTCTTTTTTCTACGTATTGACTTAAATGTTGAAGTGTTAATTTTATATGTGACTCTTCTCTTTGTCGTATTAGAAGCGAAGATCCATAATTATCTCATATCCTTACTCTTTTTTGGGTTCTAGAATGGAACAGTGACACCGTCTGTATGAAACGACTTATGATTCCTGCAGGAATTTCACAATTTCACGCCTGCTCTTCGTTTAAGCTCGAAACCTTATCAGGTCATCTAATCAAGAGAACTCAAATCGAACATGGAGATCAATCGTGTTGGATCCAATTAGGTATCAGTTCAACTCTGATTTTTTGAATTTCCAATTTTTTTTATCCCTACGCTTCTAAGTAATGGTCGGATCCAAAGCTACTCGTTTTACTGTTGCACGAGAAACCGCTACCGCTATCACAACTCAAGCAGCGATCAATTACCACCTCCACCACGTGGCACTGTAAGTCCATGATCAGAGGTTATGTTGCATCCAAATCTAGTCCAAACACCCCAAAGATCTGGGTATGTCCAAATGCCTCTGATTTGGCCTCCAACTTTGCAACCTGATTCCTAACGGGTTTCCATTTTTTACGAGATAAACTTGAATTAAAAAGAGAAAACGAGTTGCAAAAACATATGCAACATCATTTGTAATTCACAATCGGTAGAAGGACGATTGCTCAACCTTGAAGAAAGCATCCACGATGTACATTTGCGAGATAACATCGTTCAAGAGGCTATATCTAGGAGAAATCAAATTGTTGACCTTAAGCCAACCACAATGACGAAATTAAGATGAAGATCCAAAGTAAAAAAAAATCAACAAATGAGTAAGAAACTATAAAGATATCCCCAAATACCCGAGGGAGACTGAGGTAGCCACGCTCCTCCCTCTGATCAAGTGTAAAATCAATCATTAAAGACTTAGTCGAAGCATCCTCTGTGCTCCTGGATCTTGAACAATAAAATACCAAAATCCATGGCGAAGCCTACCACAAGCTAGTCGAGTTTAATGGAAAGGGAGATCCAGATGAGCACATACAACTCATCAAAAATCAAATGAATTACTTTAGTGTTGATGGAGCCTCCAAATGTAAGTTATTCACATTAATTATGGTGTGGCCAACTAGGATATCATTCAGCGGTATTTCGAATGAGTGTACTAAGTCTTGGACAAATTTACGCGAACGCTTAGTTGCACACTTGACCCCTCAAAAAAGGAAGCCTATAATAGTAGCTGCTTTGAACGGGATCGTTCAAGGGAATAAGGAGAACGTATGGTCTTACATCGACCATTTAAACAAGTTATTGTTGAAGTATAAGGGGTTGATGAAGGCCTTAAGTGATTGATCTTAGAAAACAACCTTCTACATGACCATCCATTTAGGTTGAAGATATGAAAGAAAAGAGAACGAACAACCCATGAAATGTTAAGCATGGCTCAATTTTACATGATCCTAGAAGAAAAACTGAACATGAGGTTCAATATTCCGCTTACATCGACACCAACTCTAGTTTCTCATTTGGGGATGAGTCTCATTGTGGGAAAGTGGAGTCTGATTGGGGAATGCACGGATGATATAACATATACATCCCACTGAATGCATCTCAAGAGAATATCTACCAAGATTATGCCAACATAGAATTTCATAAAGGATGGGTTAAACTATCTTATCCCATCAGAGTTTCCCAAATAGACAAGTCAAAAGATTGTCGCTCCCATAAATGACATGGAAACAACAATGACGAATCCATCCAACTGAAGCATTTCATTAAAGGGTTGACAATGATAGGTTGTCTTGTCGATTCCATGATAAGGGAAAAATAAAGGAAAGAGTCTCCTAAGAGTAAATCTCCCTCGAAGTTTGCTGATGTTGGAACTAGGGGCAAGGACGAAGAAGCTAGCAAGAAGAAACACATGTATATCACCATTATCACTGAAGGGGCGCTCTATGCAAACATCCCCTCCAATGAAACATGAATAGAAAATAATCAAAATGTTGGTTATCTATAAGAAGGACGAGAGTGTGTCGACGAAAACCTCGGACAACCCTATGTTAGGCTTCTAAAACTATAAGATGGTGGGAGGAAATCCTAAAAAAATATTTCCCTTGGTGATTACACATACAACCGGCCAGTTTGATGTCTCTCGAATCCTTATCAACGATGAAAACTCTTGTGATATCTTGTATTCAGAGATGTTTGAAAAAATTATCTTGGAAAGAGGAAGCTTATGGCCGCATGAAGTTTCATACATGCAAGCATTCAATGGGACGAACACCCTTCCATGGGGGTACATGGAGCTGATAATATCATTAGGAAAGGGGAAAAATGTCAAGTCCATTAGTTTGTAATCCCTCATTGTACCTTGTAGGACGGTATACAATTGAATTATGAGAAGAGACTTTACAAGCGCCCTGGATATTGTAGCCTCACTGGTCCATCATAAACTCAAGCCATAACTTTAAGGGGGACCTAATCACCCTCAATGGCGATCTCGAGAGATCCAAGAGAATTTATCAAGCGCTTCAGTAAGACCAATCAACGTGAAATCTAGAGCTTTGCACTCAAGACCACACAAATATATTCCCAGCTTATATAGGTAAAACAACACGTCGTTATAAAAATATGCACATATAATTTCCATTACAAAGGTACTTTTTATGCAATACACAAAACAAAACATCATGGATATCCTAACAGGGAGACAAATTTCCCATTTTTGAGCATTTTACTCGTCCAAAACTAATTCTGTGAGATACACAGAGAATGGTGGGAATGTTATACCTGCTGGAAGGAATTTTCAAAATATTATGAAACCTCCCAACACTGAAGGTCGTACAATCATCTAATCATTGAGTCAACAAATCATTCTCAAGGCGCATAGACTATAGCTCGTTCTGAGTTGCTGAGATAGACAATGTAGTAGGCTTCAAAGCATCCTAGACATAGACTATACATTTGTCCTTCCTTTCCACACTCCTTACAAGAAGATTCATTTGGTAAGTAAGAGAACCAGAGAGATTAAAAGGGAGAAAAAGGTCCATTATCTCGGTAAGTGAGGTGGAAGCTTTATGTATTTCCTGCAATTACGTATCCCGATGAAGCTTCTGATTTCAAACACTCTCTTCTAGCTGAAACCTTTCCTCATCTTATTAGTCAAACCAAAGAACTTCCAAGTGATCGGATATGCCACGGGCCAAAGAAGATGGGGCACATCGGGTGTATCACGCTAAAGTTTCTAGTTCTTCCTCTATGGCATGATCAGATATGTTATAAAATTACAAGAAATCCTTATTCAAAGTAGGAACCTAACTTTCTATGGAGGATGGGTATGAATCCAATAGATATGAAAGGGACGATAAACATGAAGTATTATGCGGCCTTTGAAGAGCATTTGAAGCAATAATGCTTCAAGAATGCTCTGATATAGTGAAATGAATGAATGTAATTCCTCCTGGATATATTCCCTACTTTAAAATCTTGAATGCCACCTCATCCTTAATTGAGTGTTCTCACTATCATTACTAAGGTAACCACACCAAGAATAAACTCATTGAAATCAAAGAAGCCTAGAGCTTTCAAGGCTTATACAAATGATTCACCTTTCTTCCCTAGTGTGAGCTTCCATGAGTAACAGGGTATTAATTAGATGTTTTAACTATTTTTGGTCGGCCTCCTATGGAGGAAAAACTCTACACAATTACCATATGCTCCACCTCCAACAACATAGATTGTTGCGTGAGCTTTTGGCCTAATAGGGTAACTAGAAAGAACCGATCCTGAAACTATTGCAAGTTCTCAAAAATTTCAGGAAGCCATGGATATTAAACATTAGAGAAACTAATGCTCTACCCAAAAATATGAGTCATAGTAATATGATGAGAACAAAAGAGATGAAATAAAAGGGCCACAAAGGGTGCATCTTCAAATATTTGCACATGTATTAGAAGAATTTCACATACACAAAGCTTGTGTGATGAAGTCGCGACAAATCCATTACCAATTTCTTAAGAACTTCCTTCTTAAAAACATTGAAGGGTATAGTTAGACCAAAACCGAGAAGGAGAATTCATAAAAAGGAATATCGCAATCACCATACTTATTACATATGCAATCATTCCTACCAGGGGTTAAGACACCATGATCCGAAGATGAACCCACCTTGAGAAAAGCTTCATCAAGATTAACCTCTAGGGTAATGACATAAATGATTGAAGAATCAGTATAATCTACTCATGAAGATGGAGCACTCTTCTTAAAGTTGTGAGCACTCTTCTATGTTTTTACCCTGGTGTACTAAATTTTCCTGATACAAGAAAGAAAAAGATCCAGAGGAAGGAAGATAACAAAATTGGGGAAAGAAATCTCAAATAAGTATGAAGCTAACTCTTCAAGAATCGTATGCTAGCCTCCAATAGAAAGTAGAAAGAGAGAGTAGGCTATATCAAACACTTCAAATCACTCATACACAACACTCAAGTGCTATTGTTCCCAAGGGTCATAATTAGGATACCTCTGGAAAAAAGTTTGACATATGAAGCATTAGAGGAAGTAAATCCTAAGAAATTAAATGGTTTATTCTTTTTATTATAGGATATATGAAAGAATGGTTGGCCTCCGAGGCTAATATGACAAACCTTATCCTTGATATACAAATACACGGACTTAGGAGAACACTATTATGGGTTAACCATATTAATTCTCGATCGACCAGTCACAAGGAACCACAGTCCTTCCAAAACCTTCTTATCACATGAAGACTATCCTAGAATCTAACATAGAGGATCTAGTCTCCCAATGCATCTAATGAATCTTTGCAATCCACTCCTAACAAATAGTATGTTTGTTATTTCATCTCCAATATATATACTGAATATGCCAATTCAGGTACTCAATTTCAAATTTAATTTCAATTCACTCCTCCTCACATACTGACTTGAGCATTAGAGTGTTAACTTTGCATATCATCCCTCTCTCCACCACACCAGAAGCAAAAATGCACTATTATTTGTGATCCTTACACTTTTTTGGTTCCTGAATAGAAAAATAACAAATTGGCAACTAACATATGCATTAACAAATTAATGTAATCATAACCCATAAGTTGGAAAGTACAAAGTATGTATGCCAATATTTGAGTCATCATGTTATTAAATGATTTAAGATCTAAGGGTTTGGTGAATATTAGTAAGTTTTTAGTAGGAGAATATCAACAAAATATATAAAATAAGTTGTTGCAATTTTTCTTGTACTAAGTTGCAATCCAAATTAATGTATTTGATAGTCCATGGGAAGAATAATTGGTGGATGTATGTCTAGAAAAAAACATTGTCATGGTAGAATAAGGTTGGTTTTACAAGAGGAATGTGAAGGTCTTGGAGAATATGGATGAGCAATTGGAACTCACAAATAGTTGAAGTCATAGACCTATACCCAAATTCACTTAAACTTTGCAAAATAATATGTTTTTTTTAGGTTCTTAGAAGGTTAAAGAATCACCTAGGAAAATGCAAAACCCGTTGACAAACCTTCTTGCATCAAGGCAAATGGACCAGTCAGTGTTAGAAAATACTTTTAGTTGTAGAGAAAAACATGAGGGAAAGAATAAACCTTGTTCAAAGGGGAACTTGAGGTATATAAGTATCTAATTTTTAATGCTTAATGAATATATGTAGGCTTAATAATATGTTGTATATATTGGTTGACACTATATGATATGTATGGCTGAGTGTTGAGTGTGTAGATTAGTTGGCCAACAAATATGTTGGATCTTGGAGAAGAGTGTCCTCATATATGGTAAAAATTCCCCCCCCTTAACATTGGTGTTGTGGCAGGTTTTCCACCAAAAAGACCAGTGTTAGAGAGAATATATATCACATACTTTCTTTGGTAGATGTTATTCATATGCTAGATCTGTTTATTTCCGATACAAAAATTATTTCAGTATGCTTAAGTCTTTTATTCTGAAGTGGTTATGCAAAGGGGGCTTGATAGATTGGATGATGTCTAAATTATCACTTGTAATAATTTAATTATCAACATAAATTAGTAATGCATTAAAGGATGGAGAATATTAATGAATTAAAATAGAGTGGTTTCAAGGTCATTGTTTAAACCTCTTATATAATAGAATGACAAATAAAATTTGCAAACCATTCTCTACGAGATTGCTTAAGATCATATAGTGATTTCAAATATTTGCAAACTTGATTTGGACGAGAAGTTTGCATACCATGATTTAATTTCATATACACTTCCTCATTTAAATCACCATGTAGGAATTCATTGTGTACATCTAGTTAGTGTAAGAGAAGATTTAAGGAGGGAGCAAGGGAAACAAGCAATCTTATTGTTATTAGTTTTGCAACATGAGAGATAGTATCAAAGACTTCAATACCTTTGACTTGGGTGAAATCTTTAGAAACCGACCTTGCTTTGCATCTTTCAAAGGTATTATCAGCTTTAAATTTAATTTTATAGATCCATCAATTAACATCCAAATGCCTTTTTACCAAGGATAATGGTAATGAAAATACAAGTTTTAATTGTTTTATAAGGCCTAAATTTCAATGTTCGTGGCCTTAACTTAATGTGAATGTTGGATACCATGTTTGTAGGATAAGGGTTCATAGTTTTAAGTGATAGAAGACACAAATCCATAAAAGGCATGAGATGTATTAGCATAGAATATATATATATATATATATATATATATTTATATATATATATATATATATATATGTATATATATGTATATATATTATCAACAAGGTTATGTTTATCTATGCCTTTTTCGAGTTTCTTTCTTGGAGGGTTGGAGTAGGTTGAGAAAATGTTGATAATTATCCTTTGAGATTGAGCCATAATTTTATGTAATAGAAACATAATTGGATGAATTCTTGAATCCAAAGGTTAACTTGTGCATTGAGCTTGAGGTTTTTTTTAAATCTAAATATAGGAGGGAAGCCGTGTTTGAAATATCATACATTGGAAGTGTGATTAATTTTGTTACAATGTATGCAAAACATTGATGATTGTGAAAACCCTACCTCTTTCGTAGCCTAGGGAATTAGGGTTGTTGGTATAGAATATGTTAGATTCTGAAATGGAACGATTAGGGATTGGAACCTCTCGTTGCATGATTATAAAGTATAAGTGACTGATGATGGTAAGAGAGTCTCTAATCAAGATATTGATTAAAGCGTTGCTGTAGGAATCATGTAATCCCTTTAAGAAGTAAGATATAAACTTTGTGTATTAATGATGTATTTATTATTACAATAATAACCATTTGGTTACTAACATTATCAATTGGTAACTAACATATGCTTTAACAAACTAATATCTAATACATTGTTTGAAAAAAAATGAAGGTTTAATAAGACATGAGACCATCTCAAATAATTTAGAGGCTCTGTTATAATTTTAAAAACCTGAAAATAATAAAAAGAAACTCAAATTATTTAAAAAGAGATTTTAGGATTTTTTTTTTACTTTGAATCGAATTATTTTACTGTATCTCTACTTAACAAACCCCCAAGAATTGCTCTAGCGCTGAAGGCTTAGGTCTTTAGAGTATGTTCTTCTTAAGATCCTGAGTTCTAATCCTGCTAGATTCTAACAATCCTTGTGTTTGGTCAGTCCATACAGAACTTTGTGTTGGCTTTAAATGGGTCCCTCGCTAGTGGATGGTGGGATTGATTCCTCTTGGATTAGTCAGTTGTAAGGCCGGATACCAACATTCAAAGCGACACATACAATGCATCACATATTCAATTTTCACCTTCATTGATTTTTCACTATATCTTCTTTATTTGTAAGTATCCAAGACCAACAATAGCTCCCCAACGATTTCCAAGACTTTTCAACGAAAAATCATGTATTTGTTTATTTAATTTTATTTAATTGTTATGCATGTTTCTTCTTATACAATAAGTGTTTTTTTTAATATCATATTTTTAGTATTTGGTTTCTTTGGATGCTCTCTTGGAAATTCAAATGAGTTTTCATTTCAAATCTTAAAATTTGTGTTATGGAGCATTGTTGTTTTGAGACCTTGTGATAAAGATAAAGCATATATATAATACATGAGTGTTGCTCTAATTTAGCATAATAATAGATAAATCGTATATACAAATAAATACAAAATAAATACACATTCTATCATACCCCCGTTGCCAAAGCAAAATATGGACAGACACTTAGACTAGTCTGAAAATCACCAAAGAGAACTCTAAGGAGATCTTTGGGGAAGATATCAACAATATGGTGTCAAAAAAGAATATGAAGAGCACATGCCTGACAACGAGTGACCTTTTCCCGAATAAAGTGGATGTTTATCCCAATGTGTTTAGTGTATTGATGTTGGAATGATTGTTGAATATGTAGATAACACTAACATTGTTATAGTACACCAGAGTAGGTTGAGAAAGGGGGAAATGAAGCTCCAAGAGAAGGCTATTGTTCTGGACTGTCCGAATGCTCAACTGGCAGCCTCATATCTTCTATACTTGAGTCTCCAATCGAGGTCCTCAAACTTGCTAAGCGCGTCGAACGACAGGATCACTCGTTATGCGAGGTCCCTTGCCCAACATCTGTCGGGTGGAATCAATGCTTACAGTGTCTAGATCTATGCCTGCTATATCCCATCTTCCCGACATAAATGACTAGTTACGGGCCTCCTCGCTCGATTTTGACCTAGTCATCTCAAATAGCTATATTTGCGGACCCGCATATCTCGGCCCAAATATAGCAACCAATGAGAATCCTCCTATATCCATTATATAAACCCTCATATCTTTGAGGACAAGGTATCACTTTCTTATACTCAAAACCCTAATACTTTATATCTTCTCCTTTGAACATTTTCTTACTTTAGCATCAGAGTGCCTTGCAGGTACACCACCCCTCCTCAACATCAACTTGCTCGAAGGACTGTCGTTCACTCCAGCCGTCTCCGATTCTGATCACTTGTTCAGATCAGTGGCGCCATCTGTAGGAACCATCTTCCCCATATTCATTAATCATCCCTGTTATACTCCAAAATTTCCCCTACTACTTTTAAGGTCAAGATACATCTCCATACTCAAGAATTCCTCAAGGGTTGACCAAACAAACCCTCTCCTAAGCAATCAACCCACAACTAGGGTTTTGCTTATCTCAAGACAAAATCAAGTTCTAATGCCTCAAGTGGTCATCATACCTCCTCATGTGTCTCAAGGTATCACCATGTCAAGTTTCAAGCCTCACAGCTCAAGTTTGCTCAGTCAATTGCTCAGATGGTTGAAAATTAATTGTATTGAACAAAAAGTCAACTGTGGTCAACATACAACCAAACTTCATCATTTTTGGTCAACATCAAGATTTTGAAGTCACATTCATCATTTGATCAAGGGTTGATCATGAATCATCAAGAAAACTCAAGATTTGATCAAAAGTCAAAGTTTCCAAATTAGGGTTTTTGGACAAAAAGTCAACAGAACTTTGACCATACATAACTTTCACATAATTTATCAGAAATTTTTCCACCAAGTATCCTTTTTAATATAATTAAATTCTCTACAACTTCATGTCTCACAAGCTTTAGCCAAAAATTCTTCATTTGAGAGTGATGAATCAATACATTATAGGTCCTTCTAAAGGTCAACAAAAAGTTATCTTTTTGCAAAGAAGTGTACATGAACATGGAAACTTCAATGAAGATGAAACCAAAAATAGTGTTTATAGGACATCTTGAGATTTCTAAAAAGTCCACGAACACTAAAAAATGTTGAAAATTGAGCAAGATACAAGTTGTGCAAGTTTGACATTTTTGGAGAGGTGCATGAAGAGAAATACTTAGCAAAATCAATTTTTTTTTCCAAATGAGCCTAAGTTTTTATGATCCTAACTTATTCTTGAGACTATCCATGACCTCCAAGTCCATTTACACGCCGCCTTATATTTTATTTTATTTATTTTGGATTTTATTCATTTAAATCCAATTTTAATTAAAATAAAATACTAAAATAAAATTAATTGATGCAAGGCTGGATATTTGTCATTCTTGACGTTCAAGATAGTCATGCTAGATGGACAATTTCGTTCAAAACTTGATTGCACAAGATTGAGACCAATTTGGAAACATTTGATGCAAATTGAAAATATTTAAGAATAAAATATTTTCACATTGATGGCCATATATTTTCCTCTCAATTCTTAACCTAATTCCATCATCTATATATTCACAAGGTTTCTAAACCCTAGAGGACGAATTTTTGAAGGCAAAAGAACCCTAGCCAAGCTTGAAAAAACCATGATACACTAGCAACTTGCAACCAGGGTTTTAGCTGGATCCAAGCCATTCTAAGCATCCCAACACATTCCTGGTGACTGTCTGATCCATTCCAGACCATTAAAAACGACCAAAAGCTTCTGAAACGTAAAACACAGTTTTGGTTTCCATACACTTTTTTAATTTTCGATTTCATACATATATGCATTGTTAATTGAATTTGATCATATATTTGTGTTTGTATTGAGGTTTAGATGCTTTTTGGATGGATCAATTGAAGTTTAAGTGTAGGAACCGTGATACGTCATGGCTAGGGTTTCTGACCTTTGAATTAGGATCCTTCGATTCAGGCAAAATTGGATGAAAGTAAGGGCACCATCGTGTTCAGAGGGTTGATTCCAATTTATCTATGTTCTTCTCATGAATTCATATTGCGTATTGCTTGATTTGTGAATTTGCCGGTGCTATAGTGACAGACAAAACTGTCACTAAAGGTTCTAGCTACGAACCAGAACCGTAGGTAAAACCCTGTGTATTTTTGAACGAAGAAGATGAGCCCTTGGCGCGTTTTCATTTTAAATTATTTTTCAGAAATTATTTTCAATGATATTTCATTTGTTTCATTTACTAATAGCTAACACATGTAGCTCAGTTGGCAGGGAGGCGCACGTTTGACCCTTGGGGTAGGGGTTCAATCGCTGGCAACCCCATATATTTTTTCACTTGCAAAACTAACACTTTTTCTAGTTTCTTATTTTTATTTTCAATTTTTCTTTTCTATTTTAATTTCCTTTAAATATTTTAAATACAACAAAAAACACAAAAAAATATTTTCTTTTTACAAATAGGTCAGAAAAATCTTTATTTAATTTTTTATCATTAAAAATTTCTTTTTTCCTTTTATTTTCATTAATTGCTTAATTAACCATGAATTAACTTTTAATTATTTTTCTCACTTAAAACCAATCCACAAAATTCCAAAAAAAAAGTGTTTTCTTTCTTGTAATTAGGATTACTAACCTTAAAAACATTTTTACTAATTTCCAAAACATTTTCACTAATATTTTTCTTATTATTCTGATTATTTATTTACTAATTCATATTTAAATTCTAGAAAAAAATATATATAGGCTGCAAGGTTTATTCTGTAATAGCATAAATTTACTTTTCTCGCAATTTACTTTTCTCGCAATTTACTTTCTGCACCTATATTATGTATCTGCCCCAAAGCCATGTAATAACGTAGGACATTTACTTTCCGCACTTTACATTCTTCACTTTACTTTCCTGTACATATATATCTAACTGCTAATAACTAGGGTTTGCATGACAAGATAAAATCAACGCTTAGATCACCCTAATTCAAGACTAAAATATCTGAATTCGACACACTCTTTCACACTTGCACCCCCTTAGAGTATCCTCTCTTGTTGCCTTTCGAATACAACAGTCATGTCCCTCGAACGTAGGGTACCATTAGAAAAGACGCTTACGAATAACATCATCATAGTCCCTTCGATACAAAGATCATAGTCCCTCGATGACCCTCGATGTTGCCTGCGAATATATGATCTCGTCCCTCGATTGTTGCCTACGAATAAGTGATGATCGTCACTATGAATTGCTAAAGGTATCCTTACATGTTGCCTTCAATGACCATACGATGATCCTTCGATTGTCCCTTCACATCCAACGGATAAAGTTACCTACCAACTAATGGTATGGATAACCTTATTCTAAAGGAGAAGGAAAAATAACATTAAAACGACCATTCTGAGTAGGTAATAAGACTCTGTTGCTTGCTCTAATCAAAATGCTTTTCACACCTCACGCTTTTCAAAACTTTTCAAAAATACTTTGTATACATTCCAGCGAGAATCATTACAAAGGTAAACAGTTTTCAAACAAACATTTTCGAACACTTCGTATACATTCCAATGAGAATCATTACGAAGTCAAAGAGAAATGTCTTTTCAAATACTTTTCAAACTACACAAACACAGAAAGCAATTTTTCAAAAGTGAGATAAGCAACTAAGAGCCTGTAGATAACTACAGATGGAAAGGGTGCTAATACATTCCCTTTTCATAATTGCCTCCCGTACTCAGAATGTAACGAAGGTCTTTTCCTGTTCTTTTCACCTTCCCTTTATTGGATAAAAGAAAAGTCGGTGGCGACTATTGCTATCTGCAACATTTGCGGTAAAAAGCAAAACAAACAAGTCAGTTCTCCCACTGTGTTACAATCCCGATATCAGAAGATCAAAGATACTCTCAAAACTTCTAACGAGATGGCTGATTTCAACGATCAACTTCTTTTCGGCAACACCGTTCTCTCACCTGTCCGAAAAATGGACAGGACTATTCCCTCTCCCCGTCTAGAGGACACTATTGATCGCATGGATGGAAGGACCACATCCCCAGATTCTGAAGATGCTACTGACCAAGATATCCTCTTGGATGACCAAAATGCCAAAGATCAAGCTGATAAACCTGTCATCCCTCAACCATCGGCACCACTATCGATCAACGTGGACCCAACACTAGTTGCTATTCTGTCCGCCCTCAATCAGACTAATAGTCTCCTCCTCCAGCAGGGCCAGCGTATCGAGGCTCTAGAAAAGAATCTCCTCTCGTCTCCACCTTAGAGACCTAATACGGTCGTTTCCCGTAGTTCCTCACCAAGAAGACCTGATCGAAAATAAGATTATCCTGACCGACATGTTTCGAAGAAGAGGGGACATACCCCACCTTGGAAAAGTCGGGGATCTCCCTCGCACAAGAAGGCGAAGAACGAATCATATCACGCCCGCGATCGATCTCTATCACCCAAATCAAGAAAGGAGAGAGAACTCTCTCCCTTCCACAAGAGAAACAACCGTTCTGTCTCCTTCTCTCCTAACTAGAGCGAAGAAGACGAGCATCACGGTCCCGTTTCCTGGGATATCATGAACATTCCTATTCCATCCAGTCTAGAGAAACCTCCCCGGCTCAGTCAATACGACGGTACCATCGACCCTGACGAGCATATTGAGAACATCGATGCCTTGCTCGATTATCGAGGAGTTCGTAGGCCATCAAATGCCGCCTGTTTCCTACAAACTTGAGGAAAAGGGCCATGGCAAGGTATAAAAATATGCCCGACGGATCGGTCACGTTCTAGAAGCACCTGGGGAGACTATTCTCCAGACACTTCACTGCCTCCCGACGCCATCCAAAGTCAGAGGCATCCCTGGAAGCCATCATTCATGACAAAGAGGAATTTTTTCGAGCGTATATCGAGAGGTTCAACCAAGAAGTCGTCCATGTTTCAACTATGGACGATATGAAAAATATCTCCTCGAGAGAGGACTACACCCTCGTAGCGACTTCGCGAAGGCCGTAGGCATCGAAACACCCTCCATGTTGGATTCCTTCCTCCTAAAGGCTCAAGCATACATCCAATACGAGGAAAAGGAAGCCGCAAACTCTGCTCGCGAGACCCGATATAGGGAAAATGTCAAGAGCTCCAAGAATGAAGAGCCCCCGACATCTCGTCAGGGAGGAGAAAGAAGGCGGGAAGACAAACCCCGTGACTCTAGAGACCACAAATGGATGGTGGGTCAATTCAGTGACTACACCCCCTCACCACCTCCCAGGAACGTATCTAACCGATTGTGCAAACTCCGAGTTCAAACAAGGGAGAGTATGCTTCCCTCGGCAGACCCCGGCCAAACCAGGGGTAGATAAAACTAAATATTGTAGATTTCATTGGAGTCACAAACACGTGACGGATGACTGTATCTACCTAAAGGATGTAATTGAGATCTTGATCAGAGACGAGCATCTCAAACAGTACAAGAAAAAGGAATCTGCAAAAGAAGAAACCCCCTCGTCCAGTAAGGTTGAGGAAGAAAAGCTCGCGGAGGAGTGTTCTATACACGTAACAATGAGCATATCCAGGCTGGAAGACTTCTTCTTCCCCGATTTGGATATCATCCCGACATACTTCGCCGCTCACAGCCCTTGGGAATATTTCCCAATGCCCATGGTCATCTCCGGTGGAGGGTTCACCAAAAACTCCATCAGATCAATCAAGAGAAGATTCGACGACCTCTTCAGGATGAGTTCGGATCTGGGCGCTACCCTCGACAAAATCCAAGGAAAGTCTCATCCACTAGCCTTCTATAAGGAGGAGCGACCTGGGGGCTCCCCCAATGCAAGTATCCCTCTACTCATACGTGCTCGGATGGCCAACTTTGATGTTAGGCGCATATTAGTCGACCAGAGAAGTTCGACTGATATCATGTACACTCAACTCTTTAAGACGTTACAGCTCAACGAAATCCACCTGACTCCGTACCTCGGTTCAGATATGAAGGGATTCAATGGTTCCACAACGAAGCCGTGGGGATATGTCGAGCTGATCGTAACCTTTGGGGCCGAAGAGACCAGTAGATCGATCAAAATGCAATTTTTGGCCGTTGACTGCCCGTCCCTGTATCAATGTATTTTTGATCGACTGACTCTCGCCATACTTATTGTTGTACCATCCACGGTGCACTTAAGAATGAAATATTATACAGCGAGCAGGAAGGTGGCAACGTTGCACGGGGACATCTAGGAAGCCAGAAGATGTTTCGAGGCATCAACAAAAGGCCTAGACTCCATCAACCTCCAACCCCAGACCAAGGGCAGAGTCGATCTTCCGGAGAGCTCCCACAAGCATGAGCCTTTTCCTCGAGTCAATGCTATCGACCTCGACAGTCGTCTAGATCTAAAAGACTTGGCTGAGAAGAGGAGAAAGGGAAAAGCCCCTATGGTCGAAGAGGATTCATCCTCTTCCATAAGTCTAGGAGCATCCTCAGAGCAACACATGCGTCCAATCCCGGACGGGGACTTCGAGCTCGTTCCATTGGGTGACAACCCCAACAAAGGAGTCAAGATTGGAACAGACTTCCTAGAATTGGCTCGAGAACAACTCAAAGCATGCTTAAGGGATAATGCTGAACTCTTCACATGGAGCGCTGCCTAAATATCCGGTCTCGACACCAAGGTCACATGTCACCACCTTACCATTGATCCTTCCCTTAAGGTCGTAGCACAGTGTAGGCGAAAGCAGTCCCCGGAAAAAACCGAGGCTGCCGAGCAATCTGTTAAGGACCTTCTAGAGGCCAATTTTGTAAGGGAAGCCTGATACACTACATGACTATCCAACCCTGTACTTGTAAAAAATAATAATGGAAAATGATGCATGTGCATTGATTACTCGAATCTTAATAAGGCATGTCCAAAAGACGCCTACCCCCTACCTAACATCCATAAACTCGTTGACAACTCCGTAGGTTTTAAATTACTTTCATTTATGGACACCTATTTGGGCTATAACCAAATTCCAATGGCTAAAATAGATAAAATTTATATGGCTTTCATGACCGAATTGGACAACTATCACTACAACGTGATACCCTTTGGTCTGAAAAACGCCGGCGCAACATACCAGCGAATGATGAGTAAAGTCTTAAAAGGCGAAATCGGAGAAATGCTCGAGGTGTACATGGACGACATGATCGTAAAATTCCAAGAGGAGGTCGATCATGCCCGAAACCTCAGGAAGGTCTCCGACCAAGCCAAAAGTGTTAAAATGAGGTTCAACCCCGAAAAGTGCACCTTCGGAGTTCGGGCCAGAAAATTCCTCGGCTTCTATCTCACCGAACGCGGGAGAGAGGCTAACTCCGACAAATGTCGGGCATTCTCGGAATTGTCCACTCCAAAATCCAAAAAATCCATCCAAGTCCTCAATGGGATGCTAACCTCGTTGTCCCGGTTCGTCACAAGATCGGCCCAGTACGCACTCCCATTTTTCAAACTGTTGAGAAAAGAACCTGCGTTCGAATGGACCGAGGAATGCGAGTAGGCCTTAAATCATCTGAAGTAAACACTATCCCAACCGCCCGTGTTATCTCGGCGTGATAAAGAAGAGATACTATATATGTATCTGGCCGTGACCGCTAAGTCCGTTAGTGCCGCGCTCATTCGAGAAACATGTCAAGGACAAAAACCCATCTTTTCATGAGCAAGGCCTTGCAAGGGCCCGAACTGAGATACCAGCAAATCAAAAAAATCTCCCTCGCGTTGGTTAACGTCGTGAGAAGTCTTCACCACTTCTTTTTAGCACACACTATCATAGTTCGAACAGATCAACCCATCAAGCAACTATTAGGTCGACCAAACATGGCCGGTAGAATGCTCAAATGGTCGTTGGAACTATCCGAATTTGACATCAGATATGAAAAAAGGAAAGCCCTCAAAGCACAAGTCCTGGCAGACTTCGTGGCCTAAATGACTTTCCCAATGCTCCAAGAAGGAACCAACAAATGAACCATATTTGTCGACGGTGCCTCTAGCTCATCAGGAAGCGGAGCAGGGATAATCCTAGACAACGTAGAAGGAATCGTCATTGAGGTAGCCCTAACCCTCTTATTCCCTACTTCTAACAATCAAGCAGAGTACGAAGCTTTCCTCGCCGGTCTCCGCCTCGCCGAGGACATGGGAGCAAGAGAAGTCAAAATCCTCACGGACTCGCAACTCGTAGCCTCCCTGGTTTGGGGAGAATATCAAGTCAAAAATGACCAACTAGCTGAATATTGGACCCTCGTCCAAACCCACCTAAAAAGGTTCACTTCAGTTGAGATAAATCATATCCCACGAGAACATAATGCTCGCGTAGACGTTATATACAAGCTCTCTAGTACGAGGACTAAGGGAGGGAACAAGTCAGTGATCCAGGAGATACTCCCTCGACCAAGCATAGAGAAAATTCTCCCCGGTCACGACATACTCGTCATTGAAGAGGGTATCTCCTGGATGACGCCCGTCTACAAATATCTGACCAACGGGACCCTTCCCGACGATCCCAAGGAAGCAAGCGTCATCAGACGAAGATCCTGCTCATTTGTCATCCTGGAAGGAAAACTCTATAGAAGGGGATTCTCTATCCCCCTCCTCAAATGCTTCGAAGAAACCAGAGTGCCATACATATTGAAAGAAATACATGAAGGCATCAACACCCAACACCTGGGAGGCAAATCACTCGCCCAAAAGGCTCTTCGAGCTAGTTATTATTGGCTGACCATGCAGATCGACGCCAAGGAACACGTTAAGAAATGTGACAAGTTCTAATGGCATAGACACATGTATCTAGCTCCCCCGAGCGATCTCAAATCCCTCTCCTCTCCATGGCCCTTCTCATGGAGGGGGCTCGACATCCTCGGACCGTTCGTCTTAGGAGCATACCAAAACAAATATTTAATAGTAGGTGTCGACTACTTTACCAAATGGATAGAGGCCGAAGCATTGACCAAAATCACCGTCCAGAATATCCTACGTTTCTACAAAAGAAACATATTAGCTCGGTTCAGCATCCCACAAGCCATACTCACCGACAATGGGACACAGTTCACCGACAAAAATTTCCAAGACTTTGTAGCCCATCTGGGAACCATACAACACTTCGCTTCGGTCGAACACCCTCAAACGAACGGGCAAGCCGAATCCACTAATAGGGTCATAGTGCACGGACTTAGGAGAAGGATGGATGAATCAAAGAAGAAATGGTACGAGGAGTTATACAACGTGCTCTGGGCCTACAAAACAACTCCCAACTCATCTACCGGGGAAACCCCATTCCAACTCGCCTATGGAACCGAAGCAATCATTCCAATAGAAATTTTCGAGCCTTCAAGAAGAACCAAATCTCCCCTTGATGTGGAGATGAACGACCAATCCCCGAGGGAAGAACTCGACCTGGTCGAAGAGATACGAACGAGGGCTTCCCTTAGAGAAGCATCGTTTAAACAAAGAATAGCACTTCGATACGATGCCAAAGTCATTCCCCGCGAATTCGACGTCGGAAGCTTAGTCCTTAAGCGAAATCTTAAGAGCTCCACCGAAGAGAAACTCGCAGCAAACTGGGAAGGTCCCTACCGTGTCTACACCAAAACTGGAGCGGGGGCCTACTACTTAAAAAACTTACAACGGGAAAAACTTACACGATCATTGAACGTTGAAAAACTCAAACAGTACTATAGTTAAAACACTAACGGTCGACACACCTCAGGAAACCATTCAGGTGCTTATAGCTCGACATCACACGCTCTCCCTGGTACCAGCGTTGCGTGGCATCATGGCACATAAAGAGATACTCACTCCATTAACCTAACGAGCTAGACCTCTGCCTCGATGCGGGGGACTCAAACGAGCCCCGTTGTCTAAGTACCTCGCCCGTCAGAACACCCAACTCACGATGGGACATTCACGCCACCGACCTCAGGCCTTTAATCAAAGCTTGAGTTTTGGGCTGAGTCCAACAACGAATTAGCCCGCTTTGACTAGTCTTCCCACAATGTCAAAGACCATACACTATTAATGAGCGTTCCCTTCCCGAAATACAAATTATCACATGCACACAACAAATAAATAACACAAATACTTAGATAATTATGGCCACAAGGACTGGATTTTTCTTGGAGTTACAATGGGGACTCCACCCCAACAAAACAACATTAATCAAGAAACGACCAAGAAAGGTCAAAAATTGTCATTACATAAATGGGCCTCGCCCAGACAAACATAACAAGAACAATAAATCAAAATTACTCAACGGGCTGATCAGAGACGTTTCCAGGAGTCGGCTGCGGGGGAGTTTCTTCCACAACCATTTTGTCGAAGAAGTTAGGCTTCTTTATCTCACCACCTTCAACATAGAAATGGACTCCCATTCCGTCGGTCACTAACTCTACGCCTGGATTCAAGACATGCACCTAGGCCAAAGCATTCTCGAAGCTCCCCGTGGAAGCAATCGTCGCGTCATCATAGGCCATCTGAATACGCTCGAGCAATTCTGTCTGAGTATTCAACCCTGAGGTATCATCGGGCTCCCCCTCATTTGGATCATAATCGGCCTTCAAGCACGCCACCTCATCGGCAACCGCTGCCTATTAGTTCGAGCTGCACGTGCTCTTCGGAAGTCCGTTTGAGTTCTGGTGATGACTTCTCTAACCTTTCCTCCAGACCCTTAATAGTCTCCTTCATCTCCTTTTCCTTGGCCTTGAGCTCTCGAAGCTCGACCTCTGGGGATTGACCCATCTCGGCGTAAGAGGAAGCCATCTCAAAGATACGCCCCCAGGCGCCCGCGTCCTTCGACAGAGCAGCCTTCTTAGTCGGGAGGTTCATCTCCCCTAGATGAAGAGATTCTACCCGAGGAAGAGCCACACTCGTATTATCAAAGTAGGTGCGGTCGAGCCAACAGGGCGGGAGATCAAATTTCCCCTTGCATCTTTCCCCAGACAGATCCACCATACTGCCATCAACTCGATCCCTCTTGTTCTTCGAGGGGGTATGTTAAGGTGATAGAGCCCCGACCGCCTGACTTGTAGACACCTTCCCTGGGCCGGCCTTAGAACTGCCCCCCAGATCGTTCGGTGACCCTCTCCCCTTTTTCTTCTGCTGCAGCGAGTTTCGAGCAATACTCTCCATAGCGGGATTCATCTTAGCTGCAACAAAAAATAAAAAAATCACATTAGGATCGGACAAAACAGGATACATTCAGCAATAAAAAAAGAATAAAGGATGCAAGAATTTAAAATCTACCCAAGTAAGTCTTAGGATCTCCACTGAGAATGAGATCCCTTACATTGATGAGCGAGGGCTCAAAAACGTAACCCCCGTCTTCTCCTACGAGTGGTTTTCCCCCTCTCCCCATGCATTGGACTAGGACAAGACCCTCGACATAAGACAGCAACACGGCAAGACTGGCCAAATCCTCGGTATCCAGTCCCTCCTATGCCCAAACATATTGGTCAGCACTTTGCTCGAAATGTTCCGCGTTCTATTGAAAGTTAAATTTGGACACGAGCCGATACACTTTCTCCCCATGCTCGTTCAGCGTCGGATAACCATCCTCCCAGATAGGAGGCACACTCAAAAGCACATTAAAGAGAGTTTGTTCCGAGATTGGACGGACCAACATGAATTTATCTTTAAAAATTCGGACAGACTCTTGATAGGGTTTGAAGAGCTTTCCATTCTGTTGTTGAAACGACACCTAGCTCCACCGAACTACCCCATATGTCTTATTTGAACTCCTCTGAAGAGAGAATATATGGAAGAACAGGGGGAGAGTAGCGCCTATCTCTAAATACTCACACACTATCTTGAACGCCCGGATAAAAGCGATCGCATTCGGGTGAAGCTGAGATGGAGCCAGGCGAAGGTGGTCGAAAATTGCCACTTGAAGATCCGTAAATGGAAGCCGAAATCCCAACTCCCAGATCCGATGCACGACCGCTGGGATATACACTGTCCAATCCTCTTGTCTCCCCTCCTCGTTCACATCTTCACCCTCAGGGCCATACCAGGACACCTCATCGAACACCTCATCCCGACGAGTGGTAAAGTATGACCCTCTCAAGCGAACATCCGGAGCCACCCAAGTAGTCGAATCTTGGTTCCCGACCTGAGCTATTGTTACGAACGGATCCTCTGCCGACTGAGGTGCGTCGGCGAAAGGAGAATCCTCCCTAAGGATCTTGCCCGAAGTAACTTCCTCGTTAGTTGTAAAGTCAGGGTACTCTCTCCCAGAATCCCTTGAATTTTCGCAACTACTTTCTCTAATGCCCATAATAATACCTGAAAAGCAGAGGAAGTCGGTGAGCTCGACATTAACGTCAAATCCACCCTTCCACTACTCATCAAGTGCAAGGGCTCGGACGAACGAGGATCCACTTCCTCGATCAATATCCCTCTCTCAAAATGGATTATCATCTAGAATGGGATCCCTCAACCCGAGGAAGGGAACACACAGACAAACTCCGGTGTAATCAAACGTAGGGGAACGACGAAGCAACCTCTCACCGCCACTCCAAAAACCCCAAAACTAAAACCCTAACCACATGCATTCCATGTACAGACTGGGATTTCAAACTTAATCCGTTGAAATTGAATGAAGGATTCATAAACATACCGTTTAAAGAGCGATCAAAGCGTCACTGATGAAGAATCAAGTACTGATGTGGTGGCGTGAAGCAAAAGAAACTTTAAAAGACGCAAGTCAGGTTCCTCGGATTGATGAACGATAAAGTCGAGCACACACGAACAGATTCAGAAAAAATAAAGTCCACAAAAAAGGAGTCTTCTCTCCTTTTATAGACCTACGCCTCGCACGTGGGATTGCACGCGCCTAGGAAACTTAGGGAATTCATCATTGCACCGTAGTCCCTAGGTCTGCCAAGACATTACCGCACACGGCTCGAGGCCACATGAGCAAAAATCCTTCCAAATTCTCTAGACTTTTCATCTCCTCGATGTCATACCCCAAAATTTTCCCTCTTACTTCTCAAGACATTCCATACATCCATACTTAAGGATTCCTCAATGGTTGATCAGACAAACCCTCTCTTAGACAATCAACCAAACTAGGGTTTGGCAATTCTCAGATCCAGATGGACTTACAACCTCTCCCATGGTCACCATGCCTCCTCATATGCTTCAAAGATTCTCCATGTCAAGTTTCAAGCCTTACAAGTCAAGTTTCCTCAGACAATTGCTCAGATGGTTGAAAATCAGTTGTATTGGACAAAAAGTCAACTGTGGTCAACATACAGTCAAACTTCATGATTTCTGGTCAACATCCTCATTTTGAAGTTACATTCATCATTTGATCAAGGGTTGATCATGATTCATCAAGAAAACTCAAGATTTGCTCAAAAGTCAAACTTTCCAAATTAGGGTTTCTCAGTGAAAAGTCAACCAAACTTTGACTGAGCATAACTTCTTCATACTTTCTCAGAAATTTTTCCACCACCTCTTGTCTTGAAGGAAATCCAATTCTCTACAACTTCATGTCTCACAAAGATGTTCAAAAAATGCTTCTTGGAAGGTATGGATCAAAACACTACAGGTCCTTTTCAAAGTCAACAAAAAGTCAACTTCTTGTTTTGAAGATATATTGAGCATGGAAACTCCAATTGAGAGGAAACCAAAGAGGTTGGTTAGAGGACTCTTAGAGATTTCCAAAAAGTCCAAGAACACTCAAAAATGTGAAAAATTGAGCAAAATACACCATTCACAAGTTGGGCATTTTTGAACAATTGCACAAAAGGAGATATTTGTCAAAACCCAATTTTTTCCAAATGGGCCTATAATTTTATGATCCAAACTTGATCATAATATTATTTGTGACCTATTGATGCCTTGCCATGACAATTTTCTATTTTATTGATTTATTTTTGAATTTAAAACCATTTAATTCAAAATTAAATTATATAAAATATGAAAATAAGATATTTTTTCAAAAGGAGTGAATTTCCATCAAACTTGAGGTCCAAGATAGCCCATGGAACATACCAAATTCGTGCTAGCTCTCTCATTGAAGAGAAAATCAAATTTTTTCCAAAATTTGATTTTATTTGAAAAGAATTTATTGCACAATCAAGATCCAATCTTTTTTCACTCTCTTTGCCCTCTCAATTCACTCTATAAATACCCAGCATATTGCACATCAAAGGAGACGAAACCCTAGCCCCATACACAACCCTTATTTTGTCAAAAATTTTCTCAAATTGTCAAAAATCGAATTTTTACTTCCAGCCACTTTCAGCCTCTCTCAACCATCCAAACGTGTTCCTGAGGTAATTTAGAGTGAGTATACATCATTGCCAATGATCAAAACAACCTGAATCGATGCATACATGTTCATACATATTCAAAACTTTCTTGAAATTGCATTTTTATTATCTGTTTGTTTTAATCGATTCTAATGATTTTATTGTGTTCATGAGACTCTATGTGATTGATCTGGGCAATCGTTAGCAAGCTTGAACGTCAGAATCGCGTGATGCCATGTTTAGGGTTTTCAAACTGTGAAGCTTCGAACTGAATGATAGAGGAATTTTCAATCGAAACTGATGCCACCATTGAATCCGGAATGCTCGATTTAGGGGGGTAGGGTACCTTAGAACTTTTTATTTCGCGTATTTTTCCGGTTTGATTTCGTGTTGGTTTGAGAGACGACGGAGCTAGAACTCCGCCGTTGATCGGTGAAGACCGGTGGGAAGCTGGCGTGGCGCGATGGCTCTCTCTGATTCGTCCATTCGTATTAAACTGGGGTCCACGCGTGCTGACTCGTTTTCAAACATTCCCAGGACACGTAATCATTCAAAAACAATTGATTTTGGTTTTCTTGACACCAAGTGCAAGATGGCCTAGTGGTTAAGGCGTGGCATGTGGAAGATTCTCCAGGAGGTCTTGAGTTCGAGCCTGACCAGGACCATTCTCTTTTTCCTTTTGCAAACTTTAACTATTTTTCATATTTTCATATTTTTCTATATTTTCATCCATTTTAATTTATCTTTAATAATTTTTATCATGCATTTAAAAAATACCAAAAATATTTATTTTTTGCATACTCATCATAAAAATGTTTATTTAATTTTTAAAATTAAAATTATTATTTTTGCATGCATATTTAATTTAATTTCTATTTTTGCATTTAAATAGCTTTTAATTGATTTTTAATTATCAAATTAACTCCAAAAAATCCCAAAAAATTATTCTAGCATATTAATGTTATTTCTAACATGAAAACTTTTTCTCATTCAAAAAATTATTATTTTTACTAACATTTTCATCTTATACAATTTTCTTCCGTTTTCCGATTTTTCATCTGTTCACAGGTTATCCCGTTTCAGACAATTTTTATCGCTTTCTTTTCATATTATGTAATTGCCTATGGGATGTAATAGTTTAATTAGGAATTTTATTTTCCGCACTTTAAATTATGTATCTGCCCCAAAGCCATGTAATAGCGTAGGATTTAGCTTTCCGCACTTTATATTTCCGCAATTTAATTTTCGCACCCTATAAACTGCTAGTAATTAGGTGTGTATGGCAAGACTAAAATTGAACATAGCTCACTCATAATTTCCAAGATAAAAATATCTGAATTTGATACACTCTTTCACACATGCACCCCTTAGGGTAATTCTCTCTCGTCGCCTTTACGAATTCAAATGGTCAAGTCCCTCGAACGTAGAGGTATTCTAGCACTGTTGCCTTTAAACAAATCATCATAGTCCCTTTGATACAAAGATCATAAGACCCACGATGTCGCCTCCGAATACATGATCTTGACCCTCGATTGTTGCCTACGAAAAATGATGATAGTCCCTTCGAATGTGCTAGGTTACTCCCTACAAGTTGCTTTCTATGACCATCCGATGTCCCTTCGAATGTCCCGCTTACATCCAACGAATAGGGTTACCTACCAACTAATGGTATGGATAGCACTATTCTAAAGGAACGTAAAACAACACGAAAATGACCATTCTGAGTAGGTAATAAGACTTTTAGTTGCTTGCTCAAACAAAATACTTTTCACACCTCACACTTTTTGTCAAAGTTCAAACTCTTTTCAAAACGAAACATTTCCGAACACTTTGTATACATTCCTACATGAATCATTACAAAGTCAAAGCGAAATGCCTTTTCAAAACATTTTTGTCAAACGCATAGAAAGCACTATTTTAAAATGATCTAAGAGCAACTAAGAGCCCGTAGATAACTACGGATGGAAAGAGGTGCTAATACCTTCCCTTTTCATAACCTTCTCCCTTACTCAGAATCTAACGAAGGTCTTTTTCTGTACTTTTTACCTTCCCTTAATTGGATAAAAGAAAAGTCGGTGGCAACTCTTGCTATCCGCACATTTGCGATACGAAAACCTACAAAGTCAGTTCACCGTATTACACTCGACAATAACCGTTGGGTAAAGTGACCTTGGCCACACAGGTCAAGTCACCACGCCCACAGACGCAACGACTTGGGGGGCTACTGTTCTGGACTGCCCGAATGCTCAACGAGCAGCCTCATCTTTTCTAGACTCGAGTCTCCAATCGAGGTCCTCAAACTTGTTGAGCACGTCGAATGACATGATCGCTCGTTATGCGAGGTCCCTTGCCCGACATCCGTCGGGTGGAATTAATGCTTACAATGTCCAGATCTATTCCCACTATATCGTATCTGCCCGACATAACGGCTAGTTACGGGCCTCCTCGCTCAGTTTTGACCTAGTCAGCTCGAACAACTATATTTACGGACCCACATATCTAGGCCTAAATATAGCAATCAATGAGAATCCTCCTATGTTCATTATATAAACCCTAATATGTTTGAGGACAAGGTATCACTTTCTTACACTCAAAACCCTAATATTTTCTATCTTCTCCTTTGAACATTTGCTTACTTTAGCATCAGAGTGGCTTGTAGGTACACCATCCCGTCTTCAACATCAACTTGATCGAAGGACCATCGTTCACTCCGGCCGTCTCCGATTCTGATCACTTCTTTAGATCAGTTATGGAGGCAACATGATTGTAAAACCACATTAGCAACACCCAAATACTCAGCCTTTGCACTTGAACAAGAAAGTGTGGATTATCACTTGAAATACCATGAAATTAGGTTTTCACCAAGGTGGCAACACTCCGATACACATCAGTAAGGATGTAGATGAGTTAGAGGACCAAACGATGGTTGTTCACAGAAGCACTGTCATCTCATAATTGGTCAGAAACCACTTTAAACATTGACAATAAGCAAAGATATTTGAAAAAGTATTCAAGAAAACCCCAAAGTATTCATGCTCAAGAGGAGCAACAAGTGCATTCTGATTATCCTGGAAGAGGCCAGTCAAACACTTTCAAGCGTCCAAAGCTCTGGAGCCTAGTTCTGTGATGGCGGTTAGCACGTTCCCATAAATAATGACACAATCGTCTTGGACGTCCCATTTCTTAAAATTTATAGTCTTTTCATAGCAATAAGTTCATTCGTTATAAACCTATGAATTCTAGGATAAGTTGCGCTTCTTGTATATTTGGCAAATATGTTAGATTGCCTTTTGTTTCATCCAATACTGATATTCTAATGCCATTTGTTTTATTGAATTCTTGTAAGTACATTTTATAAAAGAGTTAAATATATTTTTGGTCCCTACAAATTACCAAATTTGACTTTTAGTCCCTATAAAAAATGTCAAATTTTAGTCTTTACAAATTTATTTATTCACGTAGTTTTAGTCCCTGTAAAACGACTAAAACGTCATGCATAATAATTTTATATGGACTAAAACATGACATTTTTTATATATGGAATAAAAGTCAAATTTAAAATATTTATAGGGACTAAAAACGTATTTAACTCTTATAAAAAATTTATTTTGATAATTAATTAAAGGCCATCTTAAAATTTAAGGTTCTTACTTTTTAGAGTCATATGCAATCAGAATCACGTTCCAATGCATATCTACGGTGAAAATATATCTTTTTTCTTATACTGTTCGTGCATACAATCTACCGCTCGGGTTAAGAAAGATAAAGAGATACGACTTGATGGACCGGTAAAGCAAGGGATCCCCACAAGACATATAACCCAAAATCATCAGACTGAGGTGTATTTAGTCTAACTGTACCTGACCGAACTGTACAATAATATTATATTTTAATATATATATATATATATATATATATATATATATATATATATATATATATATATATATAATGTTTAGTCTTTCTACGAAGACTAAAATTACGTTTAAAAGTAATTTTATAGAAATTAAAATGTGACAATACAGATTAAAAAGTCAAACTTCATAATTTTGTATGAAACAAAAATAGATTTAATCTTTAATTGCTCCTAATCCATTATAATTGATTCCCTTATTATCCGAAGTCTAACTAGAATTACTGCATAATGGATCTGCAATTCATATATATTATTCTAACGACCCGTTCAAGCTGCAACCACACCTTTTCCCTCACAAAAGGACACTGGCCATGCCAAACTAGATCTTTCCCTTTTTCAGATATATCTAAGTAAACAAAAAAGAGTACTGTTATGAGGATTCTAAACTACGACAAACCACGAAAGGAATTTTATATCTTAGACGTACAAATTCATAGGGCCACCAAATATGAAACTCTGAAACACAATCTAAACCAATCCTCCTATTTGATCTTTGAACTAGATGTTTCCTGTTGCAAGTTGCAGCATTGTCATTATTATTCTTTGGTCTTTTTTTAGATTAGTCTCCTTTATATTACATGTGTTTTTTCCCTACAGATATGGTATTTATCAAAGGATTATTTTTTATCAAATATCTTGGAATTTACCTTTTAAAGAAGAATAAAGATGAATATGTGAGATAGTGTTATTTTAAGACCACACCCTTATATCTGATATTTAAATAAAAAATATTTTAAAAATATTTTTTTAGATAGATATAATTATAGAACAAAAGATTTATTTGAATCTTTTAATTTTTAAATTTCTATCTTAATACCTGAAAATTAATAATTTATCTGCCGGATTTACAGAAAAAAATTATTATAAAAATTATATTTATCTGCATGGTTTTATTATACAATATTTTTATTATTTAATCATTTAAATTTATTGAAAATCGTTAACTATTAATTTTAGTACTATACATCTTTATTACGTTGATGTTTGGCCAAGAGAACATTTTTTTTCTTCCACATATATCTTGGGTTGATAAATCAAAAACAAAAGAAAACGTAATTTAAGGACGGTTTAATATTTTCAATTAAGTTGTGTACTAATATCCTACAAATAAAATTATTTAGAGTTAAAATTTATTATAAATGAAATTAATATAAAAACAATATGATAGTATATAATTGAAAAATAAATATATATTAGTAGAGATACCAATTTCGCTCAAAGAATTTGGCGCAAAAATATATATTAGTTGTGTATAAATATTCTATTTTAAATTTAAAACTACATGATTTTCTTTCACTATTTTATAGTACAAATTAATGAAGTATCTGTTTTTTAAATATGTTTTTTATTTATATTATTTTATAAAAAAAATTATACAATAATATATAAATTTTACAAATAATGCATCATTAAAAAATGGATAAATCGTCAATGGTAAGTGAAATATATACTATTTTTAAGATAGAAAAATGGATCCAGTGAATAAAACAAAATAAAGAGTCTTTGTAATTAAACCGGTTACTTTTACTTTATACTATGAGATTTCCTAACCCAGAAAAGTTCCACAATGTGGGTCGCACACACCGTCCCAATTGAATTGAATGACTTATATTCATCCCATGTTGTACTGTGCCTTTACCTTTGCTAATGCTCCATATATCCGTACCCTCAACTCATGTGCAAACATGCACTACTAATATTTACGAGACATGAGCAACATGGCAAATTGGCAAATGGCAATGAAGAGCTGTTAGTAGTAACATGTTTGGAAAAGTAGGTATTGCTTCATTGTATCCACAATCTTTTAAAGTGTGATTTTCTATAATACGGCGGTTCTTCTAAAGTTAATTAGGCATGTCACCTTACATGTATTGGCATCCCACATCTCTACAATACTCGCACATACATGTTTATGAAAAGAGGAGCCTTTTTAAAATATTAGGCGGTGATAGTGAGAATATCTCATGGTGTTAGTCTGGAGTTGGAAATGTGCTAAGTTGAAGTAGGTGGATTAAGAAAAAATAACAAAGTTTCTAGAATAATCATGTTGGCCATCATGAGGTGTCGCGTGCGTAATGGGGATGAAAAAGTTGCATCGCGCGCAATTCTATCTATGACGCACACGATGGACTCTTTTGCTGACGTGGTCTGACTGTTTCGGAAGGCTTTAAAAGGAGATTTTTGATATCTTTCCAAGGGTTTTGCGAATTTTGACTACAGGTGATGAAATAGAGTACCAAAAGTGGAATTTAGAAAGCATTGGAGGCCAAATCTTTAAGGATTTTCTAATGAAACTTCGTCATATTGTATGGTATTTATTTATATCAGTATGAGTAGCTAAACACTCCTAAGTTAGATTTTGTATGATGAACTTATTTTGAACCTGTTGGGACATATGTCTAATTTGTTATTGCATGCATGTTTAATCGAATTTATGTTTCTATTTAAATGCCTATTTTGCTTAATGCATATTATTTGAGATACTCTATTAATATGATCACGGACGTATATGGAACACTGACCCTTATCCTATGCGTTTAAACTAGGGAGATTATTGTACTTATGCCGGTTGAATGGGGATAAGAGATTCTAGTAGTGTCAGTATAATTAATGCACCGTATCATCGCCTGATTTCACTAACGTCAGTTGAATAGGGATATGAGACTTCTACTAGAAATAAGAGAGTTATATACCAAGGGACTGAGTTAGTGGACTTGTTAATTCGCCGTGGAAACATAACATCATTCCATCCATGTAATACATTAGACATCAACTTGGGAGAAATAAAGGATTCGTTGGAAAACCTAATCGCTTTCTCATTAATTTCAGAATAACATTTATTTTTGCCCAATCAAACTCACCCCATATTGTTAATTTCTAAACATTGCACAATGTTTGTCTTTTTAAATAGAATTTTATCCTTGTGGATACGATCTTATTTTATTACTGCGATAATATCAGTACATTTGGCGAGAAGTCATCAAGTTTTTGGTGTCGCTGTTGGGGACTGTTGATAATATCAACAAGGCAACTCTTATGCAATGTTTTTGTTTATTAGTAATTTTGTTATTTTTTATTTTTATTTTAATGATTGTTACGCATTAATACTAAGGTATTTCGTTTGTATATGCACCTGGATCAGAGTTGATACCCTTTGATCTAGAAATTGAAAGAATCGCACGGGTAAACCAGAAATCTATTAGAGAAACCACTCTAGCACGAGAGACTTTAGCGGGGGAAATTTACTTGTTTATTCAAATAGAGAAATCGACGAAGAAATAACCATGGTAGCCATACCACTCCCTCAAACCATAGAGGACTACTGCAAAAGGACGGTTTGATGGAAATTTTTTAGGGGCTTTGTACCTGCTGACCTTGCTAACTTTGTTATTAAAAAGTTTGTACTTTCAGGTTTAAAAGACAATCCTTGTGATGGAAATGCAATTAAGGATCAGTGGGAGCATCTCGCTCGCTTCCACGAAATAACCTCAATGTGTAGAGCAACTGACCTTACTGAAGATAAGGTGAGCCTGAGGTTGTTCGGGTTCCCATTTATTGGAAGAGCCAAATATTGTGTGAGATATTGGATCGAACTCTATTGAGTCGAAGTGTAGCTTCTGTTCGATAGTATTGAGCATGTCGTCGAAGTTTAATCACATGGTAGTGTTGAAGACCTCCATACTGTAGTCGAAGTGTATTCTAGTATGTGGGTGTCGAAATGCTAAGGTTGTTAGTATTTCGAATTGGGCTTGTTTGTTATGTCCAATTGTTTAAGTTAGATTGTACCCTAAGTTAGCTTGTAATGGGTATTTGTGATAAAAACTCATTAGTTTAGTATGTTAGGTTTATTATAAATAACATACTAGTCTCTCATCATTGCATACTGCAAATCCTAATTTAGGGTGAGAGAGTTATTTGTTATTCTTGTATACTTGCAATCTTGTTTTGAAGATAAAAGAAAGAATAGCAGTTAATAACCAATTCTTTGTGTTCTTCTTATTTTATCATCTTTTCTACCCTTTTTTTTCTTGATCATTAAAGAACAAATTTATACTTTGTTTTCAAGGCATCTGATTCACAACATATTGGTTACTATGTCTTTCTAATGGTACCATTGGAACTTGGAAAGAGCTGGAGGATAAATTTCTGGAAAGATTCTTTACTACCACACAGTTCATAGAAAGAAAAGCTGAAATTACTAATTTGAGTAGCAAGAGACTGAATCTCTTTATGATTCATGGAATAGATTTAAATAGTTATTACACAGATGTCCAAATCATAATCTTAGCAGCATGGATTAAATGCAGACCTTTATCAAAGGGTTCAAAAGTCAGACACATATGCTTTTGGATGCTTCCGTGGGAGGCATAATCAGGGTGAGAGGGTTAAATGTAGACCTTTTTTATTTAAAAAATATTCTTAAATAAATATCGTTCAAAGTGTGAAAGAGTTGTAAAGGCCGAAAGTACATGTACACCAAAAGACATGTTAACTTTAGATGCTCATATTGCATTACTATCTCAAATTGAATTATTAAATAAAAGGATAGATGAAAGCATCTTGAATCAAGCTAATGTGAGTCAGGTACAAGTACTAAAGTGTGATTTTTGCGAAGAAGGACATGCAAACAAAATGTGTTCAACAAAAGAATCTAGTGAAGAAGCACATAATGATAACTTTCAGAAGAATAATCCCTATTATAACACTTACAATCCAGGTTGGAAATATCATCTAAGCTTCCAGTGGAGCAATAATCAAACATCAAATGCAAATCAGGATGCGCAACAGACTTAACAACCTCAATTTCAAAAGAAACAGTCACCTCTGAAAGAGACTCTAAATAAATTCATTCAAGAAACTCAAAGCACTTTTGAAGAGATAATTGTTAGACTACAGTGAATTATCTAGAGGGGATGAATAGATCTCCAAATTACAAATCACCTTTCAAATATGGTTACTTAAACTTATTTGAAAAACAATTTTGAGTAGAAGATTTTTGGTCTAAAACAAAATAATAGTCTAAACGAACCTAGTTATTGAAACTCAGATATGCACATGCCAAATGGAATTAAGATAATGATAAAATAAATCAACATAATAATATCTCAATTAATAGTTTAATATCAAATACATCGGTTTCCTATTTCTAATGAAATTAAACAAAACATAGAACAATGCAATTTATGAAACACTTGGTGTGCAAAAGAATTTTCTGAATTTTTTTTTAGTTGTCTTGATATGAAAAAGCACTTATAATCAAAAGTGATTATAAGATAATCAACAACTAATTCAAAAAAAAAAGAGCCACAAAAAAATTATATTGAGTCGATCGATTAGTTAATAAAATTCAACAAATTGCATAATGAAACATATAGAGAAAGTAAAGAGATAAGAGATAGAGAGAGCGACACAAGAATTTTTTATATGAAGTTCGCCAATATTCATCTCTATGGCTACGTATACCCCCAATTCCAAATTTGGAATTAGGATAATTTCTTACTTTGCAAAAAGTATGATTACAAGAGAAGTGTGCAAGAGTAACCCTACAAACCCAAACTGTTTGATGTTGATTCAACTCATTCTCATCTTTTGATCTTTAACAGGAGCAAGACACAATATATACCAATTAACTTATCGATATTGCTACTCCTTTGCATTCTTTATCTCCAAAGTTGAAATTCTGGTATAACAGACTTCAGATGTCCTATGACATGTTGAGACATCTGAATCCGACTTAAACAAACAGACAAGGTATAAACACATACAAAATAATGTTGAAAAGTAAACAACACACCAGAATCATTACCCCAGTTAAGAGAAACTCTTCTACATTTGGGGGCATACCAAGGCATCAAGTTCCACTATAATAGTATCAATTTGAAGCTAAACTAGTCCCAAGTTTACAACTTCTCACTTAATCACTACATGTGCTAACTTTCTATCTAAGGATCACCTAGATATGAGGCCCTCCTCAATCCCTTATCGATCACAAACAACAATTGGACAAACAAAATGATACACTTCCATTACAACAATACAAAAGACTCACTTTTATGACAATACCTAGCCAAGACTTTTAACTAAGAACACAACTTGGAGTTACTTACAAGCTTTATCTAAGAACAATACTCACTCTTGCTTCAAAGCTTCAAGGAGAACAATAATAGAGACTTACAACTTTATGACAAATCCTACTCACATATCAAGTGGATTACACAACCAACTCTCCTAGATAGTGGTACAGACTCGGCCCTAATGATTACATCTTTTCTAATTTCGATTGGTACCTTTCTTAGGTTACAAAGACTTCTATTTATAACCTATATCCCAATTGAATTTGTAACTTAAATCACGGCTCATCGTTTGTTACCAACCTACATAAGTTTTTTCATAAAAATAGGTCTTCAATCAAATCTTCCTAATTTATCTCCATAATTAAAGATTGCATATTCTTAAATATTCTTCTTGATTCTTATTGACCTATAAAACAGCGCCACATAGGATAATACAATATCCTTAAAATATATTTTGTAATTGTGACTTAACGGAATATAACAATCATTTCAGCTCATGTGCGATGTCGAATGAATCTGTATAGGACATCTTATCCAACATGTTGCTTCAGATTTTGAAACACTTTTGAAATTCTGGTTCCAGCTGACCCATATGTCCTATAAATATGTCAAGACATCTGGTATGACATTGACACACAGACAAGGTAGAATAATACAACAGTTCAGGAAACATAAAGAACACATCAGAATTGTTAACCCAGTTCGGTTCAACTAACCTACATCTGGGGGCTACCAGGCCAGGAAGAAGACTCCACTATCAGTAGTATTAATTTATGTAAACAACCTCTGGTTTACAGATAAACAACCTTCAGTTTACCTAATCACTTCCCAATGAAACCTTTATATTATAAGACCATCTAAGACAAGAGAACCTCTGCTCACTCCCTAGTGATACCTAACAATTGCAAACCCTGCAACAAAAATAACCATTTTGAGGAACACCTCTCCAAACACAAAAACAGTCAAAGTCGTGACACACACATATACTTGTAATTGCTTCACAACTTCTTCCAAGAACATAACTCAACTCATTGCTTCACAGCTTCTGAGTGAGTAAAGTAATCCTCTTGCCTACGAGCTTCGACGTACAAATCAGTGACCATCCCACAATCTGAGTGGTTCACTTACATGGCTAACCCTAATGATTATATCTTTCTATAATTTGCTAGCTTCCTAAAACTAGGTTACAAACTACTTATTCATAACCTTCTACCCAACTGGATTTGGGCCTTCAAACAACAACATAGCAGTTGTAACAAACTGCAGTAACAAACTGCATTAAAACAAACAAGCAAAAAACTTCTGCTACAATCAAGGTCCTTAATCTAATTTTTCTCCTTAGAATCTGGACCTCCACACATGCCTTCAATAACATGCCACACATGATACATAATCTTCCCAGAATATTCTGCACAACTGTCATACCCCAAAATTTTCCCTCCTACTTCTCAAAACATTTCATACATCCATACTCCAGGAATCCTCAAGGGTTGATCAGACAAACCCTCTCCTAGACAATAAACCCAAACTAGGGTTTGGTATTCCTCAGATCAATATGGACTTCCAACATCTCCAATGGTCTTCATGCCTCCTCATATGCTTCAAGGATTCTCCATGTCAAGTTTCAAGCCTCACAAGTCAAGTTTCCTCACACAATTGCTCAGATGGTTGAAAATCAGTTGTATTGGACAAAAAGTCAACTGTGGTCAACATGCAGTCAAACTTTATGATTTTTGGTCAACATCCTCATTTTAAAGTTACATTCATCATTTGATCAAGGGTTGATCATGATTCATCAAGAAAACTCAAGATTTGCTCAAAAGTCAAACTTTCTAAATTAGGGTTTCTTAGTGAAAAGTCAACCAAACTTTGACTGGGCATAACTTCTTCATAATTTCTCAGAAATTTTTCCACCACCTCTTGTTTTGAAGGAAATTCAATTCTCTACAACTTCATGTCTCACAAGAATGTTCAAAAAATGCTTCATTTGGAAGGTATGGATCAAAACATTATAGGTCCTTTTCAAAGTCAACATTTTGTTTTGAAGATATGTTGAGCATGGAAACTCCAATTGAGATGAAACCAAAGAGGTTGGTTAGAGGACTCTTAGAGCTTTCCAAAAAGTCCAAGAACACTCAAAAATGTGGAAAATTGAGCAAGATACACTATTCGAAGTTGGGCAATTTTGAACAATTACAAAAGGAGATATTGGTCAAAATGCAAAATTTTCCAAATGGGCCTATAATCTCTTGATCCAAACTTGTTCATGACATTATTTGTGACACATAAATGCTTGGCCATGGCAATTTTCTATTTTATTAATTTATTTATTAAATTTTAAACCATTTAATTCAAAATTAAATTATATAAAATATGAAAATAAGATATTTTTAAGGAGAGTGATTTTATATCATGCTTGAGGTCCAAGGAAGCCCATCACACTTACCAATTTCGTGCTTGATCATCCATTTAAGAGAAAATCAAATTTCCTTCAAAATTTGATTTTATTTGAAAATCATTCAATGCATTCAAAACCAAATCTTTTTGCCTTGTTTTTCTCTCTCATTCACTCTATAAATAGCCAGCATTACACACAGCAAGAGACACGAAACCCTAGCCCTTACAACAACCCTTATTTTGTCAAATTTTTTCAAGAACTTGTGAAAATCGAATTTTATTTTGCAGCCTTTCTCAGCCTCATTCAACCATCCAAACGTGCTCAGGGGGTAAGATTGAGTAAGAATGCATCATTGTTATTGATCAAAGCAAGCAGAATCGAGCCATATACATGCATACATATTCAATTTTTTCTTGGTTTTGCATTTTATTATTCTGTTTGTTTTAATTGATTCTAATGCCTTTAACGTGTTCATGAGGTGCCAAGGGTTCGATCTGGGCAATCGTTGTTGAGTTTGAACATCGGAATCGTAAGATGCCATATCTAGGGCTTTTTGAACTGCTAGCTTCGAATCTCAAATTGTAGGACAATTCAGAGGAAACTGAGACCACCATTGGATTCGCAGACCCCGATTTAGGGGGGGGGGGGTAGCCTCAATCCCAGCCTTCGATTTCCATTATTTTGCAGGTTTGTTGATTTTGCTCGGAGGAAAGCGGCCGGAGCTAGGGCTCGGCGTGAACCGATTGACTCGAGCGAGGATGTGCGTGGCAGTTTCGCATTTTCTAATTCGTCCATCCATAAGTGACTGGGGTCCACGCGTGCTTACTCGTTTTCAAACCTTTCCCTGACGCGTCATCCTTCATATTCAATTAATTCTGGCTTTTCTAACACCAGATGACACTTGGCCTAGTGGTTAAGGCGTGGACTGTTGAAGATGCTCCAAGAGGTCTCTGTTCGAACCATGCGGGACCGTTTGTTTTCTTTTCACAATCTCAACTTTTTCAATTATTTTCATATTTTCATATTTTTTAATATTTTTGCATTCATTTTATTTCTTTTCAATAATTTTTATCATGCATTTAAAAACATCAAAAAATATTTTTCTTTTTGCATTATTTCCAGAAAATGTTTATTTAATATACAAAATTAAAAAATATTATTTTGCATGCATATTTAATTTAATTGCTAATTTATCATTTAAATCACTTTTAATTAGTTTTTAATTATTAAATTACCTCCAAAAAATCCCAAAAAATTATTTTAGCATATTAATGTTATCATGAAATATTTTTCTCATTTAAAAATTTGCATTTTTACTAATATTTTTCTCTTATCTGATTTCCTCGTATTTTCCGATTTCTCATCTTTTCACAGGTTATCCCGTTTCGGACGATTTCTTTTTATCGTTTTCTTTTTTCCAATTATGTAATTGCTTATGGGATGTAATAGCTTAATTAGGGCTTTTATTTTCCGCATTTTAAATTATGTATATGCCCCAAAGCCATGTAATAGCGTAGGATTTATCTTTCCGCACTTTACATTCCCGCATTTTAATTTCCGCACCCTATAAACTGCTAGTAATTAGGCGTGTATGGCAAGATAAAATTGAACATAGCTCACTCTAATTTTCAAGATATAATATCTGAAATCAACACACTCTTTTCACACATGTACCCCTTAGGGTAATTCTCTCTCGTTGCCTTACGAATACAAATGGTCATGTCCTCGAGCGTAGAGGTATTCTAGCACCGTTGCCTTCAAAACAAATCATCATAGTCCCTTGATACAAAGATCATAGACCCACGATGTCGCCTCCGAATACATGATCTTGACCCTCGATTGTCGCCTACGAAAAATGATGATAGTCCTTTCGAATGTGCTAGGTTACTTCCTAAAAGTTGCTTTCTATGACCATACGATGTCCCTTCGAATGTCCCGCTTACATCCAACGAATAGAGTTACCTACCAACTAATGGTATGGATAGCGCTATTCTAAAGGAACGTAAAATAACATGAAAACGACCATTCTGAGTAGGTAATAAGACTTTTAGTTGCTTGCTCAAATCAAATATTTTTCACACCACACACTTTTTGTCAAAGTTCAAACTCTTTTCAAAAACGAAACATTTCAGAACATTTTGTATACATTCCTACATGAATCATTACAAAGTCAAAGCGAAATTCTTTTTCAAAGCGTTTTTGTCAAACACACAGAAAACACAATTTTAAAGTGATCTAAGAGCAACTAAGAGCCCGTAGATAACTACGGATGGAAAGGGGTGCTAATACCTTCCCTTTTCATAACCTTCTCCCTTACTCAGAATCTAACGAAGGTCTTTTCCTGTACTTTTTACCTTCCCTTAATTGGATAAAAGAAAAGTCGGTGGCGACTCTTGCTATCCGCACATTTGCGATACAAAAATCCTACAAAGTCAGTTCACCGTGTTACAGAACTGGCGACTCTGCCGGGGAGACACCCTAAAAGAGAGAATGCCTTAAGGATTTCTAGATAACTTTTATTGCTTTTTGTTTGACTTGCTTGCTTTATCTTTAAGGGTTGCTTGGGTATTATATTTGTGGGGGATCCTACACCCGGATCCGGGTTTCCTTTTAGGTAAGTAGCAATAAATCGTCGCGACCGTTAGACGTATATCAAAACGGTCAACATGATGGCTACGTTAGTGTGACACTTTGGATGTCCTGATACTCTTCATTTCCAAGTTGAGGATAGTATTTGGCTTCTGCGTGGTGTCATCAAGCACTAACTAAACTTTTAGAACCTTAATTGACCCATCTTAGCCATTAGAAGGTAGTGAGATGGCCGGCTTTGGTGCAGACTAAGGTTGGTTGATACTCGATGCTACGCTCATTGAGATCAGACTTTTGGGATATTTTCGATCGACCACTTGGTAGTCGTATTGAAATAAGCGCCTCGAGAAAGATCAATGATGTGAGATTCCTAGAACCCGGTTACTATTATAGGACAGGATGAACCAACTCAAACTTTTGGTGGGGTAATCACCTATACCTCATGCAAGCCTTAAACCTAGGCTCATTGTGTGAATTGTTTGTGTGTGCTAAACATGACATCATCTGCATTGCATATCATTTCTAACTATTTCAAGGACCTAGGGATTTATCTTTGCTCTGTTTTGTAGGGATTATGGCTTCTAGAAAGACTATCCAAATCAACTTCATGGGTATACCTTCTCAGCTCAAAGAATTGGTTTCAGAAATTCCGGACCATGCTCAGTTCATCAAAAGACATGGTTATCTGCTTGATTTGGTTATCTCCGGTTTTGAAGAAGATATGATGCATGTCCTATTCTAGTTCTTTGATCTGAAGCACCATTGCTTTACGTTCCCAGATTATCAGTTGGTTCCTACCTTGGAAGAATTCTCTAAGCTTCTTGGGGTACCTATTCTTGACCAAATGCCATTCACCGGTCTAGAAAAGGTTCCTAGGTATGAAGACATCGCATCCGCCTTACATCTTAAGCGCTCAGACATTGAAGCCAATTGGGAAACCAGAAGTGGAGTTAAGGGTTTACTTTCCAAGTTCTTAATTAAGAAAGCCCGAGAATTCCTCAAAGCTATGAGTTTCCATGCATTCGAAGATATTGTGGCCTTGCTAATCTATAGTTTGATTCTATTCCCTAACTAGGATCAATTCATAGATGTCAACGCCATCAAGTTGTTCCTTACCCGCAATCCTGTGCCTACCTTACTTGGAGACATTCTACATTCTCTCCACACTCGTACTACTAAAAGACAAGGAACTCTCATGTGTTGCATACCGTTGCTTTCCAGGTGGTTTATTTCGCACCTTCCTCCATCAGTTTTGAAGAATGAACAAAGGTTGAGATGGTCTCAAAGGCTAATGTCGCTCTCTCATTCAGATATCCGTTGGAATCTTTTCTCTCAAAAGGATTTCACCTTCATTGAGCGTTGTGGAGAATTCCCTAATGTACCGCTACTTGGTATAAGGGGAGGTATTACTTACAACCCTTCTCTAGTTCTACGTCAGTTTGGTTTTGCTCGAAGAGATGGCCCACATGATATGCTTCTCCAAGATATTGTGTTCGACTACAACCACGATCTCCAGAATTACCGACGAAGGTTCATACACGCTTGGGGCATGGTAAAGAAGACTGATACCAAGACTTTGGGACACCAAAACTCCATTCCTTGGGAACCTTACCTCAAATGGGTGCGAGCTCGAGCTCAAAACCTCATGATGCCATTCACGCCTATTTTACGTAATTATGGAACTGTTGCTATAGGTGACGTACCCTATACCGTTCTCCATCCCGACATGCCTACTGATTTTGAAGACTTGAAGAGATCCTGGATTCAACTAAAAGAAGAGATGGATACCTTTGAAGCTCAGTGTTATGCAAGTGAGAAGAAAGTGCTAGAGTTGACCAAGCTACTTCACGAGGAGCGAAGCATCAACGCCTACCTCGGCACCAAAGGCCCATGGGAGACTTAGAGCTTTAGGATTTATATGTTTTCTTTTATTTGTTTGAACTATCTTTTGTACTTAAAAAGAAAAAGAATAAAAGGAGTACTAATAAATGTTTGTTCATTGCTTGTTTAAACAAATTTAAGTCTCTAAGGTCCTTGAAAACATTGCATTGCATTCGCATAAACATTGCATAGCATAGCATAACATTGCATCACAGGTACATTGAAGATTGGTTTTCTCATTCTCTTGCTATTTATTTTAGCAGAAATGGCTCTTGAACAGTCTGTCAAAGATCTCCAAGCTCAGAATGCTCAGTTTCAGCAGATGTTCACCAGCTTGGTCCAAGGCCAAGAAGATCTGAAGAAGCTCATCAACAGAAAGAAGAAGGTTGTTGGTCTTCTCAACATGGGCAGACGCTACAAAGGTGGTCCTAAAGTGGTCAGTCGAATAGAGCTCTCTGAAGGAAGTGTCAAGAAGGAGGATGAGCAAAGTGACAAGGGTGATGGCGAAGGTAGTCAGCATGAGCCTGAGAAAGACTATGATAATGGCCAGTACTCCGATCAAGATGACAAGTACAAGCAACTTGAAGACCGTCTGAATGCTGTGGAAAACCTGAAGATGTCCGGGCTGAATTTTGATGATCTGAGTCTTGTCCCTGGTGTTGTGATTCCTCCCAAGTTCAAAGTTCCAACTTTTGCTAAGTATGATGGCATGTCTTGCCCTAAGCTGCATTTGAAATCCTATGTCCAGAAGATCAATCCCCACACTGATGATAGAAAGTTGTGGATGCATTATTTTCAAGAGAGTTTGTCCGGAACTCAATTGGAGTGGTATTATCAGCTAGAGAATGACCGTATCCATACTTGAAGTAACGTAGCAGATGCTTTCTACAAGCAATATGAGTACAATGCTGAATTGACACCCACTTGCATGCAACTACAAAGCATGTCTATGGGTCGTGACGAGAAGTTCAAGGAGTATGCTCAGAAATGGAGAGATCTAGCAGGCAAAGTTCAACCACCCTTGTCCAATAGGGAGTTGGTTGATATGTTCATGGGAACACTGACAGGCCCGTTCTTCAATCATCTGATTGGAAACTCTTCAGTCGGATTCACCGAGCTGATATTGACAGGCGAGCATATTGAAGCTGGTATCAAGAGTGGAAAGATTCAGGTAGAGACATCTTCAAATGCTGCAAAGAGATCTTTTGATGCTAAGAAAGAAGCCAATGCCGTGTATGGTCAAAAAAGCCGAGCCAAGACCGACCGCGCTCAATTTGTGGGGGCAGTTGTGATCTCCAATCCTACATCAGCACAACCTCAGCGAGATAACGCGCGTAGCCAGAACGCGCCACGAAGATAGTTTACGAAGATCAACATGCCATTGTCGCAAGCCTTGCAACACATGTTGAAAGCAGAGCTAGCTACCTTGAGGGATCCTCCTCAAAATGTCAATACTTCCTCTCCGAGATATAATCCTAATGCTAAGTGTGCTTACCATTCCAATAGCCCAGGACATAGTACTGATGATTGTTGGGCTCTGAAGAACAAGATTCAAGATATGATTGAAGCTAAGCAGATTGAGTTTGATCCTCCTGTTGAGACTCTGAATGTGATCAACACACCTATGCCTAACCATGACAAGAGTTCCAATGTTGTTGGCGATGATACTTATGTTTTCAACATAGATGACTTGACCATTTCTCTGATGATTGTTAAGAAGAATTTGCTACAAGCCGGTGTCAATCCAGGATGCCCAGAGGATTGTCGTTGGTGCCCATCTGCACCTGATGGTTGTGCTTTGTTGAGAAGACGTGTTCAATGCATGATGGATAACCGTGAGATACTATTTCTGAATCCACCTGTGCAGAAGCTGTGTGAAGAAATGTCTAAGTTGAAGATTGACAATGTGAATGAAGCCGTACCGTCTGCATGGGATACCTTGGGGCAGCCAAGTGGAAAGTATGATTACATGGTGAAGTACACTGTTCCTGAAAGCTACAAAATTCCTATTGAAGATGTTAAGGCGACCGAATGGGGTGACGATTTCCCAGAAGACTATGCTGATGTTAACACAATAAGGATTTCCTCTGCTGATCCTGTGCCTAGAGTGGCACCTCTCACCATTACTTCTCCCAGACTAGTTCCGTACTCCTCTGACAAGGCTATCCCTTGGGACTATGGATCTGATGTTTACTATCATGGCGTCAAACAAGACCCTCTGACCATTGAAGATCTAACCATCAAAGCTACCATTCTTGACATCGACAACATCACCGGATCAAGTAAGGTGACCAGAACCGGAAGAGTATTCTCTCCAGATATCTCCCCTCCAAAAGACGCTGCGACTCCAGCTCGCATTCCATCTATTCAGTCCACTCCCCAAGCTAGAGGGAAAGAACCAGTGACTCATCCTGCTCAACCAGAAGTGCCAAAGGAAGTCGCTGAAGACACCTCCAAACGAGAAATGGAGGAAATTCTGAAGTCGCTGAAGACACCTCCAAACGAGAAATGGAGGAAATTTTTGTTTTGAAGATATATTGAGCATGGAAACTCCAATTGAGATGAGACCAAAACGTTTGGTTAGAGAACTCTTAGAGCTTTCCAAAAAGTCCAAGAACACTCAAAAATGTGGAAAATTGAGCAAGATACACTATTCAGAAGTTGGGCAATTTTGGACAATTGCACAAAAGGATATTTTGGTCAAACTGCAAAATTTTCCAAATGGGCCTATAATCTTTTGATCCAAACTGACGTAGGGCTAAAGAAGGGTTGTAAGTAATACCTCCCCTTATACCAAGTAGCGGTACATTAGGGAACTCTCCACAGCGCTCAATGAAGGTGAAGTCCTTTTGAGAGAAAAGATTCCAACGGATATCGGAGTGAGAGAGTGACATCATCCTTTGAGACCATCTCAACCTTTGTTCATTCTTCAAAACTGATGGAGGAAGGTGCGAAATAAACCACCTGGAAAGTAACGGTATACAACACATGAGAGTTCCTTGTCTCTTAGTAGTACGAGTGTGGAGAGAATGTAGGATGTCTCCAAGTAAAGTAGGCACTGGATTGCGGGTAATAAACAGCTTGATGGCGTTGACATCTATGAATTGATCCGAGTTAGGAAATAGAACCAAACCATAAATTAGCAAGGCCACAATGTCTTCAAATGCATGGAAACTCATAACTTTGAGGAATTCTCGGGCTTTCTTGATTAAGAACTTGGAAAGTAAACCCTTAACTCCACTTCTAGTTTCCCAATTGGCTTCAATGTCTGAGCGCTTAAGATGTAAGGCGGATGCGATGTCTTCGTACTTAAGAACCTTTTCCAAACCGGTAAATGGCATTTGGTCAAGAATAGGTACCCCAAGTAGCTTAGAGAACTCTTCCAAGGTAGGAACCAACTGATAATCTGGAAATGTAAAGCAATGGTGTTTCGGATCAAAGAACTGGAATAGGACATGCATCATATCTTCTTCAAAACCGGAGATAACCAAATCAAGTAGATAACCATGCTTTTTGATGAATTGAGCATGGTCGGGAATTTCTGAAACCAATTCTTTGAGCTGAGAAGGGATACCCATGAAGTTGATTCGGATAGTCTTTCTAGAAGCCATAATCCCTACAAAACAGACCAAAGATAAATCCCTAGGTCCTTGAAATAGTTAGAAATGATATGCAATGCAGATGATGTCATGTTTAGCACACACAAACAATTCACACAATGAGCCTAGGGTTAAGGCTTGCATGAGGTATAGGCGATTACCCACCAAAGTTTGAGTTGGTTCATCCTGTCCTATAATAATGCGGGTTCTAGGAATCTCATATCATAGATCTTTCGTGGCGCTTATTTCAATACGATGGCCAAGTGGTCGATCGAAAATGTCCCAAAAGTCTAATCTCAATGGCGTAGCATCGGTATCAACCAACCTCGGTCTACACAAAGCCCATCTCACTACCTTCTAATGGCCAAGATGGGTCAATTAAGGTTCTAAAAGTTTAGTTAGCGCTTGATGACACCACGAAGCCAAATACTATCTTCAACTTGGGAATGAAGAGTATCGGGACAACCAAAGTGTCACGCTAACGTAGCCATCATGTTGACCGTTTAGTTATCGTCTAGCGGTCGCGATGATTTAATGCCACTTACCTAAAAGGAAACCGGATCCGGTGTAGGATCCCCAACAATATAGTACCCAAGCAACCCTTAAAGATAAAGCATACAAGTCAAACAAAAGCGATAAAAGTTATCTAGAAATCCTAAGGCAATTCTCTCTTTTAAGGCATATTCCCAGAGATTCATGTCTGGTGAACTGACTTTGTAGGATTTTGTATCCAAATGTGCGGATAGCAAGAGTCGCCACCGACTTTTATTTTTATCAATTAAGGGAAGGTAAAAGTATGAAAAAGACCTTCGTTAGATTACGAGTTCGGAGAATGGTTATGAAAAGGGAAGGTATTAGCACCCCTTTCCATCCGTAGTTATCTACGGGCTCTTAGTTGCTCTAGATCACTTTAAAATTGCTTTCTGTGTGTTTGACAAAATGTTTTGAAAAGAGGCATTTCGCTTTGACTTTGTAATGACTCACGTAGGAGTGTATACAAAGTGTTCGGAAATGTTTCGTTTTGAAAAAGAGTTTGAAACTTTGAGAAAAAAGAGTGTGTGGTGTGAAAAGCATTTGATAGAGCAAGCAACTAAGAGACTTATTTACCCACTCAGAATTGGTCGTTTTCGTACTTTTACGTTCCTTTAGAATAGCGCTAGCCATACCATTAGTTAGTAGGTAGCTCCATTCGTTGGATGTAAGCGGGACATTCGAAGGGACATCGGATGGTCATAGAAGGCAACTTGTAGGAAGTATCCTAGCACATTCGAAGGGACTATCATCATTTTTGTGGCGACAATCGAGGTCAAGATCATGTATTCGGAGGCGACATCGTGGGTCTATGATCTTTGTATCGAAGGGACTATGATGATTTGTTTGGAAGGCAGCGGTGCTAGAATACCTCTACGTTCGAGGACATGACCATTTTGAAATCGAAGGCATCGAGAGAATTACCTAAGGGTGCGTGTGTGAAAAGTGTGTTGAATTCGAGTATTTTTATCTTGCAAGTTAGTGGGCTATGTTCAATTTTTAGTCTTGCCATACACGCCTAATTATTAGCAATTGATAAGGGTGCGGAAAGTAAAATGCGGAATGTAAAAATGCGGAAAGGTAAACCTACGCTATTACATGGCTTTGGGGCAGATACATAATTTAAAATTGCGGAAAATAAAAACCTAGATTAAACTATTACAACCCATGAGCAATTACATTATTGGAAAAATAAAACGATAAAAGAAAAAACGTCCGAATCGGAGCAACCTGTGAAAGAATAAGAGATTGGAAAATATGATGAAATCGAAATAAGATAAAATATTAGAAAAAATGCAATTTTTAATATGATAAAATTAATATATGCTGGAAATAAGATAAATAAGCTAAAATAATTTTTTGGGATTTTTTGGAAAAGATTTAATAATTAAAATGCAATTTATAATGATTTAAATGCTAAAATAAAAATAAAATAAATATGCATGCAAAAATTATATTTTTTAATTTTATTAAATTAAATAAAGGTTTTTAGAAAAATAATGTAAAAAGAAAAAATGTTTTTGGTAATTTTTAATGCAAAATAAAAATCATGAAAGTTAATTAAAATGAATGAAAATATTGAAATAATATGAAAAATATGAAAATAGAGTTTTGTAACAGAGAAAACCAAATGGTCACAGGAGAATCGAACCCGGGACCTTGTCTTCAAGCACACCTTGCCAAGCTGAGCCACGTTGCTTCCTTTGTTGGAAAACCGGATCGAGTAGAAGAAGACAAGTGTCGCTCACAAGCTCAGGACCATGGCTTCATCGTCCCGATTCAAATTTTCAAAACTAGCGTCGGTTGTTCTTGACCTCCACAACTAATTCAAAAATCAAGCAAACATAATATAAATAAATTCTAAGGCCATGGATCGATTCCTCGTCATTCCGAGTTGAATGGCATAGGTCTATTGTCCAATTTTTCTTATTAAGAGAAACCCTAAAACATGCTCGGGAACCCTAACTATGGCATCTCGAGTTTAGGTCATGAAAATGCAATTAAAGTACCGAAAGCTTGCAACCTTCCTACTAATCACAAAACAAACACAAAACATGTTAAATATGCATGAAAGCGAAATCGATTTTGGATTTTCAAGAACAAACCGATTTGGTTTCTTGTTTGGATGGTTTTGATGATGTAAATCTGGATCGATTCGGGAGATGTCAAGCAATGTGTTGGACACCTCAAAGCGATTGAAAATTTGGAAGTAGGGTTCGCTTGTGCACCACAGTTTTGAGCTTTGGAATAGGGTTTGTAGAGCAATTTTTCCTTTTTTCTTGATAGGTATGCATCATGTATTTATCTTTGGATGGATTTGGGATTAATTTGGAAAGAATCAATCAATATTCAATGGAAATCAAATTTGATATTTCCATGAAAATCAAATCTTCAAAGCTTGACCAATTTCAATCCAATCTTGCCTTTCTTGCTCCAATTTCGAATTTCTGGCATTTGTGAGTTAATTGGACCTTAAGGAAAGAATAAAATCAATCTTTGCCATTAATTTCAATTTTATAATTTATTTTAAGATTTAATTTGCATTTAAATAAATAAATTACAAATTAAATAGAAAAATAAATCAAAATTCGTGGCATTGGGCTTGGATATTCCTAATTGCATGAGGAACATGTTAGGATGAAGAAAAAGTAGGCCCATTTGCAAAGATTTGATTTTTGAAGTATCTCTCTTTGTGCATTCTTCAAAATTGCCCAACTTGTGAATGGTGTAACTTGCTCAATTTTCCATATTTTTGAGTGTTATTGGACTTTTTGGAAAGCTCTAAGAGTCCTCTAACCAATGTCTTTGGTCTCATCTCATTTGGAGTTACCATGCTCAATATATCTTCAAAACAAAAAGTTGACTTTTTGTTGACTTTGAAAATGACACTAATGTTTTGAGCTATACCTCTCAAATGAAGCATTTTTGGACATTCTTGTGAGACATGAAGTTGTAGAGAATTGAATTTCCTTCAAAACAAGAGGTGGTGGAAAAATTTACGAGAAAGTATGAGAAAGTTATGATCGGTCAAAGTTGATTGACTTTTCACCTAAAAACCTAATTTAGAAAGTTTGACTTTTGAGCAAATCTTGAGTTTTCTTGATGAATCATGATCAACCCTTGATCAAATGATGAATGTAACTTCAAAATGAGGATGTTGACCAAAAATCGGAAGTTTGGTGTATGTTGACCACAGTTGACTTTTGTCCATACACCGATTTTCAACCATCGAGCAATTGTGGAAACTTGACTTGTGAAGCTTGAAACTTGACATGGAGAATCTTTGAAGCATATGAGGAGGCATGAAGGCCATTGGAGATGTTGGAAATCCATCTTGACTTGAGAGATACCAAACCCTAATTTGGGTTGATTGTCTAGGAGAGAGTTTGTCGATCGACTCTTGAGGAATCCTTGAGTATGGATGTATGAAATCTCTTGAGTAGATGGAGGGCAAATTTTGGGGTATGACAGCTGCCTGTTCAATCTTCTTGTCTTTGGAAGGTTAGATTGACATGCTTGTCTTTCGCGACTGAAGGTAGAAGATGATTGAACACTAAATACACAATTTGCACTCATTGTTGGTGGATGATGCGGGAATGGGCTTCTGGATGCCATTTGGAGAAGTTGGAACTTATTTGGGGAGCAGTCGTCGCTAGACTCGAGGTTGTTAATAGGAGGCAGAGATGGGCTTAAGATGCCATCGGAAAGGTCGATCTTTGAGTGAGTCGCGTATTAGGCTCTGTAGATGTTTGGAAGGAGGAGATGGGCTTAAGATGCCATCCGAAGAGTCGTCGTTAGACTTCGTGTTCACTTTGAATGAGGTTATTGGTTTGTATTGATGTTTAACCATATATGCGGCGTGAAAGTGAAGAGATGTTGATAAGTAGTCGGAGATGGGCTTAAGATGCCATCCAGGCAAGCGAGTCGTCGCTAGACTCTGCGATCATTGTCGGAATAAATCTCGTGTCGATTACTACGAGGAGATTGTAGTTGGCGAGAATGTGGATAGTTTCCTGTTGTGCATCGGGTGTTGATCCATTGCATTATCGGAGGATAACGAGGTGGTCTTCGGATAGTTTTCCGTCGGCTCGGGGCTTAATCTGGACTGTTTGGCGGTCTTTGGATAGTTTTCCGTCGGCTCGGGGCTTAATCACGGACCATTTTGCGGCGGTCTCGGATAGTTTTCCCATCGGCTCGGGGCTTAATCTGGACTGTTTGCGTCGGTGTATTACTGTTTTGGAAAACAAGAGAAACTTTGATATAATATTTGTTAGTTTTATGCAAAGTATGATGCATGACGATGTATATGAATGACATATGCATGAATTATGACTTTATGAGTAATGTATGCATGTTAAATGTCGTGATATTTCAAAACATATCCATCTTGAAGAAGATCACGGATGCTCTGTTTGAAGATTTCGACTCACGGGGAATTGTGTAGGTGAGAACCCGCTTTGAAGAGAAGAAAGACATCCTGGATTCCTCGATGCACTATCGACCAAGTCACAGGCCTAGACATTGTTGAGGAAAGTAGAGATTCGAGAAGCTCGTTGTTTGGGGATCTCATAGACCTGCGAGGAGAGTCAGGAGACAATCATTGGGGACCTTGTATGTAGATCTTCTTGAGGAATTTTAAGAGGTGCTCTCTTGGGATTCAGTGTAGATCTCATTGGAGAATTTGATAGTTGTCGGGAGACTGGGCTAGAGGAGTCTGGAGTCCGTTGTAACCTCTGGCTGGGGAATAAAAGGTGTATGTTTCCTCCGATGCACTATCTGACCAAGTCTTGTGTCTGGATACATTAGGGAGAAGGGGAGGATTGAGAAATATCCGCTGGGGATGAAGTGTTACTGCTTGGAGACTGATGTAACATGATTTGGTCGAGTGGAATCACTGCTCGGGGACTAACGTATATTCCGTTGGGGAAGGCATGTTATGAGTGACACCTTTGTGGGGATCATGCTCTGTGGGGAAATGCATTGGTGACTTTCGTCGTCATCTCAATTCCTGGAGCCTGTAGTAAGTACTTTTGTATGTTCACTTTTCGTATGTTTGTGATTAGATTCTTATTGTCAAATGCGTATAGTCATTCAAAACAAGCGTTGGACTTATTGCAAATAACAACAACGAAATTGTAAAGAGAAAACTGTTTATTTGAAGGTGGCGTGGCCAGTAGTTTTGTACACAAGAAGGTAAAAAGCTATCGCGAAACAATCTCGTTAAGTCTCAACTATGCTAGTACTCATATATTTCGACTATCTCATCTCCTTGCTGTCGATAAGTGGTGAATTGATCTCGCCATTTGAATCTTGAATCTTGATAGTAGTGCAGGCGGTGATCCGGAAGAGACATAGTCGTGCGCTTAAATCCTAACTTTTGCCTAGACCGCCCTTCGGTTTTAGGTCTACAGGATACCCTTTTTGCCCAAGCCTTTTAGGTTTTCGACTTGCGGGTGTACATGTTTTGTATATATCCTTAATTTTTGCCCGAACCTTTTGGTTCGCCGAGGATCCATTTTTGCCTAGGTTCGTCGACCTAGCGGGTCTATTTCATCGTAGTATTTTTGACTATGTTTGCGTTCACGGTGTGGGAAATCTTCACCATCCATGGTGCTAAGTATCATAGCTCCGCGAAAATCATCTTGACTACAAATGGTCCCTCATAGGTGGGAGTCCATTTGCCCACAGGATCACCTTGTGGAAGGATGATGCGCTTGACTACTAGATCACCGACTTGGTAGACTCGGTGCTTGACCTTCTTGTTAAATGCTCGACCATTCGTTTACGATAAATCATCCATGGCAAATGGATGCGAGTCGTTTCTCATCAATCAAGTTAATGGTCGAGGCGGTGCAGAACCAATCGTCTTCCTAACTCTGCCTCTGGAGGACTACGGTTGAGGGTATCGAACCTCGATGGGTAAGGCGGCTTCCATCGTATACAAGAGAAGGGGTTGCCCTGTTGATGTTCGGTGAAGTGCGATAGTGAAGAAGCGACGGTAACATTTCATGCCAATCCTTATGCGTCAACTGTCATCTTACGTATAATCTTCTTAATGTTCTTGTTGGCGGCTTCCTGCGCCATTCATCTTAGGCCGATATGGAGAAGAATTGTGATGCTTGATCTTGAGCTGCGTGCGAGTTCGGTGATCATCTTGTTGTTGAGATTGGAACCGTTATACGTGATAATCCTCTCGGAGTGCCATACAAGCGAGATAAGATTATGTTTGATGAATCGAGCCACAACATTCTTGGTAAGATGCATCGGTACTTACACTTGGTGAAATAATCTATTGCAAGGATGAAGCGATGTCCATTGGAATGTGGGCTTAATTTCTCCAATCATGTCAATGCCCACATTGCAAAGGCCAAGGAGAAGTTAAAACATTGATCTTGGAGTGCGTGTACTTTGTCGGCATAAATCGGCACTTGTGACAAGATCGAGCATAAGCGGTGACAATCGACTTCCATGGTAGACCAATAGTAACTGTTCTCAAAATCTTCTTAGCCATAGTGTGTCCCAGGAGTGGGTACCAAATTCACCTTCGTAATTCTTCCATGATACGCATTCTTTGTTTTACGGTCTACAGTAGAGCACAAGTCGTGGTTGCGCTTGTATAGATGTAGATTCTTGAGGAAGAATTTGATGCAAATCTTCTCATGAACTTCTTATCATTAAGGGGCGCCCTGCAGAATATTCCTGAGTCTCAAGATACCTCCTCACGTCATAGTACCAAGGTTTCTCTTGCGTCAAGCTCCCAACAATCTGTTGGTTCGTGAACCTCTCAATGATGATGCAGGGAGCCTCGTTGTCCCATCGACCTTGAACATAGGCGACATAGTAGCTAATCGTCCTTGTGATTCTCTTCTCGTGGAATATGATTGAAAGTAATCTCTTGAGTAGGGATCAAACTCAAACATGCTCTCTGGAATGAGATTCGGATGCTTATCCTCGCCCTATGTCGACTAATCACTAAAGGTGAGTCTCCATACACTTGCAAGAACTTGATTCTTAAGTCAATAGCGACTTTAATACCCATGATGCAACCGTACTCGTATGTTGTTGGTACAATGAAACATAATCTGGCGGTGAAAGGCATATGTCACTTTGTAGGGATGTAATGATGGCGCCAATGCCATTGCCAAGTGCGTTTGGCTCCATCAAAACCATAGTCCATCGGGATCCTTGTTCGAGTCCTTAAATGCGGGCTGGTTCTTCTAATCTGTAACTAGTAAAACATCTTATGGAAATTGAGCTGCATGGGCGATAGTCATCTCGACGATGAGCCAAATGATCGGCTACTATACTTCCTTTGATCGCTTTACGAGAAGTGTCTTGGATGTCATATTCGGTCAAAATCATTTGCCATCTTGCTATTCTTGGAGAAGGGGTTTCTCAAAGATGTATTTTATCGGATCCATCTTGGAAATCAATAAGGTAGTGTGAGTCAACATATCTTGTCTTAGTCGGCGATGACGAAAGCGTTGCAAGTTTTCTCGGTGTGAGTATCTTGTTTCACGATCGGTAAACTTTTGCTAAGGTAGTATATTGCATGCTCTTTTCGACCGGACTCGTCATGTTGCTGACACACACCCATTGAGTTCTCTAACATCAAGTACATGATAAGAGGTCTTCCTTGATGGTGGCATCGAGGATAGGAGGATTACGAAGGTACTCTTTGATCTTGTCAAAAGCGATCGGCAATCGTCGTTCCATTCCACTACTTGATCTTTCTTTAGTAACTTGAAGATTGGCTCACAAGTAGCGATTAAGTGTGCAATGAATCGACAATGTAGTTCAATCGGCCCGAGAAACCTCGACTTCCTTCTCGATGCGAGGGGCATCTCTTGAATAGCTTTAACCTTGGCGGTCAACCTCAATACCTTTACCACGACAACAAACCCTAGGAGTTTCGGATCGACTCCAAAAGTGCACTTGTTGGGATTCGGTCTCGACACTGTATTTCTTCAACCTATCAAAGCAGTTTACGCAAATGATCAAGGTGTTCTTCTTGATGCGTGAGAGCTATCATGTCGTCGGCGTAGACCTCTATCTCGTGATGAATCATGTCATGAAATAATGTCACCATGCATGCGATAAGTGGCGCTGCGTTCTTGATCCGAGCGGCATAACCTTGTAGGTGCCCCAATGTAACGAAAGTAGTCTTCTCCATGTCTTGGGAGCCATTTTGATCGATTGTAGGAGAAACCATCCATGAAGGAAAACCTTATCTTGGTATTGTCAACGAACATCAATATGAGGAAGTGGGAAATCGTCTTTCGGACTTGCTTTGTTTAGATCTACGTAATCCACACATTCGTACTTTACCATCCTTCTTGACACGGGTACCACATTAGCAACCCAGGGGATAGGAAATGACTAAGAAACGGTTGTTTCCTTTTGATTTTCTATGACATCTCGGGCGTCGACAGACATACATTTCAGGGAGAAAACCTTCTTTCGTCGGCAATCGGTGTACCACAATATCAATGTCTAAACCGGGCATGTCTTCGTATGACCAAGCAAAAACCTCAATGTAGTCTCGTAGCATCAGAACCAACCTTTCTTTAACTTGTTCTCAAGACCGCTCCTATCTTGATCTCTTTTACGTCTTCGTCGGTACCAATTCACAACCTCGACTTGCTCTTCGTGTGGTGTATAACTCGCTCTTCTTCTGTGTCGGCGGGATTCTCTGGCACTTCACAATCTTCCTCACTTCGTCTTGGCTTGGTAGATCGGATTATCAAAGTCATATTTAGCACTAGCATTGTTATTACGAGATTCGGAGTGATTACTGCGGTGTATCACGTGGGTGTGTGTAAGAAACACATAGCTTTTTGAAGGGTGATAAAGTAAAGAAAAAAACAATTGAATGCAAAAGTCCAGAATTTATTGAATGAAAATCGCAAGCGACGGATAATAACCCTATAAGCGAGCCATGATGCCGGGCGAGCACTAGGCTTTCAAAGTTTATTGTTCAAAACATAAAAAATCTGAAAACAAAACAAAACAAGAGCAATTACTCGACTAAAGGAGATTGGTATAGCGTCTTGATCTTCCAATTCTGAGCCCATGATCTGGAGTTGGGAAGATCCACTAGCGATGTCGAGCCGTTGTCGTCGTCTTCTATAGCATGGATTCCACTCGGTGATGTGGAAAGGAGTTGGCCAAGCGTTCACGTATCATCTTGACCCTTGATGGTGAAGCCTAAACCGGTCTTGTCGGTTGAAAGGAAGATCGAGGGCCGTCCCAAATAGCACTACCTCCTTGTTGGTGGCTTGAGCATCTTTCAGTGAGGCCATTCTAGGCGGAACTTGCGTAACCGGGAGTGGCGGGAGAGTCAGCGCACGACTACGGATATTGTTTCAAAAGCTTGCGAGGTCTCAAAATTCACCCTCCACCTCGAGTATCGAAATGATTGTAGATGGTGACCATATACTCTTCTTCACCACTTGTAACAACCTTCCTTTCACCGGGTATTTGACCGATGTAAGGTAGAGTATGACCTGCCCATGTATCGAGGCGTCAAGTAGGCAAGTAGTGGGCGGATGTCCATGACAAAGAAGCGGAGTCAAAAGTGCGGGAACCGACTTTATGAGGATGAGCTCTCCGTCTTTCGCTTAGAACCATCAAAAGCTCTCACAATAATGTCCTTGGGTCTCGAACCAACCCTTCGACATCAAGCCGATCAAAAGCGGTCTTGGAAGGATATTGAGGCGAACGGTGTCAACTAAAACATGAGATAAGGTAGTACCCTTGCATTCAAGAGATGTGCAAGGCTTTGTTATGTTTCTTTCGTGAAGTCAAATCGACATCGAGAAGCCTAGGCCATTGTTGGCGGCCAGGCTAGCTGAACTTGAGCTGATTAGTGGTAGTGTCTTGCGGCACATGAGCATTCTTGAAAACTTCACCAAGGCATTAACATGAGCCTCGGACACAAAAGCGAGCATGGAAATCTTGGGCGATGCATCTAACTGTTCCACAACATTGTAATCACTTTTCTTGATGATCTTGAATTTCCTCCATTTCTTGTTTGGTGGTGTCTTGATAACTTCCTTTGGTACTTGGTGGCGGGAGGCGTCCTGGTTCTTTCCCTCTAGGCGGGGATATTGATTGAGTAGGCGGAATGCGGTGGCGTCATGATGTCTTTTGGAGGAGAGATCTGGAGAATACCCTTCGGTTGGTCACTTTACTAGATCCGGTGATGTTGTCAATGTCGGGAATGGTAGCCGATGGTTAGATCTTCAATGGTCGAGAGGTCTTGTTTGGCGCCATGATAGTAAACATCGACTCCATAATTCCAAGGATAGCTTTGTCGGAGGAATATGGACGGTCTTGGAAGTAATGATGAGAGGTGCCACTCTAGGCACGGGATCGTGAGGAAATCCTTATTGTGTTAACATCGGCATAGTCTTACGGAGATCGTCACCCCATCCGGTCGCCTTAACATCTTCAATAGGAATCTTGTAACTATCGAGGACGGTGTACTTCACCATGTAATCATATTTTCCACTTGGTTGCCCCAAGGTATCCCACGGATAGTACAGTTTCGTTCGCATTGTCAATCTTGACTTAGACATTTCTTCACCACGACGCGGTGGTTTCGAAATAGTATCTCACGGTTATCCATCATACGAACCGTCTTCTCAACCAAGCACAACCATCGGTGCGAGATGGGCACGCGACAATCCTTTGGGCATCTGGATTGCCGGCTTGCAACAAATTCTTCTTAACGGTCATCAAAGGAATGGTCAAGTCATCTATGTTGAAAACATAAGTATCGTCCTGACATTGGAACTCTTGTCATAGTTAGGCATAGGCGCATTGATCACATTCGGTCTCAGCGGGAGGATCAAACTCAATCTGCTTAGCTTGATCATATCTTGAATCTTGTTCTTGAGCCCGACAATTGTCGATGTCGTGCCACAGGCTATTGGAAGGTAAGCACACTTAGCATTAGGATTGTACTTGGAGAGGAAGTGTTGACGTTCGAGGAGGATCCCTCAAGGTTATCGACTGCGTTCAACATGTGTTGCAAGGCTTGCGACAATGGCATGTTGATCTTAAATGGCTGTCTTCGTGGCGCGTTCGCTCTGGCGTTGTCTCGTTGAGTTGTCTTTGATGTAGGATTGGAGATCACAACTGCCCCCAGTTGAGCACGGTCGGTCTTGGCTCGGCTTTTGACCATACACAACATTAGCTTCTTTCTTAGCACCAAGGATCTCTTGCGGCATTGAAGATGTCTACATGAATCTTCCACTCTTGAGTTAGGACAAACTCTCTTGAAAATAGTGCATCCTGACTTTGTCATCGATGTGGGGGTTGATCTTGGACATAAGACTTCAAATCGACTTTGGGCAAACATGCCATCATACTTGGCAAAGTAGGAACTTTGAATTTGGGAGGAATCACACGAGGAGAGGCTCGGATCATCGAAATTCAGCCGGACATCTTGAGGTTTTCCACGCATTGACGATCTTCAAGTTATTTGTACTTGTCATCTTCATCAGTGTTGGCTATAATCGAATGATCCTCTCCTCCTTTCTTTGGCTCACGCTGCTCACCTTCGTCACCCTTGGTACTCCCTCGGTATGGACACTTCCTTGAGAGAGCTCGTCGGTGACCACCTTAGGACCTCCTTTGAAGCGTCTACCCATGTTGAGGAGACCAACAACCTTCTTCTTCTTGTTGATGAGCTTCTTGGATCTTCTTGGCCTTGGACCAAGTTGGTGAACATCTGCTTGGCCCAGGCATTACGAGCTTGAAGATCTTTGTGATCTGTTCAGAGCCATTTACGCTAAAATAAATAGCGAGCAAATGAAAACCAATCTCAATGTACAGTGATGCAATGTTATGATATGCTATGCAATGTTTATCACGAATGCAATGCAATGTTTTCAAGGACCTAAAGATTTAAATTTGTTAAACAAGCAATGAACAAACATTTATTAGTACTTCTCATTATTCTTTTTCTTTTTAAGTACAAGAGATAGTTCAAAACAATGAAAGAAAACATAAACATCCTAAAGCTCTAAGTCTCCCATGGGCTTCCTCTTGGGGCCGATGTAGCGTTGATGTTTCGCTCCTCGTGTAGCTTGGTCAACTCTAGCACTTTCTTCGCTTGCATAACACTGAGCTTCAAGGTATCCCTTTCTTCTTTAAGTTGAATCGGGATCTCTTCAAGTCTTCAAAATCGGTAGGCATGTCGGGATGGAGAACGCATAGGGTCGTCACCTATAGCAGGTTCCATAATTCTGGTAGAGCAGTGAATGGCATCATGAGGTTTTGAGCTTGAGCTCGCACCCATTTGAGGTAAGGTTCCCAAGGAATGGAGTTGGGTGCCCCAAAGTCTTGGTATCGATCTTTTTACCATGCCCCAGCATGTATAAACCTTAAATCGGTGATGCGGAGATCGTGATTGTAGTCGAACACAACATCTTGGAGAAGCATATCATGTGGACCATCTCTTGAGCAAAACCAAGCGGCGTAGAGCTAGAGAAGGGTTGTAAGTAATACCTCCCTTATACCAGTAGCGGTACATTAGGGAATTCTCCACGGCTTTCAATGAAGTGAAGTCCTTTTGAGAGAAAAGATTCCAACGGATATCGGATGAGAGAGTGACATCATCCTTTGAGACCATCTCAACCTTTGTTCATTCTTCAAAGCGATGGAGGAAGGTGCGAAATAAACCACCTTGAAAGTAACGGTATACAACACATGAGAGTTCCTTGTCTCTTAGTAGTATGAGTGTGGAGAGAATGTAGGATGTCTCCAAGTAAAGTAGGCCTTTGGATTGCGGGTAATAACAACTTGATGGCGTTGACATCTATGAATTGATCCGAGTTAGGAAATAGAACCAAACCATAAATTAGCAAGGCCACAATGTCTTCAAATGCATGGAAACTCATAACTTTGAGGAATTCTCGGGCTTTCTTGATTAAGAACTTGGAAAGTAAACCCTTAACTCCACTTCTAATTTCCCAATTGGCTTCATATACGGCGCTTAAGATGTAAGGCGGATCGATGTCTTCGTGCTTAGAACCTTTTCAAACCGTAAATGGCATTTGGTCAAGAATAGGTACCCCAGTAGCTTAGAGAACTCTTCAAGGTAGGAACCAAGCGATAATCTGAAATGTAAAGCAATGGTGTTTGGATCAAAAGAAGCTGGAATAGGACATGCATCATATCTTCTTCAAAACCGGAGATAACCAAATCAAGTAGATAACCATGCTTTTGATGAATTGAGCATGGTGGGAATTTGAAACCAATTCTTTGAGTGAGAAGGGATACCCATGAAGTTGATTCGGATAGTCTTTCTAGAAGCCATAATCCTACAAAAGCAGACCAAAGATAAATCCTAGGTCCTTGAAATAGTTAGAAATGATATGCAATGCGAGATGATGTCATGTTTAGCACACAAACAATTCACACAATGAGCCTAGGGTTAAGGCTTGCATGAGGTATAGGTGATTACCCACCAAAAGTTTGAGTTGGTTCATCTGTCCTATAATAATAAGGGTTCTAGGAATCTCATATCATAGATCTTTCTCGTGGCGCTTATTTCAATCGATGGCCAAGTGGTCGATCGAAAATGTCCCAAAGTCTAATCTCAATGAGCGTAGCATCGGTATCAACCAACCTCGGTCTACACCAAAGCGGCCATCTCACTACCTTCTAATGGCCAAGATGGGTCAATTAAGGTTCTAAAAGTTTAGTTAGCGCTTGATGACACCGAAGCCAAATACTATCTTCAACTTGGGAATGAAGAGTATCGGGACAACCAAAGTGTCACGCTAACGTAGCCATCATGTTGACCGTTTAGTTATCGTCTAGCGGTCGCGATGATTTAATGCCACTTACCTAAAACCGGATCCGGTGTAGGATCCCCAACAATATAATACCCAAGCAACCCTTAAGATAAAGCATACAAGTCAAACAAAAAGCGATAAAGTTATCTAGAAATCCCTAAGGCAATTCTCTCTTTTAAGGGCATATTCCCAGTAGTCATGATTATGTCACGGTGAAGCGACTTTGTAGGATTTTGTATCAAATGTGCGGATAGCAAGAGTCGCCACCGACTTTTATTTTTATCAATTAAGGGAAGGTAAAAGTGAGAAAAAGACCTTCGTTAGATTACGAGTTCGGAGAATGGTTATGAAAAGGGAAGGTATTAGCACCCTTTCCATCCGTAGTTATCTCACGCTCTTAGTTGCTCTAGATCACTTTAAAATTGCTTTATGTGTTTGACAAAATGTTTTGAAAAGAGGCATTTCGCTTTGACTTTGTAATGACTCACGTAGGAGTGTATACAAAGTGTTAGGAAATGTTTCGTTTTGAAAAGTTTGAACTTTGAAAAAGTGTGTGGTGTGAAAAGCATTTGATAGAGCAAGCAACTAAAGACTTATTTACCCACTTCGGTGGTCGTTTTGTACTTTTCGTTCCTTTAGAATAGCGCTAGCCATACCATTAGTTAGTAGGTAGCTCCATTCGTTGGATGTGGCGGGACATTCGAAGGGACATCGGATGGTCATAGAAGCAACTTGTAGGAAGTATCCTAGCACATTCGAAGGACTATCATCATTTTCGTGGCGACAATCGGGTCAAGATCATGTATTCGGAGGCGACATCGTGGGTCTATGATCTTTGTATCGAAGGGACTATGATGATTTGTTTGGAAACAGCGGTGCTAGAATACCTCTACGTTCGAGGGACATGACCATTTTGAAATCGAAAGGCATCGAGAGAGAATTACCCTAAGGGGTGCGTGTGTGAAAGAAGTGTGTTGAATTCGAGTATTTTTATCTTGCAAGTTAGTGGGCTATGTTCAATTTTATCTTGCCATACCGCCTAATTACTAGCAATTGATAAGGGTGCGGAAAGTAAAATGCGGAATGTAAAAATGCGGAAAGGTAAACCTACGCTATTACATGGCTTTGGGGCAGATACATAATTTAAAATTGCGGAAAATAAAAACCTAGATTAAACTATTACAACCCATGAGCAATTACATTATTGGAAAAATAAAACGATAAAAGAAAAAACGTCAGAATCGGACGACACAATGAAAGAATAAAGATTGGAAAATATGATGAAATCGAAATAAGATAAAATATTAGAAAAAATGCAATTTTTAATATGAGAAAATTAATATATGCTGGAAATAAGATAAATAAGCTAAAATAATTTTTTTGGATTTTTTGGAAAAGATTTAATAATTAAAATGCAATTTATAATGATTTAAATGCTAAAATAAAAATAAAATAAATATGCATGCAAAATTATATTTTTTAATTTTATTAAATTAAATAAAGGTTTTAGAAAATAATGTAAAAAGAAAAAATGTTTTTGGTAATTTTTAATGCAAAATAAAAATCATGAAAGTTAATTAAAATGAATGAAAATATTGAAATAATATGAAAAATATGAAAATAGAGTTTTGTAAAAGAGAAAACCAAATGGTCTGAGGGAGAATCGAACCCGAGGGACCTTGTCTTCAGTCACACCTTGCCAGCTGAGCCACGTTGCTTCCTTTGTTGGAAGCCGGATCGAGTAGAAGAAAGACAAGTGTCGCTCCTCAAGCTCGAGGCGGCTTCATCTCCCGGTTCAAATTTTCAAAACTAGCGTCGGTTTTTCTTCGGCCTTCGTCACAGCTAATTCAAGAAATCAAGCAAACATAATATAAATAAATTCTAAGGCCATGGATCGATTCCTCGAGTCATTCAGATTCGATGGCATAGGTCTGTTGTCCAATTTTTCTTATTAAGAAAACCTAAAACATGCTCGGGAACCCTAACTATGGCATCTCGAGTTCCAGGCCATGAAAATGCAATTAAAGTACCGAGCTTGCAACCTTCCTACTAATCACAAAACAAACACAAAACATGTTAAATATGCATGAAAGCGAAATCGATTTTGGATTTTCAAGAACAAACCAATTTAAATTTCTTGTTTACGGATGGTTTTGATGATGTAAGTATCTGGATCGATTCGGAGATGTCAAGCAATGTGTTGGACACCTCAACGATTGGCAATTTGGAAGTAGGGTTCCCTTGCTTGTGCACCAGTTTTTGAGCTTTGGAATAGGGTTTGTAGAGCAATTTTTCCTTTTTTCTTGATAGGTATGCATCATGTATTTATCTTGGATGGATTGGGATTGAATTTGGAAAGAATCAATCAATATTCAATGGAAATCAAATTTGATATTTCCATGAAAATCAAATCTTCAAAGCTTGACCAATTTCAATCCAATCTTGCCTTTCTTGCTCCAATTTCGAATTTGCTGGCATTAGTGAGTTAATTGGACCTTAAGGAAAGAATAAAATCAATCTTTGCCATTAATTTCAATTTTATAATTTATTTTAAGATTTAATTTGCATTTAAATAAATAAATTACAAATTAAATAGAAAAATAAATCAAAAATTCGTGGCATTGGGCTTGGATATTCCTAATTGCATGAGGAACATGTTAGGATGAATAAAAAGTAGGCCCATTTGCAAAAGATTTGATTTTTTGAAGTATCTCTCTTTGTGCATTCTTCCAAAATTGCCCAACTTGTGAATGGTGTAACTTGCTCAATTTTCCACATTTTTGAGTGTTATTGGACTTTTTGGAAAGCTCTAAGAGTCCTCTAACCAATGTCTTTAGTCTCATCTCATTTGGAGTTACCATTCTCAATATATCTTCAAAACAAAAAGTTGACTTTTTGTTGACTTTGAAAATGACCTGTAATGTTTTGAGCTATACCTCTCAAATGAAGCATTTCTTGGACATTCTTGTGAGACATGAAGTTGTAGAGAATTGAATTTCCTTCAAAACAAGAGGTGGTGGAAAATTTTTGAGAAAGTATGAGAAAGTTATGATCGGTCAAAGTTGATTGACTTTTCACCTAAAAACCTAATTTAGAAAGTTTGACTTTTGAGCAAATCTTGAGTTTTCTTGATGAATCATGATCAACCCTTGATCAAATGATGAATGTAACTTCAAAATGAGGATGTTGACCAAAAATCGAAGTTTGTTGTATGTTGACCACAGTTGACTTTTGTCAATACACGATTTTCAACCATCGAGCAATTATAGAAACTTGACTTGTGAAGCTTGAAACTTGACATGGAGAATCTTTGAAGCATATGAGGAGGCATGAAGGCCATTGGAGATGTTGGAAATCCATCTTGACTTGAGAGATACCAAACCCTAATTTGGGTTGATTGTCAGGAGAGAGTTTGTCGATCGACTCTTGAGGAATCCTTGAGTATGGATGTATGAAATCTCTTGAGTAGATGGAGGGCAAATTTTGGGGTATGACACATACATTTAAGAGAAAATCAAATTTCTTTCACAAATTTGATTTTATTTGAAAAATCATTAAATGCATTCAAATCAAATCTTTTTGCCTTGTTTTCTCTCTCGAATCCCTCTATAAATAGCCGTGATACACTGACCAGGACACGAAACCTAGCCCTTACAACAACCAAAACTTTGTCAAAATTTTTCAAAAATTGGAGAAAATCGAATTTTGATTTTGCAAGTTTCGATCGATCGACCATCAATCTTGCTCATTGACATCCAATGATCGAAACCACCTCTTGCTTGAAGCTGACCCCCGAATCGAGCCATCTAGCTATCAGGTTTGCAATCTTTCTCAATTTCGATTCGATATTCCATGCATTGCTAATCATTTTAATGTGTTTATTTGAGTTCGAGGAGGTGCATTAGAATGTGTTAGATGCATAACATGTTTTCACGTGAAATATCGAATACCATTACTAGGGTTTTCAAAGTTGTGATTGAAACTCAAAATCCAGGCGTTTGAGGACGAGGATAGCACCATCGTGCTCGCAAGGATCGAAATAGTCGATTTGGGCACTTGTTTCGTTTTGAATGATGCATTTTTTAGGTTTTTCAGGTTGATGCTTGCCGGAGAAGACGACCGGAGCTAGGGCTCCGGCGTCGCTGACCGGTTGACTCCGGTGGATGCAGGCGTGGCGTTTCTGGCTCTTCTGATTCGTCCATTCAAAAACAGATGGGGTCCACGCACGCTGACTCAGTTTGAATTCAAATCAGGGACGCGTCATCACTTATATTCAATTAATTTCAAATTTTCCAACACGAATGCCAAGTGTCCCGATGGTTAAGGCGTTGCTGTTCAAGATGCTCCTCGGGTCCCCGATCGAACCATGCGGGACCACTTTTTACAAAGTTTGATTTTCATTCATATTTTTCCATATTTTCATTTATTTTAATATTTTGCATACATTTTAATTTATTTCAATAATTTTTCTCATGCATTTTAAAACTCAAATTTTTTTTTCCTTTTTGCATTATCTTCAGAAAATGTTTATTTAATTTATAAAATTAAAAATATTTTTTTGCATGCATATTTAATTTTATTTCTAATTTACCATTTAAATCACTTTTAATTAGTTTTTAATTATTAAATTGCATCCAAAAAATCCCAAAAAATTATTTTATTATATAATGTTATTTCCAGCATGAAATATTTTTCTCATCTAAAAATTTGCATTTTTACTAACATTTTCCTCTTATTCGATTTCCTCGTATTTTCCGATTTTCTCATCTTTTCACAGGTTATCCCGTTTCAGACGATTCCTTTTACTGTTTTTTCTTTTCCCAATAATGTAACTGCTTATGGGATGTAATAGTTTAATTAGGGCTTTTATTTTCATGAGTTTAAATTATGTATACGCCCAAGCCATGTGTAATAGCGTGGGATTTATATTTCCACTACCTTTTCATTTTAATTTCCGCACCTATAAAGGTAGTAACTAGGCGTGTGCAAGATAAAATGGACATAGCTCACTCATAATACTAAGATATTATGCAGGCACGCATGGGGTGATTCTCTCGTTGCCTTTAGGTCAAATGGTCATGTCCCTCGACGTGAGGTATCTAACTGTTGCCTTCAGTCATCATAGTCCCGATCAAGATCATGGACCGCGATGCTGCGATACATGATCTTGACCCTCGATGTGCTGGCGTGATGGTCCTAATGGGGTGCCTTCTAGATGCTGTTCGGTGTCGTATCAGCGGCGGATCTGCCAGCTAATGGTATGGATGTATTCTAAGGATAGTAAAATAACACGAAAGCGACCAGTTCGGTGGGTAATAAGACTTTTGGTTGCTTGCTCTATCAAAACTTTTGCACCACACACTTTGTCAAAGTTCAAATTCTTTTCAAAGTTAAACATTCCGAACACTTTGTATACATTCTACATGAATCATTACAAAGTCAAAGCGAAATGCCTTTTCAAAGCGTTTTTGTCAAACACGCGAAGCACATTTTAAAGTGATCTAAAGCAACTAACCGTGGATGCTACGGATGGAAAGGATACCTTCACTTTCAACGCTTCTCGAATCGAGAACTGCTGTCTTTTACCCTCCCTAGTTGGATAAAAGAAAAGTCGGTGGCGACTCTTATCCGCACATTTGCGATAAAAACCTAAAGTCGATTCACCGTCGTCGACTCACGATCTTCCTTTCAAATCCAACAAGGCGGTTTAGGCTTCCACCATCAAAGACGAGAAGATGATCGCCCGACGTGCCGACCAACTTCCTTTCCGCGTCGCGGTGGAATTCATGCTATAGAAGGCGGCGACAATGACTTGACATCGGCAAGTGGATCTTTAACTCCGGACAATGGGCGCGACAATTGGAAGGCGAGCGTCGTACCAATCTCCTTTAGTCGGGGTAATTGCTCTTGTTTGTTTTGCTTTTCGTATTTCTTTATGTTTTGAACAATAAACTTTGAAAGCCTAATGCCTTGCGGGCATCGTGGCTCGTTGTGAGGTTATTATCATCATTTGCATATTTTCATTCAATAAAATCGTTGGACTTTTGCATTATTGTTGCTTTCTTTACTTTATCACCCTTCAAAAGCTATGTGTTTCTTACACACACCACGTGTGCAAAATCACTCCGAATCTCGTTGATACGCTATGCTATTGCTAAATATGACTTGATAATCCGATCTACCAAGCAAAGATGAAAGTGAGGAAGATTGTGAAGTGCCGGGAGAACTTGTGCTACATCAAGAAGGCGAGTTATCTGACCACCTGAAAGAGCAAGTTGAGGTTGTGAATTTGGAGTGCTTGATGAAAACGAAAAGAGATTAAGATAGGAGCGAGTCTTGAGCAGTGTCAAAGAAAGATTGGTTCGGATGCTACGAGACTATATTGAGGTTTTGCTTGGTCGATGCGAGGACATGCGGGTTTAGACATTGATATTGTGGTACCATTGCCGACAAAGAAGGTTTTCTCGGTGAAAGCGAAGGTTAAATCGCATGCGTCTGAGATGTCAAAGAAAATCAAAGCGAAGTTATGAAGCGGTTCAACGCTGGTTTCTTAAGCCGTTACTTCCATCCTGATGGGATGCGAATGTGGTACTGTGCCAAGAAGGATGGTAAAATACGAATGTGTGTGGATTACGGAGATCTGAACAAGCGAGTCAAAGAGCGATTTCCCACTTCCTCGTATTGATGTTACGGTTGACAACACGCTCGGCATGGGTTTTCTCCTTCATGGATGGTTTCTCCGGTTACAATCGGATCAAAATGGCTCACGAAGACATGGAAAGACTACTTTTGTTACGGTGGGGCACTTTCGCTACAAGGTTATGCCGTTCGGATGAAAAGCGGGCCCTTATCGGTGCTATGGTGACATTATTCCATGATATGATTCATCACGAGATAGAGGTTTACGTCGACGACATGATAGCTCGATCACAGACTGAAGAAGAACATCTTGATCATTTGCAGAAACTATTTGACAGGTTGAAGAAGTACAGACTGAGACTTAATCCTAACAAGTGTACCTTTGGAGTCAGATCAGGAAAACTTCTAGGGTTTGTTGTCAGTGGTAAAGGAATTAAGGTTGACCCCTCCAAGGTTAAAGCTATTCAAGAAATGCCAGCTCCCCGCATCGAGAAGGAAGTCAGAGGTTTTTTGGGCCGATTAAACTACATTACTCGATTCATTGCACATTTAACTGCTACTTGTGAGCCAATCTTTAAGTTGCTTAAGAAAGATCAAGTGGTAGAGAGGAACGACGATTGCCATATCGCTTTTGACAAAATCAAGGGTACCTCTGATCCTCCTATCCACGATGCCCCAGAGAAGACCTCTTATCATGTAACGGTGTTAGAGAACTCAATGGGGTGTGTGTTGGGGCAACATGACAAGTCAGTCGAAAAGAGTATGCAATATACTACCTTAGCAAAAGTTTACCGACTATGAAACAAGATACTCACATTTCGAGAAAACTTGCAGCGCTTTGGCTTGACTGCTCGCCGACTAAGGCATATGTTAACTCACACTACCTGTTAATTTCTAAGATGGATCGATAAAATACATATTTGAGAAACCACTTCTCGGGAAGAATAGCAAGATGGCGAGATGATCTTGATCGAGTATGACATCGGTACACTTCTCGAGCGATCAAAGGGGTGTAGTAGCCGATCATTTGGCTCATCGAAGCCGTATATGACTACGGTCTATGCGGTTTGAATTTCTAGATGAAGATGTTTTACTAGTCAACGATTGTGAAGAACCAGGCCAGACGAAGGACACGAACAAGGATCCCGATGGACTATGGTCTTTGATGGAGCCTCAAACGCACTTGGTAATGGCATTGGCGCCATCATTACATCCCCAATGTAGCGGACATCGCCTTTCACTCAGACTCTATTTGTTGCACTAACACATGGCGAATCTGGCGTGCATCATGGGTATCAAAGTGCTATTGACTTAAGAATCAGTTCTTACAAGTGTATGGAGACTCAACTTTGGTGGGTGGGATTAAGGCGAGTGGGATGAAGCATCCGAATCTTATTCCGTGTCGAGCATGTTACGAGTTTGATCCCTACTTCAAGAGATTACTTTCGGTCACATTCCAGCGAGGAGAATCGGTTGGCGGAGCGTATTGGCTCTATGCGTCTATGTTCAAGGTCGGATGTGACAGCGAGGCTTCCCGGATCATCATTGAGAAATTTGACAAACCAACATATTGTTATGAGCTTGATAAGAGAAACCTTGGTACTATGGCGTGAAGAGGTATCTTGAGACTCGGGAATATCCGAGGCATCACATCAACGATAAAGTTTTTGAGAAGGTTTGCATCCAAATTCTTCCTCAGCAACAACATCTTATACAAGCGCAATCACGACTTGTGCTTACTCATTGTGTAGGCCGGAAAATAGCGGATCGTATCATGGAAGAGTTACATGGGCGCATTGGTACCCGGCTCGGTGGACGTACCATAGCTAATAAGATTACGAGAACATGTTACTATTGGTCCACCATGGCTGATTGTCACCGCTCGCTCGATCTTGTCACAAATGCGGATATATGCAGACAAAGTGGGCGTACCTCGGTACCTCACGAGATGTTCTAACGGCTCCTTGGCCTTTTGCAATGTGGGGCATTGACATGATCGGAGAAATCAAGCCCACAACTTCCAGCGGACATCGTTTCATCCTTGGCAATTGACTATTTTACCAAGTGGGTAGAGGCAGCCTCGTTACATACATTACCAAGAATGTTGTGGCTCGATTCATCAAGCATAATCTTATGTCGATATGGCACTCCGAAAGGATTATCATGATAACGACTCCAATCTCAACAACAAGATGATCACGAGGCTCTGCCGCAGTTCAAGATCAAACATCACAACTCTTCTCCTTATCGGTCTAAGATGAATGGCGTTGTGGAAGCCGTAACAAAACATTAAGAAGATTATACAAAGATGGCGGTGACTTACAAAGATTGGCATGAGATGTTACCATTTGGTCTTCATGGTTATCGCACCGATGGGACATCAAAGGGGCAACCCTTCTCTCTTGTGTATGGTATGGGCGGTCCTACAATCGAGGTTGATTCCCTCAACGAGTCCTCCGGGATCTGCGAGTTAGGCGAAGGCGTTGGGTCAGACTCGCCTGACGGTTAACTTGATTGATGAGAAGCGACTCGCATCCATCGCCATTGAGCGGATCTATCGAAATGAATGATCGAGCATTTAACAAGAAGGTCGACAGGAGTCTACCGGTCGGTGATCTAGTAGTCAAGCGCATCATTCTTCCACAAGGTGATCAGGGGCAAATGGACTCCCACCTCGAGGACCGTTTGTAGTCAAGACAATATTTTCGGCGGAGCTATGATACTTAGCACCATGGATGGTGAAGACTTCCACACACGTGAGCGGACATAGTCAAAAATACTACGCATAAATAGGACCGCAAGGTCGGTGACCTAGGTAAAAATAAGGGCATCTGGCGAACCAAAAGGGTTCGGGCAAAAGTTAAGGATATATACAAAACATGTACACCGGCAAGTCGAAAACACGAAAAGGCGGCTTGGGCAAAAAGGGTATCGGTGGTGAAAACCGAAAGGCGGTCTAGGAAAAGTTAGGGATTTAAGCGTCGACTATGTCTCTTCGGATCACCTACTTACGGTACTATCGGCATTCAAGATTCAAATGGAAAAATCGGTCTACTCACTTTCTACGACAGCAAGGAGATGAGATAGGTTAAATATGAGTACTAGCATAGTTGGAACTTAACGAGATTGTTTCCGCATAGCTTTTTACTTTTCTATACAAACTACTTGGCCACATACGCCACCTTTCAAATAAATACAAGTTCTTTCTTTACAATTTTTGCTATTGTTGTTTGCATAAAGTCAACGTTTGCTTTGAATGATTATATGCATCTAACAATAAAATCTATTCACAAACATGAAAAAAAGAACATCGAAAGTAATTACTACAGTCTAGGAATTGAGATGAAGACGAAGTCACCAATGCATTTGGCATGATCCCCATAGAGATGTCACTCACCACAAAACCTTCCCTAGCAAAGAAGAGGACCCCAAGCGGTGATTCCACTCAACTTAATCGGCCACACCCATCTTGAGCAATAACACTTCATCCGCTGAGGTATTTATCCCCAACGAATATCTCTCCAATTTCCCTTTCTTTTCTCCAGGTAGTATCGGACTTGAAACTTGGTCAGATAGTGCACCGGAGGAAACCTATATCCTTTTTCCCCACCTAGAGATTACGACGGGCCCCCAGATCCTTCTAACCCGGTCTCCCAGCAACTATCAAATGCTCTCCAGCAGGATTTGTAAAATCCCAGTGATACCTCGATTCTTCCAGTGAGGTCGTATGAGATCCTCAACAACGTGTTTCTCGATCTCTACCATCCTCAACGGTATCTAGGCCCAAGACTTGGTCAGATAGTGCACCGGAGGAATCAAAGTTTTCTTTCTTCTCAGGGTTTCCGTCCCCAAACAGAAGTCAGAAATCTCCAAGCAGAACATCCACATCTTCTTCAAGATGGATATGTTTTGAAATACCACAACATCTATCATTCATACATTTCTCATATATGCATATGTCATTCATACACATCGTCATGCATCATTCCTTGCATAAGACTAATCAATATTCTATCAAAATTTCTCTTGTTTTCTCCAAAACAGGTGAAAAATCATACGGCATAGCCGGTCGAGTTAAGACCCGAATCAGACGGAAAACTATCGAAGACCACCCCTAGTTGTCCTCCGACAAGCGGTCCGAATTAAGACCGAATCAGACGGAAAACTATCGAAAGACCACCCTAGTTGTCCTCCGACAACTGGTCCAGATTAGACCGAATCAGACGGAAAACTATCGAACGACCGCCGTTCCTCCGACGGATCCGAGATTAATACCGAATCTAGGCGGAAAACTATCGAGCGATCACAAGTTATCCTCCGATAACAGGCGGTGGATCAATGCTCGATGCAACAGAAGCTATCCACATTTTGCCAGCTACTACATTCCCGATAGTCGTCGAAAGAACTATTCGACTCATTCTTATCATCAGCAACTATAAGTCGGCGTACGACTGGTTGCCTTGGATGGCATCTTAAGCCCATCTCCGACTACTTGTCAACAACTCTCCGCCTCAGAATCTGCATATTTGGTTAAAAATAATACAAACCAATAACTTCATTCAAAGATGAGCACGAAGTCTAACGCGACTCCCTCGGATGGCATCTTAAGCCCATCTCCATCCCTTTTCACTTCCGAAACATCTACAGGCCTAACGTCGGCTCACTCCTCAGCACCGATCGACCTTTCGGATGGCATCTTAAGCCCATCCCGTCAATTCTCCTATCAACAATCTCAAGTCTAGCGTGCGACTTATCCCCCAGTGAAGTCTCAACTTCTCCAAATGGCATTTGTAAGCCCATTCCGCATCATCGACCAACCGCGGTGCGGGTGTACTCGGTGTTCGATCATCTTCTACCTCCAGGTCACGAAAGCGAACATGCCAATCTAACCTTCAGTACAAGAAGATTGAGCAGGGCAGCTGTCATACCCCAAAATTTCCCTCCTACTTCTCAAAACATTTCATACATCCATACTCAGGATTCCTCAAGGGTTGATCGAACAAACCCTCTCTGACAATCAACCCAAACTAGGGTTTGGTATTCTCGAATCAAGATGGACTTCCAACATCTCCAATGGTCTTCATGCCTCCTCATATGCTTCAAAGATTCTCCATGTCAAGTTTCAATCCTCCAAGTCAAGTTTCCTCGACAATTGCTCGGATGGTTGAAAATCGGTTGTATTGGACAAAAGTCAATTGTGGTCAACATGCAGTCAAACTTCATGATTTTTGGTCAACATCCTCATTTTGAAGTTACATTCATCATTTGATCAAGGTTGATCATGATTCATCAAGAAAACTCAAGATTTGCTCAAAGTCAAACTTTCTAAATTAGGGTTTCTAAGTGAAAAGTCAACCAAACTTTGGTGGGCATAACTTCTTCATACTTTCTCGAAATTTTTCCACCACCTCTTGTTTTGAAGGAAATTCAATTCTACAACTTCATGTCTCACAAGAATGTTCAAAAATGCTTCATTTGAAGGTATGGATCAAAACATTACGGTCCTTTTCAAAGTCAACAAAAGTCAACATTTTGTTTTGAAGATATATTGAGCATGGAAAATCAATTGAGATGAAACCAAAGAGGTTGGTTAGAGGACTCTTAGAGCTTTCAAAAGTCCAAGAACACTCAAAAATATGGAAAATTGAGCAAGATACACATTGAGTTGGGCAATTTTGAACAATTACAAAAGGAGATATTGGTCAAAATGCAAAATTTTCCAAATGGGCCTATAATCTTTTGATCCAAACTTGTTCATGACATTATTTGTGACTCATAAATGCTTGCCATGGCAATTTTCTATTTTATTAATTTATTTTGAATTTTAAACCATTTAATTCAAAATTAAATTATATAAAATATGAAAATAAGATATTTTTAAGAGGAGTGATTTTATATCATTCTTGAGGTCCAAGGAAGCCCATTAGACTTACCAATTTCGTGCTTGGTCATCCATTGAAAAATCAAAATTCCTTCAAAAATTTGATTTTATTTGAAAATCATTCAATGCATTCAAAACCAAATCTTTTTGCCTTGTTTTTCTCGCTCAATTCACTCTATAAATGCCAACATTACACAGCAAGAGACACGAAACCCTAGCCCTTACAACAACCCTTATTTTGTCAAAATTTTTCAAGAACTTGTGAAAATCGAATTTTATTTTGAAGCCTTTCTCAGCCTCATTCAACCATTGATAAGTGCCAAAATGTAGTTATTTTGTATATACATTTTGTGGCACTTATCCGTTCTTTTGTTGATATTCTTCGAATAAATCCCCCGCTTTTAGTATAAATGTGTACATAATAGAATAATTGAGTTTTTGTGTAAATATTGTATCATTTGATATTTTTTCATCTCTTTTATAGGTATTCATTCATAATTGGAGCATTGAGTAATAAAGTGTCGAAGACACGGCTTCAAATGCGCAATTTGGGCATCTCATCATTGAATAAAGCTCAAAATCAAAGAATAAAAATCATCAATAAATCTTGATATTCATTCATGGTTAGATAGAGCATTGAATAAGCTTTCCAGCGCTAAACCGGGCGCAATTCGAGTTCACGGTTCTCAAGATATGACAAAAACAAATCTTTGAACATAACGAGACAGCGCTTAGCGCCTCGACATCGAATTCTTTAAAAGGGGCTAAAACACATTTTTAGGTTATGGGTTGGGTATTTTGAGTCCCAACACCATCACCTTCATATTTTGATAGATTTGCTTGGAAAACAACATTGGAGCTTGCATTTGGATGCGAGTTGAATCCTCGTGATTGGTGTTGTTGTCATACCCCAAAATTTGCCCTCCATCTATTCAAGAGATTTCATACATCTATGAGGATTCCTCAAGAGTTGATCGACAAACTCTCTCTCAGACAATCAACCCAAACTAGGGTTTGGTATCTCTCAAGTCAAGATGGATTGGCATCTCCAATGGCCTTCATGCCTCCTCATATGCTTCAAATTCTCCATGTCAAGTTTCAAGCTTCACAGTCAAGTTTCCTTGACAATTGCTCGGATGGTTGAAAATCGGGTGTATTGGACAAAAGTCAACTGTGGTCAACATACGTCAAACTTCGATTTTGGTCAACATCCTCATTTTGAAGTTACATTCATCATTTGATCAAGGGTTGATCATGATTCATCAAGAAAACTCAAGATTTGCTCAAAAGTCAAACTTTCTAAATTAGGGTTTCTAGGTGAAAAGTCAAGCGAACTTTGATGATCATAACTTTCTCATACTTTCTCGAAATTTTTCCACCACCTCTTGTTTTGAAGGAAATTCAATTCTACAACTTCATGTCTCACAAGAATGTCCAAAAATGCTTCATTTGAGAGGTATAGCTCAAAACATTACGGTCATTTTCAAAGTCAACAAAAGTCAACTTTTTGTTTGAAGATATATTGAGCATGGTAACTCAATTGAGATGAGACAAAAGACATTGTTTAGAGGACTCTTAGAGCTTTCCAAAGTCCAAGAACACTCAAAATGTGGAAAATTGAGCAAGTTACACCATTCGAGAAGTTGGGCAATTTTGGACAATTGCACAAAGGACATTTGGTCAAAATGCAAAATTTTCCAAATGGGCCTATAATCTTTTGATCCAAACTTGTTCATGACAATATTTTTACCCATAAATGCTTGGCCATGGCAATTTCTATTTTATTGATTTTATTTTGAATTTTAGAACATTTAATTCAAAATTAAATTATATAAAATATGAAAATCATATTTTTTTTCCAAAAGGGCTGATTTTATATGTTCCTTGAAGTCCAAGATAGCCCAATATACTTGCCAAATTCGTGCTTGATCTTGCATTGAAGAAGAAATCAAATTTTTTCAAGAAAATTGATTTTATTTGAAAAATATTGAATGCTCCAAATCAAATCTTTTCCATTCCTTTTTTCCCTTCCAATCCTCTCTATAAATATCAAGCATCATAGCCAGCAAACCACACGAAAACCTAACCCTAAAAAACACCCAAACTCTTGCAAATTTTTCCAAACTTGG